>OY759221.1:3012346-3632762 GCA_963662175.1 Aradus depressus | reverse complement strand
ACAAATGAAATGTTCTATGTTTTGGATTATACACATTTCAGCGGGGGAAGGGGGGGGGGGGAGCAATTTTTTTAAAGATTCAAAATGATTATAGCGAGATAACTGAATAATTTCGCAATGAAAAACCCGGGACATATCTAGCGTCATTTGGCAAGAGATTTTCGGCCCATACATAGGTGGAGGTTGTGGGGTTATACTTGTAGAACCTACACATTGTAATAATGGGGGATTTTATGAATATGTAAATTAAAAAATAAATAATTATATTAATATAAAAACATTTTTAAATGAATATAAAACTATTCCAAATAACAATAAAGGCATTGGATCTTTGGCGGGCATTTTTACCGGGTTTTTATCATTCTGCAGTTAGTAACAAGTGGTAACCTGAATATGGAACACATAGAGCTGTGATGTATAAAGTGGTACTAGATGAATAAAAATTGTGTAAATAATAGTAAATAAACTAAGTGGTGTTATTACTTAAATAAACTAAATTTTATTGTTCAAGTGGAGTTAATTTTGTGTTTATCCTTACATTATTGTATCTTCTTTATCATAAACACAGACAATGAACAATAATTGGTGAATTGTTAACAGAGATGTCTTGAAAGTTGCTTGGCATACATAGACTATCGTAACTATAGTGATGTATTATTGTAATCGAAGAGGGGCTTAAATTAACAACTATAATAACTGTCAATACAATAATGTTTAGTGAGGATTAAGAAATCCCAGTGTGTCAACTATTGAATTATAGCCAAAACGGTCGATTGGTTTTAAAAAGGTGAAATCTGAATTGATTAATTTCTATTGGTGAAGTACATTGCCGGTGATTCACCGACGGCTTTATTTTTAGTGGAAGTTCAAACCATGAGATGTCGCCAGGTTAGACGACATAGGAACAATCATCAGCTGATTAGTTTGGTTGTTAGGGCACAACTTCTCTCATATGGCGAGGCCCCACTCAGACTTGACCAGGCTACTCGGAGTGCTGGTACTGGTACTTGGCTACTCGGAGTGTTGGTACCCAAGTACCTGTATCCTTGGTACTACATCTAATCCTGTATCGGATCTCTTCAAGTACCCATCTAATTACTACGTTTCCTCCTCGTATCCTTGACATCCTTTCCTTCCTCATCCTTCCGTCCTTTCTCGCTTCTATTGTTTTTACTTCCCCAGTTGTACGAAGTATAGACCAAGTCAATCAGTCATGTCTTCCGAGCCTATATATATATATATATACATTGGTAGAGGGCGCCGGTAGCTCAGTGGTATGCGTGCTTGCCTTCTGAGCTCAAGATCGTGGATTCGAAAGCCGACCGAGGCCCTTAGTTTATTTTATCTGGGAGGTAAAATAAACTTGAGCACGCCGTCCTTCGGATGGGACGTTAAGCAATGGTCCCGAGCCTGTACGATGTCAGGTACTCGTTAAAGACCCCTACCCTAGGTGAATAAAAATTTAGGGTGTGCAAAGCCCGGGCATGAGTCATAGTAACTAACTATATATCTGTGTGTTTGTCTGTCTGCCTGTGGACATGAGAAGTTAGGTTAAAATTAATGTATTTGCACGATATTTTATTTGTAAATTTGCAACAGCAAAGTTGTCAAGATGAATAGTAATAATTTTTTTTTTTTGTTTATAGATTGTCAACGTTAATTTTGAAAAGGCCATGTGGAATTGAAGCGACCGAAGTTGGTGCAAAACGAGCGAAGATGACCCTTCGTAACCCGTGCAGCATCAAGCGAAACACAAGGTAGGTCCTTATGTATCTATAGAGACATTTTGTGTATTTTTGAGGTTATCGCGAGAAACTACTTAACCGATTTGGACTATATTCTTTCATCGTTGGAAAGCTTACTTCTTTCCGATGGGCATAGATTATACAACTTCGCGCTTGATCAGGAGCGAGAGAGCAATATTTTGGCAAAACGCCTACATTATCGTAACCAATTCGCCATTTTCTCAGAGTCACAACTCACCTGTTACCTTCTTACTCCTGTTGAAATAATCTCGAATTAGACCAACACACTCTGACGTACATTTTGTTTATTTTTATTTAAACGTAGTATTTTTAATGTTGACCTCTCAAGTCAGAAAATATTCGGACATTAACTTCAAATGTTCTGTACTCCGCCAAACTCTACACACTTTTAGAATTTATAAAGAGAGAACGTTTTTTTATTTATTTGAGTGAATCTCGAAAACTACTTGACCGATTTGGATAATTCTTTTACCGTTGTGAAGCTTATTTACGTCTGGTCAATGGAGGCTGTACATCTTCATGCTTTATCAAAAGGGAGTTGAGCAGTGATGGTAAAAGTGAAGCAAATTGGAGAAGAAAGTGCCGACCGGGTGTCATTTATTGCATACGCTGCTTAAACTGGTGAAGATATATCAAAATGATACATAGAGGAATTGTTGGCAATAAAAAAGTTCGCCTCAGCATCTATCTATCTATCTATGACAGATAGCCTTGAATGACAGTTTTTATCTCTATTATTGTGGTAAATAAAAAATTGTGTAAAATAAATAAAAAAAATAAAAGTATAAATAATAATTAATTAAACAATAAATTACCACATTTCCTGTACAAATTTTATCTCTGGTCTTTTACTAAATTTTGATTTCTACAGTAATTCCCGAAAAGGGCCCTAAATAAATATCAAAACTTCAAGACGTGCATATTAAAAAAAAAAATTCAATTAACAAGCTTTTCATTTGGATTTCTAAAGAGATGCCATTTTTAATTTTTTTTTCATTAATATTAAATCTAATCAAAAGGTTTTCAAATTATGTTACTGGACCAACAGGGAAAATGAATAGAATAGAATCTACGAGAACAAATAATTGGGTTTATTTTTTTACATCTACATTATTAAATTAAAAACTAAACATTGAAACAAAAATCAAAAGAAAAATCGTAAAAACTAAATTCTTAAAACTATTTCAATCTTTTTTCTGTTTTATATTTTGGCCATTCTTCAAATTTAAGTTATATATTTTTGGGCATATATATTTTGTAAGTACATATAAATAAATAACAGTACCTTCTTTGCGCGTCAATTTTATTGTTAATTCAGACCTACTTAGTTCATCACATCTTAAGCCTAGACAACTCTCTGTCCACCTTCACATCTCAACCCAGACCTCACACCATTGACTCCTCTACACTAATTCAAAAACAGCTGATGGCCGTGTTTTGTTTTCTACTCATTTGTTTTAAAAGAAAATGCATTCATATTACTTAATTTCTAATTCAGTTGCTTCTTGGATTTTATAGAAAAATAAATATAATTAATTTTTTAATATTAATAATTTAAATGTGTATAATTTTTTATACATCACAATATATTGATATACATATGTAAATCTGTAGTTATGTCTGTCCATGTGTTTGTAATTAGTAGGCGCGAAAACTATTAAAACAATTCTGAAGAAATGTCAAGCGATGGGCATCCTTATAAGCCCAATTGAATCATAAGGCGTCGCCAAATATTTGGACAAGGAGAGGGGGGGGGGGGATCCAGAATATAAAATTAATGCTAACTCTTTAATTGGTTGAGGCATCTGAAATTTCCATTTATGTGGGGAAGTAAGTGACAAACCACCGCCTTCAAAATCATTTAACATGTCAACACTATTTCTAGAATCATGTAACTCCAAGTTACTTGATTGAAGTTACTCCGGATGAAGCTGAGTAACCTGCTCATATATTATATATTAGCAATTCACTATTATTGTTTATTATCAATGTTATTATTATTGTTGCTATTATAGAGACGAGTGAGAGTGTCTGTGGCCCGTCCTTGGTCTTGCATCTTACGTCAGTCCGGCCGTGACTCTTGGCTGATTTTTGGCAAAACACTCCCTTGAACTCATTTAAATGTCTCTCCACGAAACAATCTCCTCGGAAACCAGTTTGTTATTTAGTTTTGCATGAAATAGTAATAATAATAAAAAAAATCGACTATATTTTAAAAAATATTCAAGTATTGAAATTTTCGAAAGGAACCTAGCCTATGTTAGATTTGGGTGGCGATCTATTTATAGTTGGATGGCTACCGAGCGGGGTTGAGAAGGCTCCAAGGGGTGAGCTGTCTCTCAACTACTCATTATTTTACTCCCCCGGCTAGTATAGGGGAAGTTGTGTTAATCGGTCAGACATGGGTTTCACCGGAATTTTCATGATTTCAAAAATGAAAAAAACAAAATGGTGCTTGGGTGTCTGTGAACATGGTAACCATAGCGATGAGAGCACGCTCCAGTAGTAGGCGATATGTCCTCGTAGTTAAAGCCCGGGCATCAGTCTCAATAACTAACAAGATGAAATTTGATAGTTGAGTTATGGTTGCTGAGAGAATACAGGTTTAGGTCATGAGATCTTACTCAATGGATGTGTGACACTAAGACGTGTTTAGGTCAAAAGCGTTATTGTACTTGACAATTGCGACGTTGTTTTGTGCCTCATGCCAGGGCTTCATCTAGAAGGTTGGCCTACTAGGTCGGTCTAGTGGACATGGGGCTTAAAATTCCGAAGTGAGTTGGGGCAGAAAAACGTTTAAACAAATAATTTATGATGTGACTTCTTTATACCAAACTTTGAGGGTGCCGTTAGCTCAGAGAAAACTGAGCTCAAGATGCCCGGTTCGAAACCCGGCCGAGGCTCTTAGGGTCCTGAGCGTGTAGTATTTATATAGGGCATTGACAAAACAAGGTTAGGAGGACTAGAGTGGCATGGCTGAGCGTGTAAACACAGGTTCAGTTTGGTTCCATTGAGGCTAACCTCCAGTCATCAGATACACAGACAGACATGCAAGCAGACAGACAGACAACTTTGTGACAGTCACATATCAAGGACACGTGTGTAGAAAGTAGACACATTTGCCAATACTATAGGATTGTAGGTCACTATCAATACTGGTTTTTGGGTGTGTTAACTCTCTTGTATTGATTATCAAAAGATCCTAAATTAAAAAAAAAAAAAAAAAAAAAAAAAAAAAAAAAAGTGATACGAAATTTGTGTGTACACGAACCCTCCTATACGTCGAAGGTCGTCTAAATAACCCTATAGACGAGCATTTGAGCCCGCCATCCTTTGGATGGTACGTTAAGCGGTCCCGAGTCTGTACGATGTCAGGTACTCGTTTAAAAAAAAAACACTCTAGGAGAATACTTAGGTGGGTTGGTAAAATTCAAGATTCCCATTTTAAGGTCGGCTCATGTCAACAGGAACGACGAATGAGCGCTCTGGTAGTATGGGATATAGCTCTGAAGAGTTTTTTTGCTTTATGTACGGTGCATATTAGCCATGTCATCAATTTGTGTGTTATCAAGTTATTTACTATATCCATGGCCCCGGGAGGTAGTTTTATCTACGAAATAAAACTCACTCCCGGACGGGATTCGAACCCACAAACTATGGTGAGACCATGCGACCAAAGCCCTACGCTCTAGCTCGCACGGCCACCATGACTCCCTGATGAGGAGTTGAGAGGTTACTTCGACATGCTTCAAATAACATTTACAATATATAATTGTTTTGTATATATAGGTAACAAACTAATTTAAGATAATATCTCAAATTAGTTCGTTATATATATATACAAAACACTTAGCACTAAAAACATGGTATACCATAGTTCTATATATTATATATTATATAGACCTATGGTATACCATGTTTTTAGTGCTTTTAAAAGTTAATTTGAAAATATTGAGATCTAAATATAGAAATAACTAAATATTTTACTATTTCACAACTGAACTCCAAAAGTTCTCTAGTGACGGTCATAACTCTACTAAATTAGTATATCATCAACGTAATGTTCATGTACGGAACCCATCCTTGTGTGATCTAGTCATACTTCTCATAATATGTTTTTTTGACACTTACTCATTTTTACTATTTATTTTTGAAACAATAATTTTTTTTTTAAATGAGTAAACGAGAGCAAACAAGGAATCAAAGTTGAAAAGATAGTACAAAGAGAGGTGAAGTGGTAGCAACAGCAGTGTTGCCAGGCCAATTTTATAATTCCAGTGTTTTTGAGGACAATAGGAAGAAGAAGGATTGAAATGTAATTTTAAGGGGTACTTAAACCATTTTTTATCACAATTTTTTTTTGTCCTAATGGCTGTTGTAATAATCCACTAATTAATTTTTTTTTTTTTGAAATTTTATGTGTGGAATCAGACATCTATAAGTAAAACACCTATTACCTCGAATCCGAATAACTACCACTGAAAAGAATATGTCGAAACGAAATTTTATTTTCGAATCCATAAATCGACTTATAAAACACTTGTAGATTTTCGGTCAACTTGGTCACGATGTGTGCTCAGAAGCACAATCGATTACAAATAATTTTCAAGCTGGGGAAGTACATTTTTTTTCATTTCGGATAAGTGGAGGTAAAATGCTCACTTATCCGGATATGAGTTTCCTCCCCACTTTGGCTACGTGAGTGAGAGGCCTTGACACAAGGTAGTGTGTGTCTGTACTGTATATCTAGGTCAGCTGATGGGAGCTGGCTGCGGTAGGTCTGGCAACACTGCAGTCAGCTGATAGTCAGCTGGCCTCACATCCCTTCCACAACCACCACCCACCCACCCTCCCTCCCTCAGTCAGCCTCTCTTCATGGTTATTTATTTATTTACTAGCTGGTTCACCTGGCGTTGCCCAGCAGTAACTTTGGGATAACATTTCAAAATAGTAGGCAGTCACTCGGACCACTGAGCCACCGAGACCCTACTTCACCCCTTTCCCTCAGGGCCTTGCCCAGACAAACTAACTTCTTATCCACCAAGAGGGCCCAAGTAGCCAGTGAAAATCACCTTTAAACCATTAATGTGCTCGCAACACTAACCACTCAACCACCATGGCCCCCTCACAAGATAACATACTACAGATACATTCTTTTCATCCTCCCCACCCTCCATTGGCCCGATTCTGCTGAAAAGACAGTGTCGTTCTCATTGGATTATACAGAAGAGAGCGCCGGTAGTCAGAGATAGCGTGCTTGCGTCTGAACTCAAGTCCGCGGGTTCGTAACCTGGAAAAAACCTTGAGAACGCCCTCCTTCGGATAAGATGTTAAGCGATACTCCCAAACCTGTACTCGTTAAAGGCCTCTATCCTAGGTGAATAAACCTAGGTAGGCAACATTTAGGACTCCCAGAGTAGAGTCGGGCTCATGTCCACCAGAGCGATAATAGGGGATATGACCTCGTAGTTAAAGCCCGGGCATGAGTAATAATAACTAATTAACCGGCAGTTATTAGGATTTTTGAACCCTCTCTCCCAATCAGCTGATTTAGCTGACAATCAATAAGTATTATACAAATGTCTTGTCGATATGTTCATTCTATCGTGAGCTATCGCGTCCAAGGAATACACCCCATATTTATTACACGACTTCCCCGATGTCACAGACATATAATTCGCACAGCGTGTTATTCATACAAAACGAAATTTAGTATTCTATAACTTTGATTTTGTTTGTAGTGGTTTACGAGGTAATAGCAGAAAAATACCGTTCCGTTCAGGGCAATGGCGTCCAATTCAGTCCCCCTAGGGTGTCGTAGCGAATATCTTTCGAACCTTCGACATTTGGAAAAAATGAAGAGGACCAAATGTATTTGAAATTTTATCAATTTAAATTTTGATTCAGTACATTTGAGCCATCCGTCGCATGGTTTTCGAGAAAATGAAGGAATACCGTGTCTAAATGTCAGTTACCAGGGCAGTTTTTAGAACATTCACCTTAACAACCAGATTAATGATATTTAGTGAAATTAGCTGACTGGAGTACTGATCTCTGCTACTAAAGACAGTTCCAAGTGACAGTTCCAGCTGGCTCCTGTTACTAGAGAGGTAGCAGTTGCACCAGTCCTCCTCCTACCAACCCCTAGTAACAGTTCCAGCTGGCTCCTGTTACTACAGAGGTAGCAGTTGCACCAGCCCTCCTCCCACCAACCCCAAGTAACAGTTCCAGCTGGCTCCTGTTACTACAGAGGTAGCAGTTGCACCAGGCCTCCTCCCACCAACCACAAGTAACAGTTCCAGCTGGCTCCTGTTACTATAGAAGTAGCAGTTGCCCCAGCCCTCCTCCCACCAACCACAAGTAACAGTTCCAGCTGGCTCCTGTTACTACAGAGGTAGCAGTTGCACCAGCCCTCCTCCCACCAACCACTAGTAACAGGTCCAGCTGGTGGTATTGATCAAGCGACCTGACCTAGTAGTGAGGAAAGATTTGGTTAGTGGGTCAACCACGGGGGGGCCAGTGACGCAATCGAGAAAGTGCACCCTACTAAAACCATGTCATACTATAGTAGGTATAGTCCCCGGCCTCAAACTAAGAGCCTGAGCGCATGATTATGGGAAGTTATATAATCAGTCAAAGGAGCTCGGCCGGGTCTTGAATCCGTGACCTAGAGCTCAGTAAGCAAACACACATACCACTGAGCTACCGGCTAATGAGGTTTGTGACCACTTTAATGCATCTCGGAAAGACATAACGTTGCTTGGTCATGACGTTGTTCAATGTTTGGCATCAGACCTCGTTGGTGCGGCACGTGTTTTTATATAACCTCGGCATTCCTTCAACTCGGATTTAAACATTTCACGTCACAAAGACGAAAGGAATGTATATATAGTGGGATAAGGAATATTGTAGACGAGGGGTGGTATGAGAGGGGGCATTGTTGTCCGAGCGCGGGGCCCGATGCGTAGGCACCGATGGCATATACCTCACGCCGCAGCAGGAAAACTCTCTCTTCTGAGTCTAAAATTTCCCTTTTTTCCTACATTATTCCCCTACTATAGATTCCCTCTCTAAATTTCCCTTACATACTACCACCCTAGATTTTTTAATTCTTGAAATATTCCCCTTCATTAGAAACCCCATTGAGTGGAAGAACTCCAAACCCCGGAAGAGATCCCAATATACTTGGAGGGTGAAGCTACAAAAAAACGTTGTCGGTGAATCACCAGCTATGTACTTCCCCACGAAGAATTCATCGATTACGTTTTCGCTCTCCCTCCAAATCCAATCGATCCTTTAGACTAAAATTAAATATTTGCCTCACATAGTGGCTTCTGAAAGCTCACACTTAAGTTTCTGTCGAAACACCGGCAATTAGTCAGGGTATATGAATTGAGACCCACCCCTCGCGCAATATAAATAAGTGCCCTCCGTACAGGGTTTCATTACAAGGGCAGTTTTAGTATTTTTGTGTTAACCTTCCCCCTAATCCCTCCCCTCCCCTTTGGCTGATTTGTCTGAAAATCTATAAGTATCACACTTATAAGGCTTTGAATTCACATATAAAATTTTGGGTCGATACTTTCATTCTCTCGGCAGTTATCGTATCACAGACTTTTTTTTTTTTTTTTTTTTTTTTTTTTTTTTTTTTTTTTCATTTTTGGACTCGGTTGGAAAACATGAAATTCCGTTGAAAACTCAACATCGAATTTTTGACCGATTACATAGCTCCTATCATTTTTTTTTTTTTTCTTTTTGCCCTCATGTACGATGCATATTAGCCATGACTCTTATAATGGTGTTTTACCTGATTATTTACGACATCCATGGCCCCGGGAGGACGTTTTATCTACGAAATAAAACTCACTCCCGAACGGGATTCGAACCCGCAAACAATGGTGAGATCATGCGACCAAAGCCCTACGCTCTAGCCCGCACGGCCACCATGGCTCCCCCTTCTATACTTAGTGTAACTGGGATAGTAAGATGTTTATATATATTTTTTTTTTAGGTAATTCCCATATCCGGTAATACGAACAATTGATTTCACCGACATTTTTTTAAAGTAATTTTTTTTGTTTATTTTATATATATATATATATTATTTTTTTTGCAAAAGAATGTAACGGATAATAGAATGTCGGAAAAAAATAGTGTACTGTATCTACACATATCTAAACATTTCATGTCACTTTCGTTGGTCGATAACAGCATTAAGGAAATAGGGGTTACTGCTAGAGGAAATACAGGAAAATTATTCACTAGGTCTTGTTGGGGAATTATGATAACAACAGGGGTAAAGGGGACACGCTATGGAGGGGGGGTCAATGGTCTTCGAAACTTGGGACCTGGTCGATAGTTTGGTCGCTGAGGTGGCTTTAAAGCTAATGTCGCAGTAGGGCAAGATGGTTTAAAGGGTAGTAAAATAATGAAATTCTAGGAGGATCGGTGATGATAAGGGGAGAGTGGAGGGGTGGATGATAGGGTTGTACCTAGGGGAGGGAGAGTGGAGGGGGTGGATGATAGGGTTGTCCCTGCATTCAAAAAGAATACTACACGGTAGCATCGATTTTAGGACGGCCGCCATGTTGCGCATTAGCCCTTCCGCCCAAATGGACCCCTACTTGTTAGAGTTGGCTCTTTGTAAAGCCTTTTCTTAATATTTCGTGTCGACACGTCATTAAATGGGCAGCTATTTGAGTTTCTGACTAGAACCCAAATTGATTGATGTCCTGGATTTACATATTGTTTTGTGTCAATACATTCATTACTTCGGCAGTTATTGTGGTTTTTGTATTAAGACCCCTAATCATGGCTCTTGGACGTCCTCATGGGGTTTTAGATATACACATAAAATTTCATTTTTTATATTATACTTAAAAATTATCGGGAGTTTTTGTGTTCACACACACACACACTTCTATTAACTAGTAAAGTAATAATTAAGGACGGTAATATTTTTAAATAAAAGTAAACTCACAGCTTATTAACATTATAATAATTAAGGACGGTAATATATTTAAATAAAAGTAAACTCACAGCTTATTAACATTATAATAATTAAGGACGGTAATATTTTTAAATAAAAGTAAACTCACAGCTTATTAACATTATAATAATTAAGGACGGTAATATTTTTAAATAAAAGTAAACTCACAGCTTATTAACATTATAATAATTAAGGACGGTAATATTTTAAAATAAAAGTAAACTCACAGCTTATTAACATTATAATATATATATATTATTTAAGATTTGGCCGCTGCCCCCAATTCGCCTGCCCGGTGCGGGACACCATCTTGCTCGACACTGACTAGAACTGTTGATCATATGTGATAGTAAGATGTTCTGGGACGAGATTTCTAATAGAAATAAAATATGTTGTCTTCCCACTGTTTTATTTTTACACCAGAACCGGTTTACGACGAAACAGCGTCATCATCAGTGGTTCATCCCACCCACACAGCACAGCGGTTAGAAGACAACTAGCATAGCTCTGTCTTGTGCTTTTATTTCTATTAGAACTGTTGATAATAATAATAATAATATTTATTTCCATTAGTAAACCATAACATGGTAATTGGATACGTCATAAGAATTATTATACAGTAGATAAAGTATATAATAAATGGAGTAGATACATTTTTAATTATTTAAAATTAAGATAATAATTTTTGATAACTTTTCCGAAAGTGTCTTTTTCACTACGACATTTCGGGACGTTCTTATGTCCCGTCCTCAGGTCAGGTACGAAATATAGAAACGAGAAAGAAAACAAAATAACAATAATAAAATATATATATATATATATATGAAAAAAATATATAAATAAATAAAATGCTAATAAAAATACATAAAAGAGAAAAACAAGAAAAATAAATTAGTATATAAATAATAAAATATATTGATTAAAACGTAGATTGGAGAGATCTTAAAGAGGATACCTATGGAGGAACTCTGTAGGATAGATACCTGAGTACAAGAAGGAAGCTGCTTTGCAAATCTTCCAGACCTCAACAGTAATATCATTAACTATAATTTTTCCAACAGGTATGAAATTCGGTTAATTTACCGTTAAATCATTTCGATTTGGTAACGTAACATGATTTGAAACTAATGTTGGTAAGCCTGTTGCATAATGTTTTTCGTTTGACTTCCCAGCTATTCCAAGTATGGGGGAAGTTATGTAATCTGTCCGAAATTTTATGTTGATCTTTCCAACCCCCCTGATTCCAAAAATGAAAAAAAAAATTTGCAAATCTCTAAATTGGTTACACGTAGTTGCTTAATTCGCGCCGGTGATTCACCGATGACATTCTCGTGTTAGTGACATGTTTCCTATGAACAGAACCTGTTGTGGTATTATTATTTTTTTTTCTTGGTGCATTCCATTGGTTGGAAACCCAGAATAGAACCCTAACAACGCGATATCTATGTCTGTTCCTCTCTATTTGAGATAAGAGGTTTTTTTTTGTTTTTTTTTGAACTTATATTTCTTACTGATGGTCATTTTGGAAGAGGATGGCAACCTTAGGTTAGTCCGTTGCTATTAACCAAAGTGACACAAATTGAACATAATAATAAGATAAGTCCGAAATGACTTAACAACATTCAACACAATTGTTACTTCCCTAATTATTCCATGTATAGATGAAGTTACTTAATCGGTCACGAATCCAACGTTCAGTTTTCACTGCAATATCACGTTTTACCCCTGATTCTACAAATTAAAAAAAAAAAAAATTCTGTCTGTGAACGCGGTAATACCTAATAGAATGAATGTATCGACAAGAAAATTGATGTCAACCCCATAATTTTCAGTCAAATGCGCTGAAGGGAAGAGGGAACTAGTGGAGGGGGTCAACTAACTGGTAACTGGTGAGGTAATGAATATATCGTCATGAAATTTAATATGAGCATTCAGAAGTCCCTCTTTAAGTAATTCAAAATTTCATGTTTTCCGACCTTCTGGCTCTAAGAATAAAACAAAAAACTGTCTGTCTGTGTTTGTATTTGTGAACACGATAATTCCCGATAGAATGAATGTAATATAAGTTAACACACTTCCGAAGAGTTTTTTGAAAAATAATTATCTTAATTTTTATTAAATTGAAAAATGTATCTACTTATAAATGATCTATGTATTAATTTTTTTATATAGGTACTCATATATTTTTAAGTATTTATTTGTTCAGTTTTTATTAATTTAATTTTACTTATTTTTAATAGTTTTGTTATTACAACTAACCATAGATGTGTTAGACTCAAGTAGTTATAAATCTAATTTATAAGCTATCTTAATGTATAAATTCTTTTGACGTATCCTATTACCATGTATTGGTTTAACGGAAATACATTTATTATTATTATTGAAATGACATTTTTATGTGTATTCAGAACCTTCTAAGGACGACATCTATTAATTTTCAGCCAAATTGGTCAAAGGAAAGGGGGGGATTGGGGGGGAGGGCTCAACTCATAAATCCTGCCGGTTTAATGAATATATCGTCATGAAATCTAGTATGAGGATTCACAAGTCACTCTTTAGTCATTCATTTTCTCTATTTGCCCAAAATGGTCGATTATATTATATTAGAGAGAGAGCGGAAACATAGTGGATTAGTTGGTGCTGGGGAAGTAATAAGGACTTAACTGGAGGGAAGGAAAGCAGGTTGCAGGTTGCACCTTGTGATGCACTCTGCGAGTGGAGCTAACTGCATGTTTATCTGGAGATAGAGGAGGTGAGATGGGGTTATATTTGCATTGCCTGGGGTGCATTGTACCTCCTACAGCGCATCTCTCAAAAATATGTTTTTATATATCTGTCTCATGTGAGTCTAAGTGTGTGTGTGTGTGTGTGTGTGTGTGTAGGTTGATGCCCGATATTGTAGTAGTAGTGTGTATCAACTCACTGCCGAGGTTATTGCCCCCCCCCCCCCCCCCCCCCCCCCCCCTGTTAATGTTTGATGGTGTTTTTTTGAAGGTTTTCCCTAGGTATCATACATATGGAACTCTTTTAACGAGGGTTTGACCTCTGTCCGTCGTCTCTTTGTCCCCTTGTCTCGTCACATTCAGGATATGTGATGTGGCCATTACTAACTTTTCTTATACCAGCACGCTTACAGATCCCCTTCTCAATATCATTCTATTTGTCTCTTTGTTCAGCGTAATTCTGAGATTAGACATTCTTATACCCAGTAATGTCAGTATGAAATAATTTTGAGAAGGGGAAGGGGGAGAGAGACTGATATGTAAGTATGGTTGGTATAAGAATGTCCGTTAATGGCCACATCACTTATATTCAATGGGTTCGAAACCCGGCCAAGGCCCTCATGGGAGATAAAATAAACTTTAGCACCCCGTCCTTCAGATGGGACGTTAAGCGATGATCCCGAGCCTGTGCGATGTCAGGTACCTACTCGTTAAAGACCCCTGCCCTAGGTGAATAAAAATTTAGTGTTGGCAAAATTTCCCACAGTAGAGTCGGGCTCATGTCCACCAGAGTGAGGAAAGTGCTCTCTGGTAGTAGGCGATATGATTTCGTAGTTAAAGCCCGGGCATGAGTCATAAAACCTAACCTAACCAATAATAAAGCCATATTTTAAAGTTCGTTGCTATGAGTGACTATTTAAAGATTACTTATTGTTAGATAAATATTCCTTATAGACATTTAGTTAACATTCTTCGGGCGGCTATAGCTTTAGTCGTATTGATCCTATCTCAATATTGAGGACTTATCGGCGATAGGAAATTTAGTAAGGAACATTTATGGTAAGAGTCAATTTTTCGATAGGACTAACCGTTCTAGGATAAATGACGGAAACGTCTAAAAAGATGTGTTTCAAAACTACATTTCAGGACAGTTTCGGCTTGAATCTCGAAAACCGGGCGACCTATGAAAAATTGTATTTCATATAAAATATGTTTTTTAGTTTTCTCTACAACTATTTATTAAAATTGAATGTACGATCAATGTTCAGCTGTGCCATCACCTGACACACACCAACATTTTTTGATTTTTTGGGGGCCATGGTGGCGGGCTAGAGCGTAGATCTGGTTTGCGGGTTCGAATCCCGTCCGGGAATGAGTTTTATTTCGTAGATAGAACTCCCTCCCGGGGCCATGGATGTTTTAAATAATTAGATAACAACACAATGACATGGCTAATATGCATCGAACATAATGCCAAAAGAAAAAAAAAAAACTATTATTTGAAAATATTTTTGATTCGGACATAAACATAAACATCTATATTCCTTCTATGTTGAGTTTCAACTGGAATTTCATGTTTTCCAACATAGAAGCATGTAGATATGTCCTGAGGAAGGGGTGTATAGCAACGGCACATGCCCCATCATATCGCCTACTACCAAAGCGATCTTTCTTCGCTCTGGTGGACATGAGCCAGACTCTACACTTAGAGTTTTAAATGTTGCCTATCCTAAGTTTTTATTCACCTAGGGCAGGGGTCTTTGGGGGGTTGTCACAAAACCTTTGTGTGACCTGATTGTACATAATTTTCTAAATTTTACAATATATCTCTTCATTGAATGATTGTGGGGTACTCTGGCCCCACTACCTGTTCCTGAACCCCATTCTAGTTTACCTGAATGCACCCTGGAAGCTGAACCTCTGTCTGTTTGTCTGAACATCTCGGGTAAACGGCTGAACGTATACTCTGATGGATAATTCTTCGTGAAACCTGCCAGCCTCTGGGTCCACTTTTTGCAGCCGTTTAAGAGGTTTGCTTGGTCTCGAATGAAAGCTTGAAACCTCTACTTTTTATTTTCGTATGCCTCCATAGCGATTTTCTCATCATCTGCTAAGCTATACGCCTCCGAAGCCGACAATTGCACCTTGTAAAATCACAAAATCGTCTTTTAGTGATAGAATCGTCATTTTCAATTCTTTCCAGGATGGAATCGCATTTTTAGCGAAAAAAAATATACAAATTTTTCCAAAACGGCTCCTTTTTGACGAACGGAGCATTAAAAAAAAAAGCCGTTTTCCCGATATTCAAAGTCCTGTAATGCCCTTATATCGACAGATTGGGAAAAATTTGCAAGAACAAAAAGTGTTTATTTTTGATAGTTTAATACAGTCCGAACGTTAAAAACGAAGAAAATTGCATTGAAAATCCAGTATTTCAAATATAGATCAATTAAAAGGGATCTTTGAATTACAATCATCTGTTAAAATGTAGATTAGATAATTAATTAATGTAGATACTATATTTTTATGTTTCCGAAATTCAGGATATGTTGAATTTGGCGATTTCTCAAGAACTTCTCAATGATAATCATATTTAAGCTCAGTGGATAATGAGAAAATCGCTATGGAGGCATATGACAATAAAAAGTAGAGGTTTCAAGCTTTCATTTGAGACCAAGCAGACCCCTTAAGACAGCTGCAAAAAGTGGACCCAGAGGGTAGCAGGTTTCACGGAGAATTACCCCTATCTATATATATTTAAAATCAATTGAAATGTTACAAAATGATTATGACGATATACGCATGTGAAAGATAACAGTTTCTCTGAGGAGAAATCGACAGAAGTGGAGAGGTTTTGTGATGATTGCAGCCGGTTTTGCTCCTTGGTTATTATCTTCAGAGCGGGGCGAAAATTAGCCAAAATCATTTACTTTCATCGAGGAGTGAAAGGTTTCTTGTTCACAAAATTTACTCCTGTTCTTTCCGTGTGAATGTTACCTGTAGGGTGAGCCGAGCCGGACTCAAATTTGGAGGTAGTATCAAAATTAACAAGAGTATGTACTTTTCGAGCACGAATTAATTAATTAAGTTTTCGTTCTCCCAAAAAGCTTAAAACTCAATATTTGAATTACATAGTGTCTTCTGAATCGTCATACTAAATTGAGTGTCGATATATTCATTACATCGACAGTTATTAGGGAATTCGAGTCGAGTTTCCCTTCTCTGATCCCCAGAAAATCAATCGATGCCATCCTTATGGGGTTGTGCATTTGAATATAAAATTTTATATCGATACATTCATTGCATCGGCAATTATTGGGATTTTTTTTGGAAATCAATTAAATTCCGTTGAAAACTTCCGAATTGACGTATTTTAAGTTTCATGTCGATACGTTCATTCCATCAGCACTAATTAGGTATTTGTTATTGAGCTTCTCATCTTCTAGCCGATTTGACTGAAAATCAAGAGACCTCGTACTTATGAACTTCAGTACAAAATCAAGAGATCTCTTACTTATGAACTTCAGTACAAAATCAAGAGATCTCGTACTTATGAACTTCAGTACAAAATTTTGTATCAATATATTCAATCTAATTGTGAGATAGACCGTTTTGAATTCAGATTTTTGGCAAAGTTAAATTTCGGGGATAACTCATCTCCATTTCGACCGATTTATTGCTTGCCATAGGGAGGGAAGTAAAACTTTAATAAAATTTATTATTATTACAAATTTCAATTAAAATTTGTGATTTTTTGGAAAAAATTAGTCCAATTGAGTTTTTTCCTGATTCTTACTCTTTTTACAGAACTAGCTTGCAAATTTCCAGGCTACGGCTCTCCAAAATTTTCAACAAAACCGTTAACCAATCAGCAATACGTATTACAAAGCCTTCTTGGAGTGTGGGCTTTAAATATCTTCCGTGAACAACATTTTCTGAAAGTTCCAGGTGGATGACTGTCAAAGAAAGGTCTTAATGTGCATTCAGAGAAGCCTGGACAGACAATGAATGCTTTGTGTGCGGCTCCAAACTACACAACAATTAACAATGGGTGACAACAATTGGCGAACCCAGGCTTTTTTTCTCGCGTTGTTCATTTCTTCCTGGCCACAATGGCCACCGAAAAGTGGGGTTACTCTTAAAAATAAAAATAAAAAGTGTACCTACACTTGATGACACATTTTGGGGTTCCATAAGTGCACATGTCCACCAGAGTGACGAAAGAGCTCTCTGGTAGTAGGCGATATGACCTCGTAGTTAAAGCCCGGGCATGTAACTCTAAAATTTCAAGTTTGAAAGGACCTTGAAACGTGAAATTCCATTGAAAACTCAATCTCGAATTTTCGCCCATTTGGAATACTTTCTTATAATAAAAGTTCAAAAAAAGTGATTGAATTACATGTAATTTTCAAAGTGTTGAATGCCCAATCACTGTGATTGAGTGACTGTGATGCCAGGATTGAGTTACATGTAATTTTCAAAGTGTTGAATGCCCAATCACTGTGATTGAGTGACTGTGATGCCAGGATTGAGTTACATGTAATTTTCAAAGTGATGAATGCCCAATCACTGTGATTGAGTGACTGTGATGCCAGGATTGAATTACATGTAATTTTCAAAGTGTTGAATGCCCAATCACTGTGATTGGGTGACTGTGATGCCAGCTGTATGTTATGTTTACCTGGGTCAGCTGTGTGGTAGCCTTGAACACAACCTGCCCCCTCTACCTCCCTCCTCCCGACATGATATAACCACCCTCCATTTGTATAACGACACTTTTCCATAGGGACAGTTATTTTATATAGGGAAACAACCTTGTCACACGCCTAATTCAAGAACCACTCAACGGATTTGTATGAAACTTCGTAAATAAGTCCTGTTTGAAATGTAGAAGGTCCCTTTTAAAAATTTCCTAAATCAGATAATAATTAAGGGTAGTTAATTTGCAAAAATGTTTGAAAACCTTTTTCTTTTTTGTAAAAGGTTACATTTTTTACAAAAGTATACAAGGGCAATTACTTATGAGACATTTTTTTTAAATCGGCACATGAACCCTACAGGTCATACGTACATATTATAGACAACTCAAAATCCTAACACTTACATTTTTATTTTTCAATTCCTTGATTCTTCAATCAAAATCGTAGTTCCTACTATGTCTATCCGAAATACACCACCATAACAGCAGACATGACAGATATATTGTCAGACAATTCAGGCTAACAGCACCAATAGCTTTTATTTTCTTTCCTGTAATTTATTTAACAAGTTACCAAGTTCGATGCGCCACCTGCCTTTGAAAATTTTTAAAAACAAAATTAAGTGTTTTCTAATCGAAAATGCTTTTTATTCAGTGAGTGTGATCTTTAATTTGGAACCTATTAAATGTGTATATTTTGATGTGTTATGTAATATTAGGTTAGGTTTTATGACTTATGCCCGGGCTTTAACTACGAGGTCATATCGCCTACTACCAGAGTGCTCTTTCGTCACTCTGGTGGACTCAAACCTCTGTGGGAATCCTAAATTTTGCCTACCCTAAATTTTTATTCATCTAGGGTAGGGGTCTTTAACGAGTACCTGACATTGTACAGGCTCGGGACCATCGCTTAACGTCCCATCCGAAGGACGGCGTGCTCAAGTTTATTTTACCTCCCAGATAAAATAAACTAAGGGCCTCGGTCGGGTTCCGAACCCACATACTTGAGCGCAGAAGTAAAGCACGCATACCACTGAGCTACCGGCGCCCTCGTTATATAATATTGTATGGATTGTTATGTAGCATTTTGTACAATGTATAATTATAAAAATAAAATATGTTTTTAAATTTTATGGACTGCCACCGAGCATTGTGTCACCTGCAAGCGGGATGCTATGTTATTCCCGTAGTAATATACGTAACGTAAAAAAATGTCTGCCCCCCTCTCCCCTGGTATCCAGATTTAAATGGAAATTAAATTTAAGGGCCGAGATGACTGGGTGCCAATTAGGTCAGACGACCAGTTCTAATCTATACTTTAGGGAATAGTTCTCCCAGAATAGACATTTGGAGTGGCGTAACTAGCCCCTTGGGGGCCCTGTTGGGGGTGTTGTGACAACTAAGGAAGGCCCCCCTTCTTGGCTTAGTATTTAATTGTTTTTGTGACTCATGCCCGGGCTTTAACTAACATGGTCATAACGCTCTTTCGTCGCTCTGGTGGATATGAGGCCGACTCTACTTCTGGAGTCCGCCATTTTGGTAGCTGTCTTCAACGAGTAACTCACATGGAAGGACGACAGCTATAAATTTTCAAATACTCCAACATTTAGTGTGAGGATTCAGAAGCACCTTATATAATCAATTATTGATTTTTAATTGATTAATTCGAGTTGGGTATGTATATTGCCCCAATGATTCACCGACAATTTTTTTTTTTTTTATCGTCCTGAATTTCTTTCGAGTTAACCCAATGCGACAATTGGATGCATTCTTGCAATATAGTCCAGTCAACGGAGCGCTAAACTGACCAAAATCTCCGAATTGCGTGCTAATGAATGCATTTTGATGAAACCTTTTGCAGCGGGTTTGTAATGACGTAAATAGTATTTCTAAAAAAAAATATTAGAGAATAAAATGATCGGAAGGGTAGAAAACACCCCTTTTATCAGGGGTTCCATAACTTGTAGAATTAGGTCAAAAATGAAATATTTATCTTTTTTGGCCCAAAATAAGATGTTTTTACTCTTTTGAATTTTTCTGAAAAATGCATATTTTTGGAGATATGGTCAGAATTTTCAATTTCTTAAAAGTGGGAAAGGGAAAATGTAAAAAGTTTAGAAAAAATCTGAAATTTATCATCGAAATACAAGATTTTTTTTTTATTTGCAACTTTTCTCTAAAGTACGTTTTGTCCGAAATAAGAGTCTCTAATCGTTTACTACGCACTTATTGCTGCATAATCACAAAATACCTAACCTTGCACATATGAGATACAGGTGCATATGTATCTGTTTCAGGTTATATAATGTTTAAAGATGGTTGTCCTATTTACCATTCATAATGAGGTCGCAGTCTCATTCTTATTTGGATATTAATATTATGGATCTTTGATCTGTGCAATTATAATTTCTCATTTTACTCCTCTAGTTTATATCGATTATGTAATCGATCAACAAATCGAAGTTGACTTTTCACCTGATATTCATACTTTACCCAACCCCTTGAAATCAAAAATGAAGCAAAAAAATTCGATCAGTGATTCATGATTTAGAAGTCACCAATCTACCAATTTAGTTGAAAATCATTACTTGTCTAGCACAGAGACTTTTGAATCATCATCTGTGTTAACTAATTCATTACCTCGACAGTTATTACCGATTGGAAAACGTGAAATTCTCTTGAAAATCAAAAGGGGAGGTTCTTAGATACATACAATTTCGTGTCGATGTATTCTATTGGGAGTTACCATGGTGACCTGTTACAGACAGTTACCATGGTCATAGACAAACAAACAGGTTTTTTTGTTACTTTTTGAACGAAGTATAGAGGAAGTTATGTAATTGCACAGAAATTCGGTGTTCAGTTATCCGACCTACTGATGAAGCTGAAATGCTAAGCGAGCTTTATACGCGGATAACTAAATGTTTTTTTTTCAATTTTACCATCCACCATATTAACATTTTGTTTGTTTACATAACTTTTTTTTTGCTTTTTTGCAAACATTTAGAGACCTTGTACGGACTGACGTCTCACATCATCTCAAGGTGTTTCACGTTGCACACTCACTGAATTTTAGTTAAAGGATGAACGTTCCTGCATTGAAATTTCATTTTCCCCAATTCCCTCAATTCAAAAATTACAAAATTTCAAAAGGGGTCGATAACTTCCCATTAGGTTAGGTTTTATGACTCATGCCCGGGCTTTAACTATGAGGTCATATCGCCTACTACCAGAGCGCTCTTTTGTCACTCTGGTGGACATGAGCTCGACTCTACTGTGGGAATCCTAAATTTTGTCTACCCTAAATTTTTATTCACCTAGGGCAGGGGTCTTTAACGAGTACCTGATATCTGAGGCTCGGGACCATCGCTTAAGGTCCCATCCGAAGGACGGGGTGCTTAAGTTTATTATCGGTCGGGTTTTGAACCCACGATCTTGAGCTCAGAAGACAAGCACGCATACCACTGAGCTACCGGCGCCCTCTTTACAACACATTCTAAAATATAACTGAATGTGTACTTGAAATTGTTAGTTGTAGGTTCCGGTTCCAGAAGTGGGACACACACTCTTAAAGTTCTACTTCCTCACATAGTTTAGCGAAAATTCTAGGATGATTTTTCAAAGAAATTTTATGTTTTCCAGCACTTTGAATCCAAAAAAAATGGTCGGTGAATCACAGGCACTAATCATCAACTAACGTTTCGTTGTCCCTCTAAAACAACTGATTTGGTTGAAAGGAGTCTTGTCAATAGTTAGTTATTATGACTCATGCCCGGACTTTAACTGTGTGGTTATATTGCCTACTACTAGAGCTCTCTTTCGTCACTATTTTGTATTACATTATACTCAACTATGGGAGTCCTAAATTTTGCTTACCTTAAATTTTTTTTTTATGATTAATAGTCAATAAAAAAATTCAATATTTGGCCAACGTTTTGGAAACTATTTATTTCCTTCTTCAGGGCCTCATAAAAAGACTTGAATGGATGTGTGTGGTGAAGGTGTTGTCACACAAACTCTCAACACCTTCACCACACATCCACTCAAGTCATTATAAGGCCCTGAAGAAGGAAATAAATAGTTTCCGAAACGTTGGCCAAATTTTGAGTTTTCATTTACGTGACAGAACCTCGAATTCATTATACATACTAAATGTTTATTCATCTAGGGTATCTGACATCCCATCCGAAGGACGGCGTGCTTAAATTTATTTGAGAGCCTCGGGTGCTAGTGTCACTGGAAGGTGAATCGCCGGCAATGTACTTCTCCAACTCCAATATTAATCAATTACTTTTTCGCTCTCTCTACTGATTTATTTACTGAGGGTCTTCTGAGTCTTCCCCTGCTCTTTGGCCGATTTGGCTGGATATCAATAGGTGTCTAATACTATATTTTTTTAATTTTTCTTTTTAAATAAAACTTAGTCTGATCCGATTTATTAAAAAAAAAAAAAATAGGTTTGCGAAAATTTGGGTCATTTTTACTAACCGAGATTCGCTCTCAAAAACCGGTCCACTTCAAATGTTACACCCACAGCTTTCTCTATTTTTTTTTTTTTGTTTCTTTTTCGTACTTGTTAAACTTGTATTCTTCATTTTTGATTTTTCGATCAAGGCGAACCAGCTTATGGCGAAATAAATACAACAAATTAATTTTGCAATTTTTTTTTTTTATTGTTTTCAAAAATGTATCTATTACATAATATAATAATTGACATGTTTCTGTTTAAATGATCGTGAACGAAAATTGTTTAAACACGTGCCAATCGTTAACATAATATATTCTGGGAATTGTGCCAAAAGGTTGTATAAGCGAAAAAATTGTTTTACGGGACAGCGATTTGCAAGGGTTCCGTAGATTTTATTTTTTTCTACCGATGTTTAAATGTATTTGATTTTAGAGATATACAGACAATTTCTATAATTTAGGGAGATAAATTTATTTTTATTTGAGGGCGCCGGTAGCTCAGTGGTTTGCGTGCTTTCCTTAGTCTATTTTATCTGGCAGGTAAAATAAACTTACGCACGCCGTCCTTTATTCACCATATTAACAGTTATTAGTGTTTTTGAGCTGAGCCCCCCTTCCCTTTGGTCGGTTTGTCTGAAAGTCAATAGGTACCGTAATGATACTTGTGAAATTATAATATATTTCAGTATATCCCCATCGGTTCTGGACATACATATACAATTTCGTGTCGATTTATTCTTTTCATCGGAACTTATCGTCTTCACAGACAGACAGGGGTTGGAAAATTTGAAATTATGGTGAAAACTTATTATGTTCAATGAAAACATGGAGGTAGTTTTCGTAGCTCTCAGCCGGGTGAGCACGTAAGCTGAAGAAAATTTGTAAGATTTTATAAGGAGAATGAAAGTTTGGCAATTGGCTTGATGGTGGTCGGACTAGTCAACAAATGTTGTTGCGAGAGGTAGGGTGAAAGTGTTGTCATCTTTATAGAGTGATAATTGCAACATTAGGAAAGTTGTCAACTTGCAACATAACAACAGTATAAGCTATACTAGACGGCATGAAACTGTGCTCGTGACCTTGTAAGACAAGGTTGGTCATATTGTACTTTCCCTCCTTCAGTTGTACATTTATGACTTTCCTAGCTTTACAAAGTACTGAGAAAGTTATGTAATCGGTCAGAAATTATATGCGCAGTTTTCACTGCAATTTATGTTTTCCTTCCCCACGCTTTTAAAAATAAAAAAATCGTCGGTGAATCATTAGTAATGTACTTCCCTAGCACGAATCTTTCAATTAATAATAAAAAATCATTAGTTGAATTGCAAAGGGGGGGGGGGGGGGCGCTTCTGATTCCTCATACTTCATTATGTGTCGATCAATTCATTACATCGGCAGTTTTTGGAGTTTCTGAGTTGAGCCCCCTTTCCCTTCCCTTCGGCCGATTCCGCTGAAAATTGATAGATGTCGTCCTTATTGGGTTCTGGATGCACATATAAAATTTCATGTTGATACGTTCATTCTACCGGCTGTTATCGTATTCACAGACTCAGTATTTTTTCTTGATTTTTGGAATAAGAAGATCAGAAATTATGAAATTCCGTTGAAAGCTCATCTTGGAATATCTGCCCAATTACTTCGTATCGCTGGGGAAATAAAAACGTCTGTTTCTCTTTGTGTGTGTCTGTCAACACGATACACAGTCATATATGGGACACCACATAGCCTGTAGTTTTTGCGCCAACTTGTACAGACACACGGATAGACAAAACTGCAGATTTATGTATTGAGATACCAACTCGTATCTGTTATAGATAACTATGTGCTGTTGCGGACTTTTTTGTAGAACTTATCATTGCCAACAATGAATCCATTCATATTTTTTCAATATATCTTAAACAGTTTAGGCAGCGTGTGCAATAAATGGCGCTAGGACTTCTCTGATTTACTTCACTTTTATTATCATTGCTCTGCTCCCTTCTGATAAAGCATGAATATTTACAGCCTCCATTGACCAGACATAAATAAGCTTCACAACGGTAAAAGAATTATCCAAATCGGTCAAGTAGTTTTCGAGATTCACTCAAATAAATAAAAAAACGTTCTCTCTTTATAAATTCTAAAAGTGTGTAGAGTTTGGCGGAGTACAGAACATTTGAAGTTAATGTCCGAATATTTTCTGACTTGAGAGGTCAACATTAAAAATACTACGTTTAAATAAAAATAAACAAAATGTACGTCAGAGTGTGTTGGTCTAATTCGAGATTATTTCAACAGGAGTAAGAAGGTAACATGTGAGTTGTGACTCTGAGAAAATGGCGAATTGGTTACGATAATGTAGGCATTTTGCCAAAATATTTCTCTCTCGCTCCTTTTTGTATATATCAAAGGTACAGAAGTTTCGACTTCCTGGTGCGCAGTGGATATAACAGGATGAGGTCAGTTTATAGAATAGCTCTGACTTTTTTATTTTTATTTTATCGCGCGTATTTTTCACTCATTAAAAAAATGACAATGTACCTCATGAAATAACGTATATGAACAAGAATAAGTAAATGCAAGGAAAAAATAAATAAACAAAATAAATTAATACGTATCTATAAAAACATGAAAAATGTATGCAAAATAATAAATAATAGAGGGCGCCGGTAGCTCAGTGGTATGCGTACTTGTCTTCTGAGCTCAAGGTCGTAGGTTCGAAACCCGACCGAAGCCCTTAGTTTATTTTATATGGGAGGTAAAATAAACTTAAGCACTCCGTCCTTCGGATGGGACGTTAAGCGATGGTCCCGAGCCTGTACGATGTCAGGTACCTACTCGTTAAAGACCCCTGCCCTAGGTGAATAACAATTTAGGGTAGCAAAATTTAGAACTCCCACAGTAGAGTCGGGCTCATGTCCACCAGAGTGACGAAAGAACATTCTGGTAGTAGGCGATATGACCTAGTAGTTAAAGTCCGGGCATAAGTCACAATAATCAACCAACCAAAAAAGAAAACTTTACATACATTTTAGAAAGATAATATATATATAAAGAAAAATTTAGCTGGAGTTTGCCCGTAACATTTCGCCCTGCCAGCCTCTGACCAGCAGTGGTGGCAGACCGAGAGGGTCAGGAAGAGCTGAATATGAATATATGAGAGAAGAAACAGGCCATTAGCAGCACTCCCTAAATAATATATATTTAAATCTAACAAATAAATGAAACAAACTTCATTTTTTTTTTTAAATATTGTCTATTTCACAATAAATGTACACATACATTACTCCTTGGCAACCATGGTGATGGATGGAAACCGATAGTGGAGTAGTGAATATTTAAAAAGTAAGTTTTGTTTTATTTATTTATTATAAATGTACACAGTATGCCCGCGTTTCTCAACTTAGAAGTTAAATGTAACAGGTCTCTCGGCCAGCACCGCCTCAATATTCATTGAGGATTGTCAGAATGGGGATGGGATGACAGAGATTGCGGAAAAGGTGATTTTCATAGAAGGAAACGGGATCTGATGCGGTCGTTGCTCTCATTTTGTAGAGGAAAAAGAAACCTGAAATATTCAGACAATAGAATTAGTTAGTTAGTGAGACTCATGCCCTGGCTGCATATCGCAACTCGACTGTGAGAGTCCCAAATGTTGCCTACCTGGATGGAGGGTCTTTAACGAGTACCTGACATTGTACAGGCTCGGGACCAACGCTCAACGTCCCATCCGAAGGACGGCGACCTAAAGCGAGATAAGAAACCTAAGGGCTTCAGTTGGGTTTCGAACCCGCCATCTTGAGCTCAGTAGACTAGCACACTACTGGCGCCCTCTGAATAGACAATAGTGAACCTGTACAAGTGATCCCACTACTCTGTGATTCATGTAGTTACAATGACTAACCATCTATTAAAATGACTAATTCCCTTTTCCGGTGCAGGGTATGACAGATCTACTGTGGAACCTTTGGTTACATTCTTGTCCAACTTATGACTTTTACCGTTCGGAAATTCGGCCGGACCTTGTGTTTTTTATCTTCATTGTCTATGTACCTGTGGTCCCCAACACACTTAAAGACACTTCTTTCTCTTTCAGTCTTTAGCACTTCCAAGGATACTTTTCCCTCTTTCTCTTCCTCTCTTTTAAACACTTATTTCTTTCTCTTTTCAGGACATTTAAAGACACCTATCTCTTTCTCTCCTTAAAACATTCTTTCTCTCTTTTAAAATACTTTTTCTCTTCCCCTCTTGAATGCACTTCTCTCTCTTTCTTTCTTTTTGAAAGATATCTTTGTTTATGTTTTTTTTTTAATTTATTTATTTCCCCAGCTATATGAAGTATAGGGGAAGTTATGTATTCGGTCAAAAATTCGATGCTGAGTTTTCAACGGAATTTCATGTTTCCCGACCTCCTGATTCCCAAAATGAACAAAAAATGCTGTCTGTCTGTGTGTCTGTAACACGATAACATCCGATAGAATGAATGTATCGACACAAAATTTTATATGTGTATCCAGAACCTCATAAGGACGACACCTGTTGATTTTCAGTCAAATCGGCCAAAGGGAAGGAGGGCATTAGGGTGGAAGCTTAATACAAATCTCTAATGATAGCCGTTATAATGAATGTATCGACACGAAATTTTATATGTAAATTCAAAACCCCATAAGGACGACACGTATCAATTTTTAGCGATTTAAATTGAGGATTTAGAAGGTACTAAATATTGAGCTTTAGCCCAAACTCGATTGGCTTTAGAGGGAGAGCGAAAACATAGTTGATTAATTCTTGCTGGGGAAGTCGGTGGTTCACCGACGCTTTTTTTTTTTCAATTGTTAAGTTTTTCTCAACCCCAAAGCCCCTGTAGTATCGTTTTGTGGTAGCACGCTAGTAGCAATGTGACAAGAGGGGCAGGGCGTCTGGTAGCTAGGGGTAGGCTGTGATGAGTGCTGTTACCACATAAGCCATCCTGTTCTGTCCCTATGGGTGGGGTACTGTGCCCCTCGTGTGTATTTTTAGTGCCCCCCCCCCCCCCCCCCCCTTTCCTAAATGAGGACCCCTCTCACCATATAAGTAATACAGACTCTTGTACCATTGATACTCTACAAAAGATAGAAAATAACATTTTTAAATTATGATTTTATGATCAGTACAAAAGGGGCATGCGCAGCGGCCATTTCGAAAAATATTATAGGTTAGGTTAGGTTTTATGACTCATGCCCGGGCTTTAACTACGATGTCATATCGCCTACTACTAGAGCGCTCTTTCGTCACTCTGGTGGACATGAGCCCTTTTTATTCACCTAGGGTGGGGGTCTTTTACGAGTACCTGACATCTTACAGGCTCGGGACCATCGCTTAACTTCCCATCCGAAGGACGGCGTGCTTAAGTTTATTTTACTTCCCAGATAAAATAAACTAAGAGCCTCGGTCGGGTTTCGAACCCACGATCTTGAGCTCAGAAGACAAGCACGCATACCACTGAGCTACCGGCGCCCTCGAAAAATATTATAGAAAAATTAGAATTGAATCTATCTCTGAGAGCATTAACAAAAAAAAGTGACCCGTAATATACTTTCTCTAGTTTGAAATAATTTAAATAAATCGAGTTATTGCTCTCTTTCTAAACTTCTCTTCTTCTTTGCCCAATTTAATCCTTATGGGATTTTGGATACATACACTTATAAAATTTCATGTTGATATATTCATTCTATTGGTTGTCATCCCCTGCACACATACACACACACACACACAACGAACTTTTTTCCATTTTTGATTTTAGGGGGTCGGAAAACAAGAAGTTTAGGCGAAAAATCAAAATTGATATTTTGACAGATTTCATAACTTCCGCTATACAATGTACAATAAGAAAGTCAGTTTTGACAGCCGGTCTACTACAATCCTTCGGGCTAAAGAACTAAAAGTGATAATGAAGAAATTAGTCATTACTAATTAATCAAAATAAATTTAATCTTCATTTCTGAGGCATAGCATCCAACAAAGTTTGTATTCAACTAAACGAACTCCTGTCAGTCCTTACTAGACAGAAGTAGTGGTTCTATCTTACATCGAAGTTCTACCTAAGAGGATGTTAATTGGCTACTCTGTATATATCGATAATAACCAGTTATTGTCGATAATGGCTAACACATTGACGTTAGCATTAGCGTATTTATATAACGAACTAATTCGAGGACCATACATTCTCTGAATGATTGTGTGTGAACTATTGAAGAAATACCTAATTTTGCTTTGACGGTGTGTTGTACTTCTATGGCAGAGTTAGGAAATATTCGAATCTATGAAATCGTCAAAATTACGTGAGACAGGGCAAGAACGTAGATAGAAACTATATTATATTTGTTAAATGTGTATTCATTATATATCTATGCAAGTTGGCCTACGGAACCCTTCAGTGTGTGTTCCGATCCACTTCTCTGTAATGTTCTTATATATTAGTATAATGGATGTTATTGTTTGTTTGCAGCATGCCTGGTGGTGTGTTCTCCGAGGTAGGCCTGATGCTGGTGGAGGGGCGAACACCGGACCCAGCCAGTGCCCGGGGCCACAGAGAGGGCCCTCATGTCACCCCCCTTCAGCCCCATGTCTCCGGACACACCTGCACTGAGGGCGCCTTCCTATGTGAGCGTGCTGCCGCACTCCGTCGGCACCTCAGCCTCCTCTCAGACAACTCTGCTCCGATGACCATCGATGTTCTTCTGTCCCCTGACTGCCCCTGCGGTACCTCCAGATCCTCCTCTGTCAACATCTGCTGCCTGGCCTCCTCCGAGGACCTCCTGGTCGAACAGTGGACTGTCTCCATTCTCACCGCTAAGTTAGTCTAACCTCTTTTCATTTGGTTCTTAGCGTTATAGAAAAGAAGAGTATCTTCAGGAAAAGAAGTCCAGAGCATGTCTTTTGACAGAACGTCTTGGAAATTGCCTTTACTTTTTTTGTCTCTTATTTAAGAAGAAGTCTTCAACAGCCCAAGCCGTCCGACGAAGAGTATGAAGTGCGGTAGCTCAACTTCAAGAAAATATGTACACGTTTCTGAAAAATTCAGCGCAGGAAATATGCGCAGTTGGTGTTAACAAAAAATTAAATATTTTTCCGAAAATACAAGCGGGGTATCGTATTAAAGATGCTCTTAGTATGAATAAAGAAATATAATTTTCAAAATTGCAGTCTTTAATGGAGAAAATGTCTGCCGAGGCTCTGGAACGCATATTTTTTTTAATTTGGCATGGTCATGAAAAATTCTGCGCCATTTGTGCAAAAAAAGCGGTACACTCAACATGAATGTATGTGTTCAGTTTTTCAAAATGGCGAACACTGGTTGGCGTGTTGGCAGGTGCTCAGCAGGTACCAGCTGGAATGTCGGTCTTTGTCAATGAACAATAAACAGCTGAATTCTAGTATTTGTGAATGATTCATTTCCAAAACTAACGTATGACATATTTAGAAATTTTGTCACTTTTTTTTGTGTTGATATTTAAATTCAAAATTCTTATGGGGGCACCAGAGTCATCAGTTGGACCATCAGAGAATTCTGATAATCTGATTGGTCAACGTTGGATGATATCTCCGGAAAAACGTTGGAGAAAAGACGGTAGAATCAATGGAGCGTTCCATTTACCCTGCAGATAGCAAGAACTTCGCTTACATGGACTTGCCGCTCGAGAGTAAACATTCAAATATTTGGCGGTTCCTAAATAATAGATTTAGAGGGGGGAGGGCCCTTGGAATAAAAAGGGAGGGAATTCTAGGGATGAAAATAAGGGAAAAGTTATCGTAATGTAAACATTGTTATGACGTATCCTATTGTCATCTATTGATTTTATGGCAATAAAATTATTATTATTATTAATTCATATTTGTATGTTTCTCTTCGTTTCAGGCCAAGTCTGAAAACGGCCGAAGTGACAGAAAAATTCCTTCTTCAGGCGATCAGATCACAGTTACATTTTTCACAACTCTCCGCCTGGTACAGTCTGGGCAAAGTCAAAAATATCACATACCGTCTATCGCATCCGGTGGGATGTCCAGAGTTCTCAAGATCTCCTCTTCATCATGAGTTCCCCGTAGCTCCCATCTCGACCGGGTCTTACATCAAGGTATGTTGTGCACCAAGGGACCTAGTCTCTCAGAGGGCTCTGTGAAGTTTAGAAAGTTGAGGGTGTGCTTATTTTTTCCATATCCAACCAATCAGCCCAACCCCATTCTACCCTCCCCTAGGAACCTCTTCCCCACTCCAAACCAACTGAGGTAAAAGAGGGGGTTATTTAAACTCTTTTAACTGATGACCTCTTCTATATTTTGAAACAACACATTCAAACACAATTTGTTCACAAGGTAAATAATAAATGTCTTCATGTCTTCGCGAAAATAAGGCACACACAAATTTTCGCGACATTTAACGCACACGATCCATTCGTTATCGGGTTTCCCTTAAAACATCGAAAAAATTTACGCCGAAATATATTAGTAGTGTGGACATATCTCTTCTTGAGCTTGACATCTTTTTCTTAGCTTCTTCTTTATATATATATTTTTTTAAATTAAGGATTCGCCCCCCCCCCCCCCCCCCCTCCATAACAATCGTTTTTCTTGTAACAAGAATTCTCCCTTATCAAATTCTCTTTCTCTATTTCCTTCGAACAATCTACGTAAACACTTGTTAAACAAACGTACGGTTGTTCACAGTCGCATTGCGTACAACGTAATTTTTTATGTCGCAAGAACTTTACTTTGCGCCGAAATGTTGTGTCCTTGTGCTTTGAATTTTGAATACAAAAATATTGATATTTATCTACTATATATTGTAAAAAAAAAATAATATTTTTCAGTACAATACTGATAAACATAAAAAAAAAGAGTTATGTGATACATTACCCAGACTGTTATTATTAATTTATTGTTGGTGAAAAATACTATATGTTGAAATAACAATAATAATAGTTGTATTATTTGAACAAAAATGTATTATGTATGTTTCATTTTATATAAATTGTTAAATGTAATTAATTTGATGCAAATAGGGACAGGAAGAAAAAAACAATCTAAGAAAATTCAAAGTTTAATATGTGAGTAGTACTTAGCGAATTTGCCTCTCATTATTCTTAACTTTTATTTCTGGAAATCTTTTTTCTGAATCTGGAGAAAAAACATTTGGTAACATTTGAAAAACTGGAGTTACATGCTCTAGTGCTGAAATTGGTGATAAAAACTGTTTTGATAATATTTTTGGAATCCTCTGAATAAATTTGCTTGAGTCAAAAAGAAAAGAACATGTCATATTTTGTACTATTTCGGATAAATTGAGTTGAGCATATAATACGAAACATGTGGGCATAACTGCTCAATTATTATGCAAGAATGCAAGAGAAATAGTGGTGGTTCCTCTTGGACTTGGATTTCCGATCTGACCTCCAATTGTCAAATGTCTGGCTGGTAAAGAGATCATTTAGAGGTATAGTTGAGTTGCACGACAGGTCAAAAATGGATTGTGTTTTAGTTGCGCGACGCGGATTACAGAGAGAGATAAAAAAAGGATTTTAGTATTTGAACGATAATTAACAATTTGTCTATGTAAAAGCTATCTCATATGTATTTAACAAAAATAAACGTAAGCAGCAGCTGGCGGTTTGACAACAGTTGTTGAAACAAATAACAGTTTTTTTGAGAATAAATAAAATGAGGATGGTGATAAAACCTGAACTATTAAAATATACAAAACCTGGAGCACGTTGTCCTTCGGATGGGACGTTAATCGATGGTCTCGAGCCTGTACGATGTCAGATACTCGCCAAAGACCGCTACCCTAGGTAAATTTAGGACTCTCACAGTAGAGTCGGGCTCATGTCCACCAGAGTGACGAAAGAGCGCTCTGGTAGTAGGCGACCTTGTTGTTAAAGCCCGGGCATGAGACAATGACGTGTTCAAAGATGTATGATCAGCTGTTTCTCCTAATACTTCTTGTTACTTCCCCAGCTGACTACTCCTCCTTCAAAGTTCTTCGAAACCGTGCTCAGTCGATGATCAGGACGGCCAAATCGCAGCACTTTTTGAGCATGATCGCGGAGGCACCTAACGCCAAGTCAAGATGGGAAGCTCTTCGGAAGCTCTCGTTAGGTTCTCCCAAAAACCCTCCTTCTCCCTCTACTTTCTCTCCCGATACTCTAAATTCCTTTTTTGTCACCCGTCCTAACTTCCCACTTGTTTCTACAGCTCCAATAGTAAATCCACAATCCTTCGATCCAAATAAACTTTTCTTCTCTTATATTTATCCCGACACCCTCCTCCAGATAATCCTAAAAAGTCGCTCTAATGCCCTTGGCCCTGATGGCATCCCCCTCCTTTTCCTTAAAGCTTGCCTACCAGTCATATTCCCCATCCTTCTTCATATCTATAATTTCTCCCTTCAAAACTCCGTCTTCCCTTCCGCCTGGAAAGAAGCCTTTGTACTCCCTCTCAACAAAGTCCCTAATCCTGAAGCTCCGAAAGATTTTCGCCCAATCTCTCTCCTGTGCTCCTCATCCAAACCTTTAGAACGCATAGTTCACTCCCAACTTTCAGAATTCCTTCTTGCCAAAAGTCTCCTGGACCCTTTCCAATCTGGTTTTCGACCCGGGTATGGTACTCAAACTGCCTTACTGAAACTAACAGAAGACTTCAGACACGCCATCGACAACAGACAACTGACCCTCCTAGTACTGTTCGACTTTTCCAAAGCCTTTGACTCCGTGGACCATTCCATCCTCCTCTCCAAGCTAGCCAGTCTCCCTCTATCCAATAGCGTCCTCCTCTGGCTCCAGTCCTATCTTGAAGACCGTTCTCAGTCCGTCAAGTTCCCCAACTCTCCACCCTCGTCCTCACTTCCTCTCCACTCAGGTGTCCCACAAGGCTCATCCCTTTCTCCGCTTCTTTTCTCTCTCTTCCTTTTGGACCTTCCTAAACACATCAGATACTGTAAATACCATCTCTACGCTGATGACCTGCAAATTTATCTATCCTTTCACCCCTCCAACTTTCCCCTTGCTTTTTCTCAGGTATCAGATGATATCAATTCGATATCATCCTGGGCCAAACAGAACAATCTCCTTCTTAATCCCGACAAGACTCAAGCAATTTTATTAGGCAACAAGAAGCTCCTCAGTAACTTACTCGACCCCCCTCACTTAAAGCTGGACGACACCGATATTAACTACTCGACGAGAGTCAAAAACCTGGGTATCATCCTAGACCAATCCCTTTCCTGGAAAGATCACGTATCCTACATTTCCCGTAAATCATTTCAATCCCTAGCACAATTTAAACGCTCCCGTCACTCTCTATCACAAAGTTCCCGACAACTCCTCGTATCCTCCCTCATCTTTCCCCATTTCGATTACGGGTGCCTGGTCTATTATGATCTGAGCAAGGGACTTGATAACAAACTCCAAAGAACCCTAAACGCTCACATCAGGTTTGTTTTCGATGTCCCTAGAGATGCTCACATCTCGCCCTGGTACTCCGAGTTGAAATGGCTCAAACCCTCCTACCGCCGTGATTACCTCCTAGGTTCCTTCCTCTTCCAAATGTTAAAATCCAAAGAACCTTACTACCTTTACCAAATGTTCCAATTCAAGTCCTCTGTCCACCAAAGACACACCAGATCCCGTCCTTCGGACCTCTTCATCCCCTCCCATCGTTCCTCTGCCTTCCACAACTCTTTCCTTGTCCAAGCCTCCTCCCTCTGGAACTCCCTGCCTCCCCTCATCCGTCACTCTCCTTCCATGGCCTCCTTCAAATCCTCCCTATTCCAATTCCTCCTCAATAAACAATCTTCTCCCTCTGATTAGCCTCTTATTCCCCTTCTTCCATATTTTCCCTCTCCTTAACATATTTTATTATTTTTTTTCATTGTCTTTGCTTATTTATTTTATTTATCTTTTCATCTTCATCCTCTTATTTTATTTTTTTATTTATTTTTTTCATAAGTTTTTCTTAAATTAATTTCATAGGAAGCCTGGGCTAGATTCCCTCCTCCACAAGCTTGTTTTTTATATACATACCTACTGTTTTTTCTCTTTATTTTATTTTATCCTCTACATATTTATTTAGACATATTTATCCTATCTTGATGTCTTCTTAATGAATCTGTAATTTAACTCATTTTTTACTATTATTTTTTAAGTTTACTTATTTATTATTTATTTTTAATTTTATCATAATTATTTATTTTATTTTTATTCAATGATTTTTTTTACTTAGTTTTATTTATTTTGCTCTTGGTTCTATCCACTGTAGCACCTTTATCCCATCACTGATATTTCATTTTATTTGTTACTCTGTCCAGTGTCTGTCATGTATTTATTCTTAGGGGACCTCGGTCCCAGAATAAAAATTTATTTTCATTTCATTTCATTTTCATTTCAGCTATATGAAATCTGGTCAGAAATTCGATGTCAAGTTTTCATCAGAATTTCTTGTTTTCCGACTTCCTGAAACCAAAAATTAAAAGAAACATTTATATCTGCGAACAAGATAACTTCTGATAGAATCAATGTATCAATTATATTAAAATACTAGCTAAACCCGCCATACTTTGCAATGGCTATTTTTGTAATTTAAAAAAAAAAATTTTTAATGAAAAGTTGTCAGGTGGGTGCTCTATAGAATTCAATACAAAACATTTTACGCCAATTCGTGTAATAATTTTTATTCCATAAGCGAATGGACAAAATGCGGGGGTGGGTACGTGGGTGTGATAAAACTATGTTCTAAACCTTCTCGGTGACTCGACGAACATAATTTCTGAACATAAGAACAACATCGGATCGAAGTTTAGGAGTCTACAAAACACAAACATACAGATATTAGATTATATATATATATATATATATATATATATATATATATATATAGAGAGAGAGAGAAGTTTGTTTAAATTATTTATGACCTATTTAACTTCGAATTTTCTTAGAAAAGCTATTGTTTTCCTGCCTCTACTTGAACAAATTATATTACATCGAACAAATTGTATTAAATGAAACAAAGATAATTCCTTTTTGTTCAAAGTGGTTCTGCGGAGAACCTGAGACATAGATGCAGGTAACAGAGTGCTGTTCTGATTTGACAGGTTAGTGTCAAGTCGCTGCCTCGACTCGACTGTATGCCGATGGTAGCTTGCCCTCTTCACTCGACTCCCTCACCACAGGTGCCAGCCGTCACTGTCCCCAAGTCAGTCTCTCCGGAACTGGGCCAGTGTCTGCTGGATCCTCCTGCCAGGATACCTGCACTCAAACAAGGTGAGGCTTCAATACCTCGGTTCATTGGTTTCAGTGAGAGAGCGAATACTTATTTCATTGGGGAAGTACGTTGCCGGTAATTCACTCACTTGTTTTTTTTTTCCTTTATCATAAATATAAAACTGTAACCGAGGAGTGAACCTTGCCTTATTGTCCGACTGCGGAACACCAGGGGAGGACACCCTCGGAGATCCTGAACGGCTCAACCTATTTTAATTATGTTTACGTTACTTGATTCGTCGTAATCTCACGAGTGACATAGGCTATGTGACATCCCCGAAAAAAAAAAAAAATGACGGACGCTGGCTTCCATATTGTAAAACCTTAAAAATGGAAATTCAACAAAACACATCGACTGGCATATCAATTAAAGGGTTTAGAGAGACAATTCCTAAAATATATTTATTTTATACGTTTCTTTTTAAATAGAATAAAATAATCCTAAATGTTTAGTTTGTCACTCATGCCCGGGCTTCATTCAAATAACCTTCTGCCAGAGACTATTTGGGAATCCTAAAAAAGGGTTTAGTTACCAAAGGTCTCAGACTCGGGGCTGCGTTCTCAATGTTTTTTCACATTCCATATAGAAAATTTAAGGGTCTCGGCCGGGTTTCGAACCCGCAATCTTGAGGTCAGTAGACAAGGACGCTTAACTCTGAGCTACCGGCCCCCTCCCTCTAAAATTTTAATGAAAGAATGGTTCTAGGTCAAAAAAATAGCTAGTTTGTTATAAATAAATACGAGTATGTGCTTACTCGTTAGGTAATCAGTGAGAAATATTACTTCATTATTCGGAAACTAGAAACGAGAGTTTCGTGAAAATGTATTTTTTAAAGTGAAAACAATGCCTCTCATGCAGTGGGGGCCCATTCGTCGGGAAAGTTTGTTGATGATGATGATAGTTGGGTCGACACCTACTTTGCGCCACTGATGGCCTCCAGAAAACTAACTAATCATCTTTAGTGAGGACTTCCATATCTTTAATTTGATACATTAGTTGTATTTTTTTAAAATATATGTATATATTTTGCGCTCCACAATTTTTTCACTTATGTTTTTCAAACTCAAGATTATGTATATTTCCTAAGTTTGGGCTACCAACTTTGAAGTTTCTACGTTGATTGGTTTAGGCTATTGAAGGGTGGACAGACAATCAAACGAAAACAATAGACGTTTTTTGGTTTTTTTACGAAACAATAAAAAATACTGATGTGAGTTACTGTAAGTATCAGTATGAAATTAGCGTGTATTTCAAAACACGATTTACTCTGTTCTTAATTTGTTTTCTTGCCTATATGGTACTTTTCAAGATATATCAATTGTGGTTATTCCGATCTTTTTTTTTGTTTTTCAATCTTAATCATCTTTGCGGTAATTTCATGAAACCTCAGCAAGTTTTGATAACAACTACATACAGCCTGATCAAGCTTCTGTACTATTATTTTTCTTAAATTCGTATTTATAGTCTACAAAATGGAGCAACATTTAAATAAATCATTTGTTTTTTTTAATAAGGCATTGTAATTTTTTTAATTAAAAAAAAATGTATAATTTGTTTATTTTCTTGTTGTGTCTTAGATTTCCTGTCAGCTTTCCAACAAGACTTCGAATAATATAGTTTCATTAGAAGTTTTCCCCTTAAATAAATACCGTTTGCCTATTTATGGGGCTTGTAATATTATCTTGAATTTCAATATATAAATATCCCTTTGAAAACAATATTTAAGTGAAGAGTATTATATTTTTTTATTTAAAAAAGAATATACTTAATAAACTGAAAAAAATAGAATATATATTATTGTTGTATTCACAATTTTGTCTCATATTAAAAAGAATATACAATATTATAGAATAAATTGAATTTTTGTTTAAGTTTCGGGATGTGCAGTAACATTAGTTTTGAGTAATTTTGCCGAAATTGCAAGACCAATATATTCCGGATTTCAAGTTTTACCGTCATCACAAAATTCAACACTGAACCAAACCGTCGCATCTTGAACATTCGAGTCACTAGTCATGTAATATTCATTTATATTTAATTATTATAATTTATATTATACCTAATTTATTATTATAGTGTACATAACCTCCCTCATTATTAAAAAGTTTATTAATTTTTATTATTAAAATAAATAATTGGACAGACTGTTTTTTTTTGCTAATATTATTTATAAAAGTACATTTTAGAGTCATAATGATTATGAAGCCATCGTTGAATCACCGACAATGTACTTCCCCAGCTTTCTTTTTGTGTAATCAATTTCTCCCTCTAAACCCTTCTTCTCCTTCATCTGATTTGGCTGACAATCAGAAGATGTCTTACTTAACGACTTCTCAATCCACGTCAACCTTCGTCAGTTATTAGGGTTTTACTGTTAACCCCCTCCCTTACCGTCTTTCCTTGGCTGAGGATCAGAAGGTGTAATACTCTGAAGAGTGTTTAAAGATTCATCTCGATATTTTTTTTCCTATTTGGAGTACCATTCTTGTCAACATACAATGTTTTTTTGCTGTGTTTTTGGATTCAGGAGGGGGGTCGGAAGTCGTCAAATTTCGATGAAAACTCACCATGAAACTTTTCATTCAATATATAATTTCCTTTATCCAGCTGGGGAGGTAGAAAGTGAGAAAAACACACCAAGAGAAAAAAAAGTCCTTCTTTGGTATAATAATAATAATATTCAACGATTATTACTTTTATTAACTCCTTTTTTATTATTATTTTTTTAAATCCTCACTAAACAATTTGATCTATTTCCTTCTTCCTGAACGTATAAACCTTTATGAAATTGAAAGTTTATTTTTTCTAATTGTACTCTATGTTTCTCAGGTTTTACGATGTGGCGAGACACCAAGACGAACTCCCCCACGAAGTCCAGGCTAAAACAGGCGAGGTCCCCCACCAAAAGTCGATCTCATCTTGTTCCAGGTAACCATAATTAGACCAAGGAACACTTGTCTATTTGTCAATCCTCTGCGAAATACAACTCGATCTCGCTATATAACTCTAAGGTTAGATAGATAGAGGGCGCCGGTAGCTCAGAGGTAGCCTGCTCGCTTACTGAGCTCAAGATCGCGGGTTCGAAACTGGACCGAGCTCCTAAAGTTTTTTTAACTAGGAGGTGAATAAACCTTGCGCTCGCCATACTTCGGATTGTACGTTAAGCAGCGGACTCGAGCCTGTGCGTTGTCAGGTACTCGTTAAAAACCGCCTACACTCTAGGTGAATAATCCTTGTAGGTAAAATTTAGGATTCCCACAGTAGAGTCGGGCTCTCATGTTCACCAGAATGACGAAAGAACGCTCTGGTAGTAGGCGATATGACCTCGTAGTTAAAGCCCGGCCACTAACTAACTCCGAAGTTAATAATCGAAATAACAATATAATGATTTTTTTCTTTCTCTCTTTCACTCAACTAGATTAATAATATTTATAAACTTTTGTCGCCAACACACTGGTTATACTAATATATATATTATTTTAGGATTGGTTGATGACAGAATGCAGAGCGGATGTAAGCATATAGGTAAACATCACTGTGAGGATGATACAGAAGATAGATGCTCTCCGCCCCACTCCTTACATCACTACCACCCCCATCCCTATCATCACATCCAAGGTACTTCTATAAAACATTAAGTGCTTATCCTGAAACTTGAGTTATAGTTGTTTGTATTTATCTACTATACTCTTATATTTATTATATATTTAATTATATGTTTTTAGGAGAAAAAGGTTGTTTGAATTCAGAAACAGATATTTGCAGTGCGTTTGATCCGACCAGCAGAGAACATTTTCATAATGAATTTCACACTGAAAGGTATGTGTGGTTTGGGCACCTAATGAAAATGTTTGTTTATAATTTGTTTCTTAATTTTTTTTTTAAAGTAAACGGTAATTAAAAAGTTGTCTGTCAATGTACTTCCCCAACACGAATTTACAACTATGTTGTCGTTCTACCTCCGAATCCTAACAACGGATTTGGCTGAAAATGAGTTGGTGTGTTACTCGGGGTCTTTTGAATGCTTGTAATAAATTTCGGGTCGATATATTCACTACATCAACTGTTTTCAAATAATTTAATGGTTTCCAGATTTACTTTGTGAAGCTCCATTCTAGGAATAGATAATTAAAATACATAATTTCTTTGTCAAACTTCACTATATATTCTCAAATACTCAACTAGTTTCGCCATGTTAAGGCATTATCAAGAGTCACTTACAAACTGACAGAATTGGTTGACAGGGTAGAAGGTACAGTTATGGAGGGGGTTTTTAGGTAGTGAAGGGGAATCCCATGTTTTTGTTACTCTATACATTCGAATAAACAGATATTTACAAGATAATAATAAATATAAAATAAAAAATAAAATATATAACAGTAAAGTGTTGGTATTTATATAGGTATGACTCATGAATAATAATATTAAAGTGAATAAAAACAAATACATAGAATTGAATACTATAATTTTCATTTGATGTTTTAATTTGTCTTTAAATTCTATGTATTTGTTTTTATTCACTTTAATATTATTATATTTTACATTTATATAATTCATGAGTCATACCTATATAAATACCAACACTTTACTGTTATATATTTTCTTTTTTATTTTATATTTATTATTATCTTGTAAATATCTGTTTATTGGAATGTATAGAGTAACAAAAACAAGGGATTCTGTACCTTTTATCCTGTCAACCAATTCTGTCAGTTTGTAAGTGACTCTTGATAATGCCTTAACACGGCGAAACTAGTTAAGTATTTGAGAATATATAGTGAAGTTTGACAAAGAAATTGTGTATTATAATTATCTATTCCTACATCAACTGTTATTGTTCATGTAAAGAGAAATTGTTGAAGTTGTTTAATGCAGCTTATTTTCAACTTTAGCTCGCTATAGCTTTCCATCTTTGGCCGTATCTTAGACAAAAAAAAAAGAGTCGTTGTTGAATGTCCTTCACCTGCTTGAGTATTTTATAATCAACTTAATATCGTGCTTCTTTTAAATGTTTTTCCTTTTTGGAAATTTGTCTGAATATCAATATATGTGTTTTACTCAGAGATATTTCAATCCTCATGTGCAATTTCATGAAAATACATTCACTATATCGGTATTTATTAGTTGAGTTTACACACTGGATAGCGGAAGTGGTGAACTACATTGACCTCACAAATGTCGTTCAATTTGGCGCAATGCTCATCTGCCACATCCGCTATCCAGTGCATCACACCCTATAATATGTATGGAAAATGTACTTGCAACAAAGAAGAAAGTTTTTATTTAAACTTAATCGTATTATTGTGTTGTTTTAGATGTGAAGTTGTGAACCATGTGAGTATCCCAAACTGCGGAGGTGTTGTTGGCGGAGTCCTACCGGGTGGAAGACTGGTCAAGGGTGGCGCAAGCTCTCTGTCGGGACTGCTGCTTCTTCGACCCGGCTCTAGCAACCCGTTGAAGAGAAAGCGGACCGAACTGGAGTCGGCCTCCAAACGACTGGTGTCCAGTCGGAGAGAGGCGGCTGCGGAGCTCGCCGAGTTCTTCAACAGACTGGAGATCACAGAGAACAAGGCGCAGAAGGTAAAGAACAGGGCTGGAGAAGGAGAGATACGAATATACCCTATTGAGCGTTTTGGCCTAGCTCACTTTGTTATTACATTATTTGAAGTAAAACTTATTGGCATTCTAAATCAGTCAGTTCTTATTTTTGTCTAAATTTTTAAAGAACTTATATGAGGTATGGACATATACGACTAGAGAACAAACTGACAAACGTGGACATACGGACTGGAAGTAGGGCTCAGCCAAGAGTTCCAACATAAATACAATACAATCCTTTCAGTTCAAAATCCTCCCATGCATTGTCAATACTCATTTTTTATGTTACCAACGAAGACCTTAACATTCCTTATGTCAAGACCTGATTTAATTTCGCTTAAAAAAATGCCATTCTAAACTGAATACTCATCCCAATCAGTGCTTGTCCTCTCAGTCCAATCCCGACAACCCTCCACGCCGCCTGAGAAGACACTGGCCTCCCGAAAGCCTGTGAGTAATGACACTACCTAAGAGAGACTACCGTCTGTTGCAAATTTAATTTATTTCTTCGCACACTTTAACCCTTTGTTTATTTTGTACATTCAAATTGAACAAACAAATTATAATATTTTTCTTTACTCTTCTCCCCCCTCTACTGTCCAAAGTACATGAACCAAATTTTTAAACAAGAATCATAATAATAACGATATGTTATAACAATTTTTTTTGTATAATTTATGTAGGATAAACTACTAATTTTGGTACTGGAGTAGTCCCTGACTGTTTGTCAGCCTTAAAATGATCGCGAGGCAATGGGAAGAAAGTTTTCAATAGAACTCTTGCAATTGGGATTGTATTATTTCATTTATCTCTGGGAATATTGAGATATCCGTGTTGAATTGTGTTGGTGATGGAGACAGGAGTGTTGACAATTTGTCGAACAAGTTTGGTGATACGATTTATGTTGGATTGTTTAGCTGTACCCTAGAGTTCACCGTACATCCCTGTAAATCGCAAGTTTGTCGTTAGTAGTCTGTTTTGTTTTTGGTCCAAATTGACGACGTATCATTCTATATCTTTTATGGAGTTCTTGTCGTTTAAGTTTGCTATCAAGGTAAAACCCTAGATAGCGGACTTGGTTTGAAGAGGGAATCAGAATATTGTTAATGGTTAAATAAAAAAAACTTATTTTTAAAAATATTGTTTATTCCAAAATGAAATGATACCAGTTTCGGCGTTACTTAACTATCAATTAATGTTTGTTTTTTATATTTTCAGATGTTGATAAAACCTGCCAATTCGAGGGCATTTGTTAAACCAAGCCCTTTTAGACATATCCCATCGCCAATACCCCAACGCAAGATGTAAGCAATTTATTTTACCATTTATATATTTGTATACAAATTATTTAGTTAATTAAAATATTGTTAATAATTATAAATCGAATATTACTAATAAGTTATCTGGGAAGAAAAACCTTGAACATGACGTGCGTTGGATGGGACGCTAACGATAGTCTTGTGCGATGTCAGCTACTCGTCAAATACACCCAACCTCCTAGACAACTAAACCTGGATAAGCAAAATTTTAGACTCGCAACGTAGAGTTGAGCTCATGTCCACCAGAGCGCTCTGGTGCGGTTTGCCTGATTTTTTCAAATGTTTCGTCACCCTCCACGTGCGGTTTGTCTGATTTTTCAAATGTTTCATCACCCTCCACGTGCGGTTTCCCTGATTTTTTTCAAATGCTTCGTCACCCTCCACGTGCGGTTTGTCTGATTTTTCTGGTTAACGAACATGATCTTCCCTTCAATAATAATAATAGGCTTTTATTGACATAAGTTTAGATTTACAATATTGTGAGACAAATATAAACACATAAGATTAAATTAGTCTTTTAAATAGTACAAAAACGGTTGTAGATGGCCAAGCTTGGACCCTTTACGAGAATAATTTCCAAAAAAATTGGAATAAGCGTTTGGAAATAATAGCGATAAAGGATGGGTGACCGCATGGCGCTTAGTTCTTAAAGATATCCTCTAAAAATATGCGATCTTTTGAGTTTTGACAGTTTTCTAATGGAGATGCGATTCTCTCTGTGCAGTCTTAACATTTTTCAAAGAAGTCATATTTGAAACACGTTTATTCGCTAATATTGTTCAGTTTTTTAATATAAAATATAAAAAGTTACAGATGCCATTTTCTTTAATTTAATTTTAAAGAAACCAGTATTTTATTCCATTTCAACACTGAAAAATGTTATTTTAAAAATAAATAATGTTTAACAAATACATTATTCGTAGGAGTTTTTTTAAAATTTTTTTGTTAAAATAGTTATTTCATTGACTTTTCACCTTTTTTTTTTTTTTTTTTTTTTCAGAACCTGGGTAACGGATTCGAGTTCAGAAGACACGGAATGTGAAAGTCCAAAGGGGAGGGCTCTGCCCCTCCGGCCAATTTCGGCCGTTCTTCCTAGGGTGCCACCCATGAGACCAGCGCTACCCCTTTTAGGTAATATCGTCGATGGGTAAACATCGTCACATAGTCGGTATAATAACACAATACTTATTATACATCGGTCTATAAGCACAGTCTCGTCTTTCTATAAATGATTGCAGATAATTTCAGGTATTGATTTTATATTTTAAAAACTAGAAAACAAAAATTATATTTTATTTATATATTTTTTTTCTTCTTCTTTTATACTTTAATTAATATGAGGTGACTAGTTTCAAAAACTATATTTTTTTCACTTCCCAGTCATACGAAGAATAGGGAAAGTTATGTAATTTGACAGAAATTCTGTTGAATTCACACTGAATTTCTTGTTATCCGACCACCCCCTGATTTCAAAATTGAGAAAAACAATTTCCTATGTGTCTATGTGTGTCTTTGATACGAAGTATAGCGGGCTCAGTAAAACTCATTTTTATAACTTTCTTTAATTTGTTTTTCTTTATATAACCAGTTTATGCAGATAAAGAACTCATGTAAAATGCTCTACAGTCACATCACATTAATAAATATTAACTCTAAAGAAGGTGTTTTTTTTTTTTTTTTTTGACTTCTCTTTTCTTTAACTCATATCTTTTTTGAAACTAGACATTTTATATATAATTATAGATTCAGAATAGAATATAGAACATTTATTATTATTATGAATAATAACTGTAGAAATAAGATACTGTAATAATTATAGTGTTAAATCGAAAACTACATCGTGTAAACTTTTGTTTCAAGGATATTCCAAAGAATATAAAGAATAAAGTATGTAAGGCTTATGTAAGCCTTGTAATGTTTTATCGAAAATAACTTTAGTTACATTTCCATGAAGTATCGATGCTAAAAAATGTTGCCGAAAGACATTAAATGCGACAATGTAATAACGATTAAGGGTCTAACTAAAGGTTCATTGCAAAATCTATTCACGTTAAATACTGATAAATTTTCTTTTTGTTTTCAAGAAATTGAATAAATATAATATTTCGAGAAGGGAAGTAAGGAGATAAGTCCCTGAAGTCTTCCAAACCGACAACAGATATTGGAAAATAACAACTAATTTTGAACTGGCAGCTAGTGTTAAGTCTGCCCGCCAGGAAGAATTGCTGTTCCGTTGTTCGAATGTCAATTTCATTGAATACCAGTTCATCATTTGAGTATATTGTTTATAACTGATATTTAGAAGCAACTCGAGCAATTTTGATTTAGATCATTTTTAATAAGAGAAAGATCACTCATAAAAATAAAATCTAAGTTGAGAAACGCGGACATATTGTGGAAACTTGTAATAAATAAATAAAACAAACTTATTTTTGAAATATTGTCTATTCCACTAAAGATATATACATATATAATTACCGGTTTCGGCTTTATACCATCGTCAGGTCTAGTTATGAACTAAGCTAACTTAGTTCATAACTAGACCTGACGATGGTATAAAGCCGAAACCGGTAGTTATATATGTATATATCTTTAGTGGAATAGACAATATTTCAAAAATAAGTTTGTTTTATTTATTTATAAAAATAAAAGACATTGTTTTCCCACTGTTTTATTTTTGACCAGAACCAGTTTTCAACGCAGCAGCGTCATCCAACCCATACAGCATAACGGTTAAAGGAGAACTGGCCGCACGCTATGTGGGGGTGGGATGTACCATTGATGATGACGCTGTTGCGTTGAAAACACGTCTGGTCAAAAATAAAACAGTGGAAAGACAATGTCTTTTATTTTTATGAGAAATCTCTTCCCACAACATTTTACTAACACATATGAGAAAGATAACTTATATTCATTTTGTTTTTGTCAAAACTCTTGATACAATTCTATGCTCCTTCTTAACCGGAGATTTCCTTAACCTTATGATTTTAATGATGACCTTCCAGTCGGTCAGTTTAGTGTCTGCAGTTTCAGGGTCTGCTTAGTCACTTTGAGAATTCCCGAATCCGGCTTTTCTCCGTAATTTTTACATACTATACTACTTTAACATAGCGTTAATGCTATTATTTTTATTTTCCTGTGAAGTATGCTATTGGTTTAACTTGAAGTATACATGAGAGACTGGACAGACAACTTCCAGAATCTGTCCGGACTTGAGTTGAGTGGCGCCGCGGTCAGCGACACAGAGAACCATTGAACGTCGAGGCAGGTCTGAGGCCTGTGTATCTGGTATAGATAGGGTAGCTGGTGTACTAATGTTTGTGTTATTATGTGTTATGCAGGCTCTTTCGAAGAGAGTGTTCTAAAGGGGAGACTAAACCCCGTGGCTCAGGTCTCTGGATTCACAGCAGATCTCGGGGCCAGCGGCTCCTTTTGTCCTCACCACCTCAAGTTGCCTGTACAACTCTCCTTCTTCTCATCCAGTCCTTACTCAACACCATTTATGGTAAGTTATATCATGTTTTCTTTAGTTATCCTCTTCTAAATAGACTCTTCTGCTTTCTCGTCCTTCTTGGGACCAGATATAGATCGGATTATTAAAAGGATGGATTAATCGAATGTTTTTGTGAATATTGCCAGGGTTTTTTAACTACTAGGCCATAAAAAGAATCATTTTTAAAAATTACTGCACAGTGATCTTTTGCACTTCCACTACAATTTTTAAGTATTTAATTTACTATCAATAACTATAAGCAGAACAGTTAGTTAGTTATTGTGAATCACGCTTGACGAGCTTTTTGTGGGAGTCCTAAATTTTGCCTAGTAAGCACCTGACATCGCTTAACGCCCCATCCGATGGTCGATGTGCTCAGCGTATTTCCACTTTCCAGATAAAATGTCTAAGGGCCTCAACCGAGTTTCGAACCCGCGATCTTGAGGGTCAGAGGGCAAGAACGGCGCCCTCTATACCTACATATTTATGAAGTACATATTTTCTTTTTTAAAAGAATCGGCGATTTTGATTTGTAGTAAATTTGATTTTCTTTGAGTAGCTGCATTGTCGTTCCATTCTTTAATATCATTGTATCTGTCGACATTTTTGGCTCCTGTTTATCGACAGCCGATAGCGCTACTTGTAAAGCCTCCAATTGTGTCGTCCTTATGAATTTCTTACACACGTTTGTTAGACCTCTGTCCTTTGAAAGGCTCTGCTGCTAAATGCGGCACTTTGTTTATGCTGGCCGGAATTAGATCCTCATTTTGCTCTGTCGGTTGTCGCTGTGACAACCGATAGTTGTTGTTACTATCCTCTCATTGTTTAAGCTTCCCAGAATAAGGTCGGAATAATTGATAAAGGAACAGGTCAGAAGAGTTTCTACTGCATTGTGGGAAAAAAAATCAGAAGTTACTTCTAAAGTCTAATACTTGTGATTGTTTTTTTGAAGGGTGAGGCCAAACTGAGTAAAAGGGGCTACACAGTGCCTCGAGTGGGCACAATACAGGTGACCCTCATGAACCCTCTGGGGACCGTGATGAAGATGTTCGTAGTGGGCTATGATCTGTCAGAGATGCCGGACAACAGTCTTACCTTCGTCAGACAGCGGGCCTGGGCACCGCCTAACACACTTCTCTCTCTGGTCAACCTCAGGTAAGGAGCTCTAACCTGCTTCCATATAACCTTCTTAAAATTATTCACTATGTCATAGATATAATTTGGGCAGCTGATAGGATGCGAAATCCTGTGAAATGAAAATTAACCAACCATATGTGTGTTAACCAACAATATTCTGTTTAAGGTCATCCCTGAATTACCCATCAAATTTGTTAAAGATATATATATTCTGCCGTTGACGAGTAATTTAATTTATTTTTTCCTGCTTTGTTTGGCGTTACTACCAGAGCGCTCTTTCGTCACTCCGGTGGACATGAGCTCGACTCTACTGTGGGAGTCCTAAATTTTGCCTACCCTAAATTTTTATTCACCTAGGGCAGGGGTCTTTAACGAGCACCTGACATCGTACAGGCTCGGGACCATTGCTTAACGTTCCACCCGAAGGACGGCGTGCTTAAGTTTATTTTACCTCCCAGATAAAATAAACTAAGAGCCTCGGCCGGGTTTTGAACCCACGATCTTGAGCTCAGTAAGCAAACACGTATACCACTGAGCTACCGGCGGTCTCTGGAGTATTTATAGACAAATGTGTTATTTTCAATATGTGTAGCTACTAAAAAATGTTATGTTGTTGTAGGTTCAGTACGAGCAAGTCAGGGCGAGTCTCGCTACACACAGATATAAAGATGCTCCTCTCTCGACAGTACGATCTGGAGAGTTCCGCATCTCCGGACCTCGCCACCCAGAGTCTCAAGTCGGAGACAGTTCAAGCGCCCTTCTCATCCAAACCATTCTCCATGAAGAATCGATCCTAAATCTCCCTCATTTGCTTTTTTTTTTTTTTTTTTTTTTTTTTTTTATTCACCAAAATCTTTATAATTTTGTGTCTTCTAGTACCATTCATCAATTTTGATTTTATATGAATGAACAAAAAAAAAAAAAAAGATATGTAAATATATATATTATCGTATATGTATAATATTTAATAATTAAATCGTTTATAACAATTTTAATAAAAGTTTCGCATCGAAACTCACGTGATAAGAGTATAAGGCTCTTGGAAAGAAAGTATAATAAAATAAATACAAGGAATTTTTTTTATATTTTTTCTTTTATTGAAAAAAAAAAATTATAATAAAAATACAATAATACCTATTGGGTTGGAGGCGGCTGGTGAAGTGTAATGGAGTACCGGGCAAGGATAAGTTAATCAATAGTGAAAACAAATAGAAGCCATGAGCTTGTTAAATATTTATATCGTCCAATTTCAGAAAAAAATGTACATACATAGCATACTAATTTCGGCTTACGTCATCATCAGCAGATAGTTGAACACTAACAGTCAAAAACTGACAAACTGTGTATATTTTGAGAAATTAGACAATATAAATGTTAAACTAATTCTTTGATTTTATTCCTTTCTCCATTATATCCTTACAATTAATTTTTTCTTATTTTTGGAAGCTGAGATATGTATTTATTGTTTCTGTAGAATCGAGAAAAAATAATCTTAAAGTTTTGATTAAAAAAAAAAGAAAGAAAAACAATTGATGGAAAAATAATATTGTTAATCCTGTTGTTGATTGAGTTAATCATTTTCTCTACTTTTCCTTTTCTTCAATTTATTTATTTGAACATTGAGCAACATCAGTCTCCTGTACAACTAATACAAGTCTCAGGTTCCCCCAAATTTTTCTTATTATTATACAAATACAAAACTTGTCCATTTTTTTTTACACCAGCTTCCAACAAAAATAGGTTTTAAAAAAAAAGTAAAAAAAAAAAAGAATGTATAATTAAAATATTTTTTGTTATAATTTTATATATGGCTGTGTTTATTATACATCTTTCTGAAGATGGAACACCGCATAAACAAATATCATAAAGCCATCAATTTGTTTTTGAAATTTTCAAAATATATTGTACCAGATATGTTTAGAATTAGGGCGGAAATAATTATGGATAATGTTGTTATAATAGATGTGTACTAATAAATTCTTATAAGGTTTTGAATTACTTATAAATAAATAAATATATATATTTTAAATTTTCAGAAATAAGAACTTAAATGTATTCCTTTTTTTTTTATTTTTTTTTTCAGTATGCTCTGTTTTAGTTTTGATTTCTAGCTAGTATTTGCTGAAGGTTTTAGCACGCTTTGATCAGAATATTATAAAGTATAGATATATTTATTTATATTTATATATACATATATATTTGTCTAGGACGGTTTGGGCAGACTAAATATTATACAACTTTTGTCGTTAATTTTCCAAAATAATTTAATATGTATTGGACAAGTTACAAATATAATATCAATAAATTAATTAATTAATAATAATAAATAGCCATCTATGTTAGAAATTCTTAAATAGCTACCTGTTTTCATATATTTAGGATAGCATTTATACGTATAAATTCTATGTTTCATTTATGTATTATGTAGTTAACTCTCTGCCCAAGGAGCGCCTTTGTTGGATTTGCATGTACTTCCTTCGAATTTATTTATATGACATACATATTTATTTTTAAAAATACATTTACAAATATATATATATTAAATACAAGTAAGATTTTTTTTGAAATTGAATATTTAGATTAGATGATTTTTTTTGTTTAATTTTTTTATTCAATATATATTTTTTTTGAGAAAGGAGATATTCAAAAACAGAATTTATTTTTTAAAAATGTACGAAATTATAGAATTTATTAGAAATCCTGTTTAGTAAATTGTTGGGTTCCTGTCTAATAGCGCTGTGTTCCAATCTTCTTTTTTGCAATAATGTAAAAAAAAAAAAATTTAAAAGAATATTAAAAAAAACAAAAAAACATATACGAATCTTTTATGATGAGACAATTTATTTTTTTTACTTAAGAAAAAAATATATATACTATTATTCTTATTATTATTGTAAATAAAAACTGTAATTGGAATTGTTTATTGTTATTAATACCCAATTTTAAAATATATCAGGGATTGCGCAGAAAAGTGTAGTCTCAATTTGAGCGATTAAGGGGAAAAAAAATCTTTTAAAATGATTGCCAAAGTCTTTATTTCTTGATTGGTAGACGTGTGAGTGGTCTTACTGAATTTGTAATGGAGAAATACCAGTCCAGCTACATTTTATTTATATCTACTAGTTTCGGCAATTAATTGCCATCTTCAGATAGTGAATCTTAGGCGTAAAAGAAGTTAGAGACACATCTCAGGGTCGATTTACCCCTTCTCTGATGATGCTGGAGCGGATACCTCTGTATTACTTATTTATTCCTAAAGTCTGTCTGGTTTTAGTTAAGATTTTGGAGGGGTGGGAAGCCCACAACCCTGGGTTTCCATAGCGACCATCCTTCTAGTGGGAGGAATGCGCCATTGCCATGCTTACTCTACAAATAACTCTTATTGAACAAAGTAATTATTCTAGAAGATATTATTATCTCAAGGTTACTTTTGAAAATTGTTTTCATTCAAACAATGTCGGGGTTCGAAAACTCATTCAAATGTCGAGAATGAAACAATGGCTGTAGAACTTGTCAGCGTTAAAATTTTTCTTTTTTTTTTTGCCGCATTCATTAAATTTCAAGATCCTATTAAAAGTGTATATTTTTGCCAAAACCTTATTAAATGAGCTGACACAATTTAGAAGCTATAATTAAAGAGATGACTAAGTAATACAGTAATGTTGCATTTATTACAAATACATTAAAATAACAGTAACAGTAAACGAGAGACAGGAAGACAAAACTGCGGACCAAGGACAGACAAATGCAACACAAGTGTAGGGGGAGGCTAAGTAGCACCTTCCTTGCAGCTGCCGTCCTTACAGGAGTCCTCATGCTTGCAGGCAAGCTGCGCCAAAAACTCGATCACAGTCCGCGTAGGCCGTCCCGACATCCCCCGACGCAGATAGGACCAGGTCCGTCCATCCGATCTGTTCACTCCGTACGTGTCCAGATGGATCCAGTCTACGTTGGGTATGAACTCCCAGAGGAAGGCGGCGCAGGTGCAGGGCGCACCGCTGCTCTTGAACAGGTCCCGGACATCCGCCCCAGGGTGTGTGGTAACCTTCTCCTTAAAGTGGCCCCAGAGGGGCATTCGCCACACTCGGTCACCCGTGTGGATGCTCGCAATCCGCATCATCTCGTACAGCGTGTCGTTGTTGCAGAACACTCCCGAGGCCGCCGCTCCCATCATCTCCTGCATCTCCGGACACAGCGTTCCAATATCCACCACAAATTTTGGATTGTAAACTGAAGAATAGGATAAGGCATCTGTGAGGGAAATTCGGCCATCGAAGTCTGTGTTCTCGACGAGGATTGTCTTTCCGTTCTTGGCACGGATGATGTCCCCTGGTTTCATGGCACAGGTGCCCGGCAGGTTCTCGTAGAGCGGCAGAAGGCCTCGGATGTTAATGGGCAGCTGAAGGGCGGACACTGCTCTGCATACGCCCACTACCACAGCCGCTCCAGCCATGTCTCCGCGCATGTGCTTCAGAATATTGCAGTCCTTTAAACAGAGACCCCCGCTATCGAAGGTCACCCCTTTCCCGACCAGAACAATGGGGGCTACGTCTGGGTCACACCCATAGTAGCTCGTTTCCAGGAAGATGGGCGGTTCGCATGAGCCACGCGCCGCCGCCAGGAACGCCTCCATCTGCATGATCTTAGACCAGTTCCTTACCTTCACCTCCACATTCACCCCAGCCTTACACAATATCTCCACAGCACACTGTGCAAAAGATATGGGAGTTAGCAAATTGGCAGGAGTCTCACACAACTGCCTGGCAAGGTTCTGGGCTGCAGCCTTCTGCAGTCCAATCTGCCATCCAGTAAAGTCACAATCTTCGTACAACTCCAGCCTTGGGATGAACTTATGCTTAGTGCTATTCTTCAGTTCTTGGAATATCCAGACGCCCATGGCTGCTCCCTCCGCCGAAGATTCGGCATGCCCGAAGCTCTCCACATATATGGACCTTATGTGAACCTCTTGCAGTGCGCGGACTCCAGATCCCGCCGCAAGCCGGATCCCCTCCTTCCATTCATCTATTTGTTCCCTTTCGTTGAAGGTCTGACACTCATCCCCCATTCCCACCACAACCACAGCCGAGAAGTGTTTATCAATGCCATAGAAGATCCTCGTTTCCCCCCGCTTTGGCACCGGCCCTGACAACTTAAGTAACTCTGAAAGTTTTCCATTTACCTTCTTGTCGTACTCCGCTGTTGCCCTGGTGAAGGTTTTCTCCTGCCCGTATGCATCCGCATCTTCGCTGTACACACCCAATATCAACCCAGTCAACTCGCTACTGTCTCCTGTACAATTTAAACATCTTACTTGCTTAAAAAATCCATCCTTTACTGCTCTCCCGAAAAGTCTACAAACCTGGTTAAAAAGATAAAACTTTCCCATCTTCTTGTCTTGAAGGTTAATTTTGTGTAATTTTGTTCATGTACAGAAATTTTGAAATTCTTGGATGACAGTCTTCAAATGAACCTAACAATAATTTACCTACATTGTAGTAGCAATTGTTTCATATGAGCATGTATTTGTTGATGTTAAAATACCTAAAAAATTAATAGTAATAAAAAATGTAATTATTAACTAATATTGTTTATTATAAAACATTTTAATAAATTCCTGTAACTGCATACTTTTTTTTTCTTTTTAAAACTAGCAATTTTTCTTATTTTTTTGCTAATCGATACATTGAATGTCGATAACACACTTATCGAAAACCATTTGTAGTTGTTTTGTACACATGTTGCTGTAGGTTATTTGGAAAGTTTTCGTATAGTTTATAACGTTAAATTTCCTCATGATTTGTTTCATTTAAAGTAGTAAGATACATTATTTAGGCGATCCTGAATATTCTTATAAAAGAACTAATCTACAGACTGTCTTTGAATGGAAGCCCGCCCATGAAGTAATTTGAAGTATTTATATTTGTAAGTAAAGCTCGTTAAATTATTAAAATATGTTGATGCAGTAATATTAATTTTTTTAAATTTCAGTTGTGCTCATTTAATGTTTAATATTGTAATATCGTAGCGTGCACGCCATTTATTACAGCATATAACAAAAACAGGACATTTTTATCAATTCATATTTTTGGATCAAAATACTTTGCGAAATGTTGTCAATACAGTATTACATATTATTAATATCATTACAATATTTCAATAAATAAAATAATTATAAACTTAAGTTTTGTACATTGAGAAAATTTATAGAAATGTGGTCTGCATGATACGTAGCACTACTTAGGAGTCTCATTACTTCCCCTGTTGTACAGGGGAAGTTATTTAATGTGAAAAATGTTTTTTTATTAGAATCTCCAATACTCCTAAATCCATAAATTAGTTTAAAAAAAAGTGTGTTCTTATGTCGGATCATAACTCCCGATAGAATCGACAAGTCCATAAGTGAGAAATGTGATATTCATTTTTAACCATATTGGACAAAGGAGGAGGGTTCGACAGAGTAGAAAGATGGTATACTAATTTTTAAGGGTTTTGCCTGGTCCTTTCGCGAATTTACTTAATTAGCTTGTTGATTAGCGTGCGATTGACGGGCCAAGCCCGAAGTCTACCCCTGGCGACCGCGATGTAGAAGCAGCCCCATCCCACTAATCTCGAGCTCTCTCAGCGCCACCAGGTAGCCGCAACACTAAGAGAACTGGGAGTGCCAGCCTGTCCCGTTAGGGACCAGAGACTGTCGCCCCCAGACACCCCCATACCATATATTGTTTATTTGATTTGTATTGTTGTGTATATTGTTATATTTGACTCCATTATTGTATATTGTTATATTTGATTATTAAATTAAATAGTCTCTTCCCCGACGAAGTTGCGGGGCGGGTGAATTACCGGAGCACCCGGTAATAAAAAAAAAAATTAGCTTGTTGACGGCAACATATACAAAAACAACCGAGGAACATGGCTGAGATAGTAATAAAGAACAGGTCTTTGACAAAGTTGGTCATTACTTGAGTACATTTTGAATGTTTAACATAATTATTATTGTTGAGACACGAGTGGATGAAGGTGTTATGTACATAATTCAAGTAATAGACTTAATATGCTTTAAGATGAGGTGGAAAAGGTTTGCTGAGAGTTAAGTACCACCGACATTAATATTTTAAACATCACAACCCCACTTCAGAAGTGACTTAAATGAAAATAATTTACAACAAAAAGTATTTCACTTGGAATTTCACGATATTTTATTTTTGTTACATAACAACTTCATCCATCATTATTATCATTGCACATATCTCCAGCCTTTAGTCATTACTCATGTTTCATTGAAGAGTGAGTATTACTCGTCTCTTATACTCATGAGAATTTGAGGGCGCCGGTAGCGTGCTAGCCTATTGGACTCAAGATCGCGGGTTCGAAACTCGGTCGAGGCTCTTAGTTTTTTTTTTTGGATGATACCTTGAGCACGCTGTCCTCCACATGAGACGTTAAGCGATGGTCCTGAGCCTGTACGATGTCAGATACTCGTTAAAGCCTTCGGTAAGAAAACCTGATTAGGCAAAATTAAGCTGACTTGCAAAATAGAACTAACAGGGAAGGGGTAAAAGCATTGGATGCTTAGGTCCCTGGGTGTACACAACAGCTCTCCCAATATATCTACAGGTTTAGGATCCCTCATTTTGACTAAGAGAGGGCGGCTCAACTCAAAAACGTTAGCAACTGCCGACGTAATGAATGTATTGACACAATAGGTTACATGAGCATGCCCTGAGTAAGAGACCTGTTGATTTTGGGCATTATAATATAAATGTATTAATTTCTTTATTTTTCTCTTGCCATCATTTGTTAGAAAATATATTTATTTAATTATTTTGTTTCAGATTCATTGGCTGTCATGGATTCGTTGAATCTTCTTTTTGGTGCCTTTGATCAGCCCGCAGACGTCTTGGAAGAGCAGGAAGAAGAAGAAAAGGAAAATATTAAAGAACAAGATAAGAATGAGGAAGAAGAGAATGTGGGAGTGAAGCGATCTCTGTCGGATGAAGAGGGCAGCGAAGAGCACGTTAGGAAACAGTCGAGGAAGAGTGTGGAAGAAGGAAGCGATATTAAGGAGGAAGTGAGGAGTGGAGTATACGGAGAGACTGAGAGTACGGAGCAGCTCAACCGACTGCAGCTCTCACAGGACAGTCAGTTATCGAGAAAATTTAATTTTGACAATCTGGGCAGTGTACAGATCAAAATCCACACTGTGGAAGCCTTGGAGCTTTGTCTCCATGAAGTGGCTCTCCCGCCTAATGTGGAATACAAGCCACTTAAAAAACCTAAAAAGTTATTGAAAGATTACAAATTTATACTTGATCCATTTCAAAAAGAGGCGATTATGTGTATTGAGAATAATGAGTCGGTTCTTGTTTCGGCGCACACATCATCGGGTAAAACGGTGGTGGGGGAATATAGTATCGTGAAGTCGCTGAGTCTGAAGCAGCGGGTGATCTACACAACCCCAATCAAAGCGCTGAGCAACCAGAAGTACAGGGAGTTTGAAGAGGAGTTCAAGGATGTAGGTCTGATAACAGGAGATGTGACCATCAACCCTGGAGCGGGGTGTCTCATCATGACGACGGAGATCCTCCGCAACATGCTCTACCGAGGGTCGGAGGTGATGCGGGAGGTGTCCTGGGTCATCTTCGATGAGATCCACTACATGAGAGACAAGGAGCGAGGTGTCGTCTGGGAAGAGACACTCATCCTCCTACCAGACAATGTTCACTATGTCTTCCTCTCAGCCACCATACCCAACGCCCGCCAGTTCGCCGAGTGGGTGGCTCATATCCACAGTCAGCCTTGTCATGTCATCTACACAGACTACCGACCTACTCCGCTTCAGCATTATCTGTTCCCCGTTGGGGGTGACTGCACCCATCTCATCGTCGATGAAAAGGGCGACTTTAACGATCGCAATTTTGAAAGTGCCATCAAATTAGTCGCTGACCCGGGCCGACTAAAAAAGACAGAAAGTCAAAAAATGAGCCGGAAAAACGAAGGAAAAGAGTCTAGTTGTTTGAAACTTGTACGAATGGTTTTAGAGAAGAATTTGTCACCTTCTTTGATTTTCTCTTTTAGTAAAAAAGATTGTGAAATATATGCAATGCAAATCGCCAAATTGGATTTTAACACAAGTGAAGAGAAGAAGCTAGTAGACGAGATATTTACAAATGCTATGGAAATTCTTTCTGAAGAAGACAGATGTCTTCCTCAGGTGGAGAACGTGCTGCCGCTGCTCCGGCGCGGGATCGGGATTCATCATGGGGGCCTGCTGCCCATCCTCAAGGAAACCATTGAAGTCCTCTTTTCAGAAGGTCTAATCAAGGCGCTTTTTGCAACTGAAACTTTTGCCATGGGCCTCAATATGCCGGCGAAATCGGTAATATTCACGAGTATCAAGAAGTTTGACGGTCGGGACATGAGGCACATTACGTCGGGGGAGTACATCCAGATGTCGGGGCGGGCGGGGCGACGTGGGCTGGACGACAAGGGTACTGTGATAGTGATGCTGGATGAGCCGATGTCGGGCGGGGAAGGTCGCGAGCTGTTCCAGGGCAAGGCTGACGCCCTCAATTCGGCCTTTCATCTCACATACAACATGCTCCTCAACCTCATCCGAGTGGACGACATCAACCCCGAGTACCTCCTGGAGCGCAGCTTCTTTCAATTCCAAAATCACACCAAACTCCCGCTTCTACGCAAAGAGCATAGCGATCTGGTAAAAAACATTGAGCAGATTGTAATACAAAATGAAGGTAAGATTGCTTCCTATTACAGCCTGAAGAAAGAACTGAATGGACTTCATCTGGAGTATCAAACGTTTATCCACAATCCTGAGTATCTGTTACCCTTCTTAAGGCCCGGACGACTGGTGAAGGTTTGTGGAAGGCAGAGAGAAGAATTCGGCTGGGGCATGGTTCTGTCTCACAAGAAGATTCACCAGAAAAACCCTGCGAAAGGGGAGCAGAACATCTTGATCGACGTGTATCTGCCAATCGCCTCCCGGTCATCCCAGGAACACCCGGAGCCGTGTGGAGATGAGGATGTGGGGAAGATGATGGTGATATCACTGCCGCACAGCTCCATCATGGATCTGAGCACCGTCTGTGTAGTCCTGCCCAAAGACCTCCGCTCTCCGGACAATCAGGCCTCGGCCCAGATGGCCTACCGCGAAGTGGAAGGTCGCTTCAAGAGTGACTTCCCCATCCTCGACCCTCTGAAGAATATGAAAATATCCAACGAAAGATTCACATTTCTCATTGACAAAATGACCTCATTGAAGAAACGATTGTCTGCTCATCCAGCCAATGCTATTCCCGATTTTGAAAAACTTTTAAAAACATTTGAAGAAAAAGAAGCACACAGACAAACACTAGACGGTGTAACAAAGGAAATAGAAAGATCACTTTCACTGCTCCAAATGGAAGAGTTGCGGTGTCGTAAAAGAGTTTTACGCCGTTTGGAATTTTGCACAGAGTCTGATGTGATTGAGCTGAAGGGACGAGTGGCTTGTGAGATTAGCTGCGCCGACGAATTGCTGCTAACTGAAATGTTGTTCAGTGGCCTTTTTAACGACCTAACGCCTCAACAGTCCGCGGCGTTACTCTCCTGCTTCGTCTGTGAGGAGAAGGCCAATTCACACTCCAAACTATCGGAAGAGCTGGCCCGACCACTGCGGGAGGCCAAAGAGCTGGCCCGGCGGATCATCAGGGTCTCCAAAGAGGCCAAGATGGACATCAATGAGGACAGCTACCTGGACCAGATGAAGCCGTTCTTAATGGATCCTGTCTTCTCCTGGGCCAACGGAGCCACCTTTGGTGAGGTGTGTCGACAGACGGACATCTTCGAGGGAAGCATCATCCGGTGTCTGCGGCGCCTGGAGGAGCTGCTCCGTCAGCTGATGCAGGCGGCTAAGACGCTCGGTAGCCAGGACCTTGAGGTCACCTTCAGTACCGCCATTACTCTCATCAAGAGAGATATCGTCTTCGCCGCCAGCCTCTACCTCTAACTCCTCAGGCTTTAAAGTTCCTAGTTCCAAAACCAGGCTAGTTAAAATTTTCGTAGAGTAAAAATTACAAGTAGAAAAATTTTATCACCACGATTCTTTGTTAATTTTTGAAGTAAAACTTCTGTGGTATCGAAATTCAGGTAGCTCGCGTTTTCGTTTTAATTTTTGAAGTGTTGTTTATATTGTTGATTTGGTCGTTCGTCAAATCGCCACTTTCGGCTAGGACTTCCTCAGAATTCAATGAAATTTGTTGGCGGCCCCAACTTGAAAATTGAGGAGTACTTACTTCACTTATAAATTAACACAATTTTTTTTAGATTTAAAATAATATTAATTGAGATAAAACGAACTGTATATTTCTTTATGATATAATAAATAAAAACAAAGAACTTGTTTAACTTAATTCCACAGAAATATTTACATAAAGTGGACCGGTTTCGGGTTACGCCATCGTCAGCACAAAGTCAAAAGTGACATTTTAAGTTTGCTAGCTTGCTATATTTATACAATCCTCAGGTTACTTGAGATTACCTAACACTGTGACACGCTGTACCCTAGGAAGGGAGTCCTGCCATAACATAACATTTACATATAAGTTGAAGCCGGTACAATTTATGTACATATTTTTGTAGAATTAGACAAAATAAAAGTTGAAAAAGTTCTTTGTTTTTATTTTCATTTGATTAGCTTTCCACTATATCGACACAGATCGCAGAAATGTGTTATACAGTCTTTTTTCCATCAAAAATTGTTTTTATATTTATACAATTTTATTATATTTAAAATGAGACCGGGATGACATTTCTAAGTTTGATAAAACAGTGATTAACATTTTTATTTGTTAGGAGTACAATTGCAGAAGCTGAAAATTAAACCGATAATAACAATCAAACAAAAATTAATGAAATTATTGGTGTAGGAATTTTTCACTCTTCTCGAAATATTTTGAAAATCCGCATTTATCTGATTTTGTTGTAAATATGTGAATACATTTTTTTTTTTTTTTTCTTTATTTGTAATTTATTATTAATGTAAAAATTGTAAAACAATTATTTCAGTGGATTTAATTGTAAATATCAAAATATTTTTATTTTCTCAAATGACAATGGAACTAAATCAAAGATATTGTTTCAGTTATATCAGAATAAATTATCCTTTATGAAGTATATTAAACTTTAAATTTGGAAAAGCGCACCTTGCAAATATCAAAAAGAGATTTGGGTTGAAATGACAGATGCAACAGGATTCAACAATAATGTAGAAAAAAGTCACCTGCAACGTTCTCTCCAGAACGAATTAATCAGGTACTTTTCGCTCGCCCTCCGAAAACAGTCGACCTTTATAATATTCAATAGTTGATTCACATTGGGACTCCCTCTAATCCCTCCTTTACCTTGGAAAGTAAAAATGGTATCTTAATTATTTTGTTTTGCAGAAAATATTGGGAATAATAAACATTCCTGTTAAAAAATGAGAAATGTTAACATTCATGGTAATAATATCTTTAAATTCTCAAAACTCATGTAAACAACAATTATTATGAGTTAAACATAATTTGCTAGCTGTGTTATTTCAAGTTTTGAGTAGTCTTGTGTTTTATTGACTGAACCTGATATCATCTGAAGTTTAACTTGGCTGAAGTCGGTCGCCTTATGAATAATGACCAATTAGATTAGTGTGAGTGGAACTAACTGTACTTGGCAGTTGAGGACAGGTAAGACATTACTCCCGTCACATTCATCCTTGTGACATCTGTTACCAGAGCAGACGTGGATTTCAGGAAGATTTGGTTTAAAACTTTGCTGAGAAGAAAAAGTCGGTGGATCACCGGCAATGCCCCCAGTACGAATTAATTAAGTTTTTGTTCCTCCAAAACCAATCGACCATTTTGATCCTGACTTACATAGGAACTCCTGAATCCGCATACTAAATTTCGTGTCGATACTTTCATGAGTTATCGTGTTAAAATTAGTTTTTTTCACATGTTTGACCCAGGAGGTGAGCCATGAAATTCCGGTGATTCTGACTACGTAACTTCCCCTACACTTTGTAGAGCCGGGAAAGTTAAAACATACTTGTATACTTTAGTTGCAGCTCTTTTTCTTTCACTTTATTTGAAACTTATTTTTTCTATTTGGCCTTATTCGGTTAAACATTATTACAGTAATTACATTAAACAAAGTAATTACTTTGATGTAATTACAGTTTCAAATAACAATAGTTGATTACATTTCCGCTAGTCGACCTGTGTTTTGACAATATTTTATGTAATGTCCCCCCCCTCCTCTCTCCTCTTCACCTTTCTTCTTAAGGAACCCTAAGGATCAATATATCTTATTTTTTGCAGCCCGAAACTTCTATGTAAAAAAAAAATTAAGTTTAAAATAAAATAGGAGAAAAAAATCTGCAACTAAAAAATAAAAGTTAATTAGAAATCAAGAAGAAAATATAGCTTCCTCTCAACGGCGGATCTAAGATGTTCATTAGGGAGGGGGGAACATTTCGTTGACAGGTTGAATAACAGTCTGAGTGTAAATGAATGACGTCATTGAAGTCTGTGCTCAAGACCGCAAGAGGTCCTTCGCGCATCTCTAGGACGTTTTTCCCAATTTAACGTGCATATTTCTTTATCCTTAACCCCCCCTCCCCCCTCTTGTATTCGTCACTGCTTCCTCTATACTTCCAGCTGGGGAAGTAATACTATTGGCAACATTCAATGATCGGAAATTGTCTAATTAACAGAAGTTGGTTCGATTAAGGGTAAGGCGCTACTATTTCCGCTTCTATTGACCTGGATGAACGCTTTATGGCTCAAATTAAGAAAATACTATATAATCAGTTTCTGGCGAAAACTATAATTTCAAGAGTATAAATGCGAAATTAGAATTTCTCAAAGAAAAGTTCGATCCATTTCATCTTCCTTGTGGCTCGATTAGGTTTAATTAAAGTTCGAAGTTTTTTTTTTTTTTATATAATGGAATAAGTGTTTCTATTAACTAACTTATGGAATACAACAAACAGTGCCAAAAGTTTACCAAATTAAATTATAAAAAAAAAAGTAAAAGGATTTTAACCTCTCAAATCGTATTGGGGTAGCTTGTTTGATGAAAATATGGTAGTAGTTTGCGCAGGTCTTAACTGAGGGAGCGCATGCATAGGATGACTTCATAGACAAATCCAATTAAAAAATGTCATTTCAATTGGACCGGCGTCAACTTGCCTCTCAGTAGAAATAAACAAGAGATGCGAAGTTTTTTCAGATATCGCTCCTTCTAAGATGTTATATCTGGACAATTTTAAGGAATGTACTCTCCAGAGACCGTCATGTCAGAAACATCGTGTACAACATCACCCGACCGTCGGACGTCGAGGGAGTTCGAAATCAGAGCAGGGCTTAAGTGAAGCTATGGCGGTTTGGTGACGACCACCGGCCGATCAACCAGTGGTCGTCCCCAGCCCGTCATATTTGTGCTATGAGGAAAAAAAAGAAAAAAGAAATCATGAATACCTACTGTAGAAAATAAGCACAGAGCGCTTCTGGAAGGACGAACTTATATAGAGCAGTAAAAAATAAAAAAAACTGTTTATACTTTTTAATTTTATTTCGTGTTTCTTATAAATTACAGTTTTATGTATAACTGGTTACAGAAAGCTTAAGGTAACAAGAAACGTTTTTATGACAAATTATTTTCAAGTATAAATATAAGTTTCTTTTTTGATTTCTGTTTATATATAAATTTAATAAAAACATTTTTACTTAAAAATTTTTATGAGGCAAATAAAAAAAACAGACAAGGCAAAAATTTAATAAATATATGTATTTTCGTTTTAATAATATTATTTTCATCATTTATTTGTTTTATTCCTGATTTCATATACTAAGTTTTATATAACCAAATAAACGTACAATTAAGAATTAAAAAAAAAAAAAAAAATTATACATACAAATATTAAAAGCCATTTTGACCAATTAGTATTTTTTTTTAAAATTATTTTTGCTTGGCTTAAAATTATAATCTATGTGACTGTTGCAAATCGTATTATACTTACTTTATTAGTCTTATTTAAAAGTTAAATTATAACATTGTATAATAAAAAAAAAGGGGCTAAAATGATTATATTATATTAAATATGTATTATCATCGTTATAATTAGTAACATCCAGCCACAAATGACAAATATCGCTCACAATTTCACATGAAATTCATTTGCATACATTTAAAATAAAAACAGCTATACACTTTTTTATATATATATATATATTTTTTTAGATAAAAACATTATTTTTCCACTATTGACAAGTTTAGTACAGTAAATACAAGTAGAGATAGATAGATTTTTAAAAAATGAAGTCGACTTTAGTAAATAAATGCGCTAAAACAAAAAAAAAAAGCTGTACAAATTAATTAGAACTTTAAATTGAGGAAAATAATTCGATTCTCAACTTTTTTTTCTTTTATACAAAGCATAAGTATACATATATATATTTATATATAAATAATGGGCTGAATATAAAAATATATATTAGCGTTACGGTAAGGAGGGGAGGGGGAGGGATGGCACAAGGGACTGGGGTTGGGACTGGGCTTCATTCCTCAGACAGGAGCTGCCGAGGATTTGGCCGCCTGTTGTTCGCTCTGTGTTCGACTTATGTACAAATGAAGTAGCTTCAGCTTGCTAGCGTTCAACTGCGACAAATACGGCTTCAGAGTGTCGCCGCCCAGCTTGTTGTGAAGTGCCACCATACAGAATACGGTCGACTTACGAACTAGACTCTCTTCGTTACCATATGACTGAAAAAACAATAATAATAATTATTAACAATAGTTAGTTATTGTGACTCATGCCCGGGCTTTAACTACAATGTCATATCGCCTTCTACCAGAGCGCTTTTTTGTTATTCTGGTGGACATGAGCTATCTGGGATGGTCCCGAGCCTGTACACAGGGTGAACAAACCTTTGATAGATGTTGTGGGACAAGAATTCTTATAGAAATAAAAGATGTCTTCCCACTGTTTTAAGACACTGATTGGTATTCATGTTTGTTTAGTTAACAAGAAACTAATCAAATAAATGAAAATAAAGAACTTGTTTAACTTTCATATTGTCTATATGATATATATATATAGCTCATTTGCTGCAACAGTGACATAACTCAAAAACTGTGATTTTGGAGGAGCAATTCAAACTTTTGACGTTAACTTGATGCATTCATTCGAAAATAACTTATCAACATGTTTTATTGAAAATAATAGAAGAGAAAATGTACAGTAACAGCTGTAGGCCTTACTGAGGTTTCTCCCTTAACCTCATAATTACCCTCACTTTGAATTATGTTACAAAAACGCTCATTTTTGAGTTATATCGTTGTTGCAGCAAATGAGCGATATATATATATGTATTTTTGTTTTTTTTTGTGGAATTTTACAATATAAATATTAAACAAGTTGTTTTGCTTTAATTTATTTTATCAGCTTTCCACTTTATTGCAAAGATCGGAGAAATGTATTCGGACATAGAAACTAATTGCCAAAGAATGCAACACTGAAACATAAACAACAAATTTAATTTCTTCAGTTGAGAAACCCGGACATATTGTAGACATTTATGATAAATGAGTGAATGTTTTTTTGAAATAATAATAAAATTTATATGAATTCCAAATAGAAAGGGCATGAGTCAGAAACACCTAGCGTTGAGATCAGAAGACAAAGGGCATGAGTCCAGTTATTCCCTCTTCAATTTCTCCTATATCGATGCATCACACTGAATTTCTTTTATCATAGATCGATAGAACTGACACTGAAAGTATGAACCGCGATTTTAACTCATTTTTGAATTTTTTTTGACTGACACCCTTACTATTTGGACAGACTCATTTCCGTTAAACCATAACATGATAGTAGGATATGTCATAATAATGTTTACATTGAGATAGCTTATAATTTAGATAGTTGAACAGATATTAACTCTTAGAGTGTCAGACACATGGATTATAATTAACAACACTACAAAAATAATAATATTATAGTAGATAAATAAAGTTTATAACAAATACAGTAGATAATTTTTTTAATTTAATTAAAATTAAGATAATAATTTTTGATAACTTCTCCGAAAGTGTCTTTTTCACAATGATGTCTATGACTCCATCGTCAGGTTTAGATATCAACTAAGACAGTTTTCTGAGTGAGGATCATTTATAAAGGCAAGGAAGAGGTTGGACCATCAGCTGGGAAATCTAGGAATAGGTTAAAGATACGAGGATTTCCTAGTTGAAAGTCCGACCCCTTCCTTACCTACCTGATGTACCTATATGAATGATTCTCTCTCAACAAACGTGTCTTAGTTTATAACTAAACCTGACAATGGTGCCGAAACAGGTAGTTTATGTATACATTTCTTGTGGAATAGACAATATTTTTTAAAAAACCGAAGGACGCCATGCTCAACATTTTATACTTTCCAAAAAAAATAAGGGCTCCGGCCGGGTTTCGAACCTGGAACATGTGTAAACAATCCGGGGGTACCTCAAGAAGTGAAAACATTATGGAATGACTACTAATTAGGTTAACTGTAGTTAACCATTATATTCCATAATATTTTCACTTCTTGAGGTACCCCCCGATTGTTTACACATGTCCCAGGTTCGAAACCCGGCCGGAGCCCTTATTTTTTTTGGAAAGTATAAAATGTTGAGCATGCCGTCCTTCGGTTTTTTAAAAAATATTGTCTATTCCACAAGAAATGTATAAACAAACTATTAGAGGCATTGTGAGCTGGAGTGTAGGGCTTTAATTGCATGGACCCACCACGGGCGAGGGTTCGAATCCCGTCCAAGGGTTGTTATTTCATAGATAAAACCTCCCCTGTGGAGCCAAAATAAATATGAGCACCGCCCTCTAACAGAACATTTCCACCTAAGTTAGTACCATTCTCCCCCCGCCACTTGTGGCGTTGGAATGGTAAAAAGTAAATAAATAAATAATAAAAGTAAATAACACTAATAGGTACCTGAACGAGGCCATGCATGATCTCCGGGAGGAAGGGGAGAATGGTCTCAGGTGGCTGGGCCTCCACCAGCTTGGTCAGTGTCTTGATGGCAGTCAGGTTGATAGGGAAGTCTTCAGCACGCATGAGGGGCACCAGCACCTGTCATTGTTACACAACAGATATAACAAACCTTCCACTCATTAAGTTCACCGGAGAGAATCACCAGCTATGTACTTCCCCACCACCAATTACGTTTTCGCTTGCTCTCCAAAACCAATCGACCGTTAGGTCTAAAGTTCAATATATGACTTACATAGTGGTTTCTCAGAATAAGTTTTGTGTTGATACATTCATTATATTGGTAGTAATTAGGGTATTAAATTAATAGGTGGCATCCTTCTGGAGTTTTGAATTTAAATATGAAATTTCATGTCGATACATTCATTACATCGGCAGTTATTGGGATTTTTGAGTTGAGCCCCCTCTGATTACGCCCTCTTATTCGGCTCATTCCGCAGAAAAATGATAGGTGACGTCCTTACAGGGCTATGAACTCACATATGAAATTTCGCGTCAATACATTCATTACAACGGCAGTTATTACAGTTTTTGTGATAAGCCCTTCGCTATGGCTAATGATGTCCTCGGAGGTTTCTGAATACACATATAAAATTTCGTGTTGACACATGCATTCCATTATGAGTTATTGTGATCACAGACAAACAATTTTTTTTTAAATTTTTTTTTAAAATTCCATTTTCATTGACAACTCGGCACATAATTTCTGACAGATTACATAACTTCCCCTGTACTTCATACAGCTGGACAAGTAGAATATAAAAACAGGTGGGGAAGTGGAGCATGCGCACGAGGTTGCACCCACTCCTGTGGATATCACAAGGAGAGGATTCACACCGCTAATTATCCAAGTCATGAAATTATACAGATAACTCATCGCTCGAGAAATCCTACTCCAAAAATGAAAGTGTACTTACATTTCACAGAAAATGTCATTCATTTATTCTATATTTCTCGTTGCATTTAGGAGAGAAAATCCATTCATTAGGACTAATGTTTCAGTAGAATTCATAGGAAAACCTGTATTGCGTTTGGTAAAATAACTCATTAATGTTGCCAAACTTTTTTAAATATGCGGTTTAAATAAGGATAGTGAGAAAGAAAATCTTAGATTTTTTTTTCTAAGGTATGATTGAAATTTTTGATTGTAGCCGCCTACCGCTTACCTTGATGACTATGGCCGGCTGGAGAGCTGCCACGATGAGGAGTGCGGCCTGCTCCGCCAACTTCGTCACCTCTTTGTTCCCGTCAGAGTGTGCCTGGATCACCTTCAGCAAGATCAGCTCCGTGTAGGCCTGAAGTGGAGGCCATAGACACCTCTTCTTCATCACCTCACAGAGTGCTCCCAGGCCGCCCAGTCGACACTCAGATTCTCCGCCACTTCCCACTTCTCCTAGCACACATTTCAGTATCTTCCTGCAACACAATAAACATATTGTTAGAACATATAGTAAATTATTGTGACTCAGGCCCTGGCTTTAACTACTAGGTCATATCGCCTACTATCAGTGCGTTCTTTCGTCGCTCTGTTGTGGACCTACTCTGCCCGACTCTACTCTGGGAGTTCGATTTTGCCTACCTAGGTTTATTCATCTAAGATTGGGATCTTTAACGAGTACCTGACATCGTACAGGCTCGGGACCATGGCTTAACGTCCCATCCGAAGGACGGCGGGCTCAAAATTGTTACACCACCCAGATAAAAATTCTAAGGGTCTAGGCCGAGTTTCGAATTCACGATATTGAGCTCAGTAAGCTAGCACCCTCCATATTTATCTATTGTAAATCAAAATAGAATATAAGAAAACTGTATTTCGAGATGTCAATACATAGAGGGTCGGCTTGGGCATTACTATATTTTCATTAAGCAATACATGCTATTTACACTTTCTTTATAAGTATAAATATATATATTTAAAACTGGAATGTGGAATGTGGTTCTCATATCGTTAACGTATGTGTTCAAGAGTGGTATCCAAAGTTGTGTTGCCAAGGAACTAGGGAGCTCCAAGCTCATTTCACAGCGTCTAGACGGACTTGCAGACTTAGGTGATGATGGGGGATGAGTGATGTGTGCAAGAGGCGAGTTCCAGGTAAGTAATTTGAGTGAGGAATTTTTTGTTTAGTAATGGAAATAATTGTGTAAGTCGTCCGTAGATTGTGGTAACTGTTTGTGGTTAATGAGTGCCTTCCAAGTTAGCCAAATATCCAAATATATCCAATAAAATATACTGAGACCTCTCTTATTGAAAATACCCGAGTGGTGCCGGATAAGTGAGACTGTCCAACTTACTTGAAATGTTGACTAAGGAGGACTGGACTGGCCTCCCGGATGGCGCAGGTTAGCTGCTCTAGGGCTGTCCTCCGCTCGCCTCCTGTTGTCCCCTCCACTGTGTCCAGTAGCTTGGACAGTTGATCATTTCCACTGCTTCCTTCATCGCTACCCCCAGAGATATCTACCAAAACAAGATACAATTCATCAACAAATCAATTTGTGACAATATTCCTAAAGCAAGGACATTTTCATTATTTATTTATATTTTTATAGTATTATATAATATAACCGTAATATATAATATATAAACGTAGTGTGCATTTTACTTCCCAGGTATACTAAGTATAGGGGAAGTTATGTAATCGGTCAACAATTCAATGCGGAGTTGTCAACCGAATTTCATGTATTTAGACCTCCAAATATGAAAAAACAAAATTCTGCCTGCATACACGATAACACCCGTTAGAATGAATGTATCGACACGAAATTTTATATGTGAATCCAGAACCCTCTATCGACGACACCTATTGTTTTTCAGCCAAATTGACCAAAATGACGGGGGGATTAGGGGGGAAGCTTAACTCGAAAACTCTAATATTCGTCGTTGTAATAAATGTATCGACCCAAAATTTCATATATAAATTCAAAACCCCATAAGGACGACACTTATTAATTTTCAGCGGAATCAGCAGAAAGGGGAGGGGGATCAGAGGGGGGGCTCAACTCGAAAACCAAAATTTCATATTCAAAGTCAAAACCCAATGACGACATAACGTGTCAAATTTCAGCGATAACGATAGAAGAGAAGGTGGTGATCAGGGGATGAGGCTCAATTCTCAAAGGACTCAAAATTGCCGATATAACGAATTTATCGACACAAAATTTAGTATGAGGATTTAGGAGCCCCTATGTATGTCAACTGTTGAATATTAGCGCAAAACGGTCGACTGGTTTTGGAGGGGGAGCGGAAATTTAATTAATTCGTGCTGGGGAAATAAATTGCCGTGATTCACTGATATCTTTTCTAGTGTGTACTGTAATTATAACTAAACCTGATGGTGTAATACGGAAAAAGGTAAGTATCGTATTATGTATAACATTTTTGTGAAATAGTTTGTTTTTGTATTATTCATATGTTAAGTTTACCTTTGGCGAATCCATTTCCGAGCGAGGTCGGTGAGTCGGTAGTTTCCAGGCCGTTGTAATCCTTACCGGACCTCGTCGGGGAGGAGAGAGACAGAGAACTCATCTGCAATTATAGTGTAAAACTCAACATTTTATTTAAACGTATATATACGAAGAGCTTATTGTCAAAACGTGACGTCCATAATTAAAAAAATACTTTTTGGGTTGGAGGAAATTCTTAATTCATATATAATATTAGTATATTATAATAATGTAATAATTTACAGCATCACTTCTCCCATTTATTTTTTGGCTTCTTAAAAGTAGCAATTACAAATGTTTCTGGTAGCCCTCCCATCATCAGTGTGTATAATACACCTATTAACATTCCTTCTGTCAATCAGAATCTTCCTTAGCTTATATTTAAACACCTCGTTAAAACGAATATAGTTATTAGGTGTTTAAATGTGGATTTTTTTTTTTTTTTTTTTCCGGCATTTCTTCAAGAGGTGTCTCCTTTTTTCTTTTTAGACCATATTTCGGGACACTTACACGTCTCATCTTCTGGTCACTATGAAATCTATGGTCGTTCATAGTGACCAGAACAGGGGACATGTAAAACAAAAGTAAAGCACCTCTGGAAGAAATGCAGGAAAAAAAATCAACATTTCAACATCCCAGAGAAGTTTAAGAAACACACAGGTGTTTAAACGTAGAAGTCGACTCAATAAATTTGTTCTATAAAAGGAAGATTCAGATTGACAGAAGTTACCATAAAGTATATATATATATATATATATATATATTGTATTGCAGTTTATAGGCTGCAGTTTTCAGAACTACATCTAGGTTTATAATGATTCCATGTCAATGTGAACATTTCATGATCAATCATATTAAAATTCAGTTTAGCTTGTCATATCCATCCCATTCATTTTTTTTCTTTGATTACTTCTTATTCATGTATTTATTCATTTATTGTGTCCACCGTTGCAGTATGTTCTTGTTTCTAGTATTATTAACATTCTATTTCAGTTATGAAACATAATTATCAAAAATGTCTCTGACTATTCTCCATATTCAAACAAATCCTATTTTCTGCATGTTTTATGTACTTTATTTCTACTGTTATTTTAATACTTTTTGTTTGAAAGTTGTGATTATAGTACTAATAACAAAATTTTTTTGTATTGTAACTAACGCAACGACCAATCCATGCTATGGGATGTAGTATCGGTCCTTTAAGCAATAAATAAATTTGATTTTAAAATATGTAAAAGAGGTGAAAAGATGGATGGTGTGAGTACTGACAGCCCAGGCGAGGTCCTCATGCCTGTCTGACATCTGACTGATGCCTGAGTCGTGAGACGCTGTGTCGGCCACCTTCCCACCAGAGCTCGTGTCGTACGAGTAGCTCTGGATCTCGGCGGTGGTTCGACGGAGCGACTTGAACACCTGATCAGGACTCAGCGGGTCTCCGCTGTTACCTCCACTGCTACCACTGCCGCTTCCACGCCGCATCCGGATCAGGCTACCTGCCGCTTCCTGAAAACAATATATATATAATGTAAGTAAATTCTTCAATCACTGAGAAGAGAAGAGAAGACAAGTGGAGGTGCTCTGGTGCAGAGAGATACAATATTTCTTGTGCAGGGTAAGACAGCAGCAACGGTTCAGATAATGAGTTGACCAATCAAGAGATAATGCATTCCCTCATCGGAACATTAGTTAGTGTGATTAATTGATGGCCAACAACCCAAATGGCATCCCATATTTAAGAAAATAACTCTACTGGATCAGTAGAATTTTCATGTGAGTGCCGTTTTCCTCAATAAGATTCCAGCAAAGCATCGGATGCTATAATGAAGCACATTCTGGTGGAAAATCTCGAAATTCCATCCATATAATACTCGTGCCATGCTACTCATTGGGAACTTCTAAGGCGTTCATCATTGTGCGTCCATAGCCTACCTGATACTCCTTGGGGAGCTGCGACAGTCTGAGGGTGATCTGGGGTGTGTTCAGGTTGAACAGAGCTAGGATGGCTTCTTGTGCGCCCCTCCTCAGTTCCCCACCCTGTTTGATTCCTTCACCCATCGTCCATCCTAACAACAAATACATATTTATTTTTATAACATATGGTTAACATTTTTACAAAAAATAATCAATAATAATCATATATCCATAACATATATGTTATGGCTATATATACATATAGAAGGTGATATATTTTATTGAATGTACAACTAACAAATTACATTTCAAATTTGCAAAGTTCCATAGTCTTTGCAGTTCGTCATGATGTCCAACCCACTTCAAATCCATATTTCGGTCTCTGTAATTTAACTTTTAAAAACAAAAAGAACACCATTCGGCTCTGAGTGTGCCTTCTTTAGGGCCTATATAGACATATATACATTAATCATGAGTTGTATGCTAGATTTGAGTAAAACAGAACATTAAAACTATGACTAAACCAATAATAATCTTCAAATTATTTACACCTAAAAAAATTAAATATTATATCTAAACAAAACTAAATACAAACACATACAAAGGTATATCATGTGTGAAAATTCAAAAAACGCAAACAAATGATATAGGTTTAGGTTTAGGTTTTATGACTCATGCCCGGGCTTTAACTACGAGGTCATATCGCCTACTACCAGAGCGCTCTTTCGTCACTCTGGTGGACATGAGCCCGACTCTACTGTGGGAGTCCTAAATTTTGCCTACCCTAAATTTTTATTCATCTAGGGTAGGGGTCTTTAACGAGTACCTGACATCGTACAGGCTCGGGACCATCGCTTAACGTCCCATCCGAAGGACGGCGTGCTTAAGTTTATTTTACCTCCCAGATAAAATAAACTCAGGGCCTCGGTCGGGCTACGAACCCACGATCTTGAGCTCAGAAGACAAATGATATATCTAAACGAAAGGTAACATCCTGAGCGAGCAGAAGTTTTCAAATAAATAAAATATAATATATAAACAAAACAAAGCGAAATATGGTGTCAAACATAAAATAACGTGATCTCTAGGTTGTTTTTGACATAATGTTATTTTATGTTCACAGTATTTCGCTTTATTTTGTTAAATATTATATTCGATTTATTTAAAAACTGCTCGCTCAGGATGTTGCTTCTAGTTCAGGAAGGTGTTTAGATATAATATTTTAGTTTGTTTAGATGTAAATAATTTGAAGATTATTGTTGGTTTAGTCATATTTTTAATGTTCATATCTTCTACTCAAATCTAGCATACAACTCATGTATATATGTCAATACAGGCCCTGAAGAAGCCACAATGAGTGCCGAAAGCTTGACACAGAATCAATAAGTTTGTTTTATTCGACCACAAGCCTCATCTTTCCTCCCTTCTATTTCATCGTTGGTCAATGCTTCCTTAATAGTTGCGAAATATGCCACTTCCGAATTAACGAGTGTCGGAATTAATGAGCTTTTACTGTACTTTAGAGATAGTTACCGATCATCTTGGTGAGTGCAGCGGTGGTGATATCCTTGGGTGGATGATGTCCTCCGGGGGATGGAGAGGACGTGGGGAAGGTAGAAGCAGGATCAGCTGCAGGAGCCAGCTTGGCGATATAGCTGAGCACGGCCAGCTTCACCCGAGTGTTGGGCGTCTGAGTCTGATCCACGAGGAACCTGCAACACATAGCAAGGAGCAAACCTATTATCTACACCCATTATCATTACTTGGGAAATATTCTTTTTGTAAATAAGACATTGTAGAATAAGTACGAAAGTATTTAGAACTAGTCGTGTTGCCCGTCGTGGAAGGGAAGATACCAATTGCGTGAAATCTGATCAAATTTTTATTGGAAATTAATTTAAAATTAGCAATAAATACTAGAGATAATTCCCGTATAGTAAGGGATGATCAGATGAGCGAACACCTCAATCCTCTCCCTCCTTAACACGCTACCTCTGGCCCCTCCTAACTTATCGAAAATGTTCACTATCCTTTATTTGTTAATTTAACAAATAAATATACATAAAAAAAGCTCAAAATGAAAATGTCTTTGATGTTGAAACTTTTTCAGGTACGGTCAATAGTAACTGAGAAGACATGAAATGTTTATTTACAAGTAAATCTCCCCCCCCCCCCCCCCCCCCTCCCCCCCACTCATTTTAGTGATTTTAAAATCATATGTATCCTAAAACCTATTCTTCAATAGGCACATTCAAAATACAAAGTTTCATTGAAATATCTTCAGCCATTTTCCCCAAAAACCAGACAAACATTCAATTATATTTTATCTGAGATGGTTGTAAAGATGTAAGATACCTGAGGGCCCACTGAAGAAGAGGTTCCGGACCAAAGCTGAGTCGGATGACGCCCAGGGTCTTGTGTATCTTGGTCTGTATGGAGGAGAGCAGATCTCCGCCGAGTTTGTTGAAAAGTCTCGTGAGAAGGATGTACAACCAGGGGTGCAGGTCCGCCGCATGGGTCGAGACCAGGTCCGAGACTGTGTCCAGGAACAGAGAAAACACCTGACCCACAGAACAGAGACACACAATTATAATAATATCGATACTTCGGTGAATATACACATATATATATATATATATATATATATATATATATATATATATATATATATATATATATATATATATATATATATATATATATTATATTATTTCAATAAGGATTTGCAATCCTGGAACCACGAAAATTAAAATTTCGAGATTATTTATTTATTTTTATGGAGAGAAAACGTCCCCTTTCATTGTCAACATACTGAGTAATTTTCCTTAAAGTCAATGCCTCCCAGTCTGTTTGATAATCACTACCATTATTTTCAATTGTAAGTATATTGTTATAAAAATGTACGATTCATTTTGCCATGTATTTTGTCTGAAGTGTGTGCATATTGCGCAAATGTATGCTCAGATTCGAATAATATAATTATTATTTATGCTTTAATATATATATATTTTTTTCATTTTCTTCTATATTCAATTTTCTTCCTAAATCGCATCTTATTATTTAAATCTTGTTAATTTACTCTTAGTACTTATCAGAACATTAAACGTATTAGCAAGAACAATTAAACAATAATACCGTCGATATTAATTCTTTAAAACAATTTCACACTAAGGCAATAGGTCGGCGGGTGGAGGTCGATATTATCGAACTATAACATCGATATAGTTAATACAACGATATTTGTATATCAAGTTAGGAATATAATGTTACATCATGATTATTGGCGCATTGCACAAAGATTGGACCTACATGTGGTTATTATTCTCCTCTTTCCCAACATTCCACAAGATATATCAAATGCAATAACACCATAACACAAATCTGAATTTAAAATATTGTTTCCTCAAGGTGTAAATCCTAAACTGATCTAGTTTGATGAGCTTGAAAGCAGGAAACAAGAAAAAAAATATTGAAAAGATCTGAGAAATTTTGGAATTTTTCTAAAATTATGAAAGTGCAAGATATTAGTGCCCAAAACATATTTTGGAATCAAATAGTGACAATATATGAACCCGTAGTGGTTCAGAATAATATATCTGTCTCTTTTTTTTATACTGCTTCGAGAACGTGGGCAGGAAAATTCCGGGAAATCGGGAAGAAAACCATAATTATTTTTCTATAGTAAGATTCCATTATTACAAAAATTTTGGCTTTTTCCAAAATAATAAGCAAGAGCATATTTATTTGAGATTAGCAGAAGGAAAATGTATTTGAATGGGAGGGAAGGTTACCTTGGTGTGTGAGTCGGACAACATCTTTGTAAAGTTGTCAGTGATCCTGGTCAGCTGATGAGGGGACAATGTGTTGCCTGCCTGGAGGTAGTTGGACAATGAGACCAGACCATCCTTCCTGTCCGACCAATGCGTCGACTCACATGCGTCCATTATTTCGTTAATATCCTGCAAAATATAACAACAAAAATATATTATTCAATTTGATATTGCAAAAAAACAAAAAACAATATAGATGGAAACACACTCCATGGTGGTCAGAGAATATCATTGGGATATATGTATAGTAGGATTCAGAAGAGAGAGAGCAGACACTTGGTTGATTAATTCGTGTTGGGCAAATACATCGCTGGTGATCCAAAATCTAAATTATACCAGTTCAAATTAAGTATAACCTGTATGTACACTTAATAATGTACAATTAACCCAGATATACAGCTTCATAACAATTATCAAAAGATAATGCTCCAATTTGTTTCAGTTTCGAAATAATAAAAATAAAAATATAATAATAACGTATTGCATATCGCGAGAAAGGAAATGAATAACGAAAGATAAATATTTCGATGTTAGGGTTCGAATAATCACATCCCTTTAAAAAACGAAGTCCACTATCTAGGCCTCATACTCGACAAACGACTAACTTGGAATCCTCACACGAGACTTAAAAGACGAGAAATGAACAGACGTTATAAACTTTTACTAAGACTATTAGACAAACTCAAAATTAACTTTGGAAAACAAAACGACTTATATACTCAAAACTATGTAGACTTAAGGAGTTGAGCTCTGGGGTTCTGCCAAGGCTTCCAATCTCCAGCGCATCCAATCCTTTCAATCAAAATCCTTCGTAAAATAGCCAATGCTCCTTATTACGTCTCCAACAAAACTCTTCACACTGGCCTTAAATATCTTTTGTCACCGGAATCGCTAAATCCAAGTTTAAAAAATAATTTCCCTTCTTAGTTCCCACAATAATCCTCTAGTCCATGCCCACCATTCAGCCACACTTCCCTAACGACGGCTTAAGCGTCAATGGCCTAGAGACCTTCTTACCAGCAGCAGTGGCAGTGACTAGTTACAAATGAGAGGAAATCAGTTACTAGGGAGTGTCACCATTGGGTGATTTCTCCCCTCTTGACATATTGACATTGCCAATATCTCTCTATTGCAGATCTCTCTATTAGCACATTTGCTTGTTGTATTTATTTTTATATAGTTTTGAATATCTGTTTGTAGAAAAAATAAATAAATAATTTCAGACCGAGAGTATATAAAGCCCCCACCCCCAAACTAACAAATCTGTAAATTTCATAGTTTTTCCCTGAGTTTCTCCTTCATATTTCATATTCCCCAGTTTTGCCTCACTCTGGACAGTTATTAGTTAATTAATATAACATATAAGTTTTAGTTAGTTTAATAATGAAATGTACTCGATACAACCTGCCCGCTCTTCTATTTATAAGTTGTTCGTTCATCTTCCTCAATTCTCTGACAACCCCCGTCCAGGATTTGAGAGAAATTTCGGATGATGGACAATTGGGATACCTATGTAAGTCTCTACTTGTAATAACTCACCTTGATGGCTGGTTCCCAGAGGTCTCTGTAGAGTCTGGGCTGCGATCCGCTCCATGAGAAGGACTGCAACGTGATTAATGAACAAAACACACAAACCAAAGTTAACAAAACACAACATTTATATAAATTAACACAAACATTTACATGTTATACATGCAAAATAGAGAAAATCATAAATACAACAACTATTTAATCTATACAGAAAAAAAAGTTAAATATTGGGAAGGTTACGACGTAAATAAATATGTCGTCTTAAATAGAAAGTTCAGTCAAATGGGAGAAATCAAATGACATCACTTCATTCTATTATTAATTTAGGGTTCCCTATATTCGAATACATCTTTTTGTCAACTCATGAAATCATATTACATGACCCTTTCCGATTTCAATGTAATTCCTTTTAAATTCGTGTAACCTAATGACATTGTTGTCCAAATATTTGGTTTCAAACACTTTTTTGCTTTTCGTTTTTAATTTTTTTTTATCCATTTTCGTTATCTTTTGCTCAATTGTATTGTACCTATTTCAGTCATTTATATAGAATCACCCGGGGAATCGGAAAATTATCCGGGTTTAAAAGCATCAAAGTGCCAATTAAACGTTATTCTACAAAATAATGAATATTAACAAATACTACATTTTGTTTCAGTCAACATTTTTAAACTACTAAATACTTCTTGTAAAAAACTCACTTCTAATCAAAGCCTATGTTTGAATTGGGCTTGTAAGGGTGTTATAAGTGAAATTTCATGGAAACAATTGTAGGCGCCACGCCGATTAAGAGGAAATCGGGTAAAACGTTGGAAGGAGGTAAGTGTTGTGAACTACTCGATACAGGACAAAGTACATTAATGTGAATAAGAAGTTGCCATATGAGCCGGATTTGAGGCGAATGGATATTGAACCTAAATAATACAAAAGGCTGGCCAGAGTTCCATTATCAGATGGACCTTGATAACTGCCATGTACCAGCTGATAATTCAGGGATTTAAACACCTTTCGTTTCTGGGAAGACACAAGACGATAGGACCAAAAGACAACGGGGGGGAGGGGGGAGCGCAACTACAAAGGGGGGGGGGGGGGGCAACAAATACACTTGGGGTTCGTGGGAGAGCAACTATAGTTGAGGCCAGGGAGAGAACAACAGTCGCCCAACTGGTGGGAGGAGGTGTCTGTATCAAACCATGGCTACCGGAATAATAGATTATATATCAATTTCCATAAATTAAATTAAATAATTGGGAAGTAATATATACAAAACAAAAAAGAGTAATACCATCTCTGGACAAAACTGGGAACTAATATGGCCCACAATTGGCAGGAAATTGAAATTTGAATAATTGGTCTGAAAAATCATACAATTTCACATGCAGCTCAACTAGTATCTTACGTTAGGGGGGATTTTATTTGTCACTAAATCAATTTTGCATAACAGAAAGTCTAGAGAAAAACGACAATCCTCAAACAAAAATGTATCTCAAAGATACCACCATTGATACTTACATCTGAAGTGCGTCGATGTGAAGACTCGAAGGAGCGTTCGGAACAGACGCTGGACGTCTCAGAGTCGTCGGAATGGTCGTCTAGACGGATGCGTCTGGGCGAGGTGAGACAGCTACCACCCCCACTTCCGGCCTCACCGCCCCCACCTCGGCCATCGGTGTAGCCCTGCGCACACACACATAGATCAGCTAGTTGAGGAGGCCAAAACATATAATAATATGAAATATTATATATAATAGCGGTATTGTTGTTCTTAACAAATATTATATGTCACACAATGAGGGTGCGGATGGAGGGTTGGGTCAATAGAATATGGAGCATTCGGCGCGTAATCTACGTAGAGTAGGTCCTGTAGGATATTATTAGGTTTTATTGAATAGTCTGCGAGTAGAATATTAAGCTTTCAGAGGCCTTTAGAGACACAACCCCTGTCTGAGTCCCCCCCTTGATTTCTCCACTAACGTTTAGCTCACGGTTAAATTTAGCTCATCCTCGGTTACTAGTTCAGTTGGAAACAAACTGTAGCTAGTAAGTGCAGTAAAGGTTATGTTTACTGAGCTCTCAACATACACCAACTAGGAGGGACGACAACCAACCTCCTGGAGATGCATCTAACCAACAAACGTTTTAGATTTACTTTTCTCCTCATACGAGGTGTGTTCAAAAAGTAACCGGAATTTTATAATTTCGCGGGTTATATTAGTCCGATTCGCGTGATTATTTCGTTGTTGTGTTGGTAAACATGTCTGAAAAGTATCTGTACATTGTTAGCCAAACCGGATGTTTAGTCTGCTGTCAAAGAGGTTACATGTGTTTTGGTACGATCAGCGAATTTACAAAATGGATCAGAGAATTTGCATTAAATTATATATTATTATAAGAATGGAATAAAGTGCAGCAAAGTTTTAGAAATGTTAAATATTGCTTTTGGTGAGTCTGCTATGAGTAAAACTAGGCTCTACGAGTGGTATAAAAGCTCGACAAGTGCGGCCGAATGTGAAGGTCATGCTCACTGTGTCTTTCGATTTTAAAGGCATAGTGCACCATGAGTTCTTGCCACAGGGTCAAACGATCAATAAGGAGTACTACCTACGAGTGCAACGCCGTTAGGGAGAAGAAATCCGACAAAAACGCCCGGATTTGTGGCGAAACAATTCATGGCTTCCGCACCGATAATGCTACCTACCAACTACATCCAATAAAAACATATATCGCGTTGTGTATGGATGCATTATTCATTTAACAAAAAACTTCTACTTTAAGAGCACTAATTACGTAATAATATATTAAGTTAAAATCTTGTTGAGATTAGACAGCTGTTTTGGCTATAAAGTGCTTAACACGCATTAAAGTTTGTTAACATTTATTATTAATATTGTGACGGTGTTATAAGTTTTTATATTACTAAACAGTGACAAAGACACTCAGAAGTTCTCCCTCTGTTTGGGTGAGAATGAAACCCGGCGTTTCGAAACGAGAACAGTCTAATAATTTTAATATTCAAAATTCTAACCTTGCCGATATCAAGCAAATAAACAATGTAGCCGGAACAGGTGAGATGATATCTACTTTTTTACCTGCTAAGAGGCAGCTCTCTTCAAGCTGTGAGGACTCTGGGATATCAATGGCAGTAGACGGCGGCCAAGTAGTCCCTGATAACAGAGCCATCTCCCAGGAGCCTCAGCTGAAGAGGAACCGATATACTTTACAAATCACACCCACACCAACACCAACACAGAACAGATACGAGCCACTTCTCACTCTCCAGGACGGTCAGGAGACAACCCAACCGACAAAGCCAGACGGACAGCCTACCCCTAACAGACAGACCAAGATCCCTCCAATCTTTCTTTGTGAGGCTGATAATTATCAGCTGGTCATTACCGAGTTAAAAAGTTTAATTTGTTCGCCGTTTGGAACAAAACAGTGCAACAAAAAAATAAAGATCAGCCTCACAACGACTGATGACTATCGCAAAGTGACGAAATTTTATGACGACAATAAGGTGAAATACTACACCTTTGTCAACCCCGAGGACAGGAAACTCTCCGTAATTATACGGGGAGTTCCTTACTCACTGACCGACACAGAAATAACAGACGAACTGACCCCGACATACCCTGTTATAAAAGTCACCCGGATCCTGAACCACGACAGACGCCCCACACCCCTCTGTGCAGTTGAGCTGGAGAACATCCCATCTGGAGAGGCCATATTTCAACTGACGCGGCTCTACTATACAGTTGTTAAAGTGGAGCCACGCCGACGTTCCAGCCGAGTTGTACAGTGCACAAACTGCCAATCTTTTGGTCATACCAAAAACTTTTGCCGACTGGACCCCAAATGTGTGAAGTGCGGGGAGGACCACCACTTCACAGCATGCCCCTACAGACAGAAGAAGGTAGACTCTCCCAAGTGTGCCAACTGCCAGGGCAACCATCCAGCCAGCTACAGAGGGTGTGCTTCCTACAAGACATACGTAGACAGGACTACCAGACAGGCCCAACCTAAACGACAAGATCCTCCCAATGCACCACCCAAAGGACAACCCCCAAGACAGACCCCGGATCGACCGAACAGCTGGTTCGACCAAAGTAGACCCCGACCCTTCCAACCTCGACCTCAACCTAACTTACCCAGCAGCCAAGACAACCAACCAGCTAACGACATGACTGACCTCACCAACACAATAATTACCTTTCTCAAACCATTTATCCCTATCATAAAATCATTTTTATCTAATCTCCTCACCCAAGTATTTTCATTTAACAATGGTGTACCCTAATTTAAATATTTTTCATAATTTATCCATCCTTAACTGGAACGCTGACGGAATAAAAAACAGACGAACTATACTCTCGGACTTTTTAACTCGCTACAACATCGACATCATTTGTATCACAGAAACTCACCTCCATAATACCGACAAATTCAAGCTAAAAGGGTACACCATATACAGACAGGACAGACAAACCAGATTTGGAGGCGTCGCTGTTTGTATAAAAAAGAACCTCGCACACTCTCAGCTTCTCTTACCCACACTTCAACAGCTGGAAGCCGTTGGAGCCACACTCACACTCAACAACAACAGAACACTTAACATAATCTCAGCATACCACCGACCAGGCATCAGAATTCACCAGACGGATTTTGAACACATTTTCACTGGGGGGCCGACTATATTACTAGGTGACCTAAATAGTAAAAACACAATTTGGGGATGTAGACGGACAAACAACAACGGGACAAGACTCTTAAATATAACTAACAATTTAGGCGTACAGACATCAGCACCGGACGAACCGACATTTTATCCTACACAACAGAGATATCTCCCTGACATCTTGGACATTGGACTAGTACAAAATTTTACTTTGCCCCTTTATCACGAACCACTGACAGAACTCGACTCAGACCATCTTCCAGTCGTGTGTACCTTCAAAGTGAACCCGAAACAGGCAGAACATCTGCCTAGACTGATACAGGGGAAAATAGATTGGGACGCGTTTAGATGGGAGATGGACAAAAACATAGACATCCCTTTGCATTACGACAATACCGAAGACATAGACGACTCACTGAAATATTTCACTCAAGCTATTTACACCTCGATACACAACTCAACATACAATCACAACAAGGACCAACGCAACATGCGACAAAATAAGACCCCTACACGCATACTTAACATGATACACGACAAAAATACACTCCGCAAACACTGGCAACGAACACGCGATCCACTAGAGAAGCGAGAGCTGAACCGACTGACAAGACTTATACGATGGGAATTGGACAATGACAGAATCAACAGATACCGACAATACACCAGCGACTTTACGCCTGGAGACAGCAACCTTTGGAAGGAAACACGACGCCTCCTCAGACAAGACCCTGGCCTCCCGCCCCTGACAAACGGACAGAATACTGTAACAACGGACAAGGACAAGAGTGAGCTAGTGGCCCAGCACCTTGAACAGAAATTCAGAACTCATGACACACAAGATCACGAAACACTCCACACAGTCCACGAATTTCTTTCCACCCCACTCCACACCGCAGAACCACATATACAGTACACAAACCCGTCAGAAATTACACTATACATCCGGAGACTCCCCAACAAGAAGGCCCCCGGTGAAGACCTCATCCCCAACATCGTCCTCAAGAACCTGCCTCCAAGAAGCATCGCTTATCTTACAGGGCTGTTCAATGGCTGTTTAAGGAGAGGATACTTTCCTGACACGTGGAAGAATGCTATCGTTGTTGTCTTTCATAAGCATGGCAAGCCAAAACAAGACCCCAACAGCTACAGGCCGATAAGCCTTCTAAATTCATTTTCTAAGATTTTTGAAAAGATTATATCGAAAAGGCTTACTGAATATCTAGAAGACACCATACCGTCCCACCAGTTTGGCTTCAAAGCGAAACACCCTGCAGTCCAGCAGCTACAACGGGTGAACGAAACGATTGTCCACGGCTTCGAGGCGAAGAATTACACCACCGCCGTATTCTTGGATGTAGCCGCAGCCTTTGACACCGTTTGGCATCAGGGGCTGTTGTACAAACTAAAGAAAAGCTTGTTACCCAAATACATCGTTGGTATTATATCCTCTTTTCTCCATGGCAGGACGTTCCAGGTGAGAGTCAGTAACGCACTGAGCACCAAGAGAAGGATTACAGCTGGGGTCCCTCAAGGTGCTATTCTGAGCCCCCTCCTTTTTAGTTTGTACACCCACGACATCCCCGAAACTCCCACGGCAACATTAGCCACCTATGCCGATGACACAATGATCGCCTGTCAGCATAGTGTCCTCTCCGTAGCCATTGAACAGCTCCAGGAAGCCCTGACAGAAGTTTCTCTCTGGTTCTCAAAATGGAGACTAACACTGAACATAGGGAAAACTGAAGCTAAAATATTCACTCTCCGCAGATTCTCCATAGAAGAACAACGTCAGCTGCAAATTGATGACCTCCCCATTCTCTGGAATCCTAAGGACCAGGATGTGCGCTATCTTGGAGTACTTTTAGATACACGACTCACATGGAAACTACACATTAACAGAAAACTACAGCTAGCATATTCACGACTTAACACCCTCTACCCTCTCATAAACAGAAACACGCCACTTAAACATAAGTGTACTATTCTCTTATACAAGACACTCCTACTTCCACTTCTAACATACGCCTGTCCAGTCTGGATCGGTACCAGCAGCACTAACATTAAACGACTACAAACATTTCAGAATAAAGTACTCCGAATAGCAACAAACGCACCCTGGTTTGTGAGGAATCACAAAATCCACGAAGAATTGGGTGTTCCTCTTTTTGCAGCTCACATCGAGAAACTAGTGAAGAATCACCACGAAGCCCTTGTGTATTGTTCCGGGGCTGTACATTACAGTCTAGGAGCGCCTACTCCTGGGAGGCGACTCAAACAAAGACTGTACCAAGACTTTCTATTTTAAATCCTTTATTTTATATATTTGTGTATAGCACCTTGTTTTGCTGGTCCAAATAAATGTTATTATTATTGTTATTGTTGAGATTATATACATCAAATTATGTGATGTTTCTGGACATATCAGCGTTAAAGGAATTATTAATTATTTAAACATGAAATCCGAAAATAAATCTGTTTATTTTAATGTGAACATGCACACATATAATAAAACAAATTCGCCACCAACATTAAATTTAATATATAATAGATACTGTCTGCAGCGATACAGAATCTTATTATCATATATGATACCGAGATAGATATTGTGGGATGAGGTTTATCAAATAAATAAAAAGAGGTTGTGTTCTTATTATCTTACACCCAGATAGCCTCGACTCACTCACAAAACGTTCTTTTTTATGTTTATATTAGTCTTATGTGTGTCTGAGAGGTTGACAAGATCATTTTTTCACCACAAGTGACAAGTAGACAGAAGCGCGAGTACTCTGTGAACATGTCACCGCTATGAGCGGCAAGTGGTGTTTCCAAGTAGTTAGTACGTTTAGGCGATTCGTCTTTGTGTCTAGCGCGAGGGCGTAGCAGTGAGGTTATACTGTAATACGTCTCCATATTATTGGCACCATTGGCACCATAAAAAGGTAACACATTAATTTATACTCATTAATTATTATAAAATATAAAATTTAATTTAATTATTGGCTTATCACAGCACAATAGTTTGTCATTGTGACTCATGCCCGGGCTTTTACTACGAGATCATATCGCCTACTACCAGAGCGCACGTTTTCGCTTTGGTGAACATGAGCCCCAACTCTACAATGGGAGCACTAAATTTTGCCTACTCAACTTTATACACCTAGGGTAGAGGTACTTAACGAGTACCTGAAATAGCACAGTCTTGGGACCATCACTTAACGTCCCATCCAAAGGAAGACGTGCTCAAGGTTTTTTTACTTGAAGGGCCTCGGCCGGGCTTCGAACTAGCGTTCTTAAGCTCAGAAGGCTAGCTCGATACCTCTGAGCTACTGGCTTCCTCAACTGCACAATAGTGATCTATAGTTGGTAGTGTCGCTACACTCATGACTTGTCATCAAAAAGGCCACCCTATGTATGTATCCAGCTTAAGATCGGCTAATAACGGCTGGTGTATGTCGCTTATACATTATCGCATGTTATGGTTTAATAGAAATAGATATTGTTATTAATTTAAATTAAATTTGTCTCGAGAGAGTACAGTACATCAACAGCGAGCCGAGTGTCGTACTTGAGTTAGTGGGTTTCTGTTAACATATTCTCCGGGTGGCAAGTATGATGGCCACATGCATGTTTCTATACACTCCCAGTCGGTTAGTGTCTATATATGTATTTAAGCTATGTGGAACTACTCCAGAAGTGGTCAGAAATATCAGAATCATAGTCACCTTCTGTACGTTCAAATGTCTCCGTACAACAGCTATTTATTCACAAAAATAAGTTAATCAAATAACATTCAGTTGAAAATATTAACATCACTTTGTATAAATAACATTTTCTAGACTATTATTAATACAATACTGGAGTAATTTTGGCAACATCTTGCTGAGAACTAGTCAAAACGATTTATCGAATCGGTGTGGGGCCGGCTTTAAGTACATTGAATATTGTTATTATCGTGAACAAGATCACTGTCTGAGAAGACCTTGGAAATGTTCTCTAGATTCAATGTAATTCCACAGAGCTATAATGTAAAATGGACTTACAAGAGCATCAGCGAGGGCGGACTCAGCCTCGAGGGACTGCTGGAGGATCCTGTGAGTGATGAGAGGAGGCCTGGAGAGGGGGGGCCGAGGGGCAGAAGAGCCCCTCAACTTGCCGAGTGTGGTGGGGGGACCCACACCATACCGACAGGGGGAGGTCTCTCGAGAGCCCTGTGTGGATCGGGTGGTGTATGATGGAGAGCGACGTGACCGCTCCGCCAGACCAGAGTAGGTGGCGTAGTTGAGCCTTGAGGAGGGGGAGCCCGAACGGCTGGAGGCTGCAACAACCAACAGTAAACATAACAATCAATGAATGAATAATCATGATTAGGAGCGCAATCTATACATCCCCAGGGTGGTAGATCAAGGTTGGGATCGTACAGTAAATTTAATTTTTTAGTAAATAAAAATAAAACTTCATACAGAAATAAATCCTCTGTTACCTTAAAAACTAAAAGAGCCAAATGATTAGGAGCTCTGCACTTCTAACAAATTTTCAATCTTTGAGACATTTTGGCTGTCCACCTCTGAGGTGATTATCTCAAGGAACCATCAACCCCCTTCCCTCCCACATATCCGCCATATTACTCACGTTGGGACTGACTGATGCCTGCAGTCCTACTCCTCGGCTGCCGAGCTCCCTCTGGAGAGAAGGCCAGAGAGCTGGGACCTGACTCGGAACCGGTCTTCTTGGCTCGTGCTGTAAACACCAATCAATAAAATTAGTTAATCAGTTATTGTGACTCATGCCCGGGCTACGAGGTCATATCGCCTACTACCAGAGCATACTCTTTCGTCATTCTGGTGGCCATGAGCCCGACTCTACTATCACTATACTATACCAATTAATAAATGTGAACACATTACAGCCACCTGTTTTATATCAGAGGAAATTTCTAGGGCGAGAACCATCGATCACAAATACAGGGGAAAATGTCATCATAACCACTTAACCGAAAATTCATGCTTCTAACACAGAGGATAGAAACATTATATATGCTGTGTCAGCATACATGCAAAATGGTACGCAGACAATGTGAGGAACCAACTGGGACGTGATTATGTAAAACTCATGCGAACATTCCGGAAGAAACAAATGATAAAATAAAAATAGAGAACTAGAAGTTGAAATCTAATCAATCAGGTTTATAAAATGACAAATCAATTTAAATCAATCACTGCCAATAGAAGACTAATTAATTTTAAACAATTCTATAATTATACCTAATCTATGTAATTAAAATAATTTCCTGACTTAAATATAAGGTTATTTAACCCCATACAATACAAAAATACATTTTCCAATCATTTAATAACCTTTGAAGAGAGAATAACATTTTTACAATACATTTCACTGTATTTGTCAAATATTACATGACTAAACTTTTACATCTTAATTGTACAGTGTTATGCCAGAGAACACATTATACACTAGATCAGGAATGGCCAACCTGCGGCCCGCCTTGAATAATTTTCCGGCCCGCGAAATTCATCACATTTTAACAAAATATGTTTTTGCATAAAACATGTGCAAATACTCGCATTGAGATCGACTTGCAAAAGCTAAGTGAAAGAGTTGAGAAACAAATATCTCACTAATTAAATAAATTAGGTATTATTCTATTATTGTCATTATATATGTTTATATGTATGAATAATAAAAACAATAATAATAATTCATTCTGTTTTAAATTTTCACTCCAAAAATGTTTTGTAGTGGGTCCAAATCTAATATGGGGGGGGGGGGGGGGGGGGGGATATATAATTTTATATGCGGCCCGCGGTATTATAATGCATTTCCAAAGTGGCCCGCAAGATCATTTGGGTTGGCCATCCCTGCACTAGAGAATACTATTGTCAAAAAGTACTTCCCTAGAAAGAATTAATCAATTACTTTGTCGCTTCTTCCTCTAAAACCACACATGGGCTCTCAATACTCGTACTAAATTGTGTGTCATTGGCAGTTATTGAGTTGGGTGTGTACGCTTGGGTCACCTCACACTGCTGAGAGCCTTATCATCAAAGTAGTGGTGCATCATCAGCCAACACAGTGAAGTTATTGACAAAGTGCATCTGGGACATTTTCACTGATATTTGCACTAACCGAAGTGTAAATGTGCACATAAAAATCATTCTTCCATTGTGCTAACGAAGTGCTTCTATTAATAAAAATTTAGGAAGGTACATTCAATACATATATTTTCTTATTTTTCAACATGCTTATAATTTATAAGAAAAAATATATCTAACATTCCTTTAAAATAATTGTAACAATTTGTCTACCTCCACCTCCATCCTCTTAAGGCAGCAAATAATAAAGTGACATCATTAATTGTGTATCCATTAAAAATAATGTAATTCTTCTACCTCCCAGATACAATAAACTAAGGCCCTCGGCCGGGTTTTGAACTCACGATCTTGAGCTCAGAAGGCAAGCACGCATACCACTGAGCTATCAGCGCCCCTTTTGTGGGTGTCTATATACATCTTTTAAAGAATCAGACTCGTCTATATATGAGCTGCTTCAATCCATTTATGTGCTTCACTTTCAATTTATTATACTTTTTGGCAGTAAAAAATTAACATTATTTTATTCAAGAAGAAAAAAAAATACAAAACTGATTTTGACTTTAAAAAAATCCATTCACAAAATTAGAGCATAAGAATGATAATGAAGTTAAAAGTTGAACAAAGAACGAAATGAAACGACAAATCAAATAGTAACTATATATAAAGAGGGCGTTCAAAACCAGGCCATGGGACGTTAAGCGATGGTCTCGAGCCTGTACCATGTCAGGTACTCGTTTAAGACCGGTAAAAACAAAGACCATGAGCGATCATTTGGCACAAAGTTATTCCAGGACAACGCTGGGTAAACTTGCTACATAGTTATATCAAAATTTAAAAAAAATATATATATTGTTGAAAATTCTACTTACGAAGACTGGCATTAGATCCGACTTTCTGTCGGGCTAAGGCAGCATACTGCGCACGAGCTTTGGCTCTCTGCGCCGCCTGGAGGTCGATAGCAGAATTAGAGCGAGGAGACGCAGTTCGCGGCGAACCGATGGGAGGAGCGGCTCGTCGTGACAATGGAGTACTCAGCTCTGTTGAACACACAAATATAATTGTTTAGAGAGGTTTAGACAGGTCAAGTGAGAGGCTGACCAGAGGTAGGGCAGTTGGGAGCTGTGAGCATGCTCGCCTCATCTGCCAACTCTCAGTCTACATACTAATAATAGCATCCATTTTTCTACCCACAGAACTAACTCGATTATCCGAATTTTAGGGTTTTTGAGTTGAGCCCCCTCCCCTCCCTTCTCCTTGGGAGCTTATCTGCCAACTCTCAGTCTACATAATAATAATAGCATCCATTTTTCTACCCACAGAACTAACTCGATTATCCGAATTTTAGGGTTTTTGAGTTGAGCCCCCTCCCCTCCCTTCTCCTTGGGAGCTGTGCGCATGCTCGCCTCATCTGCCAACTCTCAGTCTACATAATAATAATAGCATCCATTTTTCTACCCACAGAACTAACTCGATTATCCGAATTTTAGGGTTTTTGAGTTGAGCCCCCTCCCCTCCCTTCCCCTTGGGAGCTGTGCGCATGCTCGGCTCATCTGCCAACTCTCAGTCTACATAATAATAATAGCATCCATTTTTCTACCCACAGAACTAACTCGATTATCCGAATTTTAGGATTTTTGAGTTGAGCCCCCTCCCCTCCCTTCTCCTTGGGAGCTGTGCGCATGCTCGGCTCATCTGCCAACTCTCAGTCTACATAATAATAATAGCATCCATTTTTCTACCCACAGAACTAACTCGATTATCCAAATTTTAGGGTTTTTGAGTTGAGCCCCCTCCCCTCCCTTCTCCTTGGGAGCTGTGCGCATGCTCGCCTCATCTGCCAACTCTCAGTCTACATAATAATAATAGCATCCATTTTTCTACCCACAGAACTAACTCGATTATCCGAATTTTAGGGTTTTTGAGTTGAGCCCCCTCCCCTCCCTTCCCCTTGGGACTTTCTGCCTGAAAACCAGTACCTCATGGGGTTCTGGATCCACATACGTGATCCGACAGACAGACAGGATTTTTTTTTAATTTTTAGATTTAGGGGTTAGAAAACGTCACATCGAATTTTTGTTCTATTAACTACCAACAACCATCATAAATTCTTATTTACAGTCTTTTTACGTTTATTTAAACATTTTACTGTAATCTATCTATCTATCTATCGTGGCGCTACAACCCGGTGACGGGTCCTGGCCTCCTCCACCAACAGCCGCCAATTGTCCCGATCCTGTGCGGCTGCCATCCAGTTCCTGGTGCGGAACATGTTTCGGGCATCTTCTGCCACACCATCTGCCCATCTCAGCTTAGGTCTTCCTTGCCGTCTTACTCCATGAATGGGCTCCATTAGCAGCTTCTTCGGCATTTCCTCAGCTTCCATCCTGGCGATATGTCCCGCCCATCTTAACCGCCCAATCTTCATGACTTGCAGAACATCTGGTTCTCTATAGAGTTCGTAGAGCTCCTGGTTGGTGCGTCTGCGCCATGCATGGCCTACTTGCACTTCTCCAAATATTCTGCGCAGAATCTTCCTTTCGAACACCAATAGGCTCTGTTCGCTCATTTTCGAAGTTGTCCAGGTTTCTGAGCCATACAGAAGAACTGGGCGGATAAGGGTCTTATATAGAACGACTTTAGTCTGCCTGGATATGTGGTTGCTTCTGAAGTGCTTGCTGAGACCATAGTAACACTTGTTTGCCGCAAAGATTCTTTTCCTTATCTCAGTTTCGTTAACATTGTCTTGTGTAACTATGGAGCCCAAGTACGTAAATTCTGCGACCTTCTCAAATTTGTGGGGACCTATTTCAAGGGTCTCACCTTGGGTAGGCACTTCTCCAGTGACCATGTATTTGGTTTTAGTTGCGTTCACCTCAAGACCCATTCTTCCTGCAGGGCCCATTAAAGCCCTAAATGCGTCACTGACTGCCCTTTCAGAGCGGCCCACTATGTCAATGTCGTCAGCATAGGCGAGAATCTGTACAAGCCTGTTAAAGATGGTTCCGCCCACTTGTATCCCTGATTCCCTGATGCACTTCTCGAGAGCTATGTTGAAAAGGAGGCAGGCTAGAGCATCTCCTTGCCTCAGACCTTTCCCTGATTTAAACTCCTCTGATCTCTCTCCATTGACCTGTACCATACATCTTACCTCCCTCATCGTAAGCCTGACCAGTCTAAGAAGTTTCTCAGGTATATCAAGGTCCCTCATTGCCCTATAAAGTTCTTCACGATTAACGCTGTCGTAGGCAGCCTTGAAGTCAACGAATAGGTGGTGGGATCTCTGGTTGAACTCTCTACCTCTTTCGAGAATCGTTCGGAGGGAGAATATCTGGTCTGTTGTAGATTTAGCTTTCCTAAAACCGCACTGGTAAAGACCAATTATGTTCTCCGTGTGAGGCTGAAGTCGTTGGAAAAGGATGTTCGAGAGGACCTTGTACGCGCAGTTTAGGAGAGATATCCCTCTGTAATTGCAGCAGAGGAGTTTGTCTCCTTTTTTGTGTATGGGACAAATCACTGAGGTGCTCCAAGAGTCTGGCAGCTCTTCTTCGGTCCAAATGGAGAGTACGAGGTCCTGGAGTACTTAATGAGCTCACTTCCACCGTATTTAAAAAGCTCAGCAGGGAGTCCATCTGGACCAGGTGCCCTGTGGTTTTTTAGCTTTTCTATGGCGTCAATGATCTCGTCCTCATCAGGAGGCTCCAGATCGGATTCCGGCCTTGGTGAATTTGCCACTTCCTCTGAGTTCTCAACTGTTCCTTCGTTGTTGAGGAGATTTGAAAAATATTCTCTCCATTCAGCGAGAATGTCTACATTGTTAGTAAGGAGCTCTCCATCGCTATTTACACAGTAGGTTTGCTTTTGCATAAAAGGTCTTCTACTTTGGTTCACATTCCGAAAGAAGTCTCTAAATTGCTTTTCACCCCGGAGGAGCTCCGCTTTAGCCAGTTCTTCTCTTTCCCATGCACGTTTCTTATTACGGTGAAGAAGCTTTTCTTCCCTTCGTCTTTGGCGGTAGTTTTCAACTGTCTGCCGAGTTCCTCTTTGGACCATTGTTCTGTAGGCTTTGTTCTTTGCATCTGTGACTACTTTGCATTCCACGTCAAACCAGGGGGACCTCGGTTCTTTCCGCATGGGTCCCAATATGCTCTCAGCGGCCTCTTCCATTGCTTTGGAGCAGGCTTTCCACTGTGAGTTCGCGTCGCCGTCGTTGTTAATTACTAACAGGTTTCGGTCCAACGCCTCTGCATATTGGACTCGAACTTCTGGGTCCTTCAATTTATTAGTATCGAAGCTTTTGCGTTTAGGGGCAGGTCCTCCAGATCGCTTGTTACTAATCCGAGCGTATATATGGGCAATACTCAAGAAGTGGTCTGAATCTATATTGGCTCCCCTGAACGTTCTAACGTCAAGAAGGCTAGATTTGTGCCTTCTTCCAACCAAGATATGGTCTATTTGATTGACAGATGTCCTGTCAGGTGTGGTCCAGGTACCTTTATGGATCGATTTGTGGGGGAAAAGTGTGCTCCCTATAACAAGATCTCGTGAGGCAGCGAAGTTTATTAGCCTTTGGCCGTTTTCATTGCTATGTTCATGGAGGCTATGCCTTCCAATTGTTGGGGCATAGATTTCTTCTTTCCCTATTTTAGCGTTTAGATCTCCTGCAATAATCTTCATATCATGCCTGGGGCATGAGTCTATTGTTCTTTCCAGGAGGTCGTAAAATCTGTCCTTCTCATCATCATCTGATGTCTCGGTTGGAGCATGGACGCTAATAATGCTATAATTGTAGTAGTTTCCCCGCAGCCGAATGTAACACATCCTTGGGTTTATAGCTCTAAAACCAATTACGTTCTGCCGGTATTTTCCTCTCACAATGAAGCCAGTGCCGAATTCGCGGACCCGTTCGCTGCAGCTGTAATATATGGTGTGATTTTTCTTTTGTAAAATGTCTTGTCCAGTCCAGCGGATTTCCTGGATGGCAGATATGTCTATTTTGTAACGGTCAGTTTGGTCTAGGAGCAATTTAAGTGCTCCGGGTCTATTAAGGGACAGAGTGTTCCAGTATCCAAGATTAAAATTCCATTTGGGGTTGCCGGGTCTTTTCCTTGAGTGTCTGATCCAATCCGAGGCTTTTTTGTGTGGTTTCTGGATAGTTTATTTTCGGGTAGTGGGGCTATCAACCCTCTCTACGTACCCTAGTATGCTGATGGGGCTGCCATCTTTGTGCCCGCATACCTGCACCCCCTCCGGGGCGGCTGCCTAGGGAAGGTGGCCCTAGGGTGTGTGCTTGTAGTTGTCCTTAGTCTGTAGATGTGGGGGTGTATGTAGTGTGCTGTATATAGTGTGTTGTGTGAGCGTTAGTGTAAGTGTAATATTGTGTTTTACTGTAATATTGCACCTTATTTTTGTTTATTAAACTTAAAAAGAATTACTATACAACTAAATTATTAATTTTAATTCTTTTTATCCAAAATTTTGCTCATCATCCAAAAATTGTGCAAACCCAGATTCGGATAATCGACTTTTTACTGTATCAAGTATTATTTTACACACTAATTAATATACATATATATAATTTTTTATTCTTTACAATATGGGTATCATGTCAAATCAACAAATTAAAATAGTGTTATGATTTCATTGTTTGGTTGAGGCTCTACATGGAAATCACTGTCTGATGAACATTTGAAATAAGGCAAACCATCTTGTAATGGTCACATTTTGTTTATTAAATTTGTTCAATTGACATAGAATTACCCAAATTTTGTTAAAAATAAAATCCTGCCCCTAAAACTCCATTTAATGTAAGACACACACAAACAATGAACATAAATAATAATAAAAATAAAACGTTATATTTAATAATTGTTATTAAAACAATGTAAAACATGCTGCCTAAAGAGAATCCTTCACATAACAGTTACATTAAATTGTTCATCACAAATAATTAAACTTCAAGTACCAAAAAAAACAAGATAAACTTCTAAATATACAACAGACAGACTTCCACCGCACTTTTCATAGTGAGAAGAAATATGGGGGAAAACAAAGAAATTTGCAATAAAGAATGCTATGTTCCTTATTGAGGAATAGTGAACTAACCAGTATGGCTTGGTGAATGTAGGAATGGTGTAGAATCACCAATATAAGTGGTAAAAGTAGTGAGAAAATAAGAATTTTTTATTTAAATCGGCGATTGTGTACAGTGAATGTAATAAAATCAGATCATGTATCGGGAGAAAACATGTTATTACTACTACTCATGAGTGGGTACAGTCACCGCAAAAGTACCGTCAATATCATAAAGACAAATCTCGAATTCATGAACTGGCCGGCTAAAATGCGGCCAGTTTGCAGTTGTATGTATGTTTCAATTTAAATATTTCTTTCGAATACATATAATTTGATATAAAATAAATGTGATAATTTACAGGCAGTTGTCCATGAATTAAATGACCTTCCCGTTATTCCTTTCAGTGAAGTAGTACACGTTCTCCTGTCGTATTTGTATTTTGAATACATTCAAAGATTATGAAAAGCACATATAACATTCGTAAAAAATGAAACATTGCGCACGACAAAATGCACACGAAAGTATAACATTTCATATGATAACCTGAAGGTATCAGGTAGTTTGCTGGGAACTAAGTAGTTCCACACAATCACTGGTGAAAATGAATCATATAAACAAATCAATGACTATTTCATATATTGACCAATATTCCTAGTGATTCTATACCATTGTCGGTGATTGTATACGGTCACCAGATTTCACACGTTCACCGTAACTTTCATATCAATATTAAAAAATAAACAAAATAAATAAAAAAAAGTAGTGAATGATATGTACAAAAAAACAAAAAGGCGTACGTACATTAAAAGAGATAAAACATGCTGGCAATCAGTCAATCTTAGCCACACACTTACATAATTATTTTTTCTTCATAAAACAAAAAATATATACATACATATAACAAAAAAAAAAAGAAATTGTACCTTACAAATGTAAGGACTTCTTTTAATTTGTTTCTTCTTTTTACAATTTTTATACTTTTCGCTTAAATATTTTTTAATTAATTAGTTTCAAATTTCAGTTTCGGGGTTCATTCGTAGTACATACTCGATTGTCTTGGGTAATTCCCCCAGTTAGGCCGGATAATCGACGCTCTACAATACTATTGTTTTTGGAGCTGAAATACAACCGTTTCTATTGGTCCATTTCCTCCTTGCTGAAGCAAGGAGTTTTTTTTTTGTCCAAGTTTTTTGGCTAACGAACTTGATCTTCGTTTTTACAAAAACGATTTTTGTGTAACATTTGAAAAAAAAAAAAAAAAAAAAAAACTAAATTAACGTTGGAAAGTTACAGCGCGCTGTAGCGCGAAAGAAGACATATAGGTTGTTCTGAGGCTAATTATTATAATTTCTAAATTAACAATCTTTAACTGTTTTCTCCGTTTCCATTCTTCCGAAAAATAATTGTTTTTGACTTATTTTGACCACACTTATTAACCTCTGAGCATACAGTGTCGCATGTCGCACTTTTATACGAAGAGAGGATTTTCTCTAAAAAAATATGCGAGTAACATAAATATTTTTAATTGATGTCTCCTCATTTTTGTCAAGGAAACTAAATTTGCCATCAAACATTTTGTTTTAAGTATAATCTTTCAACTGTGATCACATATTTTTCTTGATGAATTATAAAAACTATATTTCTTCAATGAAAAAATGAGCATTGAATGAGATCAATCCATTGGACACTCGAGATATTCAATGTTGAAGTTAGACCAAGTCTCCACTTCGTACCCCCTTCCTATCTTTCCCACCATGTTGGCCGTTAGATTTTGATTTTGAAGATGACATTTTTGATCGCAAACGAGGGGAATTTAATCCGTTTTTAGATCCGTTGGGGACTCTTTAACTAGATTTCAAAATCAGAATGTATGGTAAAAAAAAAATAATAATACTTCCAGGAAAACTGTTGATTTAGTTGTCAAACATTAAATATACAAAAGTGTATCTAAGGATGTGTTCTTATTTGAATTGAAAAATAAAAATGTTGATGGCAAACTTAACATTCTTTGTTGAAAATTAAGGAGATCATTTTCACTATAAACATTTTTGAAACTCGAATATTTTCAGAGAAAATATATGTATACATATTAAAGAAAGAATTTGATGGACCCTGCTAATCCTGTTTAGGGGAGCATGTTTCATGAAAATATGGTGGGAGTTCCAGTAGATTTTATTACCAACCCCGCAAGGAATGAAAGGAAAAAATATTTACAAAAACACAAGCCAAACAACAAGAAAACAAGTGAATTTTCGGCAAAATAACCTGGTTCGGCTGTTCGACGGGTAGGAATGGCAGAACTGCTGCTTCTACGTCCATTTACGAGATTTTCTGTACTTCCTAATCCTTTCCAACATAATTGGCAAAGACAGAGACATAACAAAACAGAACACCATCATAGATCATTAATAGATAATAATAGTTTTGATAATTAAAATAAAATAATAAACAATTGTGATGAAAAGTTCACTATACTCCAATTTTTCCAAGTTGAGAAAGGAGTCATCTGTTTGGAGGATGGGAGGAGCAACCCTGTCATTGGCTATTGGTCGTCTCCCCTCCACCTGAGCAACCCTGTCATTGGCTATTGGTCGTCTCCCCTCCACCTGAGCAACCCTGTCATTGGCTATTGGCCGCCTCCCCTCCACCTAAACAACCCGAGAATCAATGAATATGAACTTCCCCAGCGTGAATTAAGTTTTTGCTCTTCCACTAAAAACCAATCAACAGATTTCGTTGAAAATCAGTAGGTGTCTTACTCAGAGACTACTGAATCTCCATACAAAATTTCATTTCGATACATTCATTACACAGTAATTATTAGAATCCCCCGAAAGGTGATCTACTCTGATCTTACCCCAGCGGGGGAAGTAATATACCTTACTTGATTGTTTATTTTTCATTTAAAAAAAATTAAAAATCGATAGAAAAAAGAATATAATTCCTAAAAAAAAAATTCCACACGATCCTTGCAAAGGGACCGTATGCTAATCTGTATAATTGAGTATATGCACCGCTGAAGCGGGGAAAAAAAAAGGGGTAAATTTCTCACCATGTCTCCTGGAAATGGCGGATGTGGGCGGTTGATGAAGTGAATTTGAAGAGCTGGAATTAGACATGTCCGAGTGAAGATTTCTCTTGTACGTTCCATCGAGACTGTTGAGGAGACTGTCTGCCTGTTCGGGAAACTGCTCCTTGAACGACCAAAACGCTCTACAACAGAAATGTACACAAGACATCAGTACAATAGGCAGCAGCGTGAAACATAAAGCTTGACCTTCCAACAGATCCATTAATATAATTTTCGTTAAAATATTTCCATTAAACCATGTATAGAAATAAAATAAATACATATTATGTATTCTATTATAGAAAAACAAATTAATATAAAATTCCAAATATTAATGAATACTATTAAATTTTCTTTCACGATGATATCTTAGAGCGATTACACCGCCCCTTCCTCAAATCACAAAGAGCGAAATATAGGTGAAAAATATGCACATAAATAAATAAAAATATAAAAAGAAAGTAAATAATATATAACTAATAATTAAGTGGTAAGTGGCTAATAATAATTAATGATAATAAAAAAATATTAACGAATAAGTATATACGATAGAAGTGGTCATATTGGTGAGTAAACTAAGAGGCAAAATTTAGTGCTTCCACAGTAGAGTCGGGCACACCAGAGTGAGAAAAGAGCGCTTCGGTAGTAGGCGATATGACCTTGTACGTAAAGTTCGGGCATGAGACACTAACTAAATTTATACATATTAACTCTCCCAATTTAATAATAAATCTGGGAAAAGTCGTCCTACTTTCCTAGCGCAATCAACTAAATATTCACTCTCCCTCTGAATCGATTTGGTTGAAAATTGATAAGTGTCTCTCTTCATGAATATTTGAATCATCACACTCAATTTTGTGACGATAAATTCGTTATACCGACAGTTATTAGAGTATAAAAAAAACAAAAAAAGTTGAAATTACATTGAAAACATGATCTCCATCTTTACAATTTTTTAGGACATTGTGCAGTATCTCTGCCAAGTCGTCAGTATATCACTTCCTCAGCGAGAATAACTAAACTACGTTGTCCCACTCACTTTGAATACAAATCAACGATGTGGTTGAAAATTAATACATGCCTTACTCAGAGCCATCTGAATCATCTATTAAATTTTGTGATGATGAGTTCTTTTAGGGTTTTTGAGTTAGGTCCCTCCTCAGATCACTAATTCCCCTTTGGCCGATTTGGCTGAAAATTGATGTCTCGTCCAAGTGTGGTTTTGGATCCACATAAATTTTATTATTTATTATTAACGCACTTATTTTCCCGATTTCCATGAAAACTTCATGTTTTACATACGATGTTTCAGGATCTAAGACCACCTTCGGCATCAGTGTTTTGGTCGTCCATTATATTTTTATTTTTTAGGTGGCATTTTTTAAATGTTGGATTTCTTAAATTCTTTAGACAGCTGTTTGACTTAGAACTGTTAACCTTGTTGTTTGTATTATTGTAAATATTATAGATAATAGGTCGAACTTTAAATAAATACCGAGGAAAACCCACTCAGTGTTCATCACTGTCACGGAGGATGACAACCTCGAACACTCAGATCAACAAAAATCAGTCATGGGCTGACCAAGCTTCCAGTGCAGACGAAGACAGGACTCAAGGGTCAAGAAACAAGAAACTGTGTGCTAGCAATGTCGCTGAAACCTCAGGATCAACCATGCAGATCGACCCTCAGTCACACGTAAGTCGAAATATTTACAAAATCACATTAGCCCCCACTGAAGTTTTCAACAAGTTTCAACCCCTGCAAAATTTAGAAAATGAAGAAAAATGTAACAGTCAGTCACCGATAAAAATCAAAATTCCCCCTATCTTTTTGTGCGAGGCCAACGATATTCGTAAAATTATCGAAGATATCAAGTCCAAAGTTTCCTCAAAATTTGAAATAAAACAATTGAAAGACAAAATCAAAATTAATTTATCAACTAGCTCCGATTTCCGAAATCTCACTACTTATTACGATGAGATCAAAATTCAATATTACACATTTTTGAACCCGGAAGATAAAAAATTATCAGTAATTATTAAAGGGGTCCCCTATGTTTTATCGGATTCAGAGATTCAAGAGGAGCTGTCTCCGCAATATCCCATCCTAAAGGTGACGAGGCTGCTGAACAGGGAGCGGCTACCCAGTCCCCTGGTGGCGGTAGATCTGGAGGACAGCGAGGCAGGAAGGGCCATCTTCGGCCTCACCCACCTCTACTACACCATCGTCAGGGTGGAGCCACGCAAAAAGACTAGGCTAATACCGCAATGCACTAATTGTCAGCAATTTGCGCATACGAAAAATTTTTGTCATTTGGATCCTAAGTGTGTGCGTTGCGGGGAAAATCATCAATATAAAGATTGTCCGCTGCGCTTACAAGACGGCCAAAATACAACCGCCCCCAAAGCTCGTTGCGCAAACTGCCAAGGTGACCATCCTGCCAGTTATCGAGGCTGTCCTGTTCACAAAGAAATCCTGAGCAACCGGAAGCGGAATATACATGGTGTTCCAATAATTAAGAACATTCCGCCTTCAAGTAAACCTACAAACCTTTCATCGACATCCCATTTCCCCCCTCTACCAGATCAACCAGAGAACCATCCCAACTCTTCAACCCCTCAACATCCTGCGAATCGTCCATCGGCTTGGAACAAACTCTTTCATCCACCCACTGCCAACCGAAACTCTACTGAAACCTTTGAAGAACCGTTCTCATTGCACAGTGTTCTCAACCAAATATTTGTCAAAATTATCAACCCATTAATTCCCAAAATTCAAAACTTTTTATCTTCGTTAATAGAAAAATTATTTTCGGACAACAATGCATTCCCCTAATTTGTTTCCATTTAAAATTACTCTCCTTAACTGGAATGCAGACGGAATAAAGCGGCAGCGTCTTGCTGTTCTCGACTTCCTCCGTCGCCACGACATCGACATTGCCTGCATATCGGAAACACACCTAGATCCGGAAGAAGGCTTCAGACTTCCAGGGTACAAAATCTATCGGAAAGATAAGAACACTCGAAGCGGTGGGGTGGCAATCTGCGTGAAACGAAGTCTCAAGCATCATGAGCTCGACTTGGGAGGTATGCTTAATTTAGAGGTAGCTGGGATATGTATAACCACTGTTTCCCATTTCAGATTTAACGTTCTGGCGGCGTATAAACTTCCTCAGCATCAGCTGGCCCAGTCCGATTTGGAAAACGCCTTTACTGGAGTTCCTACCCTCATGCTCGGTGACCTCAACTGCAAGCACCAGTACTGGGGATGCAGGGTGAGTAACAGCGGTGGTCGACGGCTCCTCGACATTGGCGATAGGCTCGGTCTCCTGGTGTCTACCCCGGACCAACCCACATTCTATCCCACACAACAACGCTACTCACCTGACATTTTAGACATCGCCATCCTCCATAATCTGAACTATACAATTTTTCAGACTCCAATTCCAGAACTTGACTCCGATCATGTCCCCGTTATCGTCACATTCCAAGACGACATACAGACGACTTCTCCCCCTCCTAAACTTCTTACTGGCAAAATTAACTGGGACACGTTTCGCTTTGAACTTGACAACTCGCTAAACATACCACTTCATTACACAACTACAGAAGACATAGAAACATCAGTAACACACTTTACCATAGCCATTTATACGTCAGTTGATAAAGCCACCTACAGAATAAACAAGGACCCTAGACAACGTACATCCTACACAACACCTTCATACATTCTAAACCTCATTCAAGAAAAAAACCATATACGTCATTTATGGCAGCGAACCCGTGACCCAGAAGTTAAACGGCATTTTAACAGACTAACTCGACAAGTAAAATGGGAATTGGACTCTCTCCGGATTGACAATTACCGCAAATATCTGGGAGATATGACTCCAGGAGATCCCAACCTGTACAAACAGACGAGACGTATTTTAAAACAAACTCATTCCATATCCTCACTAACCTACTCCGGACAAACAGCACTGACTGACGACGAAAAATGCACAGCATTCGCCTCCCATCTGGAAACCCTCTTCAAATCACCTGACAACACTACCAGAGACTCACAAGACATCACTCATGACATTTCAAAACCCATCTTCTCAGTAGAACTCCCAATGAAATTCACAACTCCCGCTGAACTTACTGACCACATTACCAAACTGCCTCTACGAAAGGCACCGGGAGATGACCTTATACCCAATATCGTTTTGAGGAATCTGTCGACCAAAGCTGTTGCTTATCTCACTAGTGTCCTTAATAGCTGCCTCCGGTATGGCTACTTTCCGCATCAGTGGAAAAATGCTGTGGTCATACTAATACCCAAACCGGGAAAGCCAAAGCATGACCCAGGAAGCTACAGGCCCATCAGTTTGCTTAATAGCCTGGCGAAATTATTTGAAAGAGTAATCTACATTAGGCTTCAAGGGTTTCTCGAAACGAATAACATCCTTCCTCGTCATCAATTTGGGTTCCGGGCAAACCATTCCACAACCCATCAAGTTCAGAGAGTAGTCGAGAAAATCACTTCTGGTTTTGAGAAGAAACAATATTCAATAGGGCTGTTTCTCGATGTAGCTGCAGCCTTCGACAGCGTGTGGCACGACGGACTGCGGTATAAGCTCAGGAGGACTGGAGTTCCTTCGTACATCTATGAAATAGTTTCGGACTTCCTCAAGTGCAGAACTTTTCAGATCCGAATAAACTCCAGTTTCAGTGAGAAGAAGCTGATTCAAGCGGGTGTTCTCCAGGGTGCTATCCTTAGCCCCATTCTGTTTAACCTCTACTGCCATGATATGCCTAATCCCCCCACAGTGCTGTTGGCTACCTACGCTGATGACACCTTGCTAATATCACAACACCGAGAACTGTCTTCAGCCGTGGATATCCTTCAACCATGTGTGGAAGTCTTGGCGTATTGGTTCAACAGGTGGAAACTTAGGCTTAATGCTGCCAAAACGGGGGCCAAAATTTTCTCTCTTCGAAGAATAGACACTACCACATTGACAAAACTACACATGAACAACGTTTTCATAGACTATATTCCTAACCACGAAACAATTAAATATCTTGGAATTCATTTGGACACAAAATTAACATGGAATCACCATATAAACAACAAACTCACGCAAGCATATACCAGACTATCGCAACTCTACCCCCTCATCAACAGAAGATCGCCACTCAAGTACACTTGCAGCATTCTTCTCTACACATCTCTACTCAGACCACTATTCACATATGCAGCACCCATCTGGCTAACAACAAACAAAACAAACATTCAAAAACTTCGAAGATTTGAAAACAAGGTTCTCCGTTTGGCAGTAAACGCACCCTGGTTCGTCCGGAACACCCAAATTCGTCGAGAAACCGGCCTTCCAGATATCGCGGAATTCCTGAAAAGAATTACCACGTCTCACCACGAAGGGCTGTCATTGGTATCGGGAGCTCAATTTTATCGATTGGGCCAACCAACCCAAAACAGAAGGCTAAAACCTCGCCTTTACCAGCACACCTTGTACTCAACTATTTATTTATTTTTTGCTGTGTAGAGTGCTTTGTGCACTGGAAACAGAAATAAAGTGTTTTTTTTTTTTTTAAATTCTTTACCTTTATGTCTCACATGTTTTTCTAAACTTCTTAACGAGACCTTATTTTTGAGTAAACATCTCGTCAGTTGATTTTTGTATGACTTCACAAAAAAAAAAAAAAAATTGAAGAAAACCAATATATATGTATATTCTTTTTGAATTATCAATAGACGACCAAAACTTACTGAAGATGGGCTTGTAGTACGAAAGGTAGAAAAAAAAGTTTTAAAATGAATTGGGAGGATAAGAATGGCAAAGAAATAATAACATTTAATTGGAAATCTCCGAGACATGCCAACTCTCGATTCCCGGATACTAGGTATAGCTGGTGGAAATGGTGGACGAAAGTACAATAACTCACTTTCTGGCGATCCCTCTGACTTCTTGGTCGGCATCGGCAATGGCAGATGCGATAGCGGTCTGTAGGAGAGTTGAGTGGCGGGTGAGCGGCCCCAAAGGCCACGTGGACAGAAGTGTATGAAGGAACCTGGTGGTGGCTCTTCGGATCTCACGGGACTTGGAAGAGAGTCCTGCACAGATGTGGGGCACCAGACGGGCAGAGTGGGTGTAGCGCACGATGAAACCGATACACACCAGACCTGCACTCGCGATCACCTAACACATCACACATTTCGTTATTATCCTAGATATAAATCTCGTAATTCGCATGCAAGCGGCCTGGAGGAGACACACAACTACTCATGAAAAATTTACCATTCGTTACAAACTATGTATCATCTCCTCAATACGTTATTGTGGATAGTTATAAACGGCATATCTCCATCAAACTTTTACCCAATTTTAAAATTCGAATGCTAACCGAAATATATATATTTTGAAAGAGAGGAATTGCGAGGGAGCCCTAAACATAAAATTAGTACTAGCTCTTTAACGGTTTTCGCAGAAGTGATATACATATGCATATATCACTACCGAGTTCAAGATAGCAGGTTCGAAACCCGGTTGAGGCCCTTAGGTTTTAACGTTGAGTGATGGACCCGAGCCTTTACGATGTCATGTACTCGTACAAGACCCCTATCCTAGCTAACTGAACTTGAATAGACAAAATTTAGTATTCCCAGCGTAGAGTCAGGTTAATGTCATCCAGTGCGACGAAAGAGCGCTCTGGTAGTAAGCTATTTGACCTCATAATTGTAGCCCAGACATGCGTCACAATTACTAACTAACGATAAAGTACTAAGATTAGTGTTATAAAGAACCAGCCTCAATCTTTATATTACGACTTTAATTTCTAGCACACAGACACTTTTACAAAAACCGCATACTAACCTTTCGAAACACTCATAACCCATGTACATATGGGCATTTCTGTTTCTTTATAATGAGAAAGCAACTAATAATTTTGGAACAGACTGACAAGGGCCACCCTTTGCCAAACTCTAGGAACAATCTTCACCTGACACGACTATAATATTATGTTTTATAACACTTCTAGGCTCATTATATTTTTGATTACCTTGGCAGAATTTTGTATTAAATTGATGAGAACAGGTAGAAGAGAATCTGCCAAAAGTTCCAGCTTGTTGGTCAACTGCTGTGACATGAAGGCCAGGGTGACACAGGCCTCTCGGACAACCTGCGATCTGAAACATACAAGAACATACATCAGATCATAGTCCAAACAATAAGGCGGATAAAGATGTCGTCACAAAGAAGTTCTCATCGTAACTGTATGTCACGGTAAAACTAAATTATATCTTAGCAAAATAATTCAAAATTAACTCTAAATCTTTGTAAAGAATGCTTCAGAATATCACTTAATTGAAAATGCCCAATAAAATAGATCATTTTATAATAAATTGTTGTAGCCGAAAAGTGAGGCAGGGACAAGCGCAGAACTGAATCATTCTGGAATTAAGGAGATACAATTCGTTCAACTTTTTCAGTGACAGAGACGTGCGCAGAAGCTACATCAGACCGTCTTAAATGTATCTTAAACTAAGAATGGTTATGGGTTTGCCTTACGGCAAAAATTTAGTTACTTCTAAGTTGAGAAACGCGGACATATTGTGGAAACTTGTAATAAATAAATAAAACAAACTTATTTTTGAAATATTGTCTATTCCACTAAAGATTCTTCAATCTTTAGTGGAATAGACAATATTTCAAAAATAAGTTTGTTTTATTTATTTATTAACAATTTAGTTCATATCATTTTTTATTAAAGGATCTATTAACAAAATATATCCAATGTTTCAAATAGTCTATTATTTTATATTTACCAATTAAATATTAAAAACAGCTTAAAAAATCCATATACTTAATTTACCTTCCAATAAGTTTTTGAGATCAGTTTCAAATTATTTATTTTCCAAAAAAATTGAGTTTCAATAAATCCTTATCAATCCTTCAATTAAAAGAACCCTCCCTTGAATGAAATCGACCCAGGTCTATTGCAGCGCTCCTGATCTAGGTATTTGGAACATACATCTCCTACCCCCAACACATCTCCTTAATAAGTGTATTTTTGGTTGCTACTCTATTAGGGACAATGGTAGATGAGGGACAATGGTAGATGAGGGACAATGGTAGATGAGGGACAATGGTAGATGTGGGACAATGGTAGATGAGGGACAATGGTAGATGTGGGACAATGGTAGATGAGGGACAATGGTAGATGAGGGACAATGGTAGATGTGGGACAATGGTAGATGAGGGACAATGGTAGATGAGGGACAATGGTAGATGTGGGACAATGGTAGATGTGGGACAATGGTAGATGAGTTACACACTTACCTCAATTCCTTCACGGATATCTGAAAGGGAATATCGAAAAGTCGCAACTGACTGAAGAACTCGTCGTAGTTCGTCGCACCCGCGATCAGAAGAGATCGAACTCTCTTTAACTGGAAACGACAAAAAAAAAAAAAAAGTTATAGTAAATTAAAGTAATTATGATGATGAAAAAATATATAATATTTTTTTTGTAACTGACTAATAACACAAACCGTCAGTTACTCGTTAAAGACCACTACCCTCTGGGTGAATTAAAATTTAGGGTAGTAGTCAGTCTCATATCTTTTTTGACCTAAATCAGTAACTAACACAAAGCGAGTCAGAATAATTGATTCGATTTCTGCAATGTGAGCAGATGAGAATGTGTTTATTAAACTTCTCTGAGATGTTGAAATGTTAATTTTTTTCCATGCATTTCTTCCAGAGGTGTCTTCTTTTTTTCTTTTTTGACAATATTTCGGGACACTTTCCCGTCCAAGAAGGGACGTGAAAGTGTCCCGAAATATTGTCAAAAAAGAAAAAGAAACACTTCTGGAAGAAATACCGGAAAAAATCAACACAGCAGATGAGAATCCAATAGATCCAAAGGTGGAAGGGTTGGGTTGATTCGGTAGACTCTCGGTTAACCAGAACCACCGGAAAATCAATAACCGGTACTGGGTAAGTCCCGGTCAGTTCATGAACCCGTTAAAAATGTTTAAATAAATAAAAATAGATGAATGATTTTGATTTACATTATATCGATATATTTCGAAAAATATATTCTACTATGTTGTCTGTACTGTAGAAAAAGAATATTCTATGTCTAACTCTGGCTACGAAATCAAAAAATAATAACACAAATACTTACAGCGTCGACCCTCTTGTTCCATTCCTGGTTTGAATCGGAAATGATGGTTCGAATTTTGTTAAAATTGTCGTCCAAATCGCGACCACTGAAGATCTGTAGAGTGGGCACGTCGTGGAAGGCCTTCGTGAAGTCTTCCTCATCTATAGCACCGGCCTGACCAATCCCTGAAACACAACACAAGAAAAATATTACTTTGAAGCTGAAATTGCGGCAATTTTTGAATTTGACTAACCCCAAAAAGACCAGCGCTTTGTGCTCTCCCTCCATAGTTTCAATATATATTATATAACAACTATTGAGGACGCCGGTAGCGAGTTTAGGGGTTTTTATCTAGGAGATGATTCCTTGAGCACGCCGTCCTTCGGATGGGACGTTAAGCAATGGTTCCGAGCCTGTACGATGTCAGGTCGTTAAAGACACCTTACTGTAGGTGAATAAAAATTTAGGGTAGGACATTTAGGACTCCCACATCCACCAGAGCAACGAAAGAGCGCTCTGGTAGTAGGCGATATGATCGTAGTTAAAATATCTGGGCATGAGTCACAATAACTAACAATTGAATCCACAACAATCAATCAAAACAGGATAGGCATTCCGGAGCCCGCCGATGAAATGCAAGGGGCAGCCTGTAGATAAGCTGGTTGTGACCCATGCCCGGGCTACGTTTGGGGCACCCTAATCAAGCAGAATAAGCACTCCGAAGCCCGCCGATGGCTGCAAGAGGCAGCCTGTAGATAAGCTGGTTGTGACCCATGCCCGGGCTACGTTTGGGGCACCCTAATCAAGCAGGATGAGCACTCCGGAGCCCGCCGATGGCCTGCAAGAGGCAGCCTGTAGATAAGCTGGTTGTGACCGCCTCAAGCACCCCTCTGTAATAAGATAATTATAGACCGACTCCATACATTCAATTTACATAATCACCATGTTCTGGACGTTGAGCCTCCTCGTGGTGACTTGTGCAGCTCCTTCGTGATCTGAGTCTTCCCAGATCGATTCACGGAAATGTTGATTATTATTGACGTGAGACGTTTTCAAGGAGGAAATTCAGAGAGTTTCGTTGTGAGAAGTCGTCAAATGAAAGCGATACGCATCAATTTACTGAACCTTTTTTTTTTTTTTTTACATTTACATTTTAAAAAGCGCATTCCATCGGCAGTCCTCCTCCTCTTTGAATCCCCCCCCCCCCCCCCACCCCCGCCTTGCCTTCGGTCGATTTCATTGTAAATGATAGGAAGGGTTTCTATTTCATGTTCATACATTCATTATATCATGAAATATAGAGGGCGCCGGTAGCTCAGTGGTATGCGTGCTAGAATTCTGAGCTCAAGGTCGTGGGTTCGTAGCCCGACCGAGGCCCTTAGTTTATTTTATCTGGGAGGTAAAATAAACTTAAGCACGCCGTCCTTCGGATGGGACGTTAAGCGATGGTCCCGAGCCTGTACGATGTCAGGTACTCGTTAAAGACCCCTACCCTAGATGAATAAAAATTTAGGGTAGGCAAAATTTAGGACTCCCACAGTAGAGTCGGGCTCATGTCCACCAGAGTGACGAAAGAGCGCTCTGGTAGTAGGCGATATGACCTCGTAGTTAAAGCCCGGGCATGAGTCATAAAACCTAACCTAACCTCATGAAATATACAGTTTTTGTTAGGTTTCGAAATTTCTATAAAAGGAAATTTCAACATAGAAGGGTTTAGATATAGAAAGGAAGGGGGAAGCCAAAAACCTTTCGATGTAATAATTGTATTGACACGAAATTTTATATCCCAATCCAAAACCCCATAAGAACGACACCCACCAATTTTCACTAATCGGCAGAAAGTGCTCAATAAAACCCGAAGATATCCGAGGTGTTTCGAAAATATTCGAAACCCACGATACATCGAAATGTTTGCAATGATATTGCTCAGCACATTTTATTTTTACCCACACTAGAAGTACCCCTAAAAATTGTATTCTACAATTTTTTCATAATTTATAATTGACGGTCAAAAAAAACAATAGCAAACATAAAATTGCAATTTGAAAAGTTACAGAACCTAAATACATAATTTTATAGGTAGATATTTTTGAAAGAGAAAAGAAACAAAATAAAAGAAGCGATGAGTCATGCAAGAAATGTAAGAGATTTGTAAATTTATTGGATGGTAATAAAAGATAATTGTAGAGACATGCAACATAAAAGTGAACCAATAACTAGATTTAACAGAAAAACATTTCGTATTGACACTAGAATGGAACATAATAAACTTATGTATACAGTAGAAATCGTTCACAAGAAACCTTCAATTTAGTCCAAATTATTGGGGGGATCAAAACCATACTCTGCACCCCTCCCCCAAAATAAAACATTAGGAGGCAGAAAGTGCACTGCCTACAAAGTCATACAGTGAAAACTGTGCATAGTATACATTATCTACAAAGATTACTGTTTTTAAAAAATATTTTCTTCATGATATAAAAAAACACAACACACAATATCTAATTAATATAAATAAATATTTAATATAGTAACAGTGGATTTGGAAAATTTAATAATGGAAACATTGTATAAATATTTCGTTATTACTCTTAAAAGCGTAGAGAATAATATACATCAACATTATAATATGTAAGAATCATCTTGAAGCTAAATCATGAAAAATGGTCTCCGTCAAGACATGAGTCAAGTCCGCTTAGGAACCTGTGGTGGAGGGTATTCAGAAACCGTTCTACCTTTCTCGACATGTCCGTGAGCAACTCTGCCAAGAAGATACAAATGAATACTGAGTATAAAAGAATGTTTTCGTCTATGAAACATTATTACCAACGATTCTTAACATTCTTTGCAGAGATGTTGTGAAACACTTAATAAAAAATATGAAGAAAAACGTAGGTTTTTTAAAAATATTGTCTATTTCACAAAATATATAATAATTGCAATACTGCAAATACTCCCAAATAGTTTATATATTTTGTGAAATAGACATTTTAAAAAAACCTATGTTTTTCTTTATATTTTTTATTGTTAATAAGTCTTATTACTTTTTGTTTCATGTTTTCTTTATTAATACCATTTTTATAATAAGTTACTTACTCATTTATTTTGGCATTATTATTATTATTATTATTTTCTTACTTTCTATTCTACACTTTGACCTAAGGTCGATATTTCGTCGTGAAGTAGACACTTACGGAATCACAAAATATATGGGAGGGAGTACTTTCGGTATTGCTACCATTTTTAGCCACGACTTAACAAATACTAAATGGAAGTTCAACCTTCACAATATCTCTGTAAAAATGTTAAGTACACACTTACAGAATTATAAAAAATATTTATGGTAAAAAAAATAAATGAATAAATAAAAATGTATTTATTAGTATTGCTATTTCTATAATTTATTTTTATTATTTATCAATTTTGTTTCATCCTTTACTATTATTGTTATTATCAAGTCCATGTCCGACTCTAAGATTTAATAACTGTTTATAATTAGTTATTATGACTCATGCCCGGGCTTCAACTACGAGTTCATATCGCCTACTACCAGAGCGCTATTTCGTCACTCTGGTGGACATGAGCCCGACTCTACTGTGGGAGTCCTAAATATTGCCTACCCTAAATTGTTGTTCACCTAGGGTAGGGGACTTGTAACGAGTAGCTGAGACCGTACAGGCTCGGGATCATCGCTTATTGTCCCCTCCGAAGGAAGGCATGCTCAAGGTTCTTTCATCTTTCAGATACAAAAATTCAAGGGCCTCGGCCGGGTATATATATATATATATATATATATATATATATATATATATATATATAACTGTTTTTATGTATATCTAATGTTTAAGATACTTTGAAGTGTACATTTTTATGACACATCCTATAATCTGGTTATGGTTTAACGGAAATAAATATTATTTCAGTTTTTTTTTCCGGTTTCGATCTCAAGTTTTTCCACAAAAACAATAAATATCTTCTTTCTTCCAATAGAATAAGTATGGAAGTGAAACTATGAGAGGCTACCAAAAGCCATCATCAGTATGCAGAGAACGGTGTGAGGGGACTGGCAACTGTGGAGGAGTCAGTCAGCCTTTAGACTGTACTTCCTCAGATAAGGATCAGCTCAAGTGTGCAATTGCATGATTCAAATACAAAATAAATGTTTAAAAAATTTACGAGGAAACGGCCAGACCTGTGCAAGAACTCGAAAAAATATATTTAATCAAAGAAAATATTAAATTTAAAATAAATCAACTCCCAAATCTGTGCGATACATCCATGGCTACAAGTATGTACCTGGGATTTCGTGGTATATATAAATATATTCATCGCTTGTCATCCGTTACATATAATTCAACCAGAGTAAATTCAAGCTCGCAAGCATTCAAAATGATGTTTATTATTGGATATTGCTGAGTAAGAAACGCAAAACTTTCTAATGAGGACTGTGAAGGACTTTTGAACATCACGAAAATATCAGTTATTCGAAATGTGTTCAAAACACGGTTGAAGAAGGCTACTCTTTGCAAAGTTCTCAAAGCGAATATCCCACGAACTATTGATTGTATGAAAAACATGAAGAGAACCAAATTTGCGTGAAATTGTACATGCTTTCATTTTTGTTTCTGTACATTTTAAGGGGCAAATACAGTATAGTTTTTGAGAAACGGAAGGAACAAGCGCGTTATTTCCAAGATGTGAGGGGCCGAAGTTCGAGTGCTATGGGTGAGGAGTTTTGAGTGGATCCGAAACACTTATCCAAAATGGAACCACCTGATCAGTATGCAGAGGATTGTCGAGTCCAGCCTTCACACCCGGGAATAGTAATAGAGAGCGCTCAGGAAATAGCACCGTCTTATGGAGAGTGTAGGAGTCTAATCTCCAACATATGTACATACAGACAGACATACAACATTTAAAAGCTATAAAACTTTATAAAAAAATTAATCAGTCTTCGATAAATGTACTTCCACAGCGCGAAGTAATCAACTAATTTTTCGGCCTCCCACTGAGACTTATTTACCGACCTGTTTGAAATTAATAGGTGTCTTACTCAAGGACACCGAATCCTCAAACTAAATTTGGTATTGATACATTCGTTGCATAGCAGTTATTAGGATTTTTGAGTACAATCACCTCTTCTGCACCCTCCCCCCACCCCTTAAGCTGGTTCGGCTGAAAATTTATCTGTTGTCCTTATGGCGTTCTGAATAAATATGTAAATGTTCGTGTTGATATATTCATTCTGTCGGGGGTTATCGTGTTCATAAAGACACAGAGACAGGATTTTTTCTTAGTTAAATTAAAGCGTTTGATTAATTTTCTAATTACTACTGGTATAAATATTGAAAAATATATTTTAAGCAATGATACATCAAAAGTACCAACAGTACTACGACTGCGAAAACGTTCAAAACTGGTATAACACAACCCAAGTGGAAGTGCTTCACTGAAAATGGAACATAACAAAATTGAAGTTCATATCATCGTCATCATCCATTGGAGTTCTGGAACATACTGGCCATGATGACACTGGACAAACATTTTTTCCTGGAATTTCGTTTTTTTCCTGGCGACAATTCAGCGCTCTATCAATACACACTAACGAAAACACTTTTTGTTGTTCATCTATTGCCGTCCAGTAACTAGGCAGATAAGTATCGACAAAAAGAAGTGTTTATGACAATTTGTGGACTACGTACACATGACCAGATATGACGAACGACGGAAACACCTTACAACACGTCCAGAAATCGCCTCATTGAATTTTTTTTACGATTACACAATTTCCTTAATTGGTATGTTTAAATATTTATGAAAAAATGAAACCCGTGACCACCAACACCAAGTAGAATAGAAGAATTTTGAACATTACCTGAAGAATTTGGCTTCCTCAATGAGCCGGTCCGGGTGAATTTGTAAGTAGAATTTGGAAGAGATACCGGTGTAGAGGTGACAGAAGAAGAAGAGGAAGAGGAAGAAGAAGCGATCGTAGAAGGAGCAGCTACCGAAGATATGGCAGGAGACAAAGACAAACACAAGGATTAGGGCAAATCCTGGCAAAACTACGACTCTTTAGTAGGTGACACAGGGTGTAAACATGTGTGAACAGGAAGTAATCACTTAAATACTTGAAGAAGGGGTACAATGGGAACTGTACCACAAACGTAGAACTACGTCAACTGTCGCTATCTTATGTCACTATCTCACACGTTCTACGTCATTAAAGTGTTCAGCGAAGGACAGTTGACATAGCCCTACATTGTAGGTATCAGTGTAAGTGATTAAATAAGTGTGCATATGTTGTATGACGTTTTTCTTGATATATAGAAAAAGAATTGACGTCAACTTAAAAAAAAATTAAAATACATTTTATATATTATTGGTAATAGTTATTATTACTTAAGCACGCCGTCCTTCGGATTGGACGTTAAACGATGGTCCCGAGCCTGTACGATGTCAGATACTCGTTAAAGACCCCTGCCCTAGGTGAATAAAAATTTAGGTTAGGCAAAAATTAGGGCTCCCACCGTGGAGTCGGGCTCATGTCCACCAGAGTGACGAAAGAGCGCTCTGGTAGTAGGCGATATGACCTCGTAGTTAAAGCCCGGGCATTTAACGAGTAACTGACATGATGACACATGCTCGGGAGCAACGCTTAATGTCCCATCCGAAGGCCGGCGTGCTTATTTTTATTTTACCTCCCAGAGAAAGTAAACTAAGGGCCTCGGCTGGGTTTCGAACCCGCGATCTTGAGCTCAGTAAGCAAGAACGCATACCACTGAGCTACCGGCGCCCTCTGCAGCAATACATTTTTTTTGTTTTAAACAAAATACACACATACGACATTTTGGGGAAGCAACGACGATATATGACGTATTGTTTTACCTCATCTTAAGCTAAGAAGACAACTGACTTATTATTCTACAATTTGTCAATAATATGATTAATACACTTTATCTAAAAAAAAAAAAAAAAATTACAAAACCAAAAGATTATAGAAAATTTTTTTTATTCTTTTACAATATTCTCTTTAAAATATCAATCAATATGTGCTAACTTACCCCCAAAAACAACTTGGCCGTGTTGACAGACGCAAAGGACACTTTTGTTTTAAACTTAAGTAAAATGAGTACACCATTTCCCATTTGTAAAATTGGAATGGTAAAATTAATTAATAACAATGGAAAAAAGAGAAAAAATCATGCGTTATGAAAAGGAATATAACAACAAATGAAAGTGTCTAAAAGAATCAAAATTTAAAAAAACATATGGAAAAATAAATACTTTTTTTTATTTCTTACCGGAGGATGTCTGAGGAATAGACTTGGATGCTGTGAGAACATTCTTTCTGGAGACACTGGCTGTTCTCTTTGTGGCTGAAGGAGGCTGGAACAATAAAAGAAACATCTCAACAGACATAGGAGAAGGCGGGAGTATGGAGGTGGCTCCAGTCGACAGAACAAAAGGATCTGCATGAACTTCAGTCAAACACACTCGGTGTATTACAACTGAGAACGGAACAGAACAAATAAAAAGGAATAACTCACAGATAATGAAAAACATGAAAAATCAAACGCCTTCATGATCAGCTGTAAACTAGCCTCGACCAATAGTTCAAAATATTTAAATAATAGACATTATGATTAATAGAGTCGACAGTATCGTTTCAATGTAGAAGAAATTCGAGGTTCTGTCGTGTAAAAGAAAATTCAAAATTTGGCCATTTCAAAAACTATTTATTTATAGTGACTATACTGGACACAAACTCACAACACCTTCACCACACACATCCACTCAAGTCATTATAAGGCCCTGAAGAAGAAAATAAATAGTTATCGAAACGTTGGCCATATTTTGAATTTTCTTTTACACGACCGAACCTCGAATTCCTTCTACATTGAATAGACACTATATTTCGGAAACTAAAAACACGTTCCGAAGTCCAATTATACATCATTCTGACGTATTTTACGTTGAGCCGGGACACAGGATAGAATGCCGCACCACAATATTAAATCAATCACATAGCAATAATAAAATAATAGTTCAATAAAAAATAAAATACAATTTCCACGATTAGTGATTTTTTTTTCAAACCTTATTTCACATAAAACTTCCAATAATACAATATAATATGTACATACGTTAAGCGAGCAGCACATAGTTTTAAATGACTTGGGAAGGACTGTTCAAAAATATAGAATCCTTGAGTTAAAAAACTATTTTGCATTTCCTGAGAAGCATAACAGCGTGAACACCGTTCGACCTAAACTCACGACACATTCCGGAATTGTTCAGGGATTGCTTGACGTTTTTGGTTATGAGTTGGTTAGCATGATTGGGTACCAAACTGAGAAGGGGCCTAGGAGGTTATTGAGTGGATAGAGTGACTGGTTATTAACCTGAGAGGGGGGGGGGGGGCAATGAAGGATGGTTTTTTTGAGGGTACCCCAGCTAATACTGGAGATGTTCTAGAGGAATTTCAGTCTAAAACCTCAGAAGCTATTCTCTTCATTTCATTCTCTTTAAGGTGTTCAAAAATTCGAAAAAGAGTCACATATCTGTCAATGAACAATAGACACAACAAACCAACTTGGGGAGAACTCACGGCCATCCATCTGCATTATAATAGACACTGTTTAAAGTGGATCTCTAATGGTGGTTCCCGACCTTTTTTGAATTTTGGCTGCCACTTATTATGTCAACAATTTGACCTCAATACTCAAAATTCTAACTTCCTCGGACATACTACATAAGAATTATTTTAGCGAATTACCATAAGAAATCAGCTGATGTGTTCACCAGTCCAGTAAAACCTACAAAAACTACCACTTGTTCCAACAAACATGCTCTACTCAACACGATGTAAGGTGTCGTTCATACAACATGTGTGTGTGGGTACGTGTCCGTATTTGTATTTCAATTTTTTTTTTCAATTGTACTTGCGAAAAGGAATAGAAGAGGAGCGACATTAAAAAAACAAAAAAAAACAGTAATTTCCCGTTCTCGAATAATTTTTTTTTGTCAAAATAGATTTATGTTGTTTTCTTTAGTTTGAGCTACTAAACGTTCGTCCATGTCCGTCAGAAGCCGAGATATGCCGTTCAGAACATTGTCGCTTTACCTCTATCTGAGTTACCTAAGGACGCCGTCCTTTGGATGGGACGTTAAGCGATGGTCCCGAGCCTGTACCATGTCAGTTACTCGTTAAAGACCCCTGCCCTAGGTGAATAAAAATTTAGGGTAGGCAAAATTTAGGACTCCCACAGTAGAGTCGGGCTCATGTCCACCAGAGTGACGAAAGAGCGCTCTAGACGTAGGCGATAAGACCTCGTAGTTAAAGCCCGGGCATGAGTCATAATAACTAACTAAACACTGAGTCATATCAGGAGACATGGTAGTGTCTCTGGCCAAGTCCGAAAAAAATGTCGAAAGACACTGCTGTGTTACTTTTCTCGTGACACGAAATGCTTTTTGCATTGTTTTGCACATTATGTATAATAAATATCATGTGATCTATATATGCAAAGATAAAGATAAAAATTTACAATATATAATAAAAAATAACCCAATATTATAACGATAACGAAAAAAAGACAGCAACGATAAAATACGTTCAGGAAATTAATAAAAATAAGAAAAAAGTGAAAAAAGTTTGTGTTTGTTATCACGTGTTCAAACCTGTCCCAGTTTGCTAACCAATTCCAGTTTACTAACTGTTAATTAATTGTTTAATATATATTTTTATCGTATTAAACGTGTGTAACGTACAAATCGTACAAGTGTAACGTACTTGGCCGTGCTTTTCAGTTTTACTGAATTTTTTACATTTTCATTGCACATCAATTTTACTGATGTGCGTTCATTAAGGCACACTTCAAGGGAGTTGACTAACGAGATACACTCTTATTGACATTCGTGATATTCTTTTCCGTCAATTAACATGTCATTTGTGATACCATCTTTACCAAGAGCCTTGCCTCGTTTTAGCCTCCCTATTTCATGTTCTATCTCGAGGCATTACTGTATTAAATAATACATTTTTTTATTATTATTATTTTTTATTGGTTGGATTGTGTTAATGGAAAAAAAAAATGTAAATTAATTTTTCGCTCTCCCTCCGAAACCAATCGACCGTTTGGGCTAAAAATCAATATTTGACTTATACAGGAGGTATTGGTAATCAAATTCCAGTGAAAACTCATCATCGAATACCTGACCGATCACATAACTTTGCCTATACTTCATAGAGCTGGGAAAGTAAAAATGGGATACATTAAGCTTTCATAGCTACCTAGAAAGCCGCAAGATTTCTTTCTGGAGAGCATCTGAAAGTTGAATAGAAGGGGAACAAAAAAAAAAAAAAATCCTTCAACTTCACAACTGTACAATGTTATCTACAAGTGGTGGGAAGGCAAGAAGAGTACATCGTTAGTTAAATAACTATTATTAGTGTAAATATTAACAATGATGGTCAAGTGGTTAGAGGGTTGGGCTCAGCTCCTTCCGTCTTCAAACTGTCTCTAGCGATGTGCACAGATGTCGTGGCTTGTCAGAATCATAAAAACCCATATACACCGCCGGTTCAACAATTTACGGAAATTTATCAAGTTTTCCTAAAAAGTAAAAAAAATACTCGATGACCGATGGCGTACATATTCCTTCAGCTATGGGTGATACATCTTGGAAGAGATTGCCAATTTAAAACTATATTAAATAAAAGTTTTATTTCCACAAAAGTGTTTCTTTGCTTCTGTTTTGAGTGCATTTCAGTGAGTTTATGCACCGCAATCATAGAAGGTGTAGGTCATAAGAGAGAATGTAACGGTACATGGAACAGCAAAAAGTTTAACAACCACTGAACTAAAATAATACAAATTTGTTACTTCCCCAGCTGCACGAAGAATAGAGGAAATTATGTAATTCAATGTTGTGTTTACAACAAAATTTCGTTTTGTCAAAATGTCTAAATCCAAAAATTGAAAAAAAAAAAAAAATTTCAGTGAACACCACATAACTCCGAATAGACTGAATATATCAACATACTATTTTATACGAGGATTGGAAAGTCCCAGAGTTAATTTTCAAACCAATAGGTCGATAGGTCTTACTTCAATTCAACGACGATACTTTTTTTTTCATAATTTAATTCTCTTCTACTTTTCTTAACTGGACAAACTTTTGTTTTCGCAAAATACCAATCAATAAGCAAGGTCTCAGGTGACTTTGTTCTTTGACAAGTTTAAAAAAATGAAAATGGAAATGAAAAACAACTTACAGCGCATCTATCCAGCTCATCTTCGTCCAGGAGATCTGAAACAAAAAGAGGTATACATTAAAAATTATTTCTGTTTAAAAAGGTACATATAATGAGCAGGATGTAACCAAATTTTTCTTTTGTTACTCGGGGATGCGGATCGATTGGCCAAAGAAGGATGAAGTAAGGTCTTCATGTGGCCAGAGTCAGTTCTGGGGAGTATCAAGGAAGAGACCTTTTGGAGAAGTCATGGGAGAAAGGAGTGTGCTTTTCTAGTAGGCTCAAGGTCGCGGGTTCGGAAAGAAAAAAACCTTGAACACGCCGTCCTTGAGCACCCTGTGTGATATCAAGTACTACTTGTTAAGCATCCCTAGCCTAATGATTATGCCTGGATTGTATAATACAATTATTGCATTTAATTGTCTATTCAAGCAAACAATTTGTTTATATCCATTATTAAAGCTCTATTGTATGTAAATCGATAGTGAATTAATATTTAAATGGCGTCTATCCCGCCAAACAAGATGCTATAAGTCATAGATAATTGTCTAAGTATGAATAGTTTTTGCACAAGACTACAGTATCCATTTTATTCGAGCTCTTCAAATTAAAGGTATATAAAAAATTGTAGCTTATATACATATAAAAAAAAATTAGGTGAATCACTGGTAATGTAATTTCATTGCGAATTAGTCAAGAAAGTTTCCGCTCTCTCTCTGAAACCTATTCATGGATTTGGTTGATGATCGATATATGTTTTACTCAGATACCTCTGAATCATCAGACTAAATTTCGTGACGATATATGCATTACATCAACAGTTGTTAGGGTTTTTGTTGCTGCAAGGGGGCAGTTTAAAAAAAAAATCCATGCTTTGCGTTTTTGGAACTACAAAGGAGTTCATCACGAGTTTGTTCCTGATGGATGTTCTATGAACTCTGAACTTTACTGCAAACAGAAAGAATGTATGCGAAATTACAGCGTTACCCAGCTTTGGTTAACCGTGAAGGAGTTCTGTTCCGGCAAGATAACACTCAGCTACACACTCCCCGTCGGACCAAGGAAAAGTTACATGAGCTTCATGGGATCGAACTTCTGCCACACCCATCATATAGTCCAGACCTCGCTCCGTCAGATTATTGAGAGCCCCCAGAATTAATATAATAATATAAGTTAGGTTTAGGTTTTATGACTCATGCCCGGGCTTTTAACTACGAGGTCATATCGGCAAATGCTACTAGAGCGCTCTTTCGTCACACTGGTGTACTTGAGCCTGACTAGCGGGAGTCCTAGTCCTAAATTTCACTACCCTGGTTTATTTACCTAGAATAGGGATCTTTAATGAGTACCTGACATCGTACAGGATCCATCCGAAAGACGTCGTGCTCAAGTTTTTTTTTTTTTTTTTTAACTCGCAGATAAAAGACCAACGTGCCTCGACCAGGTTTCCAACCCGCGATCTTGATGTCAAAAGGTGAAGGTTTTATGTTAAGTCACACCTCGAATTTCCTGAGAATCAAAAGATGTCGTTTATCTGAATGTACATTTTTCCGAATACTTTCTTTTAAAAAACTTTAATTTGTGTCTGGAGGGGGCAATTTTGTAAAATCCTGGTTTTTAGTTTGGGGGGTGGGGTTGGGGTGGGGGGGGGGGTGGAAGGAGAATAAAGAATTTTATTATGTGTATCCCACGGAATTGGTAGGCTATTTAACCCTGAAACGTGCTTAGTTTCTTCTTTATTTTATTTCTTTCGTCATCACTCTTTAATTTTTTCTCCGTATTCCTTCTTTAATTTTATCAATGACATCACATTTACTTATAAGGAATCTTATATGATTGTAAACATTCAACAAAAGATGAACGCAGACATCAAACACTCGTTAGTAGTCGAAGACGGTCATCCAACTACGGAACCTTAACAAGAGTATTCAGATCATAGACAAGTATTATGTTAAGAACAAAGCTAGAATCTGCAGAGCAGCCAAATACGAATGAGGGCATTCATCTGTGAGATACAATCTTAAATAATCACACTACCGTGAGTATCTCTCTATTCGAGGGCGCCAGTCGCTCAGAGGAAGCTTGCTTGACTAATGAGCTCAAGATCCCGGGCTCGAAACCCGGCCGAGTCCCTTAATAAAAAATAAACATTGAGCACGCCGTCTTTCGGATGGGACGTTAAACGCTAGTCCCGAGCCTTAAGTTTTAAAGACACACATTCTAGGTAATTAAACCTGGATAGAAAAAATTTAGGACCCTCACAGTAGAGCTAACAGGGAAGAGATAAGAGCATTGGATGCTTAGGTCCCTGGGTGTATACACCAGGCCTCCCAATATATATATATATATAACTCTATATTCACTATTTTCTTCAACCAGAAAAAAATCTGATACAAAACTAACTGAGATGAGAAAACACAACTGTCTTTATGTAACTAAAGACCACTCTAGTTCAATAGAAACAACAATACATACAATCTGTAAAGTAATTCACAAGATAGCATTTAAACTGACCCAAGTAAACCCAAAAAGCAACTATTTGTATCTTAACTCACTAACTAAATTCATAGACTGATTCTCTCTACATAATCCGGTAAATACAGATATACCGAAATCGAAAACATTCCATGATAAGGTCAGATTTTTGAAACTCGAACCGTCTGGAAAGTGTACGAAAGTGGACTTGATCTAAAACAAACGTTTAGCAATACGTTGAATAAATGTAAGTTTGAATGTTAAGGTTACAAAATGGAACTTGTCGCAGACTAGATCAACAATGAATACATGAAATGAGGAGTTTGGAGCCAGAGCGAACCAACTGGTTGAAACTGAACAGGAAGAAAATGGCAATTGAAAATTGAGTACATTTTGTTTATCTCCATAAATGGGCCCCAAATATTTATTTATATTTGAAATTTTAGAATAGTATTGGATGAGTGATCCTTTTTTGTGTTCTATAAAGTTTTTGAAGGCCGTATGATCCATTGTGACTTTGAAAATATATGCACAAAATATTTGTGGACTAAACTTAAAGTGCTGCTATCTATCACTGAAGTGAAGAAACTAAGTGATCCACACTGGTTTTGAAAAAGGGAACCTATGCCAACATCAGGATGGTAATAACTCATTTTCCGAAAAATTGTGGGTTGGAAAAATTAACCCAGGACCTATTAAATGGGTAACTCCTGTCGATTTTCAACGAAATCCGCGCAAGGGAAGGAGGAGATCATCTCAACTCAAAAACCCTGATAACTGTCGATATAATGAATGTATCAACGCGTCGTGATTCACCTACCACTTTTTTACCATAGACAAACTCTCAAGCAAGAAAATAAGCTAATGGAGGAACCATCCTGATGTACGTAAATGGGATCAAAGTTAACCAACAAGTTCCAGCCCAAACCAGAATATATGAGTCCACTAGAATCAAAACTCACAATATCCAAAAATCAAAATTTTGGGAATTTGCCAAAAACCGCTCTCAACTACAATTTGCTTCTCTGGTTCTTGCAAATGGTTTTTTTTACGTCCTGTTAGCACTTTAAAATGAAATACATATAAAAGAAAATCATTTTTATATAGCGTTATAAAAATAAAAGCAGTAAAATGATGGATAATGTTAGTTTTGAAACCAATGTTTGGATAATGTGAGTTTTGACTCCCACCACATAGGATAATGTTAGTTTTGAAACAAATGTTTGGATAATGTGAGTTTTGACTCCCACCACATAGGATAATGTTAGTTTTGAAACCAATGTTTGGATAATGTGAGTTTTGACTCCCACCACATAGGATAATGTTAGTTTTGAAACCAATGTTTGGATAATGTGAGTTTTGACTCCCACCACATAGGATAATGTTAGTTTTGAAACAAATGTTTGGATAATGTGAGTTTTGACTCCCACCACATAGGATAATGTTAGTTTTGAAACCAATGTTTGGATAATGTGAGTTTTGACTCCCACCACATAGGATAATGTTAGTTTTGAAACCAATGTTTGGATATTGTGAGTTTTGACTCCCACCACATAGGATAATGTTAGTTTTGAAACCAATGTTTGGATAATGTGAGTTTTGACTCCCACCACATAGGATAATGTTAGTTTTGAAACCAATGTTTGGATAATGTGAGTTTTGACTCCCACCACATAGGATAATGTTAGTTTTGAAAAAAATGTTTGGATAATGTTAGTTTTGATTCCCACCACATAGGATAATGTTAGTTATTTTAAAAAATGAAAAATTATTAAAATTAACACATAATTATAATTTTACATAAAGCATAGGTAATAATAACATTTTATTTAAAATAAAAACTGCAAAAAAATACAGCACAAAATAAAAAAAATAAACGATAACCTCTTTTGAGCAGGTTATGCTTGCAAATACTGCTTTTTGATTGGTTAAAAGACGCATAGTGTCAGAACTAACATTATCTTAGTGGATAATGTTAGTTCTGACTCCAACCATCAACTTCTAGGCCCATTAAACCTAGGATATGGTGACTTTTGATTCTAACCAACGCCATATTTGAATTCAGCTCAAAAAATTGCAAAAATAACCAGTGCAATCTCAATTTTGTTAACTTTGGATATTGTGAGTTTTGATTCTGGAGGACTCATATACATTCTTTGAATTGAACTAAATTGAACGGAGAACGTGAAGTATCCTGATACTCGTACATAGTATGTAATAAGCTATAAATGGATGGATATCGAATAAGGAACCCTTCCAAATGTCACTCACTACTTGAAGTAAATACATATAATATATATCCAATATATAGAGATGTGGCATAGATAGATAACACATGAGACTTCTTATCTTATCTAATACATAAGGAAGTACGTTTGTATAAACGTTTATTGTGACATAGTCAAAAACCAAAAAAATGTACAGACAGCTGAAAGAGCGATGCGAGCTGATATTTTCAATAAAACAAAAATCATAATTAAAAGCTATTTATTTTTTTTATTTCCACCAAGGATCGATAAAATTTATATTTAATATGCAATCCAAAACGGTAGATAAATAAATATTTAGAGAGAGTAACGAAATCGCTTAACAATACACCAAATGGGAGAGAAAAAAGGTACTATCAACTAAGTTTCCGCGTTCTATCTGAAACCAATGCACCGATTGGTTTTAAAAATCAATACGTGTCTTCTTATTCAGCGACTTCTGAATCTTCACACTAGATATCGTGTCGACATATTCATTACATTGGCAGTTATTAAAGTTTTTGAGCATAGAACTCATCTCACTCCCTTTCCTTATGTGAATTAGGCACACAATTGATGATGTTCCTTATGCGGTTCTAGTTACTCTGGAAGGAATTGCAGGATTCTAGCCCAATATCCACTATCAAAGTCGCAAGCAAATCTCATTAAAAAAATTTAAAAAAGGATTTCGAGTTAGGAGAACAGCATTACAATTTCATCAGTCAGTTCCCATAATGTCACATTATTTCATGTCTGCAAAAATTGCAAACGAAGCAACTTATACGGGAATGAAATAATAACCTGACATTTGGAAACGAGGTCATATCGCCTACTACCAGAGTGCTCTTTCGTCGCTCTGATGGACATGATCCTGAATCTACTGTGGGAGTCCTAAATTTTGTAAATGTTGCTTACTTTTTACTCATCTAGGGTAGGTGTCTTTAACCTGATGACATCGTACAGGCTCCGGACCATCGCTTAAAGACCCATCCGAAGGACGACGTGCTCAAGGTCTATTCACCTACTTAATAAAAAACCTAAGAGCCTCGACTGAGGAAGATATAATGCTTATAAAGTCATGGGATGTCCCCGCTGGAGCGATTCAATTATAAAAACGCCAGAAAATTGACTTCCACAACTGTGATGAGTTCTTTTTAGTACATGTACTTTATCAATATAAATTAAAATGTTCAGTTATGATCCGTGCTCCCGGTGCTAATCCTCGGTATACCCGAAATTCTCATTAAATGCTACTGAGGAAGGAACGGAAGATTCCGTCTGTTATGGCACTTCTAACTTATATTCATTCTACTTCTGACCCATTCTACTCTATAGTGTTTCGTACAATTTCGAAAACTTCGCGAAAAAAAAATAGTCTCGAAATGAAAAAAATTATTACTATTATTGGTTGGATGAAGTCGGAGTATAGAATCCCATTGGAGTATCCAGGCAGCGTCAGGTCCCCAATCCACCATCACCCGGCACTTAAACACAGTAGGCACATTCGATTCTATACAAATTGTAGCATTCTGGGACACGATAACGACAGACGAGAGTACAAGACGCGACACACAAGAACACATAGAGAGATCACAGACTGAAGACTGAAAGGAGTCTCCTCACTAGAGATGTGATGTCCAAGAACGAACGAGTTCATTAATGATGAACGAGACCGAACTAGTACAGAAGGTGACCGATCGAGTTCATAAGTGAACGAAACAGTTCATTCATCATTTAATATTCAAGATTCCTTGCAAAAATATTCTAATAACATGGCGAGGCCTGCGATTTTTCTGCTTGACCATCTTAACAGGAAGATTTTTATGAAGTTAAAATAAAATATCTTAAAAGAGTTATCACACTAACGGACCTATGTACATATAAGATGAACGACCTGTAACCGTACTGGGATTGTAGCATGCTTGTGATGAAAATACAGAGGTAGTTTCTGTAGGTTTACCAACCGAATGCATAGACTGATTTCTATATAAATACGCTGAAAAGAAACCATGATAGTAATTCGTTATGGATTTTATTATTTTTCGTCAAATAACAATGAATTTATAATTAAAGCAGAATTTTAGCGCCAAATATTTTACAAATTTAAACAGGAGATTTGTCGTCTATGGAGGACCCTCCGCCGGTACTACCTCATCCATTTAAGTACATTGAAGTAAGATACGTTTATTGTTGAGCTAATTATTGTTCAGTTGACTACAGACCTATTGAAGGTGTCAGGAGCTCAGTGGTATGCGTGCTTGCTTATTGAGATCGCGGCTTCGAAACCCGGCCGAGGCCCTTAGATTATTCATCTGGGAGGTAAAAAAAACTTAACCACGCCGTTCTTCCGATGGGTCGTTAAGCATAGTCCCGAGCTTGTCAGGCACTCGTTATAGACCCCAACCTTGGGCCTTAGGCAACATTTGGGACTCCCATTGTAGAGACCACCAGAGCGACGAAAAAGCGCTCTGGAAGTAGGCGAAATGACCTCGAAGTTAAAGCCTGGACATGAGTCACAATAACTAACTACAATCCTATATTTGCTGATGGGAATTTCTGACAATATACAAACCGAAACGGAATATGCTAGACAACGGCGGGAATCCCGTAACTGAAGTTGTTCGTTTAGAGGTGAGGCGATATAGTTCTAAACAGTATATCTTCACTTCTAATGGACACATATGAAACTTGTATAGCTCAAATTAAAGAAAACACTATACAATATACTTGTGAATGAAAATGACGATAGTTTTTTTTTTTTAAATTTCGCCTCCCTCATTCCCCTCAATTTCAGTGGTCCGATCAATTTGAAATTGCGCTAGCACCAAAGGGATGCCAGACTAAACATACTCTATAAATTTCAGCAAAATTCTATTAGTAGTTCCGATGATTAAGTGGTTATTATTTTTAGCGTTACTGACATAAAAACGGACATACACTGTCGAGATTTATGCATTTTTGAAATCGAGACACCAAATTAGGCGTAAGTACGTCACAAAATAAAAGTTGGCATTTATCACAATTTCAAAATTTTTTCTAGTAAAAAATAACAGTAAATACCAATGGGTAAAATGTTTTGTTAATTTTTGTTTCTCCCTGTCCTCAAAATATATATATTTAAAAATATCCCCAAAAATTGGTCAACCCATAGCCCGACAACCAGCACTCTTAGAGACGTCTTACGAGTATTTTTTTTTTTTTAATTGATACTTAATATAAATTTTAAGAGGATGTTTGATCAACAATTTATCTCGGGACAGACTATTATATAACCTCCAAAACAATTATTATACTTAAGATAAGAGATAAAAACTCGACGGCAAATCATCGACAGTGAACGTCCCCACATCGAATTATATCCTATAAAACCTTATCTTTAGCCTGATTTGGTAGGGAATCCTTTAGTGACTTGTTTACTTGTAAACTTCTGAGTCCACATATAAATATTTCCTGTCGATATATTTGGACTTTTGTAGGTTATTAGAGTTTTGTAGTTAAGCCCCTTCTCGTCAACATTCTCTTTGACCAATTTAGCTGAAAATCGAAAGGTGTTCTACTCATGTAGCTCCCTTTGACTGATACAACTGAAAATCAACAGGTGGCACCCTTATGAGGTTCTGGATCCACACATATAAAAAAAAAAAATGTCTTGTCGATATATTTAGAAATTATCATGTTCAAAGACACGCCTTACGAAAGTATCTGTTCATTCTCAGCCAAATCGGCAAAAAAAAAAAAAAAAGAGGTAGTTTAGAGAGGGCTTAATTCCAAAACCTTCAATCCATAGAGAGAAGACCTGCAATTTTATTAGTGAAATCAGAAGTCCATATGTCCACCTACTGACTTTCAGTCAAATTAAGCTAAAGTTTTGAGAGAGAGAAGGGAAACATAATTTTATTACAATTACATCATTTTACTTCTCCAGCCATGTGAGGTTATGTAATCAGTCAACAATTCTACGATTTTCAACGGAATTTCATGTTTTCCAAATCCTCTGAATACGAAAAAATCGTGTGCGTCCTTGAACATGATGACTCCTGATAGAATTATACATATTGCACCCTAGCTTCAGAAGTGACATAACTCAAAATTCGTAAAGTTTTGGTTTGTGTCGCAAATGAGATAAGAAAAATGATCTCTTTATTCAGGAAAAACGAAACGGGTTCCAATAGATTAGAAACTAGAAAGAAAAACGTACGAGTCCTCATTACTTCAAAATAGTTATTTCAAATTACAGTAATTTTTCCGTGTCGTTTTACAGGCATTCATGATTTTTGATTTGTGTCACTTTTGAAGCGGGGGTGCGATATATAAAAGAAATTTTATATTTGAAATGAGTCCCATTTAATGAATTCCAGTCAAAAGGATTGAAGAGGAAAAAAGGTTAAGAGGGCGTGAAAACGAATGAGTAGATGCGACTCCCCCCCCCCCCCCCCCCCCCCACCACTTATAGGAGAAGTTATGTAATCAATCAAAAATTCTATATTTTCATCATTAAAAAAAAAAAAAAAAAATCTTGTCTGTCAGTAGGTGGGTATCTATGAACATACAAAATATAGATAAAATAGATTGAATGAATATATAGACACTAAAATGTATGCATATATCCAGAACTCTATAACTCTATAAGGACGAAATCTATTAACTTTCAGCCAAAGGGAAAGAGGGTGGATTATTAAGAAAGGGCGGAGGAAGGGCTCGACAAAAAAACCAAAATTACTGCCCAAAATTACTGTTGAATTTATCAACACGAAACTTTTTATGTAAATACAAAATCCCTTATGGACAACACCTGTATTTTTTAGCAGAATTGGCTTAAGGGAAGTGAGGATCAGTGGATGTTGGTTATACTCAAAAAACCTAATACCTGTCCAAGTAATGACGTATATACATGAACTTTTATATATGGATCAAGGATCGATATCTGTAGATTAGGAATGGGACCTGTTGATTCACAACCAAATGAGAGGATTGGTTCCAGAGAGAGAGAGAGAGAGAGAGATATCAAACACTTAGTTGATTAATTCGCGTTGGGGAAGAACATTACAGGTGATTGACTGACAAGTTGTGAGTGTGGGACAAATAGTGTAAATAATACCAGCCCAAGTTGAATATCCGATGGGTAAGAAACACAACACCAAGGATGGATCAGTTTACCGGACCCTCCATGATTGTATTATTTAAATCCAGTTTGGAGAAGAACAAAATAGGATTCCAATGGTAAACCTCTTAGCCACCTCTTTACTAAAACAGATCAATAAAAAAAGTATTCATGGCGTGCTTGTCTTCTGAGCTCAAGAACGTGGGTTCGAAATCCGACCGAGACCCTTAGTTTATTTTATCTGGGAGGTAAAATAAACTTAAGCACACCGTCCTTCGGATGGTCCCGAGCCTGTATGATGTCAGGTACTCCCCTAGGCGAATAAAAATTTAGGATAGACAAAATTTAGGACTCCCACAGTAGAGTCGGGCTCATGTCCACCAGAGTGACGAAAGAGCGTTCTGGTAGTATGCGATATGACCTCGTAGTTAAAGCCCGGGCATGAGTCATAAAACCTAACCTAACCTAAAAAAGTATTTGGTGAATCATCAGCCTCTTCCTCCAAAACCAATTGTTTGGGCTAAAAATCAATAGGTGACGTACAAAGAGGCTTCTGAAGCCTCATACTGAAGTGTAGATACATTCATAACACCGGCAGTTATAGGGTTTTTGAGTTGAGCCCCCCCCTCCCCCCCCCTTTAAAAATCAATACTTGTAGTCCTAAACATACAACTTCTCCTATACTTGGTATAAGCTGGGCAAGCAAAGTGTGTGGTGAATGCCATCCTCTCAACAAATTACACTATCATTAAATCAACATAACATGACGGGGTTAGAATCAAAATGGTACAAGTGACATTTTTTGAAAATTGTGCATAATCGGGTACAAAAAAGATAGATCTGTTCAGGAAAAAAGTTGTACAAGTGAAATCCTAGCCAGTGCTGAGATCTAGTGACACATCACTTATACCATTTTGGTGACATGATCAAGTAACTTAAACATATCAATAGTGACCTTGAAATTAAGATTTTTATTCAATTTTATGGTTTGCTAACAGCAACTTTCACCATAAAAGCAGAAGACAAAATATTTCAGGTTTCGAAAAATTATATATTTTTTAAATCAGTTAAGAACTTAATGCACAGTTTCTTTAAAGTTTTAAAAATGTCACTTAGAGCATTTTGATTCTAACACCGTCCATTATAACTTAGAGCAACAGACCAACTAAACAATGAATCAACTTCAATGTTTTCACCCCGTCAAGACTACCCCTTATACGTTTTTGCATTCAAATGAAAAAACCAAAATGATATTTTTGGTATAAACTCCAACCCCTCAATATTTATATACCTTTATTCTCTCCTATATAGTTATTTAGCTGGAAAAATCGAAAAAATCTATAAAACCAAAAGTTTTCTATTTACTCAACAACTTTCAACTAATAGGAAATTTTACATTTTAATTCTGTATTTTTGTCAGAATGTAATGCAACAAATGGGAAAATTGTATTACGCTCATATAAAATGATTCGTGAGTTGTAGAAAACGGAAAAGTCTACCTCAGGGTTGTTAGAAGGGTAGCAGATGTATCCCTTATTTTGGTACCACAGGGGCGGGCTATATAAGCCTAATTATATCCATGGACAAGGGAGAACAATTTTAGGAGAAGTTATATAAAAACCTGGGTCATTCCTGTGTTTCGGAATATCATTTTCATGCTGCATTTCCTGCAAAGCATGGCTTTCTCTAAAAAGTGAATTAAACCATGTCATGCTCTTTAATTTTGATAAGAACACTTTTTTTCATACGAACAATAGATATTAAGGAATTTATGAAAAACTAAAACAAAAAAAATAGTCAATTTTCCATAAAACTGACTATATCTGGAGTTTCCCAAAGAAGAAAATGTCATCAAACAGATTCTGGGTGTTAAACATGCCCCCTCGAACATATCCAAAAATAAATAAAATGACACTTTGTGTAGTCGGCTCCCGCGGCCAGACTATATGCGCCCTGTTCATTATGGCCTTATTATAGATAACTAACAATGTACACCCACGCCCTCCATTGTTCAATGGATCATTGGTTAGTATAACTGGCCACGCTACCCAACTCGGAGGTCAAGGTCTACCACTCTCATCTTCGCCGAATTAATATTCAACCCAGACCTCTTCACTACAACCTCATTTTCTCATTTATACTCCTCTAATTAACCATTTAGTTTCGGTTATGAACGTAATTAAATTTAATTTTTCTAGTCTCATATCCTTACAAGTTTATATATTTCTTCAAAAAATATATATATTTATATTTTTTAAATCAGTTAAGACATATGCAGGGAGTACTTTAATATGTATCTTTATTTACGTTATTTTAACTTAATGGGCGGCGACTCATGAAAATTTATCTTCTCCCTTATCTATATGTTCGGAGGGGAGCCGGTAGCTCAGTGGTATGCGTGCTTGCCTTCTGAACTCAAGATCGTGGGTTCGAAACCCGGCCGAGGCTCTTAGTTTATTTTATCTGTCCTTCGGATGGGACGTTAAGAGATGGTCCCGAGCCTGTACGATGTCAGATACTCCTAAAGACGTCAGCCCTAGGTGAATAATAATTGGAGTAGGCAAAATTTAGAACTCCCACAGTAGAGTCGGGCTCATGTCCACCAGAGTGACGAAAGAGCGCTCTGGTAATAAGCGATATGAACTCGTAGTTAAAAGCCCGGGCATGAGTCATAATAACTATCTATATGTTCGTGTCATAACTTCACACACATAGACTAAATCTTACGACGCACTAAAGTGCAGTAACTGGTACTTACTTGACGACTGAACTGCTGTTGGGAAAAAGTCTCCAGCTGCTTTGATCTCATCGAACTTGGCCATCAGGTTGGGGGCCCTGAAATTGAAAATACACAATTATTAAAATTATTATATCGAAATGACCATTTGTTGTAAAAAATATGAAAGAAAATAACTTAAGCATGCCGTCCTGCGGATGGGACGCTAAGCGATGGTCCCCGATGTCAGGTACTCGTTAATGACCCCTACCCTCGGTAAATAAAAATTTAGGTTAAGCAAAATTTAGGACTCCCACAGAAGAGTTGGGCTCATGTCCACCAGAGTGACGAAAGAGCGCTCTGGTAGTAGACTATATGACCTCGAAGTTAAAGCCCGGGCATGAGTCATAATAACCAACTAAAATAAAATGTACGAATGTATATTTGCAATCTGTGTCGATATCTTGAAAACTGATAATAAAAACCAAAAACGTGTTTAACAATTATATTGTCTAGTTGATATGCATAACGTATAGCGGTACCGGTTTCGGCTAACGCCATAGTTGGCACAATGTTGACACAACCATTGAACTGACGATGACGTATGTCGAAACAGATACTATGTGTATATTTTCTTTGTTAAATTAGACAATATAAAGGTTAATATTAAAAATATTTGGCTAAAGATTGAGCCCCTTATTTCGGGTATGCTCGGGTCTCTCCCGAACAATATGCTCGGGTCTCTCCCGAACAATATGCTCGGGTCTCTCCCGAACAATATGCTCGGGTCTCTCCCGAACAATATGCTCGGGTCTCTCCCGAACAACATGCTCGGGTCTCTCCCGAACAACATGCTCGGGTCTCTCCCGAACAACATGCTCGGGTCTCTCCCGAACAATATGCTCGGGTCTCTCCCGAACAACATGCTCGGGTCTCTCCCGAACAATATGCTCGGGTCTCTCCCGAACAACATGCTCGGGTCTCTCCCGAACAACATGCTCGGGTCTCTCCAGAACAACATGCTCGGGTCTCTCCCGAACAATATGCTCGGGTCTCTCCCGAACAACATGCTCGGGTCTCTCCCGAACAACATGCTCGGGTCTCTCCCGAACAATATGCTCGGGTCTCTCCCGAACAACATGCTCGGGTCTCTCCCGAACAACATGCTCGGGTCTCTCCCGAACAACATGCTCGGGTCTCTCCCGAACAATATGCTCGGGTCTCTCCCGAACAACATGCTCGGGTCTCTCCCGAACAACATGCTCGGGTCTCTCCCGAACAATATGCTCGGGTCTCTCCCGAACAACATGCTCGGGTCTCTCCCGAACAACATGCTCGGGTCTCTCCCGAACAACATGCTCGGGTCTCTCCCGAACAACATGCTCGGGTCTCTCCCGAACAACATGCTCGGGTCTCTCCCGAACAATATGCTCGGGTCTCTCCCGAACAACATGCTCGGGTCTCTCCCGAACAACATGCTCGGGTCTCTCCCGAACAACATGCTCGGGTCTCTCCCGAACAACATGCTCGGGTCTCTCCCGAACAACATGCTCGGGTCTCTCCCGAACAACATGCTCGGGTCTCTCCCGAACAACATGCTCGGGTCTCTCCCGAACAACATGCTCGGGTCTCTCCCGAACAACACCCGACTAACTTCTTCTGACGACAGTTTCAATTTACTTGTTCTTTCTCAAATCCTCAAGTCGCTAATGCAGCCTTATGAGATCAATCCTCCTTGAAGCCTCCACTTTTGTTAGTTAGACCTCCATCCTCAGTTCCTAGTTCAATACTTAGAAACTGAGTTTACTAAAGATTATGTTTACTGAACAATTATGACACGAATTGGCGGGAAGATAACCAACCACTTGTGTTGAACCTTACCAACAAAATATAAATTGTAGAGTAATCTGTTTTCCTTTATTTTAATAAAGATGAATTCGAAATATATGAATAAATATAATTTATATATTGCTTTAATGAATATTGCAAAGAAAAAAAAAATAAATAAAGCATATTCTACCATGTTTTCTATTCTTTGATACTCTTAACATTTTCATATGTGGAGATATTGTGAAACACATAATAAAAAATAAAGAAAAACGTATGTTTGTTCAAAATGTTCTCTATGTCACAAAATATAGATGAGAGTACATCCCCTCCAACATGAAATCTCGAATATATGGAAGTACATCGGGTATGAATGCTCCTTGGATGGTACGGATTTCTCTGATATGCAGGGAGTTGGGTGTTCCCGACGTTCGAAACTTCATGTTGGATTGGAGGTAGCGACAAGGTTCAGGACTGTTCAGCTCTGCAGTGTGTTTCTGGAACCTTCGCCACACAGTCGCCTGAAGCCCCGGCTTGTTCAAGACATTATTCACTGGCTACTGTACTTTATTATTATTTTATTATATTTTTAAAATTGTAAATAGCGCTTCTTGCGCTGAACCAATATAATTATATGCTGCCACATCCGGTCTATCATCTATAATCACGATTTAAAAAATACTAAGTGGAAGTTGAACAAGTTCCAATTCCGAACTGTTCCTTCTCCAGTCCCTACGGCGTCTTCCCCTGTCTCTTTCTTCTGTACAGTAAATTCTTAAAACATGAAAAACATTAAAAATAAAATTTCATCTTAAATTGAAATCTTAATAATAAAATAAACGTACTCCCATAAACATAAAATAAAAGTACTCCCATATATTATATATCATGTCACAGGGAATAAGTTGTTAAGTCGTAAAATGGCCAAAATAAGTTGAGTGTACTGTGATCATCTCCCAAGTCATCTGAGCACTGTGAAGAAGTTGGGAGCTCAGGACTCTAATACTTTCGGAATTACAAAGATGTGGGTTCCTTGGTATCTCTTAAAATTGTGTATGTTCTCGGTTAAATCAACTTAATCTACTTCTTTGAGGAATCATTCACGAGATAACTGCATTTAACCATTCATTCAACTATTCCAAGTGAAGAGGGTGTTTTCGGTTAAATCAACTTGCTCAACTTTAGAGAGGCATCATTCACGAGTATTTCAAAAAGTATGGTTAATAATTAGGTAAGTGTGTATAAAAATTAGGTAAGTGTGGTCAATAATTAGGTAAGTGATGGGGAATGATTAGGTAACTAAGGGAAAATCCAAGAAAGGATTAACAATATTCATTTTCATTCAGTCCTATAGATTTAGAAGACATATGATTAATAATGATGCAAACATAGTTTATTTATTCCAAAAACTGAATTTACACGATTAATGCAAAAGTAAAAAAGTGCTGCTCAGAAAAGTTACGAATTTAGACTTACCAATTTATTCCCTGTGACCACAGATCTATTTTGTGGAATGGACAATATTTAAAAAAAACGTAAGTTTTTCTTTATTTTTCTACTTTGGTTTAGAAAATGAATATTCTAGGCGAAGTGAGCCAAGTCCGCCTATGGCATCACCATTTCAGATAGTGTTCTAATTGTATAAGAATTGAACCTACTTGGAAGGTGGTAGTTGATGTTTTTTGACCAGATCCACCCTAAGTCGATCTCCGACATGTCTGTAGACGTTGGATAATGTGTTGAGGGCGTTGTCTCGGACCAGAGCGTTTGGATCAGAGAGCAGTTTCACCAGCCAGGGGACCAGTCGAGAGACACATATCGTGTTGGCTCCATGTCTATAACACAATCAATATAAATTATTAACAATTAATTTAACATCACCTAAAAAAAGGATGGTGTGCTCCAGGTTTTTTTTTTTAAGTCGTACATAAAAAAAAAGTAGTAAGTGAATGAACGGCAATGTACTTCCTCAGCACGAATTGAGTAATAATGAACAGTTGACTCATACTAAATGTTGAGTGGCATTTATTAAGTCGGCAGTTATTGAGGTTTTCGAGGTGAGCCCCCCCTTCCCTTTGGCCCATTTGGCTGAAAATCAATAGGTGACTTCCTCATGGGGTTCTGGATACAGACGTACAATTTCGTGTCAATGCTCTAAATTCTATCGGGAGTTATCGTTATCACATACAAATTTTTGTATTTTACCTGCTCACTTTTGTTTTTTTCATTTTTGAAAGTATTCCAAGGGAAGTAAAAAACTGAACGGCCTCGGGTGGGATGAACACACGATCCTGACCATAGCAGGCAAGTTTGTACAGTGAAAACTCCTACCTACGCTAAGGTAGGCAACCAATATATACTTGTTAGAGTGAAACTCCTTCGAACTCATGCGTTACACCCCACTATAAAACTACTACATTCAATTCTGGGCCACATATAACTATAATTCGTCAATTTAGCTTCTCTCACCTTAAAAGTATTGTTAACTATTTTATAATCAAATTATATATAGTATTCTTCGTAATTGTTTAAAAAAAAAAAAATGGTGACCTGAGCTCGGAGATGAAATTACGACTGATTTTTGCATCAGCACTTACATATAATATATTAAGATACAGTTTCCAATAATTCTAGACCGGAGATCCAGTAACTGCTCTTAGATCGTAGATAAAGTAGAACTTTATTGATGATCTAGACACGCCACTATTCTGTCACGGAACAAGGAATCACAAAACACTCCCATCAAACTTGTGTAGTTCAGTAAATCCTTCAATATAAAGCTAATTCTCAGTCTAAGCCCGCACCCTCCTCTCCACCAACACTAAAGCAAGCAATATTATTTTGATATTAAACATTTTGCAGAGATATTGTGAAACACTTGATAAAAATAAATAAAACGTATGTTTTTTATAAAAATATTGTCTATTTCACAGATAATATATAATATTGGAGTACTTTCGGTATTGCTATCATCTTCAGCCACGACTTGTGTAGTATTGTAGTCGTACTATAGTATTGTAGTCAGTATTTGTTAAGTCGTGGCTGAAGATGGTAGCAATACCGAAAGTACTCCCATATTATATATTATCTGTGAAATAGACAATATTTTTTAAAAAAACATACGTTTTCTTTATTAATATTATTTTGGTATGTGTGAGTGTCGCCATTTTGAGTCGTCAATGAATCACCAACAATCTACTTCCCCAATAATTAACCAATTAAATTTCCCCCTACCTCCAAAACCAATCGACTTTATCAGCTAAAAAATATCAATAGTTGACTTACACAGGGGCTTCTGAATTCTCATACTAAATTTTGTGTCAATACATTCGTTACAACGGTCGCCCCACCTTCCCTTTGACGGAAAATACATAGGTGCCGTCCGTATAGGGCTTTGAATTTAAATATAAATGTTCATGTTGATACATTCATTACATCTGCAGTTGAGGACCACTCCTTCCCTTTGGCCGATCCCGCGGAAAATTAACATATGACATTTAGTTTCGTTACATTCATTGCAGCGGCAGTTATTCGAGTTATTGGGTTATCCTCCTCCCTAACCCCTCCTTTCCCTTCGGCTGAAAACCAGTAGGTGTCGTCCTCAAGAAGTTCTATTAACATACACAATTTCGTGTCGATAAATTCATTCTATTGGGAATTATCGTGTTCGCAGACACACAGAAAATATTAGTTAACATTTTTCGAATCAGGGGTTCTGACCGATTACATTATTTCCCCAGTACTTCGTATAGCTAAAGGAAAAAAGGGACTAAAAAGACGATACTGAAGAAGTATTTGTTTAAAAAAAACCTTTAAAAAGAGAAAGAAGTTGATCTCTTTTCTCTTGAGAATTTTCTGAAGCTCCTTCCTATCAACCTTAAAAAATATTTTAAATTTACTATAAATATTTTTTTATCTCGAAATTGAATCGTCTACTGAAACCTGGGTAGGCAATATTTATGACTCCCCCCTTAGAGTTGAACTAAAGTAAAAAAATAAACACCCGGCATATAATAAGAGAATCGGATGAATATCAAACACGAAAAATTGTCGAAGTGATATACGAAAAGACTCCAACGGCAGCACATGATTCTGTTGCAAGCCCAGACAGCGACCTTTTTAAAAGAGACAAGACCTTATCGAACTGTATGTATGGCTGCGCTACAGGTATTGTTCGGAGCTCCACCTGTACACTTGGTCTTGGATGGTGCTGTTGCCTCGTACTACTGTAGACGCAATATGCCTTTAGAAGCAGATATTGATGAACCCATGCACGTTGGTCACGAATTTTGGATGTCCGAACGACTTATGCATACTTTCCGGATGTCCGGGTATGCCTCGACTCGACATGGGTACAGCCGGACCACTGGATGTCCCAGATATTATCAGGTCACGGAGACGTTAACTCTAAACTATTCTTCTTTAGGAGAAGGAACAACCCAAACTGTTCATGCGGGGGCATCGAGACTGCAGAGTATATCGTCATCGATTGCCTGCATTATGACCAGGCCAGGGTGGAGTTGATTCGCGGGATCGGATAATACCTGGGACTGGATCTGCGGCAGCTGGTGACGGAAACCGGCTACCCAGTGTTCAGCCGGTTTGTCGGCTCCTGGCGGGACTGGGGTGACCACCGATCGCCACACGTTGGTCGCCCCCGGCCCACCATAACCTCCCTTTAAGCACTAGTCAGATCCCGAGCTCCCTCTACAGACATAGACGGGTGACGTTGCACAAAAGCAAGGTGCTCCCGAAACAATACAGAGCAATAATAATAGGTTTAGAACTTACTGATTGAGTGTTGTAGTGAGACATTTGAGTATTTCGTCGCGAACATTTGAGTTTTTGTGCGAAAACGCAGGACTGAGCCGATCCCACAGCTGTTGCGGACTAATTGCCCCCACCTCCATGAGCACGCTGAGCAGCAGCTGACAACGATCCCGAACCAGCTCCTTGCTGTCCCCTGAAAAAATCAAACAAACTCTATTTAATAAAGCTGAAAGAAGAAAAACAAGAAACTACTTTAAAAAAGTTCTGAAAAATTGGGATTTTAAAACTTTTTATGTCAACATTTTCTCCATTAGCCACGCTTTATTTCAACAATAGCTACGGGTTTTCGATTCATGAATAGAGACAACGAAAATCGTTTAAAGTGGATGGACGTTGTTTGGTCTATGTCTATCTCCACATGACAGGTAAGAGAAATCATTGTTCTAGAGGGTCCTCAAGCAGAGGAAGATACTTGTCATGTCAATTAGACAGAAGTTCGCACAAAATGAAGGATTGAAATAAATGAAATTTCTGGGAGAATAGATAATCCATGTAAAGATAACGGTCCTCTAAAAGGCCTTCTAATAAATAGACGAATACATGGAAGGGCCATTCTCCTAAATATTACCGTGAGATTTCCCACAGCAATTATAAGAAAATTAACATTTTTGTAAAGAAAACAAATAAAATTAGAATAAAATAAAGTTTCTATAAGATCTTAGAAGATGGGAAGCCAGCAAGAATTATCCTATAGAATAGAAAAGAGATCACTCAAGAGACAACCTACATTTTCTACAGCGGCAGGGAGCGGCTGTCTCTATATCATTCATTGAGTATTTTTGAAAAATATTTCATTTTTATCTCTTTCAGGTTAAACAAAGAACGTAAAAATGGTAAAGCTTTCGACTCTGTATGTCCCATATTCTCTGAAAAACGACTGAAAATATTTTAAACTCTATAAACAAATAAATACACCGCGAATTTCGCTTTGTATAAAAAAATACACTTTAGAATGAGAGGGCGCCAGTAGCTCAGAGGTAGCGTGCAGGCAGATTTGAAACTCGCCCGAGGCTCTTAAGTTTTTTTCTATCTGTGAGCACGCCGTCCGTCGGATGGGACGTTAAGCGATAATCCCGAGCCTATACGACGTCAGATACTTATTAAAGATCCCGTACCTTAGATGTATAAACCTAGGTAGGCAAAATTTAAGACTCCCATAGTAGAGTCGGGCTCATGTCCACCAGAGTGATGACAGAGCGCTCTGGTAGTAGGCGACATGACCTCGTAGTTAAAGCCAGATCATGAGTCATAATAACTAACCAACTATACATTTTACATTTTTTTGTGTTTTTTAGCAAGCAGTAAAATATATCCAGTGCGAATATAACATTTTAATGTTTGTTAATCCAAACGAAAGTAACATTTTTACAATAGCACTATTATATATTTCTATATATTATATAGAATACTATATATTACTTGGACACAGAAACATTTAATTCATACTTACTCAGTTACTGTTAATTCTAAGTGAAAAAGTTACGGAAACATATAAAAAACATTTTCATTTCAAAACATTCAATTTGTGGTGCAAAACTTGTATTACATCATAGCTCAATCAATCAAAGAAGATTTTTTAAAAAATACGCTAATTATAACAATTAATTTAGTGTATTTTTTAAAAAAAATACACTATTCCAAGAATTGAAACTTGTTTAGTCTAAGCACGCATAAAGAGCTATTGTGTAGTTTAAACACTACTGAATGTGAAATGATGTGGTGTGAGGAGAGGCAGACAGAATACTGAAGGAGCGCCCGGTCAGGAGGTCTACAGAATACACGCGCCGCAGGGAGTGAAACGTTGGTGGAGATTTAAAAAATACAGGCGCAAACAACATTTTGATAAATCAAACGGTGTTTTCCCGGAGACAGAGTGATGCCCATAAGGGCCTAAATAACAGATTGTTTGGTAAAGTCGGATACATAAAGAGCACTCTGGTAGTAGGCTACGTTCAAACCCAGACATTGGTCACAAATAACAAGAACAAATCTACCCTTAAACAACGGGTAACAAAGCTAGTTTAAGTTAGCTATTATGACTTTATTCACCTAGGGTGTACAGGCTCCGGACCATCACTTAACGTCCCATCCGAAGGACGTCGTGCTTACGTTTTTTTTTTTTTCACCTCCCAGATAAAATAAACTGAGGACCTCCGCCGGGTTTTGATCCAGCGATCTTGAGCTCAGTAAGCGAGCACGCATACCACTGAGTTACCGGCGCCCTCTCTATTTTATGAAATATAATTAAAATACATAATAATAAAACTACAAGTGAATGATATGGCGAAAAATACAAACTCTGATTTCTAATAGGGTCAACATATTGCATTTTGGTCTCTTTAATAACGCTGGAAAATTTGGAATAAAAAAAAAAATATATATGTGAGATACGGTAAACGGCCTGAGTTTCAGTTTTCTGATAGTTTTCTTCCATTTTCTCAAAAACAGTTTCATCAACTGGATCATACTCAAATTAAGCCATTAAAATTCACACAAAATTGGTTTTCTTTATGTCTTGTGTAGAGTTTATTCCATACTAACTCACATGACCCTTTCCTATATATATATATTATATATATATATAATAAGTGAAAGATACACCGTTACCGGATTATATATATATATACTTTCACAATGTTTAAACATTTTTTTTGTTAATTTTTCACTACAACCGTATAACGTTGTTTATTCTGCAGTTTGAAGTATACAAACATAAAACTATTGTCACTCACAGAATACAATTTAATTTCAATTTTTCCGAACCTCAAAAAGTCTAATAAATGTTATGAGAGATTACCAAGTCTGTCGATGACTGGAGGCAGCACAGTGGGAATGTACGGCTTGAAATAGGTCTCCATCCTCCGGGCAAGTTCTGTCAGTAGATCTAGCCCCAGCTGACTCACCTAGAACACACACAACAGGAGATCAGTACAAGTAAAAAGTTCCACCCACTACTGAAATATTCCTTATTGAAGAGCCAACTACAATACAAACTTGACAACTAAGAGGATAAAACGCAAGTGCGCAACTCTTCTCGCGCATCTTCCACTTCCAACACTCCTCCTCTGTTCTGTTCAACTGTTACCTCTACGAACAGAATGATTCACTTCACAAATACAAAGTCATGGCTGAAGAAGGTAGCAGTATCGAAAGTACTCCCATATAATATATATTTGTGAAATAGACAATTTTTTTTTTTAAACATTAGTTTTTCCTATACTTTTTATTAAGTGTTTCAAAATACCTCTGCAAAAAAATGTTAAGTATCATGTCACTATGTTGTTATTTATTGTGACTCATGCCCGGGCTTTAACTATGAGGTTGTATCGCATACTACCAGAGCGCACTTTCGTCGTTCATGAGCACGCCTCACAATTGGAGTCCTAAAATTTACCTATCCAGGTTTAGCTAAGGTAGAGATTTTTAACCGCACAGGTTCGGGACCATCACTAAATGTCCCATCCAAAGCATGACATGCTCAAGGTATTTTTTACATCGCAGATAGAAATGCTAAGGATCTCGGCCGGGTTTCGAGCCCGCGAGATCTGGACCTCAGTAGGCTAGCACGTTACCGGCCCAGTACGTTGTAAATCAAGCTGTTATGTATAGTTTTATACATAATGGTGTCTTAAATAACCGTTGTTGAGAAAAAGGTATGTGCGCCTCGACAAAACATTCCTCCCGGTACCGCCTCGTGTTACCTTCTGTAGTATAATCTAATACATATATATTTTTCACTTCAATAAAGTATGTCAATGAATAAGTTTATTATTCCATATTTAAATAAATACGAACGGAACCAAAAAAAAATATCCTCTAGTACTAACCTCAGTTTTTTTAAACAGATAACAGAAGGAAGCAACAAGAGAAAGGACAGGAAGTAAAGGATATGGAGGGAGGAAAGTATCCCGCCGAGAGCCTTATCATCGAGGTTCGAGCCTTATTATCGAGGTTCGAGCCTTATCATCGAGGTTCCCGAAGTACAGATTGAACTCAAAAACCCTAATAACTGCCAACGAAATAAATGCATCGACACAAAATTTTATAAGAAGAATGAGAAGTCCATCAGGAAAATTTGTCGGCTGCTAATGAACGTTCTATAGCTTTAGTTAAAGAAAACACTACAAAATAGTATTTTTTTGGGTGTACCGGCCCCTGAAGGGGACTCAACAACACCCGTCCGCCGCGTAGGGGGGAAATTAGGTCATATTTTAGATTTTAATTCATTTATTTCTTGCTCTTCGTTGTCGCCGGAGCGATCGGTTAGGTCCTCCATCCTACCTTATCGGCCTTTCCCGAGAGAACTCGAGACCAGGCACTTATGTCCTTGGCTGCGTTGCGCCGAGAATGGTCATCCCCGGAACCAGCATATACCACCTCGTTAAACTGCATTTGGCGTACATAATCGTACGCCAAAATTACGAATTATTGAAATTATGGACAATGGGACGGGAAGATTGAAAAGCCCATGCAGTAAGACATTATTGATTGTCTGCTAAATCTACCGAAGAAAAAGAGTAGAAACTTAGATGTTTACAAATAATTCGAGTTGGGGAAGTACAATATATGGGTGATTCATCCAACTTTGTTTTTGTAAAAACTCAAGACTGAATTACATAACTTCCCCCATACTACGTAGCTGGGGAAGGAAGTAAAAATACATTTGTTGTTTTCGTTCTGAGTTGTGGACATCCGTAGGCGGCAACAGCCATGAACTCCTCCTTTTTTTTAAATATTTGTTTCAGATCAATTTGACCAACTCAAGGAATTATTTTAATATAATCGACTAGAATCAATATTAAGATACTAAACAGAACATTTTACAGCTTAATATTAATTTTCGTTTTTAGCTTTCTTGTGTGATTAAACAAAATGTCCAAAAAAAATGGTGGGCTCGGCTGAATCTTGTCGAAACAGTGCTGCAAGTTAGGATTTTTTTTTTTTTGACTTAAACCCATTTCTCTATAATCTAAAATCTCTAGAAGATTCCAAAATGTAATCAACCAATATTTTTGGTCACCAGGCCAAGCCCTAAAGCATGTAAAACATATTTTTCAAATGTAGAGGGGTCCACCCATACATCAGTAGATTTTTGTAAATGGAAAAATGAGACGCTGGGGAAATGTATATAGGAGAAATATGGGTTAAAGGATGCTCTTCCTCAAGTCAAAATTGAAATCTGTAGGAATATTTTTTGAGGGTAATAATCTAAAAACCTATAATCTTAATTTTTTTTCAATTTTTTTTTTGACACTTACAAATTTATTTGTATCATACAAGAAAGCGAAAAACAAAAATTAATATTTAAATCAGCTGTAAAATTTTCTTTTTAGCATCGTAATATTGATTCTTAGGTTAGGTTTTATGACTCATGCCCGGGCTTCAACTACGAGGTCATATCGCCTACTACCAGAGCGCTCTTTCGTCACTCTAGTGGACATGAGCCCGACTCTACTGTGGGAGTCCTAAATTTTGCCTACCCTAAATTTTTATTCACCTAGGGTAGGGGTCTTTAACGAGTACCTGACATCGTACAGGCTCGGGACCATCGCTTAACGTCCCATCCGAAGGACGGCGTGCTTAAGTTTATTTTACCTCCCAGATAAAATAAACTAAGGGCCTCGGTCGGGCTACGAACCCACGACCTTGAGCTCAGAAGTCAAGCACGCTTACCACTGAGCTACCGGCGCCCTCAATATTGATTCTATATTAAGTATAAACTCAACACCGAATTTCTGACATATTACATAACATCCCCCATATATGAGGAGTTTGGAGCCAGAGCGGACCAACTGGTTGAAATTGAACAGGAAGAAAATGGCAATTGAAAATTGAGTACATTGTGTTTATCTCCATAAATGAGCCCCAAATATTTATTTATATTTGAAATTTTAGAATAGTATTGGATTAGTGATCCCTTTTTGTGTTCTATAAAGTTTTTGAAGGCCGTATGATCCATTGTGACTTTGAAAATATATGCACAAAATTCTTGTGGACTAAACTTAAAGTGCTGCTATATATCACTGAAGTGAAGAAACTAAGTGATCCACACTGGTTTTGAAAAAAGGGAACCTAAGCCAACATCAGGATGGTAATAACTCATTTTCCGAAAAATTGTGGGTTGGTCCGCTCTGGCTCCATACTCCTCATATAGGAGTTATACTTATAAATTACTATACTATATTCCATGAAATTCTTGCTCAGATATTAAATTTTGAAATTTTCTTAGGAAAAACATTTTTTTTTTCATATTCCTATTTGCACAAAAAAATATACAACATTGATTTTCTGTCAAATCGGCTAAAAACAAAAAGGGGGAGTTGTATGCACAGTAGAACAAAATGAAATAGACCACCCCTAGAGTGTCTAACAGAACACTGTCTAGTAGCTCAAGGGGAGGCGATGTGAGGTTCATATACGCATACATTCTAATAAATATTTAATCATCCATTCAAAAATAATATGATATTCACAATAAAAATATATATCTATTCGGCAAACAGCCAAATGAAATTTTGACATGAAATAAAAATCATACAAAATCTTATAAAGTGAAAACACAGGTAGTAGAACATCAGATACCCTAAAGCCTCGCATATCGAAAGGAAAACATCGAGTTTATTAATCGGAGAAGAGGAAGGGGGAGGCTTAACACAAAAACTCTAATAACTGCCCTTATAATGAATACATTGTCACGAATTTCCATATGTAAATTCAAAGCCCAATAAGGACGAAAACTATTAAATTTCAGCGTCATTAGCCGAAGGGGAGGAGGAAAGCAGAGGGAGACAACTCAAAAATCCCAATAACTGCCGATGTAATGAACCTATCGACACAAAATTTAGTTATTTAATAACTGCCGATGGTTTAAACACATCCACTTGAAATTTTATACTCTTGAATTCAGAAGCTCATAAGAAATACAACTATTAATTTTCAACATGCCAGAAGGGATGATGGATTTAGGGGGGGGGGGGGGGGGGGGGGGGCTTCAAATAAAGTAATGTTCGATATGGTGAAGGTACATAGCCGGTGCATTCATCTATTTTAACTTCCCGACTAATACAAAGGGTAGGGGGAAATTATGCAATCGATCGGAAATTCGATGATTTTTACCGGAGTTTCATGTTCGACATCCTGAAAACAAATATGAAAAAAAAAAATTGTAAGAGTCTGTGAACCTGTTAACTACCGATATAATGAATACAACAATTTTAATATATGTTTCTAAAACCCTAAGGACAATACCTACCCTATTTCAGCCAAATCGGCCAATGGAAAAGGGAAATTGAAAGGGACATTTAAATCAAAAATCCTAATAACCGCCGAAGTAATGAATGTATCATTACACAATTTTATATGAGGGTTCACAGGTCGGTGAGTAAGATTAATTAGCACTGGAGAAGACACTTTTTTTTTTTTTTTTTTTTTTTTTTTGGTGAGCACAAGTTGGCTTCCCCTATAGTTGAGCTGCGGTTCCTCCTTCATGACTACCGAAAAGTGTTATATCAATAACGCCGAGGTAAGGTGGGGTTACCGCCGACCTTGGACCAGGCATCCTTATAGATATCCCATATATAAAATTTTTGTTTTAGTTGCTTAATATATCGATATTTTCGTACGTATTTTTACTTCCCCAATTATACAAAGTAGAGGGGAAGTTATATACTTGGTTGTAGATTTGATGTTCAATTTTCAGCGGAATTTCAGAAGTTAGAAGAAAAAAAAATGTTTTGTGCCTATCAAGAGTGTATTCAAAACTGTTAGTAAGGGTGACACGCCTATTGATTTTCCGCCAAATCGGCTAAAACAAAAAAAAAATGAATTAAGAGGTGGGAAAGGGCAAAAATCCTTATATAAGTTTTACACTACCTAAGTAATGAATGTATCAAAACGGAATTTTATATGTAAATGCAAACCTTATAAGGACGACTGCCTAAGGTAAAGACATGAAATTATATACTCGTATGAGAGGCCCTTAGTTTATTTTATCTGGAAGGTAAAATAAACTTAAGCACCCCGTCCTTCGGATGGGACGTTAAGCGATGGTCCCGAGCCTGTACGATGTCAGGTACTCGGTAAAGACCCCAGTAATTTTGCCTACCCTAGGTGAATAAAAAATTTAGGGTAGGCAAAATTTAGGACTCCCACAGTGGAGTCGGGCTCATGTCCACCAGAGTGACGAAAGAGCGCTCTGGTAGTAGGCGATATGACCTCGTAGTTAAAGCCCGGGCATGAGTCATAAACCCTAACCCTAAACTCGTATGTGGGTTCAGGATAGAATAAGGGAGACATCAGTCGGTTTTGTAACGAATTCGGCGGAAGACAAGAAATACAGAAATCCATATTCACTAATGTTGGTTTAGAGGTATGGCGTTACTATTCTCAACGACATACATATCTCTTCTAATGAACCTAGCCAAAACTAAAAATGATTTCATATAACCTAAATTTTCTAAGAAACTAGCCTAGAAAAATAGATACAAAATGGTGCGTCAATTGTCCAATCTCCTTGAGAGACATTCCAATTAAACAGTTGACTGGAGTTGTGTGAGGCGGGGGGGGGGGGGGGGGGGGGGGGGGGGGGGGGGGCGAGGTAGGCGTAGCGCCCCCCACACAATACACAGCCCACATACTCCCAAGGAGACAATGGACCCGTCCTCAGCTAATATGCCCAGTTTTAGAGGGACTGACTATAAATAAACAAATATCTATGTACAGGTCACACACTGGAGGGGTCCGTAGTCTGGGGAGGGAGTAGAAGTAAAACAGAGCTGTATCTGTCGTCATTAAAATTGAAATTTAAAAAAATCATCGCTAATGTACTTCCCCAGCACGAAATAATATATAAAATGTTTAACCCCCCCCCCTCCAAAACCAATCTAACGTTTGAGAGTTTTAAAAATCTATAGTTGCCTTACATAGGGACTACTGAATCCTCATACTGTTTTGTCCCTTTCCTTCGGCCGATTTCATTCATTACATCGGCAATTATGGAGATTGTTGAGTTTCAGCCAAATGAAAAAGGATATTAGGAATTCGATGTGTAAATTCAAAACCTTACAACGACGGCAACTATCAATTTTCAGCCGAATCGCTTAAGGGAAGGACCAGACGAGATTGGTTTTACCATAAAACCCTAATAACTGCCTACATAATGACCCGAAATTTTGAAATTTGGATTCCAGAACCAATAATGACAAGGCCTGTGAATTGTCAACGATATCGGCCAAAGGGAAGAAGACGGAGGGGGGGGGGCTCAACTCAAAAACTCTGATTACTGTCCATGCAACCAATGTATCAACACGAAACAAGAATACGCAAATCCCTGAAGGAAGACAACCAATTGACTTTTAACCAAATCCCTGTGGATGACAACCAATTGACTTTCCACCAAATCATTGAGGAAGACAATCAATTGACTTTCAACCAAATCACTGAAGAAGACAACCAATTGACTTTTAACCAAATCACTGTGGAAGACAACCAATTGACTTTCAACCAAATCATTAAGGAAGACAATCAATTGACCTTCAACCAAATCATTGAATATTTTCCAAGGGAGAGCCAAAAAAAACGTATTTAACTGATTTGCGCTGGACTTGATTCACTAACGACTTTTTGTCCTCACTTCCTCTGGTGAGTACCCTATATTTTGCGATGCAAGGGATTTGTCTCGAAATATGTGTCATACCCCTGCATTTTGTTTTTGATTGTACAACCCAATTTGGGAGTAGGGGGTGGCGGGGGGTTCTTGTAAGGTAAACTCGATTCAAATTTAGCAAAAATCAGCTATTAGTACGTCAAAATAAATAAATAAAAAATTGTGGAGACAGCACAAAAACGTAACGTATCTTTTTCTAGATAAGAAGGTAGGTATATAGACTCAGCGAAAGTTTCCTTAAAAAATATAAACATACAAAAAATAATAATAATAATAATAACAATTTTTCTCGCCTCTTCATATTTCATATTTCAGCAGTGAGAAATCGGAAATATCAATTCTTATTTGTTCAGATCGTAATCCTCCTTACTTAATCACCGGCTACGAACTTCCCCAGAACAAATTAATCAATTACGTTTTCTCTCTCAATTTACATAGTTCCTTTTGAATATCATACTAAATTTTGTGACCATACATTCATTATTTATTTCACTGAAAATTAATAGGTGTCATCCTTATGGTGTTTTGAATTTAAATATAAAATTTCATGTCAATAAATTCATTACATCGGCAAATATTGGGTTTTTTGAGTTGAGCCTCCCCCTAATGCCCTCCTTCCCTTGGCCGACTTGGTTGAAAATTAATAGATGTCTTCCTTAGAGTGTTCTGGGTACACATATAAAATTTCGTGTCGATATATTCATTCTATCGGGAGTAAAGTGTTCAAAAACACACTTTTTCTTTTTTCATTTTTGGAATCAGGGGGTCGGAAAACATGAAATTCCGTTAAAAATTCCGCATAGATTTTTTGACCGATTACATAACAGCCCCTATACTTCGTAACAGCTAAAGAATGCATCAGGATCGGTAGAATATTCTGTATAGATAACGAGCAATCTAAGTAGTGTACGTCAAGCAGAATATGCTGTTGTTCTGAATAATCTACAGTAGAATACAGCCCCCATTAATGCCAGTAACTTGGCCAAGTTTATCTCCTCAAAAAGTGGTCCTTAAAACTTTTTGGAAAGATAATTCCTATCTCAATCCCTTTTTTCGCAAACACACTGAATAAAAAAATGTTTCAACGCTATTGATAAGGACAGTTGGTAAAAATATCAGAACAACATGAAACATTGTGAACTTCTCAGGCAACAAAAAAGCTCAATTATTGAAAAAATAAAAACTATTAGTTTATACAACCTGACTGACCTTCTCACGTCTAATAGGAGGCAATCATTAAGCGAGATTTATGACAATGACGTCAATAACTCAATATGGATAAATATTTACAAAGGTTTAATAAATTATTAAATTGCTGAAAAAGCTCTATCCCTTTTTTTTAAATTTGATAACTTGATTTTTTGACTTAATTAGGTATAATACTAAATTTAGAATACACAAAAACCAAAAAAATAGAAGGTATCGGTTTGAACGTAAATGCTAAAAATTGTAACCGACAACTTTCCGGAAATGTAGAAAGGATTTTGATGACATTTATATGCAGTCTGAAGTCCCATTAGACCAATCCCGTTAGGACCTAACGTTACTTAATATAGCTCGGACCACCGGAAAGGACGACAATAGGGAAGCGAAACGCTCCGATCCATCATTTTCTGCCAATAAAATAAACATAGTGATTGATTCCTTAAATTTCAACTATAAAACAATGATCAGCTGAAAAATAATCAATTGAAAATACCTTGAAAATACCTCTCTATAAACACAAAATTGTCTTCATAATCTCAACTAAATGTTACGCCCTTCAAAATTATTGTACCATTTCTAATTCCGAATTCATAAAACTGTCTTGTTGTGCGCAAAGGAAATTAAAAAAAAAAAAAAAAAAGGTTTCCAGGTAAACGGTAGTTACACATCCTCCTATATAGTGGTTATCATTAAGCTGATTATTGTTATATAGCTCAAATTAAAGAAAACACTATATATATATATAAACTGTCTTTGGCAGAAAATGACGGTTTCAAGGGCATAGAGTGAAATTGTAAATTTAAAAAAAATTGTTTCCACCCTTGCGGTTGATCAGAATTGTTCTGATAAAGAACGAACCCCGATCGATAAGAAAATGTGCTGGGCAACGGCAGGCACCTCAGCTGGTATGTCATGATTTTTAAATAGTTACAATTTTAAGGCCGATTTTCTTCGTCCCAATTATGGTAAAGAAATTATTAAGTATATTCTAAAAGAAAATTATATGTTGACAACATGAAAATCTCAATTTTCTCAGCTTGTATATCTTAAATCACTACGAAATTACTCTAATATCAATGGCATGCCAGATTTAACATAACCTGTATATTTCATCAAATTTCATTCAGGGGTTTCGGTGCGGAAACAAAGTTACTGGGCGCCATATGTCGTTTTTAGGGCTCAAGATAAAAAAAAAAAAACAGTATAATCGAATGGCGTAATTGCAAATTAATGAACTTATGCCAATCATCATATGAAATTACGTTGGGTAGTTCCGGAGATTAAGAGGTCACAAATTTTCGGCAATACCGCCAGACACCGTTGAGATTTTTGCACTTTCGCATTCTTCAGACATCGAATTAGGCCTACATGCGTCAAACTCAAAAACCCTAATAACTGCCAATACAATGAATGTATCAATACGAAATTTTATTTGAAGATTGAAAAGACCAGGAGTGAAACACATGTTGACATTCAGTCAAATTGGTTTGAGGGAAAAATAATTTAGAGGGATAGTGAACAAATAGTTTGGGGACGTAAGGTGACTCACGAACGACTTGCAACAATATAGACCATGTTATGTTGATAGCCTTAATGTTGTTTTCATATAAATCTTATATAGGAAATGTATCTTCGCATTCGATATTATAAAAAATGAGTTTCGAACGTCGAGGGTATTTTGGGCGGGTAAGTATACGATTCACTGGCGCTAACTGTAACTCCTTACCTATCATAAATTTATATAAACTCATTCACATCCCTGTGTTAAAATGTTTATAAACACATTTTGCATAAGGATAAGGATAAGATGAACATTAGTACTCTCCAAAACGGACATAACTTCTTCAACAACCTAACATAACAATTATCTAGCAATTGTAGGGAAGCATTAATAAGTATTAAGCTTTACAAAATAGTTTATACAACGAGAAAACAAAATAAGTTACCTTGAAGTTGCTGCTTTGAATCCATGGTAGAAGAGAGTCGACAAAGAGGCCTATATCTGAACATTCTATGGATGAGCCATTTTGTAAATATGCCAGAAGATCCTGTCCTATGACTAATTTTTGTTTGGTGTCTGTTGTTGCTATTTGAGTGAGAAAACCATCCATATCTTTGGTCGACATTTTTCTTCCATTAAATGTTATTTTGATTTTTGTAAAATCAAAATATTGCAGAGAGCATTTCAATCTTCATATCGTAAAATTTTAAATCAAAAAGATAAACCACAGATGTTGATCTTTCATTGTCTTTAACGGTGACTAGAAATACACGATATTATCGACTTTTTCAAAAATTGTGCACAACAGAATGAACACAACCATACCTGAATACAATGTAAATAACGACGTACTCTAATTAAGGAATAATAAAAAATTATTACCAACCAAAACAATTGAATAATATAAGAACCCTAGAACACATTATAAAGTTTTTCACGTAAATGAAAGATCTGGTTGATGCAGTGCAGATCATTTGAAGTAAGAACATAAATTAATCATTTATCCAAAATTCGAAAAACCGGAACACAGAAATAACTTGGGTGGGTTCCTGAATCTAAAAAGTTATCCTTGGGCTATTTCATCCCGTCTCAGATATGATGTTCCAAATGAAAACTGTTTAACACAAAAAAACTACATTGTTTTTTTTAATGACAAGAAAAATAAATAATCTCAGTCTACTATTTCTATTGAAACAAACAGGTCAATTCTCGAATAAACGATTTGAACAGGTCAATTCTCGATTAACGATTTGCACAGAAACATTTTGGACATTATTCGAAGTACGAATAATAAATAAAGAAACGAGAAACACAATGCAACACTTATCTCAGCAGATAAACATTTATTACACGAGACTAAAACAAATGTACAACTGCATCACTTAACAAATAACTAAAAATTACCCAAAGGCTGTACTGAAATTAATTCTACGATCATGGCAGATGTTGCTAACGCAAGCGATACCTATTGCGGTAAAACAGTACTATTTTGTTGTTTATAAATCTGTAATTGAAATTATTTCAAATAAATCATGAGTATTTTATTTTGATTTGACTTCAGAAACAAACTGAGCTTATTTCATTTTTGAAATTATTATTTACAATGTACTTGATATGGTTGTTATCAAAAGAGATATCATACAAGCAGTGGTCTACAGATGACATTATATAGATAAGTTGAACGAACCGAACTTTATTTGTTCACTACGCATATTTTATATTATTTTTAAACATTATTTCTACAGTGAAAACTACGTTAAGTATATTAGTTCCACATAGTTACAATCTTGATTGGTTTCAGTCTTAACCTTGGTGTTATCTGTATTTCATTCGGTATTTGACATCGAACGGTTACAATGAAGTTATGTGGTAAAACTCGGTTTATATTTTTGATCTCATGGTTTATATATTTCATTTCTATTTCATATGCTTGTAAGTATTGATTATCTTACGTAGCATTGGATTCTTGAAACATTATGTGTGATTATTAATTATAATGGTTTTTACATTCTGTTTTTAGCTAAGGAATGTAATATAAATAATATATTTATTGTTGGATGTGGTGAAAATGAATCTTGCAAACAGCAAGAAAAAACTGATAAAGGAGTCTGCGTATGTTATCCACATTATCATTACGAAAATGGAATTTGTGTTGCTAATCCCGAGCCGAGTCCCTCAGCGACTCCGCACAGCGAACCAGTAATCAGCAAAAGTGAGTGGTATTATTTCAGTAAATTGAGATAAATTTACTTGTATGTTATTACTTTTTTCTGCAATTATGTTTACTTATTTATTTTTTACCACTGCTAGATAGTAAATAATTTTTGTTTGGCGATATGCCTGCTACCCGAGCCCTCTTTCGTTGCTCTGGTGAAGATGAGCCCGACTCTTGTGTGGGAGGTCTAAATTTTGCCTACTCAGGTTTATATATCTAGAGTAAATGTCTTAAACGAGTACTTGACATCACAAAGTCACAAGACAATGCTTAACGCAATGCCTTTCTTTCGAATAAAGAAATCTAAGGATGATTTCGAACCTGTCATCTTCCACACAGTAGATATTCCTCACAGCTGACCTCATTTTTCTATGCTAGAAACAACAATTTAGTAAAATTCGCTCCCTTCTTTCTGAAAGTTGTGCAATTTATTTACTTGGAAAGCAGTGATATAGAATAGATGTAGAAATTGTAACATTTTACTATTAAACCTTTCAGAAACTTTCATAATTTCTTATTTACAGTTAACGTTGTTTTTTATTGTTTAGGTGGGGGATCTGCCCGGTTCTGGATGCTGATTCCCACGTTCATTCTGGCTGTGACAGGTGCAGCCTTCTTGGTGATCCGGAGGTACAAACTGGTAGAGAAGTTGTACCAGTTCAGAGTACGAAGGTACAACAATGTGTTCGTATCCTCTCTCCAGGATGACGATGCTCCCATCACATAACATCTTTTAATTTAAGAAATCATTCTTAAGGTACATCTTAAATATTGTCGAAACCATAGCGTGCCACTCCCGAGCTGAGCCAATAGAGGCGCTTCCCATGACCTGTCCTCTGTCCTTCTAGAAACTAGAACACCCTGGAGAAACATCTCCGAAAACAAGGCTTGTCTTATTTCATGCCAACTCAGAGACTCATCTTACTCCCCCCTACCGATTTCGATATTTACATATGTTAATTGATTCGTTGAGGCCTCAAAAAATATATTTGTATTCTATACACTTCTCCACTTTACATAATTTTTTAACAAATTTTTTTTTCACTTATTTTAGATATATTTTCAATAAGTCGTGCTATCTAACGAATGGTTTTATGTAGAACTCCCTGCAGAATCAGAAAACAATGGTGTAAATTAGATATTGATCTTTTAAGGCCATAAAATGGCGTCTAATCAAAATTTTACAAAATATTAAAAATAAAATATAAGATTAAAGAAATAATAATAAACATTACGACAAAATACTTGTTGAAATACGTCCTTTCCAGTCTCTTCGTTCCGTATTTAAGTATTGCAGAACTAATCTAAAAAAAAATGGAATTTCTTTATTTACCATGTCTCAAAGAGCTCCAATGAAATAAGAGCCTAATTTATTTTTATTTTTAAATACTATTTGTTTATATTATATTAAAAACTTATGTTTTGAAGCTTTTTTGATGCCTTTAAAACCAGCCATGTCCCTTAAAACCGTAATATCTTATTTATACTATTGTAATTTTATATATAAATTATTGGTGAAACAATTAAAAAGTAATAATTGAACAAAAATACATGGTTTGTAAAAACGGAACAGAGAAATGTTAATAAGCCAGGAACAGAATGTAGTATTAATATAGTTTATCAAAATGAAGTTTTAAAAAAGATTCTCGTTATAATTGTTATTATAGTTGAACTATATAATAATAATGGCGTAGAGTGACAGATGTTTGGTTGGTGGAGGCCCCGCCGCCTGAGCGCTCTCGCTGTGGCATCTTTTGGTTTGGACAATATTTGGCTATATTGAACCAAAAATTAAAAAAATATTTGAAAAAAAAAACAAAAAAACCATATTAGGTTTTTTTTTTTGTAATTTACTTTCATGCAAAAAAATATATATATATTTTTTTTTTAGTTCATTTTTTATCTCTTAACTATTAACACCAGAGTCACGATAATCTGTGGCGATGTGGGCTCTGGCCCTGTCTGATCATCTGAATGTAAAAAATAATAAAAAAAGGTAGTTATTATTTTGAACTGTAAGAATTTCATGTTTCTTTAAGAGTGAATCTATGCAGTTGGAAGATATCAGTAGAGAAAATGGACTGAAAAATGTCTCAAAGAAAGTATAGTGTCTATGAATCTGGTGTCTATTAGAAAGAAATTCATTATCAAGGCTTTACTGTAGTTTTTTTTTTTTTTTTTTAAATTATAAATATTTTTTGTGTGTGTATATATCAGTGGCATAGCCCCCACCCCACCCCCGGCACCACTATAACATTTTTTGACAAGGTGAGGGAGATAATTCTCTTATATCTGTACCAAAAAAAGAAATTACTATAGGAGAATATCGGTAGAAATGAGCCGGGAACAGCCCCATTTTTCCGGAAAGGGACAGCTATCAAGTTGACGTTATTGGGACTTTGCACTACGCCACTGATATATTTGTAATATATATATCTGTGATAAATTGATCGATTTTTTTTTCTTATCTTATAATTTGTCTTCTCTCGAACTGTCAGTGGTTATTGACTATATGTATTTTATTTATTATAATTTTTACCTATATATATATATATATATATCAATTTTGTTACCAATTTTATATAAGTAAAAATAAATATTTTTTTTTATTTTGTAAGTTAACAAGTTTGATTCATTTTGAACTCATGATTATTCACATCCTTATCGCTGACCGTAAACAGTCAACAAATGATATTAACGTTTGTACTGTTAATACAAGATTAACAAAGAAAATTCTCATTTTTACTTTAGAATTTTGTTACTCCATATTGTAATTCTTTTGTTATGAATTGTCTTTGTATTTGTGTTGCTCTAAATTTACATATATACTTATCACATTTGTAGACAATGAACAATGTTTCCCAACACCATAGATATTTCAATACATAATAATTGTGTAGTTTCGTTAACAAAAATATTAAATATATTATATTGTCATCATACCGTTAGAGCGGTATCTCATCTCAGTGGCAGTTCACTTTTTGTAATCCTGGATTGAAATAATCCTTTTTGCTTTTTGAACGTTCGTTTGGGAGTAGATAAGAATTTCTTTTAGTCTGAAAAAATTTCAAATCCGAATGTAAAAAAAAGTTTTAACACAATTGTAAGTTTTTTAAGTATTTGTTAGAAGGCAAAGTATTTATTTCATTTGTTCCTTACAAGGTTATGGAAATGACCACTCAAACTTAGATTCGAAAATAAAATACATCAAATCCAGCTACTTTATCATTTCTATATATATATTATCCTCCTGTATTAACAAAATTAAAATATTTCTCAATTCTTTCTTTTTTGCTTCGCAAATAATAAAATGTCTTAATCACTAATGTATGAACTTGAAAGAAATAAAACTTCTTTATTTATGATATTGTCTAATTTCACCAACTATATTTACATGGGAGTACTTTCGGTATTTCTACCATCCTCAGCCAAAAGCATAAGAGATAAGACTGCTTTTGACTGAGGATGGTAGAAATCCCGAAAGTACTCCCATGTAAATATAGTGGGTGAAATTAGACAATATCATAAATAAACAAATATTTCTTTCTTTCAAGTTCATTTGAATTATTTCACAATATCTCTGCAATAATGTCAGTTTTCATCACTAATGATAGTAAATCTTTATGTTGGTATTTTGTTGTCGCAACTTTATTTTCGAGAGTAAAACATTTCTGCTTAGACTCGGAGCGATATATATAAGGGGAAGCAATTACTTATCCGGATAAATATCCGAAATGATAAAATCAACTGGATCGAAAATAAGAATAACATTTGAAATAATTTTTGTCTTCAAATCTGATAGTTTAATATTATTTTTATTCCTGGTTATATTATTTATTAAAATGTTGTATGTAATTTAAATTCACTTTGCAGTAGCTTCAATTTGAGGCACAACACATCTTATCATCCAGAAGATTCATACTATTAACTAATATTTTAAATATTTTCCTAGAAGAGCATTCGTATTTAAGTATATAATTTTTAATAATATATGTAAATTTTGGTCTTATTTAATTTTATTGTTATAAAATTGTTTGGTTGTATATTTATTTAATGAGATTACTTTATTCCTTGTTTATTTTTAAAATTAATTTTTTTTTTTTACCGCTCATTTTCCTTAGTTTTATGGTCTCATCCTAAGTCAATCTACACTTTCTAACATAGTTTTAAGTATTCCTATTTTCATTTCATGTGTTCATATATGTGTCTGGCCATTTGTAGCGTTGCATCCTTCCCCTTAAACATTTGTCTTAGAAAAAAAAAAAAAAATGTATTGGACCAAAAACAAAATGTACTTTAAATATCAAAACTTTAGTAGTCGAAATTTTTTGTCATTCTAGTATATCCGAAAAGGAATTGATATGTTTTTGTTACTCATGCCATGCCCGGGCTTTAACTAAGAGGTCATATCACCTACTACCAGAGTGCTCTTCCATTGTTCTGGTGGACACGAGGCCAACTCTAATATTGAAGTCTTTAATTTTGCCTACCCCAGGTTTATTTAAGTATGGGTCTGAAGAGATTTTGATAATTTCCAGTTTGTGTTCCAAGCATTTATCGTGTACCTCACATTGGCTTGGTGAGATCCCTGGATCCTACAACTCGGGATCATTGTTTAATCTCCCATTCCAAGAAGGACTGCGTGGCTCATTTGAAAACTTATATAATCTTTTTTTTTTTTATGCCTATAGAAGCCTTTATCGGAAAATGTTTGGAATTAATATCAGTTCAATGTTTGAACAATGATTTCTCCTCGCTCTTAACTATCTGCAAATCGGAATAAGATTTCATTTTAACCACAGTTTAAATAGACAAAGGACATTAGTAGGGTTATATATACCAACCGTAAACATGATAAACGTCATGACATGTATAATAACACATTTCTCTAAAAATATAAGATACTAAATGTTTTTGAATGGTTAACATTTTGAAAAAGGGGTCCCTAATTTTTTTTTTATAAAGGATGTAAATGGAAACAACCTTGAGCATGCTGTCCTTCGGAGGGGACGTTAAAGATAATTTCCGAGCTTGTTACGATATCTCGTTAAGAAGACACTACTCTAAGCATAACGAAACAGCACTCCGCCATATGACCTCGTCGTTGAAGCCCAATCATGAGTCACACAAATCGCTCCGTTGATAGAAAAGTGACACAAGTCAAAAATTACATTACAAAATTTTTTTGAGATAATTGATCATGATGAACCCAAGAAGCCAATATTTTTATGTGGAAAAACGACACAACAGTTTTGCCACCAGAGAGCAGAAGTGTCACTTTACTATTTACCGAGATCACAATACTATTTTATAGAAAAACGTCAGTTGTGAGTTAGGATGATTTTTGATATGTGTCACTTTTCTATCAAAGGAACGAAATGACTACGAACCATATCTTGGTAGATTGAACCCTTATCTCGTTACACTTTTGTGACACTTCGTCAATCACCCGATATAATATTCAGTGTGTTGTTCTTTTTATTTTTCAAATTCTCATTAAAAAAAAAATTGTAAAATATAAAAAATGAGAATATGTATATATCCTATCTATCTATTACTCCATGTACTTTAGCAAGTGTATTAAAATAAGTATTACAACTGATAGCTGTGCATTATTATTTTAATTATATAAAAATAAATTTTATAAACACAAAAAAATATATTGCATTATATTTATATATGTATTATTGACTGAATAAATGTGCAAGTTTGTGTTAAATTTTATTTAAATAAATCATTATTCATTGAATATTTGTTCAAGAGAGATAAATAAAATGGTTATAACATACAGGGTGAATGGTAGCCACCATTGTGAAAATCAATAAGGGTTGATGATACTCCTCAAGACAAATAATAATATCCATTAAAAAACCATGGTCCGAATCTCACCCCATTGCAGGATATTAAATGTTATCCTGTTTTTACCTGTACGTTTGTTTTTGATTAATAATATATTTTACCCAACTATCCTGTACTTATCCTTACTATCCTGTACTTATAAATTTACTTTTGATGCCACCATTCGAAAGCTCGTTCAATTGTCTAGAAAAATTAATTGAGAATATAATTTCTAGTTAATTATAATGGTTCTGAATGGTCAAACTGCGCTCCACGGTTCCGGTTACACGCCCTTTCTTACTGCCTCATCGAATCGACCATAACATTAAATATTTCATTTTTATTGATCAAGAACAACGAACAACTTCTATAAAACAACAAAAAAAATGAGAATCGAACTCTAGTTCATAGGATGTTTTTTGTTCCTTTTGGCGAGTACGACCTCCAGTTAGGTATCTTCGCATCATGATAGTCAGCTACTATTGATCCTGTATTTATTTCTATAAAGTGAATACTCACCATTTAAAAAGAAAAATATGTGATGTGGCCATTAGAGGACTTTCTTATACCAACCACGCTTACAGATCACTCTCCCAATCTCAAAATCATTTCATTTTGTCTTTGTACAGCGTAGTCCTGAGATTGGACATTCTTTCACCCAGTAATGAATGCCAATATGAAATAATTTTGAGAAGGGGGAAAGAAACTGATCGCTAAGTATGGTTTGTATAAGAATGTCCGTTAATGGCCACATCACTTATATTTTATTTTTTTCTTCTTTAATTTTTCAAACAAACTAACAATAATAAAACCATATTTTAAAGAGTCAGGCTTATGCACGTCTTCATTTTTATTGATTTTTCATTAGGTCATAAGCGGTATCTTATGAAATATACTCAGGTCCCGAAGTAAAGGGATCTTCTTTTTCGGTGTAGGAGGGGGGGGGGGGGGGGGGGGGGGTACTACTACCTTAACGGAAAATACTAAATGAAAATTTTTGTGTTTAAACAAACTTTAAAAAATAATTGAGGGAAATTCAAATAAACTAATGAAATAGCATCCAAAACGAAGGGCATTGTAGGTAGATATGAAAAGTGAAACAATGAAGACATGAAGTAATATAAAAGTGTAGAAATAAAAGAGAAAACAAGAAGAAAAGCGGAATGTTGAGACACTTCCTATTTTTCTTAGCTCTATTAATTTTTCATTTTTTTAAATTAATTTTTTTATTCTACAGAATTAATACATCACAAGTCCGCTGAAAGTGATAAATGATCACACCTCCCCTCGCCATTAATAAAAACTTTGGGTGGTAACGTTAATTAAATAAAAACGGTTGGATAATTGTAAAGACATAGAATCACAGCCACATCCAGATAAGCTGGAACCTGGCGGTAGCCTACTGTTGTAGTGGGTGCTTTTTTGTCGCTCTGGTGAAAACCACCCAGATTATGGGAGAGAAAGTGGATTTCTAGAAGGCAAGATCGTGGTGCAAGTTCTGTACTCCTGCGTGAATTGGTTGTTGAAGATCCAATTGAATATTATTATGCAATGCGAATGAATCAAAGAGCATTTGAACATTTATTAAATCTTGTTGGGCCAAATATACAAAGAAGTGATACACTTATGAGGCTTGCTGTGTTAAGCTCGAAACTGTGCTATATATGCTTGCAACCGGAAGTAGTTTAAGGAGCCTACAACACCTTTTTTTTTACCTGCATATAAAAGGGGCTTCGGTAGCAAGGGGTAGCGTGTTTGCTTACTGAGCTCAAGACCGTGCGTTTGAAAACCAACTGAGGTACGGGTTTGAGAATGGGGCGTACCTTTCTTGAGATGGGGCGTTAAGCGAGCCTGTACGTCAGGTACTCGTTAAAAGACCCCTAGTTTAGATAACTAAACCTGTGTAGGTAAAATTAAGGACCAGAGGAGAGTCGAGCTCATGTCCACCAGAGTGCCCGGTTCAAACATTTCTAGACAGGAGGTCGAAAAATGAAATTTGGCACAGTCAGCTGTTTTTGAACTGATTATTGTTCAGCTAGCACACCTGAATATCTAGCTCTGCCATCTGTTTATTAAAACAAAATAACGAAATCGACGATGTATTGTTGAATTATCGAATCAGAAAAACAAGATTCATGAAAATCTGTATTTTCCTACTTCTCATCCTCATGTACGACCTATAGCTCAGTATTGTATAAAATGTATCTCTAATTGTGTAATACAAAATGTATCTCTAATTTTTTATAAATTTTCTGAAAACATCCAAAACTAGTTTATGTTACTATTGAGATAAAGTTATTCTAATCCCTCCACGAAATTATAAATAAATAAAAAAAAACAAATTAAACACAAAAAGTTGTCAGCAAGTACTTGGCAGCAGGACAGTTGGTAGACGGCGCGAGGACCCTAGAAATAAGAGCAAACTAACATATTTTCGAAGTGAAATTCCAGGATACTTATTAAATTAGCTTACATTTCCTTATTGATGTTTGAACTGTTGCAGTAGTTCTTATTTAATGTAGGAAGAGAGCAAGTGTTAAAAAAATTAAATAAAAAATAAAAATGATCATTTATTTTGTCGTGGATAACAACTATCTCAGTCTTTATAATACTAACATACATTTACTCAAGTAGAGGCCACGAGTTACGGGAGTTGATAGAACCCCCTCCCATTACTGGGGTGGGGGAAGGGCCCCTGGTAAACAGGAACTGGCTCCCCCACCGCTCCATTCCCTAACTCATGGGCTCTACTATAACAACTGAACCAATTTCTTTATATGAATACCTAAATTTCATTACAATTATTTTTCGCAATAAATAAATATTTATCTATCAATTTTATTTCATTTTCATTTTTCTAAATGATACTCAAATGATTGTAATACAATCTATTGGCAACTTATTAAAGGTGCACGTACATGATTGTGAAAAAACATCTTAATTGAAGAAAAATATAATTTTATGTTCTATGTCCGCTGAAATATGTGTGCTGAAACATGAAATACAACTATTCGCAATTTATTGAAGATGCACATACATGATTGTGAAAAATCATCCTAATTGCAAAAAAGTATAATTTCATGTTCTGGCTAATGTGTGCTGAAACATTAAATACAACTATTCGTAACTTATTGAAGGTGTACGTACATGATTCTGAAAAATCATTCTAATTGCAAAAAAATATAATTTCATGTTCTATGGCTAATGTGTGCTGAAACATTAAATACAACTATTCGTAACTTATTGAAGGTGCACGTACATGATTGTAACAAATCATCCTAATTGCAAAAAAATATAATTTCATGTTCTATGGCTAATGTGTGCTGAAACATTAAATACAACTATTCGCAACTTATTGAAGGTGCACGTACATGATTGTGACAAATCATCCTAATTGCAAAAAAATATAATTTCATGTTCTGTGGCTAATGTGTGCTGACACATTAAATACAACTATTCGCAACTTATTGAAGGTGCACGTACATGATTGTGACAAATCATCCTAATTGCAAAAAAATATAATTTCATGTTCTGTGGCTAATGTGTGCTGACACATTAAATACAACTATTCGCAACTTATTGAAGGTGCACGTACATGATTGTGACAAATCATTTTAATTGATGAATATAATTTCATGTTCTACGTCAACATGGGCGGGTTCCATCTAGAGACCGTTTTACAATACCCTTGAGATTCAGTCAAGAAAAAGAGTCATAATTAAACAGATTGTTGCAGTCAAGAAGTGTTACAGGGGCATGTACAGGAACTAGACCATTGGAAACCTAACCTGAAAAGAGAGCAAGCATTCTAATTTCCTTCATTTTTCAGTGACAGGGACAAGCGCAGACATGGAGCCCTTCCACTAACCAAATATAGTGATACAACTATTGTTACTCTGCCATGTATTGGAAATTGACTACTTACTTTTGCGTATTACTCAAATCACTTTACTTATCACAGTATAACCTACGATGTGAGAGTATAGGCAATGATGACGTGAACTTGCAACATTTTCTCGTTGTCCTTTTTCAATAAAGAAACATCGATAACGAAGCGGACATTTTTCAATGAGATAACAACGATAGTGCGGAACTAACTTTGAAGATCACAGCCTCTATGAGCCGTTATGTACATCCCGCTGTTTCAATGCTAATCTAATTCGGTCAAAAGTTTGCTCTATGTTAGCTATAAGCTCGCTCGAAAGCTTTTCTAAAACTTGTTTTGAGGGAGTAGGAGGCAACATCTCGAATTGAGGAGGTCGAAAGACATGAAATTCCATTAACAGCTCTACATCGAATTTGGACCGACTTCAAAGGAAACCAAACGAGGAAAGTTCAGTCGATCGCCATATGGCATCAAGAACATGGCGACATCACGTACAGCGAGCTGGGCAAATGAAGAACAGCTGTCCATGTGAATGGTTCTCAGCTTTTTGTCCGGGTTGAGGTAGAGGCGAGCGGAGATCCTATCTTTAAAAGAGGAACAGTCTGGTTCCGTCGGTCGACATGCGGCGTCAAAAACATTGCGACATCACATACAGCGAGTTGGCAATCTGGTCAGATGATGGATAGATCAGTCCATCTGAATGGTTCTCAGCTTTTTATCCGCGTTGAGGTAGAGGCGAGCGGAGGCCCCGTCGTTGAAAGGGTATAGTCTGGTTCCATCGATCGCCAAACAGCCCCAGGAACATCGCGATTTCACCCACAGTGAGTTGGCGAACTCTGCGGCAGGTAGCCCTGGTGGGTCCGGCACCACGGCCCCATAGATCGGCTCGCGAAGGCTCCAGTACATTTTGCCAAAATCTGAAAAATATAAAAATAAATAAATCCAAAAAGCAAATCCAACTTTTTTTGCTACAGAAAGTTTTCTTTTGGAACTTCTATTACTATACCCAATGAGATAGCAAAACATTATCGCATTTAACATACTTTTTTTTCTTTCGTTTCTTCTCAAAAGATGTTTATTTTTATCTAATAGTTAAATTATGTCGTAATCTATTAATTTTTTGTCAACTTTACGTTGGGACCAACATAGCCGGGACTATAAAAGTATAAACCCTACCGAAACTATTTCAATTAAATTTAATAAACAGCTGTACATAAATATATACATATATATTCTATTTTTTTTACATAGGGTGTCAAATTACAAGAGTTGATCTCTCTAACATGAAAATTCAAGAGAGCCGGTAGCATGCCTATTGAGCTCAAGATCGCGGATTCGAAACCTTAAGTTCCTTTATCTGGGGGGCGAAAAAACCTTAAGCACGCCGTTCTTCGGTTGGGACATTAAGCGATGGTCCCGAGCCTGTACCCTGTCAGGTACTTGTTAAAGGCCCTTACCCTATGTGAATAAATCTGGGTAGTCAAAATTTAGGACTCCCTCAGTAGAGTCGGCCTCATGTCCACTGTTGGACCGCCGAATAATAATTATCATTCAAATAATTATTTTCCACAATTGAAATTTGGCCGGAATTCCGAGATCGCAGTAGACACCCTATATAGAAGGAAAGAGGGGCGGTCGCCTCGTACTTCTGTAGACGCAATTTGCCCCTGAGAGCAGATATAGATGAGCCCTTGCACCTCGCCCTGGAGGGCGAGCTACGTGGACAGAACAGACCAGAGCGTTGCAAGGATATTGTCCAAGACTAGATAATGGACAGGTGGCAACAACGATAGTCGCACTCCTCCAATGGCCGAACGACATTCGCGTATCTGCCTGACGTCCGGGTCGACCTGCGCTCCACTTGGGTACAGCCCGATCACTGGACTTCTCAGGTCACGGCGACTTCAACTCCAAACTCTTCTTCTTCAAGAGGAAGGATGGCCCGAACTGTTCGTGTGGCGGCATCGAGACTGCAGAACATGTGGTCCTCGATTGTCCGCTGTACGATGGGTGGAGTTGATCCGCACGATAGGATCGTACCTGGGATTGACCCTGAGTTGATGACGGAGTCGAACTATCCGGCGTTCGGCTGGTTTGTCACCTCCTGGCGGGAACAGAAAAAGGCCCTTTGACCCGGCGCCGGGGGCGATTGACGGGTCAGGCCCGAGTTCTACCCCCAGCGACCGCGACGAAGAAGCAGCCCCACTCCACTGATCTCGATCTCTCTCGGCGCCGCCAGGCAGCCACAACTCAAGGGGGTCCAGGAGCGCCAGTCTGTCTCGTAAGGGACCAAAGGCTATCGCCCCCGGACACCCACAGCAACACTATAAATAAAACCGCCGGGTGATTTACCAGAGCACCCGAGAAAAATATATATATATATTTATAGAAGGAAAGAGTGGGGCAAGAGTGAAAGATGCCTCCTACACCAGTACCTGGAGAAAACCTGAGGGAGTTGTTGTAGTCGGAAGCTATTCTGTCGAGGTGGAGATAGGTCTCTGGTAGGCCGGCCATCTGAAGGACCCGCGCAACCCGCTCTCTGGTCAGCCGGTTGATGGACATGTGCCAGCTGGTCGAACCAGTCCCCGTGGAGACACATAGGCCGGAACACTTGACCAAGGTCTTCGGATGGCTCTCCGGCTCCAGGATCAGACTGGACACATGTGAAGAGAGGTTCTCACCTATAAACACCTGCCAACAAAACACTCCATTACTACCCATTCCTCCTAGTCAGTTAAACGTAGTGTAAGGGGAAGTTATATAAATTTGGTCAAAAATTCGAAGTTGAATTTTTACTAGAATTTCATGTTTTCCCCTGAAGCCAAAACATTATGAAACATTTTATCTGGGAGGTAAAAGGGCACGTCGTCCTTCGGCTGGGACGTTAAGCGATGGTCCCGAGCCTGCAAGATGTGAGACGACCCCTACCCTAGGTGAATAAAAATTTAGGGGGAAGCAAAATTCAGGACTTCCTCCGATAGTAAGAGTCGGGCTCAGGTCCAGAAACAGCGCTCTGGTAATAGGCGACATGACCTTGTAGTTAAAGCCCGAGCCTGAATCATAATAACTGAGAAAAATGAAAACAAAATGTGTGTGTCTGTGAACCACATAACATGAATGTATCGACATGAAATTTTATATGTGAAACCAGAATCCTTCAAAGATGTCACCTACTGATTTTCAGTCAAATCGACCAAAGGGTGGGGGGGAGGCTTAAGACAAATTCTAATAAATACCGTTGTATGAGTGTATCGGCACAAAAGATCATACGTGAATTCAAGACCCTATAAAAAAAAAATTGCCTTATGTTGTCAGTTTACCTCGTTGAGAGCCAAGGTTGGGAGAACTCTTTTGGTGATCTCCAGAGAAGATTCGTCCCCGACAGACTTCTTAGTATAGCTGCCAACAATAAATAAGAGGAAATACAAAACTAAACATAAGGTATACATGACGAACAGGTTACCCGGCAGTGCCTGGTTAGTAGTTATCTGTCAACTGTCAACAACCACACATCCCGTTCCCAATTTAGAAGTACAGCATTGCCTATGTTTGTACTGGGCGTAAATGGATGCTACCTGTTAAATTTCATGTAAATCCCATCAAATGTTAAACAGTTAGCATTAATTTTATTTTTTCAATATTTGTACACTGCAAATCTCACTAATTGACAAAAAGGTGTTGAATGTACAAATATACTAGTTAGTTATTATGACTCATGCCCGGGCTTTAACTATGAGGTCATATCGCCTACTACCAAAGCGCTCTTTCGTCACTCTGGTGGACATGAGCCCGACTCTACTGTGGGTGTCCTAATTTCGCCTACCCTACATTTTTATTCACCTAGGGTAGGGGGTAACGAGTATCTGACATCGGACAGGCTCGAGACCATCGCTTAACGTCCCATCCGAAGGACAACGTGCTTAAGTTTATTTTACCTCCCAGATTAAATAAACTAAGGACCTCAGTCGGGTTTCGAACCCATGATCTTGAGCTCAGAAGGCAAGCACGCATACCACTGAGCTACCGGCGCCCTCTACACATATACAATTTTAATAGAGTTGGAAATATGGTTACTCTTGTTATTTGGTCATTTGGATTCGAAGCATGAGTCGTTTTGATTCTGTGTGAACTTTTTTTTTTTTTTTTCAGTGGTTAGTGAAAGAAAAACATTTTTACGTCGGTTCAACTGAACCAAAAAACATTTTTGAAAATAAATAAACTAAGGATGGTGAAACCTGAAAAAAACTGACATGGCCAACAAACGGCTGTTGAAATTATGAATAAATCAGTAATTTCTTCATAATTTCAGTTGCCTACATGTTTCTTCGAGAAGATTATGAAAAGTACTGTATGAAAATACTGGAAAAGCGGTACCTCCGTCAGTCTGTAGAGTCAGTAGTCTGTAAGCAACTCCTGAGAATGTTTTAAACTAGAATGATACGTTCAGTAAAAATATAGAGAAGTTATTGTGTCATCTCTCTTACAAATTTGTAGGAAAGTGTAAAAAGTGTCCACCTACTTACGATGTGTCCGAGGTCTGGTCGAAGATGACCGCCTCTTCCTGAGCTCGGATCCCCTCCACCTCAACCTCGATCCTGTCCCTCAGCAGCCATTTAAATTCATTCTAGAAAAATATATTATTATATACTGGCTGTTTGGGAAAATTGGGATAGTAAGAATGTGGGAGAGGGCTCGTTGGACTACTCTTTCTAACTGCATATTAGAAATGAGCCAGATCTTGGACCAGGGAAGATCCACCTTCACTAACTTTCTTTATACTAAAACAATTGAAGACCAGAAATGGAAAAGGCTGCATGTGCCATAAATCTGAAACCTTGTTTTTTTTATGGGTAAATATTAGTTCCATGCAGAATAGCCTGGAAAGAGCTACTTCCACTGGTACTTGCAGCATTGCATTGGATAGTTGCTTCTAGCTCTTTCCAGACTATTCTGCATGGAACTAACAACAGTTTCCCATAAAAAAACAAGGTTTCAGATTTACGGCACATACAGCCTTTTCCATTTCTGGTCTTCAATTGTTTATGGTATGTACAATTGTTAGAATCAAAATCCATTTGTATATTGTTACTTATATGTTGTCTTTGAATTAGACTTCCAGAGAACTTATTAATCATACAAATAGATCCATACAAGTCTTCAGATATATATTTGCTTGTTTTTGTTTCATGCCCAATGGTCTTTCATCGCTCTGGTTGACATACACCCGACTCTACTTTAGGAATCTCAGATTTTGCCTACCTAGGAGGTTAGGGGTTTTTAACGAGTATCATCGCTTAAAGTCTCACCCAAAGGAGGGTGTGCTTAACATTTGTTTAACCTTCTAGATAAAAAAAAACCTAAGGGCTTCGTACCCACGAATCATTGATCACTACTATACTGTGAAGGTGAGTTTGTTGGATACCTTGACGATGTGATGTACAGCCCGGGGGATGTCGTAGGAGTACTTCTTGGGGAGGCAGAGATATCCTTCGGAGCGGTCCGGGTCAGTGTTGAACCCTACCATCGGCTTGCTTCCCACCTGGGTGGCTCCCAGAAGGAACGTTCCATCCCCTCCGCCAACCACCACCAGGTCACCCCACTCAACCTTCTCTCGTGTGTATCCTTTCCTAGAACAAAAAACTCTTTGAATAAAAAAGTAAAAAAAAAAAAATAATAATAATAATAATAGGAATTATAGTAACGTTACGTAGCACAAAAACGTTTGCAAGAAAACATTCCCATCAGACATAAAAAACATGTACAAATGTAGTTCACTGGTTAGATCATCATACACAACGAGAAGAGAGTTTTGACATCGACAACACGAGCAGACTAGACAATGAGACCTGCTTCAAGAGATACGTATAATATAGGACGACATCACAGAAAACGAGAAAATAGATACACAGTATCTAAACAACAAAAAATAAGTCAACTCCTCCACAACATATGCACAGTGTTTCTCACATTAGAAATGAAATGGGACTTTATTGCTTATAGAGATACAAATCTCATAGCACCTTACTAGTTCACACATAAATGTAATATATTATATATAACATAATATATAAAAGTTTATATATCAATACAACTTATAATTAAAAATAGAAAATATACCTAACAAACTTAATTATACAAAAAATTAATTTTAGAAGATACAACATTATAAATAAGAGCCGAAGTAAAGAAAAGAAAAATACCAACTGATGTAAAATGTGTTATATTGAAATGTATAAGGTAAACGAGAGGGCAACTCATAATAAAACTGTTTTTCTAAATTTTAAAATATTAGTTACGAAAATAAATATATTATTGATTTTTTCATCGTCGTCAATACTTAACAAATTAAATATTTTATCGGAGATGTATAGTGTGAAAGATATTTAATGATAAATTTGTTTCTGTATTGGTTTAACATTGGACCAGTTATGAGAAGATGGATTATGTTATCATTATCACTGTTACAAAGTGGACAAACAGAGTCAAGCTGAAATGTAGCTGGGTGATTTGTATAATTCAAATGAGTTGTATATTTTCCTGAGACCCATAATTGTGAAATAATTCTTTGTTTGCTTATATGGTTCCTCATTTTTAAATAATTTCCGTTATTGCCAAAATAACTTTAATTTCTGTAACGTTAGATAAATACTATAAATTTGTAGTAATAATTTAATTTATTTATAGAGAAGGTGGGGGAGAGGAAGATATCTTAAGTGTAGTAGATAAAGAAACGTATTCAGCCTTCCAGGAATTGTATTCAATAATATTTAAGGAGGGCGCCCGTAGCTCAGTGGTATGCGTGCTTGTCTTCTGAGTTCAAGATCGTGGGTTCGAAACCCGACCGAGGCCCTTAGTTTATTTTATCTGGGAGGTAAAATAAACTTAAGCACGCCGTCCTTCGGATGGGACGTTAAGCGATGGTCCCGAGCCTGTACGATGTCAGGTACTCGTTAAAGACCCTACCCTAGGTGAATAAAAAATTTAGGGTTCGAAAGTTGTATGTATCATTAGATTGAAGATATCTAAAAGACAGAAGATATTACTTCAAAATACAAACATGCCACTTCTATCTCCATCATTGGAGATAGTCTAAAGTATTTAGGTACATCCAAAACATGATTTCATGAGGATGTCCAGCAAAACATGACTTTAAATAACCTGATTTCATATTTAGGGTTCCGTACCTTAAAAGGACATAAAAACAGAACCCTTATGAAAGAATACGCTGCAGCTCCTGTACAAAAAGTCGCTCTCCCCAACATATTTTGAATAAACTAAATGACCTTTAGTTTAACTATTTTCAAAAAGAAAAAAATATAGGTTTTTAAATTAAGACCCAAAAAATTAACCTATTCTGAAAATAGAGAAAATATAATACTTTTCCATTATCGTACTATTTATTTTCATTTTATCATTGAATTGTCATCATACTTCGTAAGAAAATAATATTTGTACTATTAAAATATATATATATATATTTTTTTTTTTTTGTTTCTAGAGACGCAGATATACCGATAATAAACGGGGATATTTTTGATATGTGTAAATTAAGATAAATAGGATCCGAAAGGGAAAAAAGATAAGAACTAAAATTACAAATTATTGATAGCTATTTGTAGGCGTTAATGTGACGGTTCAAGGTGAAAAGTAGAGGTTTGCACGAAAATGATGAAATATTAAATAATATTCTAAAATCTATGGGCACATATATGAAATTATATTTGTAGCATTAAAATAATATTTAAAAGTGATCAAACGAAATCATTAGCTATGGAGAATATTTGACAGACATAAGCTACTTTTCGCAATCGTTCAAAAATTCAACTCCCAATATTCCTGTATATAGTTGAGATAGAAGAAGACAAATGTAAGACCTTGCGCTCCCCAAGTTCCAGCCAGATCGGAAATTATATTTATATAAAGGTGCCCCATTCGACGACGTATGTATGACCAATATATACAGGGTGAGTGTCACTAAGCAAAAATATCAGAATGCTAAAAACTCATTTTTTTGAGAGCAATTTTTTATCTAGTTACAGAAACTATAACATTTTTTAAAATTATTACCTGTTTTGCATTAATGAAAGATATTGCTTGTCACTGACCATCTAATTATTCATTTTGGGTTAATGTTATTTTCTTTAAAGTGGGTATTCAAAAAGATTTCCCCAAACTCTAAACTGAACCCTTCACTAAATACTCACTTTAATAATAAATTTAAGCAATTAATGAAGTGTAATAAACAAATAAATAGAATATCTAGAATAAATTATTCACTGCAACTAAACGAATATTAAATTTATTTAAAAACAGATTAAGTATACCATTGCGTTCAGAATAAAAAATATTCAGACTATCAGTTCGAAATATGGGTTATCAGAAACATTCTCTTCGAGACAGAGGTAAGATCAAAGTTCCGAATTGCGTAACGTCTTCTGATACCAAACAGTAGATATTAAGAAAGTATTTGAACATTTTCAGAAGCCTAATTTCTGCAAAATCACTAATGCAATTGTATCTGGTGAATGTCGAGGATTCACCATCAACATTGCATAAAACAAATACGATTAAATTATTTTAAATATTAAGAATGGAAATTATAAATACCTATTAACTGCTTCAACTTCAAGACCATATTTGGAAAAACTTTCAACAATTTTCTTATGGAAGTCTTTATGACGATAATGATGCCAGAGTATCGTGTCAAAATCAGAACCTCGCTTTCTGATTAATTTTTCTAACAGAGCATCTGTAATTCCAGGTCTTTGATGTTTTTCTATTTCATATCTTGTCCTTTTATTAAGAATTAATACTCGTTTCAAATTTAATCTTGTATCACAAAAACCTCTAACGAATTCAAGACAACATATATCTAAAATAAAACAAAAAAATATATATTTACAAAAATCATAAATAATATAATTATTTGCTGGAATGACATAATTGTACATACCCAATTTAAAATGAAGTTTTGTAGAACTTCTTATTAACATAACTCTGATAAGAAAAAAACAATAAAACTGCAAAGGTTATAACAGTGTAACCTTCAACAGACAAAATTAAATTTATTTAGGAATTTTACTAAATGCTAATACACGATAATCAGTTATCTACTGGAAAAAAACAGCCTAAATTCAGTCCTGAAAATCAGGTTCTGTGAAACCTGACACGTCGTTCATGAACGACCAAGTTCAGTTATGGAAAAAAACCTTCGATTGGTTGATTATCAGAGAATATTCGACTAGTCGATTGCTTAAGTGGGCTTCCAATCAGTCGAATATTAGGAAGGTCATTGGATTTTTGTGGCCAAAATAGAAATCTAACAGAAAAAAAATGTCGTTGGTGTATCACGGACAATGCACTTCCCCAGAACGAATTAATCAATTAACTTTTCGCTTCCCCTAATATTCAGCAGTTGACTTACATAGTGGCTCCTAAATCCTCATACTAAATTTTGGGTAGATAAATTTACATCGACAGTTATAGAGGTTTTTGAATTGACCCCCCTCCTCTGAACCCCCTTTCCCATCAGCCGATATCGCTGAAATTTGACATGTTATGTCCTCATTGGGTTTTGACTTTGAATATCAAATTACATGTTGATTCATTCATTACATCGACAGTTATAGAGGTTTTTGAATTGACCCCCCTCCTCTGAACCCCCTTTCCCATCAGCCGATATCGCTGAAATTTGACAGGTTATGTCCTCATTGGGTTTTCACTTTGAATATCAAATTACATGTTGATTCATTCATTACATCAGCAGTTATTGTGGTTTTTGAGCTGAGCCCTCTCTCTGATCCCCCCTTCCCTTCTGCCGACTCTGCTGAAATGTAATAAGTGTTGTTCTTATAGGATTTCAAATTCATATATGAAATTTTGTGTCGATACATTCATTAAAACGGAATATCTTAGAATTTTTCCTCTAATCCTCCCTCCTTTTGGCTGATTTCGTTGAAACGTGATTGGGGTTGGCCTTCTGGGGTTTTAGTCACACACATAATTTTTCGTATCGATAATTCTATCAGCAGTAATTAGAGTTTTTATGTTAAGCCTTCCCCCTAATCCTTATAGTCTGAACAATTCTATCATTAAATGTGATTGGGTACATTGACTATACTAGGATTAGTCTGGAGGCAGGGGAGGATCGCAGGTAATAACATAGTCTTTGTGAGACACCCTAAATATTAGAGATGTTTTTGCCAGAGATCTTGTGCAAGTTCATTGTAAATACTTTTTTTTTTTTTTTTTTTTTTTTTTCTATCATTAAATGTGATTGGGTACATTGACTATACTAGGATTTTTTTTTTTTTTTTTTTTTTTTTTTTAGTTCGTTTTAAATAGGTATTAAATACTACTGAATAAAAACACTTAATACAAGTCAAAAATTTATACACAATATATTTCGCTGGTTAGAGCATTGTCAAGTGTACAGGATACAGACGTATGACTACGGTCATAATCCTGTACGGTGTGCACTTGACAATGCTCTAACCAGCGAAATATATTGTGTATTTTATATAAATATAGTAGAATTGTTGACTTGTTCTAAGTGTTTTTATTCAGTAGTACCGTAAATATTGTTCAGTTTTACAATAAGTCCTGAAGGAGAAAAAGTAGCAAAAATACAAATGTGTGTCACAGACAGAGACCGATCAAAAATATTTGTTTTGACCTGAAAAGCAAAAATCAGTAGGCAACATGATCTCGTAGTTAGAGCTCGACCATGAGTCACATTAAAAAAATAAACACAACTTCTCAATTTTGAGGTTGGAAAAAATGTTTTTCAACTATAAAGTTGGGAATGTAAAAAGAAACATATTTTAATTTAGTTTTTCGATGATAGTCAACCATAGACAGATTTAGATATGTTGGGAGGGTTGTTGTGTACACCTAGGGACCTAAGCATCCAATGCTCTTATCCCTTCCCTGGTAGCTCTACAGCGGGAGACCGATATTTTATCTACCCAGGTTTAGTTACATAACATACGACTCATCAACGAATACCTGACATTCGAAAAGGTCCTGGATCATCGCCTAAAGTTCCATCTGAAGGACGACGTGCTCAAGGTTTTTTCCTCTCGGAATAAATACCTATAAGCCTTGGATAGATTTCGATCGCCCGATCTCGAGCTCTTTAGACACCATATGAAAAGATAAAATAAATATTTTGGTTGGATCTAACTAAAATTGTCGTAGAAGAAATATAGAATACAGACTTTGAGGTACTGTTTCCAAATATTTTCTGAAAAACACAGGATAGCAATGTCGGTTTACCCCAGTAGAACCTGCCATATGATTTGATCAATGAAAATCAAAATCCTTCATGAAATTACATCTAATAATCCAGCTGTAGAGCTAACAGGGGGTGGGAGCAATGGTGCCCGTACAGCTAGAGCGTAGGACTTTGGCCGCATGGTCTCACCATGGTTTGCGGGTTCGAATCCCGCCCGGGAGTGAGTTTTATTTAGTAGATAGAACTCCCTCCCGGGGCCATGGATCGGGCATCGGGCCATGGTTGTAAATAATTATCCTGTGTTTTTTAGAAAATATGTGAAAACAGTACCACAAAGCCAATCTATATTCTATACTAGCAGTAATACCCGGCGTTGCCCGGGCAACTTTGACTTTTCTCCTAATATCTCTCATTCGAATCCTATTCAATTCTTCTGTGAAATCTTCATCTTGTGAAATAGACAATATTTTTTTTTTAAACATACGTTTTTCTTTATTTTCTATTGTGTTTCAAAATATCTCGGCTAAAAATGTTAAGTTCCCCTAGAAAGTTAAAGTATTGAGTTTAACTGGGGAAGTATAAAAGTACATGATTGGTTCAATGCGAAAAGATACATGAGAAATTGACAGGGGCGTAGCCAGGATTTTGAGCAAGGGGGAAGGTCGCCCCCACTCTTCGCCTGGTTTGCAGGCTGAGATCTCTATGAATCCACACCCAATTGATTTTAGATAAAACGCAACTTTCAAAGACCAATATCTCGAGAACTATTGCTCGTACAAGAAAACTAAAAATACCGGAAAACCTAGTTTTTTTTTTTGAAGAATATGAAAATCCTAATTAAAAATTTCTAAAAATTAAATTTTTTTACGATTTAATTTCACTGAGGTGTGTATTGTGTCAATGTTTAAGCCTATTTCTGATTCGTGTTCTTATACCCTGTTTTTAAATTGTCTCCCAGTTTGACTTACATAACCATTACATATTAAATCTAAAAACCGTTTAGAAGCGAGAAATTTGAAGAATGAGACTTAGCCCCACTTTTCTCGAAAAACATTTTTATTTCGATTTTTGTGTAGGATTCAGATATCCCGGTTGTTCTTTATCAGTTTTAACAAATATTAATTCTAAAAACCGTTAAAAAGCGAGAAATTTGAAGAATGGAGTCTACCGAGCTCAGGATCGCCATTTAGAAATCTAGCCAAGGCACTCGGTCAGATGTTTTAATCAAGAAGTTAAAAATGAATTTGAGCACGTCGTCCTTCAGATTGGACTTTAAGCTATGATCGAGGGCCTTTTCGTATGTCAGGTACTCGATAATGAGTCGTATGTTATGTATCTGAACCTGGGTAGGTGAAATTTCACTTAGGGTAAAAATAACTTTGAGCACGTCGTCCTTCGGATTGGACTTTCCCGATACATCTTAATCTGTCTATCAGTTTTAACTAATATTAAGCCTATAAACCGTTAAAAAGCGAGAAATTTGAAGAATGGGATTTAGCCCGACTTTTTTCGGAAAACATTTTTATTTCGATTTTTGTGTAGGATTCAGATATTCCGGTTGTTCTCTATCAGTTTTAACAAATATTAAATCTAAAAACCGTTAAAAAGCGAGACATTTGAAGAATGGAGTTTACCGAGCTCAGGATCGCCTCTTAGAAATCTAGCCAAGTCACTTAAGTCAGATGTTTTAATCGAAAAGATAAAAATAAATTTGAGCACGTCGTCCTTCGGATTGGACTTTAAGCGATGATCGAGGGCATTTTCGAATGTCAGGTACTGGATAATGAGTCGTATGTTATGTATCTAAACCTGGGTAGGTAAAATTTAACTTAGGTTAAAAATAACTTTGAGCACGTCGTCCTTCGGATGGGACTTTCCCGATACATCTGAATCTTTCTTTGGTTGACCATCTTCGTTTCTGGATGCTGCATATCTACGCCTTCACGAGAAATTGCACACTACTCAATAATTATTATTCTCATAATAATAATATTCATTCCTTTCTTATCCCTCCCCTCACTTCCCTCTAATCATCATCCATGCAGTTGACAAATGATGGAACGCTTCACGTAAAACCTTTCCTTTCATTTTTCGAAACTGATGTGCAAACAAATGGAAAATAAATAAATAAATTAAGAATAACATTGTCGTTATTCCGTATAAAATTATTATTCATTGATTGAACGTATGTAATATAATAACTCGTGTTATTTTTATACTAATTCAGCGTTAAGAAAATTATTTTATAATATATTTTCATTAATATTTTAGAATGTCAGCTACTTCCGGAAAGTGCATCAATTGTGTTGTTTTTTAAGAAAAACAACAGGATGTAAAAAAAGTATCTCTACATTTGATGCAGACGCTTTAGCAAAAAAAGTGGGAATACGTATTTGTGAGTCGACATGATTCTGGGAAATGACATTTCTACATGTTCTAATTCTTTGCCATTCTTTCATTGAAGATAAATGAAGGATATTCTGTTGATGATTGTGGCGAAACAGTAGTTGAAGATGATTGAGAAAGAAATTGAGGGTGGAAATTCACTGTTTTTTTTTTATGAATCATCAGTATTTTTATTTTCGACTCGTCTGCTCAAATAAAAGAAATACGACACTTATTGCACAATACGTAACGTTTTTCCCAATCGTTTTTGTAGCGTCCGCATCAAATTGCGTAGAAATATTTTTTTTACATCCTGTTGTTTTTCTTAAAAACACATCACAATTGATGCACTTTCCGGGAGTAGCTGACATTCTAGAATATTAATGAAAATATATTATAAAATATTATTCTTACATGCTGAATTAGTATAAAAATAACACGAGTTATTTATTACATACGTTCAATCAATGAATAATAATTTTATACAAAATAATGAAAATGTTATTTTTAATAACAACACTGAGATTATTGTTACCTACTCGTATTTCCACTGTTTCAAAATTAATGATTTTTATGGCTGATAAATATAAAAATTTAATTCAGATTGATACAAAGAAAACAGAAAACATAGAACTTATAATTGACAAATGAGAGCAAGTCAGTCATAATATAACAAAATACATACATATACATACTAAAGTCAACCATAACAATCAGAGGAAATTCTGACAGATAGCGCTGACGAACGTTATTTGTGGGTTTGCATCCCCACGTTGAAGCGCCACTCGCTTTCGTATCCTAAATGATAAATATACACAGACTGACAAACGTCAATTTATTTTTAAAAATGTAAAGAAAAATTTGTTTTTAAAAAAATATTGTCTATTTCACAAAATATGTAACACATCTATGAGAGTACTTTCGGTTTCGCTACCATCTTCATCCAAGACCAAACAAATACTAAATGGAAGTTCAACATGTTTATAATACAAACTGTACCCTTGTTCAGCCCCACGGAGTTTTATTTATTTTCCATTTGTCGACTTCAGAGTTTCGAAGCAATGAAAGGAAAGGTTTTACGTGAAGCGTTCCATCACTTGTCAACTGCATGGATGATGATTAGAGGGAAGTGAGGGGAGGGATAAGAAAGGAATGAATATTATTATTATGAGAATAATAATTATTGAGTAGTGCGCAATTTCTCGTGAAGGCGGTTAGGGCGGTTCGATTTCCGACCACGGCAAAAATCTAATTAAAAAAAATTCTTCATAAAATTAAGATGAAAAAAATAGTACGTACTGATAACAACCGTTCAAAAAATTACTACTATATATTGTATATTACAACAATAAAAAATATGTATATTTTACAACATTATTTTAATAAGAATTCATAATATCATATATATAGATATAAACGGAAATAACCGAAAAACATATTTTTTATTTTTTTTAACATTGTTGCACCACACCAAAAAATTTGAAAAAATTAGGGAATATTTCTATATAAAAAAACACATATTCTGTGAAAATTTGGTGAGTGTCACTCAAAAATGACATTCAAAAAATCCATTTTGAAGTTTTCAAAATTCGATGAAAAATCGAATTTAAGTCGGAAGATAATAAAAAAATACTATAGAGGTGTATTTGAAGCATAAGAACTTTAAAAAAAATCGACAGTTGCATACTCGCAACAACCGGAAAGAAAAAAAACAATTAAAATTGCCTTTTTATTTTTTTTTCTCATCGAATTATGGAAAATTTTTTTTTTACATGTGCAAACTGTCAGTCAATCACTCATTCGAAAATCGTTGGGGGCAGTTTTCGCACTCTTATCCGGCTAGACCCTTTGCTAATTCAATGTTTTATTTAACGTTTTTGTGAACTTTTGTTTGTTTAAAATGTAAACAAATTGTCTCAAGAAAATTTACCTTTTTATTATTTGAAAAGTTATTTATACCCATAAAAGTGAGCAAAATTACTTACTTTTCACCCAAGTTACGGGCGAGAATGAAGCCCAACATCAACTCGACCGAAAAACCGGTCAACACGAAAAATGGACTCACGGATAACCTCAAAGCACGACTGAACAATACAGGTAACCCAGATCAGTCGAACTCACCCCGACTAGTGAGCCAGCCGAAGAGACCCTGTCCCCCAGAAGAAGACATGGAGTTCCCAGCACTCCCGGAGTCAGCCACCATGCAGCTAGACGGAGAGCCCTCACCGGGGGCCAGCCACACCCAGCCCAAGCGGAACAGGTACGCAATTCATTCCACTATACCCACGCACAACACATTCGCGCCACTCGCAGCACTCATCACCGACCAACACACTAACGATACCACCCCACAGACCGAAAAACAACTTAAAATCCCCCCAATATTCCTTTGTGAAGCCGACGATTTTCAAAAAGTACTGACAGACATTAAAAGTATCACAACATTTCCCATCGAAACAAAACAATGCCACAAAAAAATTAAAATATCCCTTATGACATCTGAAGACTTTAGGAAACTGACCAAATTTTACCAAACAAATGACGTAAAATACTATACTTTCCTGAACCCCGAGGATAGGAAACTTTCCGTTGTTATCCGAGGGGTTCCATACTCCCTGACTGAAACCGAAATCCAAGACGAACTAACCCCGACATACCCAGTCCTGAGTGTAACAAGGCTACTGAACAAGGACAAAGGCCCCACTCCACTGTGTGCTGTCGAGCTCCAGAATACTCCGGAGGGGAAAGTGATTTTTCAATTATCTCGTCTCTTTTACACTATAGTGACTGTCGAACTGCGGAAGAGGTCTCAACGCATTGTGCAGTGCACGAATTGCCAGCAAGTGGGACATAGCAAGAACTTCTGCCACCTTGACCCAAAATGTGTCAAGTGTGCAGGAGATCATCATTTCACAGCTTGCCCATCACGTACTCTCCAAGAGTCCCCAAAGTGCTCTAACTGTGGTGGAAGCCACCCCGCCAATTATAGAGGCTGTGAAACCTTCTTAAAACTTCAATCACGAATCACACACAGAAAACACATACCAACCCACATTCATGACACAACAAATGCAAATCCATCTAGACTTACTCCCCAACCAGTCTCAGAAAATCCTCCACAGTCACAGCAAAACATCCCCTCAGGAGCTAAATCAAACCCTTGGTTTACCCGGAGCAGACACCACACACAGACACCAGCAAGCACCCCTCATCAAACTAACCTCAACGAACAAGACCCCTCATCAAACCTATTTGACATACTACTAAATTTAATTAAACCTTTCATTCACAAAATCAAATACTTCATTTCCACAATACTCAATAACATACTTTCTTCCAATTATGGTCAGCCCTAATTCCACAGTTGATCATAATTTAACAGTCCTAAATTGGAACGCGAATGGGTTGAAAGCAAAGCAACAGTCTTTCAGTAACCTCCTAACACGATACAACATAGACATATTTTGCCTAACAGAAACACACTTCAAAGCGACAGACACATTCAGACTGACAGGATACGTGACATACAGACGAGATAGACAAACCCGAATAGCCTCTGGAGGAGTAGCTGTTTGTGTGAAGAAAAAAATAAAGCATTCCCATCTACTTCTTCCTGAACTGGAGCACCTGGAGGCTGTCGGGATTCAACTGACACTCACCAACAACAGACGACTCAACATCATCTCGGGATACCAACGACCAAACTTAAGAATAAAACAGACAGACCTAGAACACATTTTTACAGGAGACGCGACTGCACTTTTCGGGGACCTCAATAGCAAGCACACAATCTGGGGCTGCAGAAGAACCAATAACAATGGGGTCAGACTTTTGTCGGCCACAAACAACCTCGGGGTTCAGGTCTCAGCCCCAGACGAACCAACCTTCGTTCTACCCGCCACAACACAGATATCATCCAGACATCCTAGACATCACACATATAAAAAATTTCACATTCCCAATATATCACGAGACACTAACAGAACTCGATTCAGACCACGTCCCCGTCCTTAACACATTCACAGCACACAAACTTTGCAAAAATAACTTTGAGCACGTCGTCCTTCGGACGGGACTTTCCCGGTACATCTGAATCTTTATTTGGTTGACCATCTTCGTTTCTGGATGCTGCCTATCTACCAACATAGCTGTATTAATTTGTTTTTCAGAAAATATGTCAAAACGGTCCCTCAAACCCCACTTATATTCCACATTTCTTCCTTGATAATTTTAGTTGGAACCAAACGGTAACTTATTTTATATTACATATGGAGTCTATCGAGCTCAGGATCGCCACTTACAAATCTAGCCAAGGCACTTAGGTCAGATGTTTTAATCGAGAAGATAAAAATAAATTTGAGCACGTCGTCCTTCGGATGGGACTTTCCCTATACATCTGAATCTGTCTATCAGTTTTAACTAATATCAAGCATATAAACCGTTAATAAGCGAGAAATTTGAAGGATGGGATTTAGCCCGACTTTTTTCAAAAAACATTTTTATTTCGATTTTTGTGTGGGATTCAGATATCCTGGCTGTTCATCAGTTTTAACAAATATTAAATCTAAAAACCGTTAAAAAGCGAGAAATTTGAAGAATGGAGTTTACCGAGCTCAGGATCGCCTCTTAGAAATCTAGCCAAGGTACTTAGGTCAGATGTTTTAATCGAGAAAATAAAAATAAATTTGAGCACGTCGTCCTTCGGATTGGACTTTAAGCCATGATCGAGGGCCTTTTCGTATGTCAGGTACTCGATAATAACTAGTATGTAGTGTATCTAAACCTGGGTAGCTGAAATTTCATTTAGGTTTTGAAAAACCTTGAGCACGTCGTCCTTCCGATGGGACTTTCCCGATGTATCTGAATCTGTCTATCAGTTTTAACTAATATTAAGCCTATAAACCGTTAAAAAGCGAGAAATTTGAAGGATGGGATTTAGCCCGACTTTTTTCGAAAAACATTTTTATTTCGATTTTTGTGTGGGATTCAGATATCCTGGTTGTTCATCAGTTTTAACAAATATTAAATCTAAAAACCGTTAAAAAGCGAGAAATTTGAAGAATGGAGTCTACCGAGCTCAGGATCGCCATTTAGAAATCTAGCCAAGTCACTTAGGTCAGATGTTTTAATCGAGAAGATAAAAATAAATTTGAGCACGTCGTCCTTCGGATGGGACTTTCCCTATACATCTGAATCTGTCTATCAGTTTTAACTAATATCAAGCATATAAACCGTTAATAAGCGAGAAATTTGAAGGATGGGATTTAGCCCGACTTTTTTCAAAAAAACATTTTTATTTCGATTTTTGTGTGGGATTCAGATATCCTGGTTGTTCATCAGTTTTAACAAATATTAAATCTAAAAACCGTTAAAAAGCGAGAAATTTGAAGAATGGAGTTTACCGAGCTCAGGATCGCCTCTTAGAAATCTAGCCAAGGTACTTAGGTCAGATGTTTTAATCGAGAAAATAAAAATAAATTTGAGCACGTCGTCCTTCGGATTGGACTTTAAGCCATGTTCGAGGGCCTTTTCGTATGTCAGGTACTCGATAATAACTAGTATGTTGTGTATCTAAACCTGGGTAGCTGAAATTTCATTTAGGTTTAAAAAAACCTTGAGCACGTCGTCCTTCCGATGGGACTTTCCCGATATATCTGAATCTGTCTATCAGTTTTAACTAATATTAAGCCTATAAACCGTTAAAAAGCGAGAAATTTGAAGGATGGGATTTAGCCCGACTTTTTTCGAAAAACATTTTTATTTCGATTTTTGTGTGGGATTCAGATATCCTGGTTGTTCATCAGTTTTAACAAATATTAAATCTAAAAACCGTTAAAAAGCGAGAAATTTGAAGAATGGAGTCTACCGAGCTCAGGATCGCCTCTTAGAAGTGTAGCCAAGGCACTTAGGTCAGATGCTTTAATCGAGAAGATAAAAATAAATTTGAGCACGTCGTCCTTCGGATTGGACTTTAAGCTATGGTCGAGGGCCTTTTCGTATGTCAGGTACTCGATAATAAGTCGTATGTTATGTATCTAAACCTGGGTAGGTGAAATTTCACTTAGGTTAAAAATAACTTTGAGCACGTCGTCTTTCGAGTTAGACTTTAAGCGATGATCGAGGGCCTTTTCGAATGTCAGGTACTGGATAATGAGTCGTATGTTATGTATCTTAACCTGAGTAGGTGAAATTTAACTAGGTTAAAAATAACTTTGAGCACGTCGTCCTTCGGATGAGACTTTCCCGATACTTCTGAATCTTTCTTTGGTTGACCATCTTCGTTTCTGGATGCTGCATATTTACCAACATTGCTGTATTAATTTGTTTTTCCGAAAATATGTCAAAACGGTCCCTCAAAGCCCATTTATATTCCACATTTCTTCCTTGATAATTTTAGTTGGAACCAAACGGTAACTTATTTTATCTTACATACGGAGTCTATCGAGCTCAGGATCTCCTCTTAGAAGTCTAGCCAGGTCACTTAGGTCAGTCAGATGTTTTAATCGAGAAGATAAAAATAAATTTGAGCACGTCGTCCTTCGGAGTGGACTTTAAGCTATGATCGAGGGCCTTTTCGTATGTCAGATACTCGATAATGAGTCGTGTGTTATATATCTAAACCTGGGTAGGTGAAATTCCACTTAGGGTTAAAAAAACCTTGAGAACGTCGTCCTTCGGATGAGACTTTCCCGATACATCTAAATCTGTCTATCAGTTTTAACTAATATTAAGCCTATAAACCGTTAAAAAGCGAGAAATTTGAAGGATGGGATTTAGGCCGACTTTTTTCGAAAAACATTGTTATTTCGATTTTTGTGTTGGATTCAGATATTCCGGTTGTTCTCTATCAGTTTTAACAAATATTAAATCTAAAAACCGTTAAAAAGCGAGACATTTGAAGAATGGAGTCTATCGAGCTCAGGATCGCCTCTTACAAATCTAGCCAAGGCACCTAGGTCAGATGTTTAATCGAGAAAATAAAAATAAATTTGAGCACGTCGTCTTTCGGATTGGACTTTAAGCCATGATCGAGGGCCTTTTCGTATGTCAGGTACTCGATAATAACTAGTATGTTGTGTATCTAAACCTGGGTAGCTGAAATTTCATTTAGGTTTAAAAAAACCTTGAGCACGTCGTCCTTCCGATGGGACTTTCCCGATGTATCTGAATCTGTCTATCAGTTTTAACTAATATTAAGCCTATAAACCGTTAAAAAGCGAGAAATTTGAAGGATGGGATTTAGCCCGACTTTTTTCGAAAAACATTTTTATTTCGGTTTTTGTGTGGGATTCAGATATCCTGGTTGTTCATCAGTTTTAACAAATATTAAATCTAAAAACCGTTAAAAAGCGAGAAATTTGAAGAATGGAGTCTACCGAGCTCAGGATCGCCATTTAGAAATCTAGCCAAGTCACTTAGGTCAGATGTTTTAATCGAGAAGATAAAAATAAATTTGAGCACGTCGTCCTTCGGATGGGACTTTCCCGATACATCTGAATCTGTCTATCAGTTTTAACTAATATTAAGCATATAAACCGTTAATAAGCGAGTAATTTGAAGGATGGGATTTAGCCCGACTTTTTTCGAAAAACATTTTTATTTCGATTTTTGTGTGGGATTCAGATATCCTGGTTGTTCATCAGTTTTAACAAATATTAAATCTAAAAACCGTTAAAAAGCGAGAAATTTGAAGAATGGAGTCTACCGAGCTCAGGATCGCTTCTTAGAAGTGTGGGGGAAGGGACGGTTTCTGCCGAGGGTCAGCGCTGCTGTCGCTCTCTTCCAACGTCATATCACAAAAATCTAGTTTTCTGACACTACATGACCTGAGATTTCTTTTTATGTTGTGAAGAGTTACCAGATACAAGAATATTTTATTATTGCGGTTTGTTCTATTGCAAGCAAATACTTTTGAATGTAAGTTTAATATATTTAGTCCCGACAGTCGCGACAAAATTTGGAGAAGGCGTAATGAGGAGCTGAATCCAAAAAATTTAAAACCAATAGTAAAACATGGGGGTGGCTCAGTGATGGTGTGGGGGTGTATGGCGTCTAGTGGAATTGGTGAACTGGTTTTCATTGAAACCACCATGACTGGAAAAGTTTATGCCGAATTACTAAGGAGCAATTTGAAAAAGAGTGCTGAAAAAGTTGGGATTTTACGGACTTTTCATTTTTACCAAGACAACGATCCGAAACACACCTGTGAATTGGTACGTACTTGGCTTTTGTATAACTGCCCTAAAGTTATGAAACCCCCCCCAATCGCCCGATCTCAACCCAATTGAACACGTATGGGGTGAGCTCGACAGGAAAATTCGATTAACACCCATTGCTTCAAAAAACGAATTGAAACAAAAGTTATTAGAAGAGTGGGGTAAAATATCTCCAAATTTCACCAAAAAATTAGTTTCATCATCAATGCCGAATCGAATGAAAGATGTTATTACACAAAAAGGGTACCCAACCAAATATTAATTAACATTATGGTTTTTGAATTTGTGAAATCGTAAAAAAAACATTGAATTTATTTATAGTTGTTTACATTTTTGTCCGAAAATTTTTGTTACCTACATTACTTGTTATAAAATTTATTAAATTAAAATATTTATTTGTTCTAATCAAAGCTGTTTTTCCTTTATCCTAGCCCACATTTGAATTCTTATTCTTGATTGAAAAATGGCTTTAATTATTTTTTTAAATTATTTTTTATTACTTGTGCATTTAATTATTATAATTTTTTATTGAAAAATCAAACCGTCCGAACATTTTTGTTACTGGCTGTAGGCCCAACTATCGATAGTTCTTAACACTAGAAAAGATTTTGAATCGTTCATGAGAACGTCTCTTGTCTATTGATTTCCTTAAGATTTATTTTATTTATTATTTTGTTTTGATCTGCTGTAAAACAGTAAGATGAACCAGTGTTCAGGTGAAATATTTTTCCTGCCATTATTTCAGTTCCCAACATTACTTCATTCAGAATGGTCACTGTTGATATTTCTTACAGATGTATCCACTATGACTGCCAGCGAAGAGGAGACTATTATCTACATAAAACAGGAGCCAGAGACTGACTTTATGTATTATAGCGAATGTAAGTACTGTAAAATGTTAATATGTTTGTAATTAGTAAATCAGGTTATGGAGAAATAATAAAATAACATTGAAAGTTGAGGGATAAATCCGGTTCCATAACATTACCTTGATTATACAATATAAAGCAAATTTAATATTAATTATTATATTGTTATTGAAATTTGTGAATTTATTTCTGCGTACACCATTGCCGTGAATCGTGGTAATTCAATGGTTAGAAGTATTGATTGGATAGTCAAATTAAAATAGAAAAATACTGATTCGTTGTCTTGTGTTAGATGGGGATTATAGTGTTAATTCAAGAATGCATTGAATACGTTTTATTTTATGAGATTAAAAAATGAAGGATCATTTAAATTATTATTTTATTTGTTCATTCGATCCGAGTTATACAATATGAAATGTATTATTGATGACTTATATGCCTAATATCTGAAAGATTATATTAAATTTCTTCGATTATAGCCTAATAAAAATTTCGATATAGTTATTTGGAACGGTGACAATCAGCCTAGTACAATTTTGGTTTGTCATAAATTCTCATCTGCAAAACTAATCTTGAACAATAACCATTTATTGTTCGACGTTGTATTTGGTATTAATTTATTAAGTTTCATTTTAAATTTCTGAATTATTAAAAACCTTTTTCAGAAAGCTGTTGTGTGTAATATCGGTGTAATAACTAATCTATAGTACGACTGAACGAAGAGAAAGTTCCGCGACCTTCCAGACACTACATTTTGTTCTTAAAACAATGTATTTTAATAATATTTGTTTGCACCATACTATGCCCTTAGCATAATAATAAAATTGCGACCCAACTGTCACGGTCGACTCTCTTTAACTCCATTTTTATAAAAGACTAACCTACCTAAAGCGGTTAATAACAAACATTTTCCAGGTATTAGGCGTGTATGTGTTAATAAAGAAAACCATCGGTGAATCCCCGTTGGAGGGTTCTAGGTTCACAAAAAAATTTCGTGTTAATATTTTCAATCTATCTGGAGTTATCGTGTTCACAAACACTGACTGACACCTTTTTTATTTTCTCATATTTGAAATCTAGATGTTGGAAAAGTAAAAATTCCGTTGAAAACTCGGCATCGAGTTTTTGTCCAATTACATAACTTCTCCTAAAATTCGTAGAGCTGGAGGTAAAAATCAGGATTAAATCTATCTTTTGTGTTAATTTACTATTATTTTATTTATTATCTCATGCGAGCCTCACCCCACGTTTTCCTAATTAGTATGTGAATATTTTTACCTCAGTAAGTAAATATGAATATATATTTGTGTTTATATGCATATATACATTCGGCATATATACATTCGTTCCTCAGTTATTACAATCTAATGCGTACATAATGAAAATATGAAATTATCTTCAAATTGATTTATGTGTATCTACTGGATGTAAGAGGGCGCCAGTATCTCAGTGGTATGCGTTCTTGCCTTCAGAGGTCAAGGTCGTGGATTCGAAACCCGGCCGAGGCTCTTAGTTTATTTTATCTGGGAGGTAAAATAAACTTAAGCACGCCGTCCTAAGCGATGGCCCTGTGCCTGTACGATGTCAGGTACTAGTTAATGACCCCTACCCTAGGTGAATAAAAATTTAGGGTAGGCAAAATTTAGGACTCCCATAGTAGAGTTGGGCTCATGTCCACCAGAGTGACGAAAGAGCGCTCTGGTAGTAGGCGATATGACCTCATAGTTGAAGCCCGGGCATGGGTCTTAATAACTAACTATACTGGATGTGTGCGGATTAGAGTAATTTTAAGAATAGAATATTTAATTTTTTATTAATTTGATTTATTTATCGAATATTTGATTTTACAACCTTTTGCCTGTCTCAGAAAGGAAGAATGAATTGGTGGTTTCATGAATTTCTCCAGACAAGGAAAGAGAAAAATGTTTTGTCCCTACACCAGTGTCACATGCCAAAAGCATAGGCAGGACTGAAACCACTACAGACGAATATTAATATTTTCGAGTATTGCAATTTGTACTCGAGACCCAAAAATATTTTTCAGAATAGAATAATTCCAACATATCCTACTACCTATGCTCAAATTGACTATATGTAATTTTATTTTTCAGGTTCAGAAAATGGCACAAAACTGGATTTAGAAACAGAATATATATACAACAGGGAATGTAAGTAGATATTGATATAATATATAATACTGAAATATTGTAGATGATGTAGACTGTTTGTGTACAGGTAATGTTGAGTGACTGTCTACTGTTTTGTCTGTTTGCCCGGGTATCTTTTGAAAACGGTATAATAGTCATGAAACTTGCCTGAGGGCGGCGATGAATACTGCATATCGTGTGAGACAAGATCAGAATTGATCAAAAACAAGTTGAAAGGAACACTTCTCGTTTACTTCTCCAAATCATCAGTACAAAAAGTTAAAAAAAAAACAAAAAAACAATGACAGAGAAGGGAGCCTTATATGCGACTGTCCTTCATTATTATTTATATTTTATTGTCGACACAAAGAAACTCTATTTGTATTGTTGTTTTAAATTAAAAGGCCTGCACTCAGTTTCTTGATGTAACAATGATTAAGAAAATCGCTGCTAAGTTGATGCGCAGTCCTTGATAATATTTATGATATATTAATTTGAAATTTCGTTTCTATTACTCTCCCAATCTTCTTTGACTGGTTTTGTTCTGTTAGCGTACACTTCTTGTAGCTATCGTTTCCGCAGATTCCTTCTATAAACTACTTCAATACTGATGGTTACAAACATTGTACCTAACTTTACTAAGTTTCCTCATATTGTTTCATCTAACTAAAATAGTTAAATAATTGCAATGCGGTATAATTCGTTAAATAATGTTTTAATTGATAATACCTCATTTTAGTCTGAAATGTCTTCTTTATCATGAAAAGTCACTTGAATGTATGCAATATATATTTTTTATTATTTTCTAAATATTTTGTAACGAATACTAGAACCTCCGTGTACATTTTGCTGTATGTATAGTGACAAAACGAATAACAATAAAAAAATAACATCGAATTTGTTTAACATTTATATTTTTTCCAAAAAAAATATGTACATATATAAAGTGTACTGATTTTGGCCTAAGCCATTCTCACAACAAAGTTCAAAAACATACTAAAACTTAATTTGTATTTGTCAGAAAAACTACAATCAATAATAAAGTAGGTGTGAATATTTTGGAAAAATAATGATTCTTTTATCAAAATGTTCATATTATACCGGAATTTTACATACCTGGGAGAGTTTTGATGCAAATGGTGGTTTTGGCGAAAACGTTTGCACGAAATTCAATCCATATGAGTTCTACAAAAGGCTATAAAACGTTCATGCCTCAAATTGCTGATTATATATATATATATATATATAGTGGAATATTCCATATAGGTGGTATATCCTTTGCTTTATGTTTTTCAGGGGTAGAGCCTGAAATCACGATCAAACAGGAGCCAGAACTCACTATTGGAGAAGCGCCCACAGCTGGTTCAGGTAACTTTCCACGCTGTCTCTTACAATGATTCCAATCTTTCTCTAATTCCCTTCCATAACTCTCACTAGTTTAGGAAGAGGTGAGGGGGGGGGGATCTGTCAAATAGTTGATATTGCATTTTTAATAGTGATCGAATGAAGTTTCGGTTTCGGCCAAAAATCAGCCGAAACTTCGGCCACGCCGAAACTCAGTTTTCGTGACTTGTCGTGCGTCGTTCGACTAACTTCGGATGAGTTCGTGGCTTGTGAGTCGTGTGTGGTTGCCACACGAATACTAAAATTTATTAGTAATCTAATAATAATATTTGTTTTTTTTTTCTTTTGATTTTATAACTGTATTGTTAAATTAAGTAATTACTTGATAGTCGTACAAATTATTGTAATCCTTGTTAAGACTGATAATCAGGTAATTCTTTTTTTTTTTTTCTTTCTCTTCTTTAAGGCATTTCGACCACGAGGGTCATGGATGCCTGATGGATGCAGGTCTGTGGGGATCCTTGCGGGTTAATTTGGATAGGCGTAGATTAATAATAATAAAGAAGATATGTACGGAATAGAAAGGCTATGTCATGAAGATAATTTTGTTTTATAATTTAGATAAGAGATTTGTGAATTGTAAGAAATTAAATAGTTGGGTAATTTGGAAGCTATTATTGGATAGAATTTCGGAAATATCCACCGCAAGGTTGCAATTTTCATGCTGGGGACTATATGCCATGCATTCAGTCAGAATGTGTCTGACAGACAGTCCCACCCCGCAGCACTGACACAGAGGAGGGGGTTCCCGAGCCATCAGATATCCATGGGTCAGCCTCGTGTGCCCTATACGTAACCGAGTTGAAATTACTTCTTCTTTCCTTTTTTCTCGTATTGAAGTGTTCCAGACGCGAGTGGAGCTTTTAATGGTCCTTAGCTTATTATCTGTCACACCGAGCCACCGAATCTGCCATTTGATCCAAATTCTTTCCTTGATGTAGGCAACGAAGTCACTTACAGGGACTTCGGATGTGGGTAGTCCTTCTAGAATGGCGCGCCTGGCATTCTTGTCTGCTGACTCATTACCTGCAATGCCGCAATGACCTGGGATCCAGAGGAAGGTAACTGAAGTCTGGTTTCTTCCTAATGACCATAGGGCCATCAATATATTTTGGACAAGAAGATCTTCTGAATACAGATTCCCCATGGCCAATAGAGCCGACAGGGAGTCACTGCAGACTATCAGTTGGCTTCCATTGGGGACAGAGACGTTCAGACTCTTGCCAATAGCTACTAATTCCGCTGTCACGTTGCTGCACAGTGAAGGAAGGGCAAATAGGTAGATCCTCTCATCGAAAACCACCGCTGCTCCTACTCCGTTAGGGTGTTTTGACCCGTCTGTATATATAAACGTTGCGTCAGGGAAATCATTTTTGATCTTCATAAACTCATGTTGATATACTATAGGAGGGGTGTCTTTCTTTAGTAATTTGGTCAGGTTGAGGCATATCTTTGGTGCGGGTATTAACCAGGGTTCAGTGCGCGTTAAGCCTGATCTTTGCAATCTGGGGGTGTCGATGTTATATTCTTCCAAAAGCAAAGCAACTCGTGTTGGGAAGGGTTTTTGACGACCAGGAAAGTCCATATTATTCCGGGGGTGTTGATCGTTCGGGAACAGCTTGCTAAGTGGATGGGTGTGTAGGGCTTGAATTTTTGCATAGTAGGTTAGTATTAATTGATCCCTTCTATATTGTAAAGGTAATTCTCCCGCGTCCACACAAACGCTGATGGTAGGACTGGATCGAAACGCACCTGTAGCTATTCTGAGGCCTGTGTGATGGACACTGTCAACCATCTGTAATGTCCTTGGGCTGGCGGAACCATAAGCCAAGCACCCATAGTCCAACTTGGATCGTATCAGGCTTTTGTATAGCATCAGCATACTAGTACGGTCAGCACCCCAGGAAGTGTTACCAACCGTTTTCAGCCAGTTTAGTGATCGAAGACAGCTTGCACGAAGAGCCTTGATATGAGGCGTCCAGGTTAAGGTGCGGTCGTAAGTCAAACCTAGAAATCTGACCGTGTCAACCATCTTCACTGAATTACCAAATAATGTGAGAGCTGGGATCACTGTAGGACGTCTTTTGCTAAAATAATAAGGTAATTCTTTAATCACCAAGTGCTTAATACAAGACCTCAGTAAAAAATAAATTAATCTTAAGAATATTGTGAACCCAATTAAAATAGGTACTTATTTAATTAAGGAGTCTGTACTTTATATCTAATTCAAGTGTTGAGTTTTGACGAAGTTTACTTACAAGAGTAGGTCTTTATTTTAACATGTATTTTTGTTCATGTTAAATTGTTATTGTAACATAAATAACTACTTTTGTTACATACTTCAATTATTGTTTTTTATTTCATTTAACACGAGTTAACTGTTTGTAGGTAGGTGTATGTGTAAAAATAACACTAAATTTCAGTATACAATGGAAATTTTAACATGTATAAAAAGTTTCGGTTTCGGCCGAAACTGAGACCGAGGCAGAAGATTCGGTTTCGGCTGAAAATCCTGTTTCGGTCGGCCACTAATTTTTACTGGTATTTCATGTGTTCTGACCCCTTTAGTCAAAGCAAAGTGGTCGGTGAATCACCGGCTATGAACTTCCCCAGCAAGAATTAATCAATTACGTTTTCGCTCTTCCTCAAAGCCAATCGACCGTTTGGGCTAAAACTCAATATTTGCCTTACATGGTGGCTTCTGAATCCTCTCATATTAAATAATTTTGTGTCGATACATTCATTACATCGGCAGTTATTAGGGTATTTGAGTCGAGTCCCTTCTCTGATCCCCCCCCGCCCCCCCCCCCCTCGTTTCCACCGATTTCACGGAAAACTACAAGGTGCCATCGGGCCACGGTTGGGTTTCGAACCCACGTTCTCAAGCTCAGAAGGCAAGCACGCAGACCACTGAGCTACCGGCGCCCACTAACAAGTTGGTGAATCACCTGCTAATTACTTCCCCATTGTGAATTAATCAATTAAGATTTGCTCTCCGTATAAAACTAATCGACCCTTTTGACTAAAAATCAATAGTTGACTTACACATTCTAAATTTCATTTCGTATTTCATTATATCTGTGGATATTGTGGTTTTTAAGTTGTGCCCCCTTTTCTGATCCCCCCTTTCCCTGAGGCGATTTCGTGGAAAATTGATAGGTGCTGTCCTTATGGGGTTTTGAATTTCCTTATGAAATTTCATATCGATACATTCATTACAACGGCAGTTATTATTAGAGTTTTTGGTTCTAGAGATGTGTCCTCTGGCTAGAGGAGAAGAGTTGAGAAGATCTGGTAGGTGTGCAAGGATAGCACTATCATAGGATCTTTGATTGAGGGTAGCGAATCGCGTGAACACATATTTGGGTTCAGCTTGTGAGAGATCATCAAGAGTGGGCGGCAGGGCCGAATGAGTTGTGACTATTAGGCCAAAGTTGGGTTGAACAATGGCGACGAGAGATCGCCGGAATCCAGCACTACTGGGAAGATAGCAGCACTGGTGAATCAGATATCAGTCTGTGTTGCCAGAAGCAAGGCAAAATGAAATAATGTTGGGGGGGGGGGGGGGGGGGGGGGGTCTAACTTCTAAAATTAAATAGATTATGCTCATGTGTCCCATTTCGAAGTATATGTTGGATGAATTGAGGTGGAATGGGTAATTTTTAGCTATAATCAGTTAATAACAAAGATTATTCCATTTCCAGTTCTGTTCTGTTTCAGGTGATGTGATCCACGTAGTGAAGAAGCTGTGTTACTACTGTGGATATGTGACGTCCAGTTTAGGCAGACTTCGGAGACACATTGTATATGAGCACATGAAGTATGCCCAACCATTACTGGACCAACCTCCCACACTACACAGCTTCTTGCAGAGGACTGATGAGGAGACCCAAACACCATTGGACAGCTGGTGGAGTGTTGGTAGCTGTCCCGAACTCCACGGCTCCTCGATGGAGGACTTTGGAGAAGAGACCCATCCACCGACAGACCAACCCCCCATCCTCCTCAACTCCTCGTTGGGGAACATTGGGGGAGAGAAACCCTTTCAGTGTACAGTGTGTAGTTATAGATGTGGAAATTCGGGCCATTTGAATAGACATATGTTGACACATTCAGGAGAGAAACCGACTCAGTGTACAATATGTAGTTATAGATGTCGAGAATCAAATACATTGAAAAGACATATGTTGACTCATTCAGGAGAGAAACCCTTCAAGTGTACAGTATGTAGTTATAGATGTCGAGAATCTGGCACTTTGAAAAGGCATATGTTGATTCACTCAGGAGAGCAACCCTTTCAGTGCACACTATGTAACTATAGATGTCGACAATCTTGCACTTTAAAAAAGCATATGTTAATTCACTCAGGAGAGAAACCCTTCCAGTGTACAGTATGTAATTTTAGATGTCGAGATTCTGGCAAATTGAAGAGACATATGTTAATTCACTCAGGAGAAAAACCCTATCAGTGTACAGTATGTAGTTATAGATGTCGAGATTCTAGCAAATTGAAGAGACATATGATGGTTCATTCATAAGAAAAACTCCTTCTAGTGTAGAGTATGCAAGGATCATATAGGCCACATGACTCGACCCGGCACAGACAGCTCGCCCTCCGCAACCCACACCCCACAACCTAATTTAATATTATTAGGGGTATGACGTCACCATGTACTTTTAATTGTATTCATTTTTTAACTCTTTATTTTAAACTAATATTACTATTTGGTATATTTTAGAAGAAATATTCCGGCGGACGGGATTCCAAGCCGGGCCTGTGAATGGCCCCAGTCAGGCCAGCGTCGAGCCGGGATAGAAGGAAGTACCGATGGGCGCACAGGTCTACTGTTTCACAGCTGTATATTACTTCATGAATTATTCTCATATCTTGCCTTCTTGTTTTTATTACATTGTTATCCCATTTCAAATTCTACCAAGGAATAATAAACATCCTCAAGCACCCCATTCTTTCTCTCCCCACATCTCCTTTATAACGCCCCAGTTGGAATAAAATAGATAACAAGAACACGATTTTCAATTCGACCACATGTAAACAAATGAAGAGAGGGCGACGGTAGCGTTTACTGAGTTCAAGATCGCGGGTTCTAGGTCCTTAGGTTTGTATCTCTGAGGTTAAAAAACTTTGAGCACGCCGTTCTTCGAATTGGACATTTAAGCGATAGTTCCGAGCCTGTGCGATTTCAGGTACTCGTTAAAAACCCTTACCTTCGGCTACTAAACCTGGGTAGGCAACATTTAGGACTCACACTGTAGTCAGGCTTATGCTTACGAGAGCGACGAAAGAGCACTCTGGTAGTTGGTCTCGATATAATAACTAACCAATAGTGTCTGAAGACAAAAAATCATGCTGTGAACCTGAGTAAAGGATATAAGGCAAGGAAGTGAAATGATTTGAAGATCAAATGGAACTTTCTATAGTTTAGGATATAGACATATTTTTTATGTTAATACAACATATTGAGAGATTCGATAACAAGCTTCAATGAAAAGAGAATGCCAACATCAGATTTCTACCTTTCTTGAGATGCTCACCTTGCCACGCCGAGTTGAAATGGCTCAAACCCTTCTACCGCCGATATTACCTCCTAGGTCCCTTCCTCTTCCAAATTTTCAAACCCAAAAAACCCTAATACCTTTACCAAATGTTCCTGTTCAAGTCCTCCGTTCATCAAAGATACACTCATCACTCCTCTGCCTTCCACAACTCGTTCCTCGTCCAAACCTCTCTCTGTTTGCTCTTCATCATTCGCTCCCTCTCTGCACCTATTTCCTTTTTGTGTTTCCGTTCAAGAATAATATCTCCGACTTAAATTACTCTTGCGAACCTCCTTAGTATACTCTTGATATAATATTTGTTTAAACTTTCTACTCTATTTAACTTACAAGACTTATTTTATTTTTTTTCTCTGAAGGATGTTTTACTTTAGCTCCTCCTGTAGTTTTATGTATTCTAATGTTCCTAGAAAATATTTTTGTAATAATAATTATTATTGTCATTGTTCCAAAGATTGAACCATTTTATATTTATAGATTTAAGTTAACTAATAGAGAGAAATCCTTTACCTTTTTGTCACTTATTTATTAACGTTTCAGGGTGCGTCTTGCGCATGGTCGAAGTTGAGGTAGCTCGGAGTTGGGGTAGGTGTGAAACAAGGCTATGGCGGGTATGGGCGACCTCTGGCCGATCAATCTGGGGCAATCGGCGGTCGTCCCCAGCCCGTCATTCTGGCAGAAGCCAACAAACCGTCTGAACATTGGCTAGCTGGTTTACGTCACTAGCTGCCGCAGGTCCAGTCCCGCACATCAACTCCACCCTACGAACCTTCCAGGACTCCATGTTCTGCAGTCTCAATGCCGCCGCATAAACAATTCACGTTGCTCTCCCTCTTAAGAAGAGGATTAATTTGGAGTTTATGCGACTTTTCGGGTATATTCTCTCATCGTTAGTTTCTACAATTTTTTTACGATGTTCGACATTAATGTAATTTCATAAATCCACAGGTTTCTCTCAAAAATTAAAAATTAACCATCATAAATATTTTTTTTTTAAATCTGCTTAATGCAGAAACAACCCATAATGATGATTAGCAATTAAATATTTACAAATATTATAGAAACTGTTGGTAGAATACATGCGTAACATATTGGGGTTCTAAACGTGTCGGTGTCACGTGAGGGAATCTCTTCCTCGTCTTGAAGTACCGCATCTTTAGAAGCTATTTTTTTTTTTTGTTCCTACTTGCCCAAAATTAATTGCGTCCAGGAAATTGCATGACATGTTAATTACGTGTTAATTCTTTTTTCTTCAAATAATGCAAACATCTTAGTTATTTATTTTAATATTTAGCATTTTTGTCAACAATTTTACACAGTTCGACGTAAATAATTTCTGCTAATGGGAAAAAAAAAAAAAAAAAAAAAGCTCTTCTAATTGTCTCATTTTTTATTTACATTTGAAAAAATGAAGTTGCATGCTCTATAGCTTAACTTAGTGGCCGAAAAAATGTTTTGATAACATTCTTGGAATCCTCTGGGGAAATGTGCCTGTTTCAAAAAGAAACATTTCTTATCTTGCATATTTTCTGAGAAATTTAGCAGGCCTTCGGTTTGGGATACATTGTAAATACGAAATATATTTAAAAAAGGAAAATTTAACGCAAAGAGTTAAAAGTAAAATAATAATAAAATTGGTTTAGAAAAATTATTGCTACTTAATAATTGAAATAATATACTACAATTAAGGAATAACACATGTATAATAAAACGTTCTTAAGTTTATGATAAAAAATAATGTTAATAATAATAAATATATATATTTTATTTTTATATTAAATATATCTGGTCAATAAATTACTTTATTGTTCTTAATGTCCATATCCCTTTTTCAGTTTTCTAATTACAGAATTAATTGAAGTTAGTTGATAATTGAGAAAGAGAAGTGAGTATTTTGATTTGTATTTGACAGGTTCCCGCCACAATTCATTGTGGGTACATTGCGGCGCTGAATCTTGTTACCATTAGTAAGAGGGGTGTGACAGAATGTACATAGTTCATGAAAGTGATTGCTGACAGATAGAGAACAGCTGCCGCCATTGTACTACCGTACCGGTCGAGGTGCTGAAGACGGGTGGATGCCTCTTTTGACTCCCTGAATGGCAATGAACTGAAGTCCGAGAGGTACGATCCTCTATTTCAACGGCGAACGAGGACAACCGTCTGGGATGATCATCCAAAGCATCCACAATGTATTGAACAGTATAATTGTTTACTAGTATATTATATATTAATATTATTAATAATACGGGTAGGGCGGCTCGCTGGGGGCCCTCTTTTCCGCTTCGGGTCTCTGTCCCTCCTGGGTTTCCCCAAAGAACTCAAACATTTTGTATCAGGCTATATAGGGCAATTACGCCTTGGAGCCAAAAAAAAAAAATTATTAATAATAATTATATTACAGTAAACCCTCGTTTCATCGAACTTAAAGGGACCAGAAAATCAGCTGTTCGTTATAACGAAGTTCGTAATATCCAAATTAAAAACAAACAAATGAATAGGTATATTAACCCTTTTCGGTCCTCTGCCGACCTGGGACCGGCATAAACAGGTTTGAATCTAGTTGGTCTACCCATCGCCAGTCCTACTAGTCCTTTGACGAGCTGGGTCCGGCAAACATATTTAACGCTAGAGGTCCAATGCCGGCTTCTCACCGGCATCGATTTTCTGTCCCTCTAGTCCTTTGCCGAGTCCACCTAGGCATATTTTGAATATGGCGCGCTATTCTAAATAATCAGCTGATCAATTTGATACCAAATAGTACCCCCAACACTCGATAGGTGCTCTGTGAACGTCAGACGTAGAGAAGAGGCTGAACCTGACTGTATCGTTCATAAAAAAATTTTAAAACAACGCAATATATTATATTAAAACATTAAAGGATCTATTCTAGTTACAGAAAGACTACACATAATCAATCATATAAATAAAAGAATGTTCACATATGTAAAGAACAATATTATAAAAAAAAATGCAATAAGAAAAGAAGAAATAGCAAAACAAAACAAAAAAAATTATAATTTGTAGCCACGAGCATACATATCTATATTATACGTATTATGGTTTAGGATGACATGACCCCAAAAAAACCATGCACACCTTTTCTTAACTTGTATGACACGAAACTGAACTGGAATTTCTGATAAGTAAACATTGCAAAAAGGGGGAACAACAACTTTATGACTTTCACGGAAACCGACAATTCCACCTAGAAACCGACAATTCCACCTAGACGGGGGGAAGAATCAACTATTTTCCGAGTGTTAGTAGTGTTATTATGCCTTTCTAGTTCGTTGTAACCAGGTTTTTTCTCACTTGGGAATACATAAGCAGTTTGTATTAACCGAGTTATTTCGTTATAACGAAGGCGCTATGAAATAATCAATGCGTTTTTCTAGGGGATTATTTTTTGGTTCGCTTTAACGATGGGTTCGTTGTAACGAGGATTTACTGTATTAATATCGTTTAATAATTGCCTATTTAATGTATGAATGTTGTTATTAATATCGAGAACAAAGTAGCTGGGAGAAGCATTGAGGAGCCCACAACCCTCTTCGACATTGATACAAATAATAGGCTCAACAGTGTCATTTTCTACCATAGTAATGGCGTTAAAAATTAGAAGTCATTAAAAAGAATATAATTTTACTAGAATAATTATATTTAATTGTTTATTATGGCTAAATTTTATTGCCTTGTATTTAATCATTATTATGTTCTCTTATTATTATACAGGATTTTTTGTTATCCTTCTTTTAATTTTTAATGTTTAAGAATGTAAACATGAGGTCTGACTCTTTGCCTAAAAACATGTACTTCTTATGAGCCAGTGAAGAAATTGAAAAATATTAATGTTGTTTTCTGTTCACAGAACTGGACAACTGGAAATGCATGCGGATACCTTGTTCCTGCATTGTGCAGCCCTACCTTTGTTTCCCACCAAGTCGACGTGCATGGGTAAGTACCCCTAAATTTACCAGGCTTATACGACATCCGGCCTATACCGTTACATCCTCTCTAATGTCTTTGCTTTTTAAACAAGTTTTTTGAGTTATGTGTGATTGTCTGCGACATGGCCTCTCTGAATTTCTCCTTTTTTCCTAGATTATTCAAGTTTGGGCCAACCAGATTGCATTTTATTTCTTTAATTTGGGTCTACATCCTTGCTATATCGTTACAACCTCTCTAATGTCTTTGCTTTTTAAACAAGTTTTTAGAGATATGTGAGATTCCCTGCGAATTGGCGTGTCCGAATGCCACCTTTTTTCCTAGATTATTTAAGTTATGGCCAACCAGATTGCATTTTATTTCTTTAATTAGGATCTACATCCTTGCTATATCGTTACATCCCCTCTAATGTCTTTGCTTTTTAAACAAGTTTTTTGAGTTATGTGTGATTGTCTGCGACATGGCCTCCCTAAATTCCACATTTTTTCCTAGATTATTTAAGTTATGGCCAACCAGATTGCATTTTATTTCTTTAATTAGGCCCTACATCCTTCCTATGTCGTTACATCCCCTCTAATGTCTTTGCTTTTTAAACAAGTTTTTAGAGTTATGTGAGATTCTCTGCGACATGACCTCTCTGAATTTCTCCTTTTTTCCTAGATTATTTAAGTTATGGCCAACCAGATTGCATTTTATTTCTTTAATTAGGCCCTACATCCTTGCTATATCGTTACATCCCCTCTAATGTCTTTGCTTTTTAAACAAGTTTTTAGAGTTATGTGATATTGTCTGCGACATGGCCTCTCTGAATTTCTCCTTTTTTCCTAGATTATTCAAGTTTGGGCCAACCAGATTGCATTTTATTTCTTTAATTTGGGTCTACATCCTTGCTATATCGTTACAACCTCTCTAATGTCTTTGCTTTTTAAACAAGTTTTTAGAGTTATGTGAGATTCTCTGCGACATGGCCTCTCTGAATTTCTCCTTTTTTCCTAGATTATTTAAGTTATGGCCAACCAGATTGCATTTTATTTCTTTAATTAGGCCCTACATCCTTGCTATATCGTTACATCCCCTCTAATGTCTTTGCTTTTTAAACAAGTTTTTAGAGTTATGTGATATTGTCTGCGACATGGCCTCTCTGAATTTCTCCTTTTTTCCTAGATTATTCAAGTTTGGGCCAACCAGATTGCATTTTATTTCTTTAATTTGGGTCTACATCCTTGCTATATCGTTACAACCTCTCTAATGTCTTTGCTTTTTAAACAAGTTTTTAGAGATATGTGAGATTCCCTGCGAATTGGCGTGTCCGAATGCCACCTTTTTTCCTAGATTATTTAAGTTATGGCCAACCAGATTGCATTTTATTTCTTTAATTAGGATCTACATCCTTGCTATATCGTTACATCCCCTCTAATGTCTTTGCTTTTTAAACAAGTTTTTTGAGTTATGTGTGATTGTCTGCGACATGGCCTCCCTAAATTCCACATTTTTTCCTAGATGATTCAAGTTATGGCCAACCAGATTGCATTTTATTTCTTTAATTAGGATCTACATCCTTGCTATATCGTTACATCCCCTCTAATGTCTTTGCTTTTTAAACAAGTTTTTTGAGTTATGTGTGATTGTCTGCGACATGGTCTCCCTAAATTCCACATTTTTTCCTAGATTATTTAAGTTATGGCCAACCAGATTGCATTTTATTTCTTTAATTAGGCCCTACATCCTTCCTATGTCGTTACATCCCCTCTAATGTCTTTGCTTTTTAAACAAGTTTTTAGAGTTATGTGAGATTCTCTGCGACATGACCTCTCTGAATTTCTCCTTTTTTCCTAGATTATTTAAGTTATGGCCAACCAGATTGCATTTTATTTCTTTAATTAGGCCCTACATCCTTCCTATATCGTTACATCCCCTCTAATGTCTTTGCTTTTTAAACAAGTTTTTAGAGTTATGTGATATTGTCTGCGAAATGGTCTCCCTAAATTCCACATTTTTTCCTAGATTATTTAAGTTATAGCCAACCAGATTGCATTTTATTTCTTTAATTAGACCCAACATCCTTGCTATATCGTTACATCCCCTCCAATGTCTTTGCTTTTTAGACAAGTTTTTAGATTTATGTGAGATTGTCTGCGACATGGCCTCTCTGAATTTCTCCTTTTTCCTAGATTATTCAAGTTATGGCCAACCAGATTGCATTTTATTTCTTTAATTAGGCCCAACATCCTTGCTATATCGTTACATCCCTTCTAATGTCTTTGCTTTTTAAACAAGTTTTTAGAGATATGTGATATTCTCTGCGAAATGGTCTCTCTGAATTTCTCCTTTTTTCCTAGGTTATTTAAGTTATGGCCAACCAGATTGCATTTTATTTCTTTAATTAGGCCCAACATCCTTGCTATATCGTTACATCCCCTCTAATGTCTTTGCTTTTTAAACAAGTTTTTAGAGTTATGTGAGATTCTCTGAGACCTGGACTCTCTGAATTTCTCCTTTTTTCCTAGATTATTTAAGTTATAGCCAACCAGATTGCATTTTATTTCTTTAATTAGGCCCAACATCCTTGCTATATCGTTACATCCCCTCTAATGTCTTTGCTTTTTAAACAAGTTTTTAGAGTTATGTGAGATTCTCTGCGAAATGGTCTCTCTGAATTTCTCCTTTTTTCCTAGGTTATTTAAGTTATGGCCAACCAGATTGCATTTTATTTCTTTAATTAGGCCCAACATCCTTGCTATATCGTTACATCCCCTCTAATGTCTTTGCTTTTTAAACAAGTTTTTAGAGTTATGTGAGATTGTCTGCGACATGGCCTCTCTGAATTTCTCCTTTTTTCCTAGATTATTTAAGTTATAGCCAACCAGATTGCATTTTATTTCTTTAATTAGGCCCTACATCCTTGCTATATCGTTACATCCCCTCTAATGTCTTTGCTTTTTAAACAAGTTTTTAGAGTTATGTGAGATTGTCCGCGACATGGCCTCTCTGAATTTCTCCTTTTTTCCTAGATTATTCAAGTTTGGGCCAGCCAGATTGCATTTTATTTCTTTAATTAGGCCCAACATCCTTGCTATATCGTTATATCCTCTCTAATGTCTTTGCTTTTTAAACACGTTTTTAGAGTTATGTGAGATTCTCTGAGACCTGGACTCTCTGAATTTCTCCTTTTTTCCTAGATTATTTAAATTATGGCCAACCAGATTGCATTTTATTTCTTTAATTAGGCCATACAGCCTTCCTATATCGTTACATCCCCTCTAATGTCTTTGCTTTTTAAACAAGTTTTTAGAGTTATGTGAGATTCTCTGCGACCTGGCCTCCATAAATTCCACATTTTTCCTAGATGATTCAAGTTATGGCCTACCAGATTGCATTTTATTTCTTTAATTAGGCCCTACAACCTTCCTATATCGTTACATCCCCTCTAATGTCTTTGCTTTTTAAACAAGTTTTTAGAGTTATGTGAGATTGTCTGCGACATGGCCTCTCTGAATTTCTCCTTTTTTCCTAGATTATTCAAGTTATGGCCAACAAGATTGCATTTTATTTATTTAATTAGGCCCTACATCCTTCCTATGTCGTTACATCCCCTCTAATGTCTTTGCTTTTTAAACAAGTTTTTAGAGTTATGTGAGATTCTCTGCGACATGGCCTCTCTGAATTTCTCCTTTTTTCCTAGATTATTCAAGTTTGGGCCAACCAGATTGCATTTTATTTCTTTAATTAGGCCCAACATCCTTGCTATATCGTTACATCCCCTCTAATGTCTTTGCTTTTTTAGACAAGTTTTTAGAGTTAAGTGAGATTGTCTGCGACATGGCCTCTCTGAATTTCTCCTTTTTTCCTAGATTATTCAAGTTATGGCCAACCAGATTGCATTTTATTTCTTTAATTAGGCCCAACATCCTTGCTATATCGTTACATCCCCTCTAATGTCTTTGTTTTTTAAACAATTTTTTAGAGTTATGTGAGATTGTCTGCGACATGGCCTCTCTGAATTTCTCCTTTTTTCCTAGATTATTCAAGTTATGGCCAACCAGATTGCATTTTATTTCTTTAATTAGGGTCTACATCCTTGCTATATCGTTACATCCCCTCTAATGTCTTTGCTTTTTAAACAAGTTTTTAGAGTTATGTGAGATTGTCTGCGACATGGCCTCTCTGAATTTCAACTTTTTTCCTAGATTATTCAAGTTATGACCAACCAGATTGCATTTTATTTCTTTAATTAGGCCCAACATCCTTGCTATATCGTTACATCCCCTCTAATGTCTTTGCTTTTTAAACAAGTTTTTAGAGTTATGTGAGATTGTCTGCGACATGGCCTCCCTAAATTCCACATTTTTTCCTAGATGATTCAAGTTATGGCCAACCAGATTGCATTTTATTTCTTTAATTAGGCCCAACATCCTTGCTATATTGTTACATCCCCTCTAATGTCTTTGCTTTTTAAACAAGTTTTTAGAGTTATGTGAGATTGTCTGCGACATGGCCTCTCTGAATTTCTCCTTTTTTCCTAGATTATTCAAGTTTGGGCCAACCAGATTGCATTTTATTTCTTTAATTAGGCCGTACATCCTTCCTATGTCGTTACATCCCCTCTAATGTCTTTGCTTTTTAAACAAGTTTTTAGAGTTATGTGAGATTCTCTGCGACATGGCCTCTCTGAATTTCTCCTTTTTTCCTAGGTTATTCAAGTTTGGGCCAACCAGATTGCATTTTATTTCTTTAATTAGGCCCAACATCCTTGCTATATCGTTACATCCCCTCTAATGTCTTTGCTTTTTAAACAAGTTTTTAGAGTTATGTGAGATTGTCTGCGACATGGCCTCTCTGAATTTCTCCTTTTTTCCTAGATTATTCAAGTTTGGGCCAACCAGATTGCATTTTATTTCTTTAATTAGGCCCTACATCCTTGCTATATCGCTACATCCCCTCTAATGTCTTTGCTTTTTAAACAAGTTTTCAGAGTTATGTGCTATTATCTGCGAAATGGTCTCCCTAAATTCCACATTTTTTCCTAGATTATTTAAGTTATGGCCAACCAGATTGCATTTTATTTCTTTAATTAGGCCCAACATCCTTGCTATATCGTTACATCCCCTCTAATGTCTTTGCTTTTTAAAAAAGTTTTTAGAGTTATGTGATATTATCTGCGAAATGGTCTCCCTAATTTCCACATTTTTTCCTAGATTATTTAAGTTATGGCCAACCAGATTGCAGTTTATTTCTTTAATTAGGCCCAACATCCTTGTTATACCGTTACATCCTCTCTAATGTCTTTGCTTTTCAAACAAGTTTTTAGAGTTATGTGAGATTATCTGCGAATTGGTCTCCCTAAATTCCACATTTTTTCCTAGTTTATTTAAGTTATGGCCAACCAGATTGCAGTTTATTTCTTTAATTAGGCCCAACATCCTTGCTATACCGTTACATCCTCTCTAATGTCTTTGCTTTTCAAACAAGTTTTTAGAGTTATGTGAGATTCTCTGCGACATGGCCTCCCTAAATTCCACATTTTTTCCTAGATGATTCAAGTTATGGCCAACCAGATTGCATTTTATTTCTTTAATTAGGCCCTACATCCTTCCTATATCGTTACAACCTCTCTAATGTCTTTGCTTTTTTAACAAGTTTTTAGAGATATGTGATATTCTCTGCGAAATGGTCTCCCTAAATTCCACATTTTTTCCTAGATTATTTAAGTTATGGCCAACCAGATTGCATTTTATTTCTTTAATTAGGCCCAACATCCTTGCTATATCGCTACATCCCCTCTAATGTCTTTGCTTTTTAAACAAGTTTTTAGAGTTTATGAGATTCTCTGCGACCTGGTCTCTCTGAATTTCTCCTTTTTTCCTAGATTATTTAAATTATGGCCAACCAGATTGCATTTTATTTCTTTAATTAGGCCCAACATCCTTGCTATATCGTTACATCCCCTCTAATGTCTTTGCTTTTTAAACAAGTTTTTAGAGTTATGTGATATTATCTGCGAAATGGTCTCCCTAATTTCCACATTTTTTCCTAGATTATTTAAGTTGTGGCCAACCAGATTGCAGTTTATTTCTTTAATTAGGCCCAACATCCTTGCTATACCGTTACATCCTCTCTAATGTCTTTGCTTTTCAAACAAGTTTTTAGAGTTATGTGAGATTCTCTGCGACATGGCCTCCCTAAATTCCACATTTTTTCCTAGATGATTCAAGTTATGGCCAACCAGATTGCATTTTATTTCTTTAATTAGGCCCTACATCCTTCCTATATCGTTACAACCTCTCTAATGTCTTTGCTTTTTTAACAAGTTTTTAGAGATATGTGATATTCTCTGCGAAATGGTCTCCCTAAATTCCACATTTTTTCCTAGATTATTTAAGTTATGGCCAACCAGATTGCAGTTTATTTCTTTAATTAGGCCCAACATCCTTGCTATATCGTTACATCCCCTCTAATGTCTTTGCTATTTAAACAAGTTTTTTGAGTTATGTGAGATTGTCTGCGACATGGCCTCTCTGAATTTCTCCTTTTTTCCTAGATTATTCAAGTTAAGGCCAACCAGAGTGCATTTTATTTCTTTAATTAGGCCCTACATCCTTCCTATGTCGTTACATCCCCTCTAATGTCTTTGCTTTTTAAACAAGTTTTTAGAGTTATGTGAGATTCTCTGCGACCTGGTCTCTCTGAATTTCTCTATTTTTCCTAGATTATTTAAATTATAGCCAACCAGATTGCATTTTATTTCTTTAATTAGGCCCTACATCCTTCCTATATCGTTACATCCTCTCTAATGTCTTTGCTTTTTAAACAAGTTTTTAGAGTTATGTGAGATTCTTTGCGACATGGCCTCCCTAAATTCCACATTTTTTCCTAGATGATTCAAGTTATGGCCTGCCAGATTGCATTTTATTTCTTTAATTAGGGTCTACATCCTTGCTATATCGTTACAACCTCTCTAATGTCTTTGCATTTTAAACAAGTTTTTAGAGATATGTGATATTCTCTGCGAATTGGTCTCCCTAAATTCCACATTTTTTCCTAGATTATTTAAGTTATGGCCAACCAGATTGCATTTTATTACTTCAGTTAGGCCCTACATCCTTGCTATATCGTTACATCCTCTCTAATGTCTTTGCTTTTTAAACAAGTTTTTAGAGTTATGTGAGATTCTTTGCGACATGGCCTCCCTATATTCCACATTTTTTCCTAGATGATTCAAGTTATGGCCAACCGGATTGCATTTTATTTCTTTAATTAGGCCCAACATCCTTGCTATATCGTTACATCCCCTCTAATGTCTTTGCTTTTTAAACAAGTTTTTAGAGTTATGTGAGATTCTCTGCGACCTGGTCTCTCTGAATTTCTCCTTTTTTCCTAGATTATTTAAATTATGGCCAACCAGATTGCATTTTATTTCTTTAATTAGGCCCTACATCCCTGCTATATCGCTACATCCCCTCTAATGTCTTTGCTTTTTAAACACGTTTTTAGAGTTATGTGAGATTCTCTGCGACCTGGTCTCTCTGAATTTCTCCTTTTTTCCTAGATTATTTAAATTATGGCCAACCAGACTGCATTTTATTTCTTTAATTAGGGTCTACATCCTTCCTGTGTCTTTACATCCTTTCTAATGTCTTTGCTTTTTAAACAAGTTTTTAGAGTTATGTGAGATTCTTTGCGACATGACCTCCCTAAATTCCACATTTTTTCCTAGATGATTCAAGTTATGGCCTGCCAGATTGCATTTTATTTCTTTAATTAGGCCCTACATCCTTCCTATATCGTTACATCCTCTCTAATGTCTTTGCTTTTTAAACAAGTTTTTAGAGTTATGTGAGATTCTTTGCGACATGGCCTCCCTAAATTCCACATTTTTTCCTAGATGATTCAAGTTATGGCCTGCCAGATTGCATTTTAATTCTTTAATTAGGGTCTACATCCTTGCTATATCGTTACAACCTCTCTAATGTCTTTGCTTTTTAAACAAGTTTTTAGAGATATGTGATATTCTCTGCGAAATGGTCTCCCTAAATTCCACATTTTTTCCTAGATTATTTAAGTTATGGCCAACCAGATTGCATTTTAATTCTTTAATTAGGCCCAACATCCTTGCTATATCGTTACATCCCCTCTAATGTCTTTGCTTTTTAAACAAGTTTTTAGAGTTATGTGAGATTGTCTGCGACATGGCCTCTCTGAATTTCTCCTTTTTTCCTAGATTATTCAAGTTATGGCCAACCAGATTGCATTTTATTTCTTTAATTAGGCCTTACATCCTTCCTATGTCGTTACATCCCCTCTAATGTCCTTGCTTTTTAAACAAGTTTTTAGAGATATGTGATATTCTCTACGAAATGGTCTCCCTAAATTCCACATTTTTTCCTAGATTATTTAAGTTATGGCCAACCAGATTGCATTTTATTTCTTCAATTAGGCCCAACATCCTTGCTATATCGTTACATCCCCTCTAATGTCTTTGCTTTTCAAACAAGTGTTTAGAGATATGTGATATTCTCTGCGACATGGCCTCCCTAAATTCCACATTTTTTCCTAGATTATTCAAGTTATGGCCAACCAGATTGCATTTTATTTCTTTAATTAGGCCCAACATCCTTGCTATATCGTTACATCCCCTCTAATGTCTTTGCTTTTTAAACAAGTTTTTAGAGTTATGTGAGATTCTTTGCGACATGGCCTCCCTATATTCCACATTTTTTCCTAAATGATTCAAGTTATGGCCTACCAGATTGCATTTTATTTCTTTAATTAGGCCCTACATCCTTGCTATATCGTTACATCCTCTCTAATGTCTTTGCTTTTTAAACAAGTTTTTAGAGTTATGTGAGATTCTCTGCGACATGGCCTCCCTAACTTCCACATTTTTTCCTAGATTATTTAAGTTATCGCCAACCAGATTGCATTTTATTTCTTTAATTAAGCCCTACATCCTTCCTGTGTCTTTACATCCTCTCTAATGTCTTTGCTTTTTAAACAAGTTTTTAGAGTTATGTGAGATTCCCTGCGAATTGGCGTGTCCGAATGCCACCTTTTTTCCTAGATTATTCAAGTTTGGGCCAACCAGATTGCATTTTATTTCTTTAATTAGGCCCAACATCCTTGCTATATCGTTATATCCTCTCTAATGTCTTTGCTTTTAAAACACGTTTTTAGAGTTATGTGAGATTCTCTGAGACCTGGACTCTCTGAATTTCTCCTTTTTTCCTAGATTATTTAAATTATGGCCAACCAGATTGCATTTTATTTCTTTAATTAGGCCCTACAGCCTTCCTATATCGTTACATCCCCTCTAATGTCTTTGCTTTTTAAACAAGTTTTTAGAGTTATGTGAGATTGTCTGCGACATGGCCTCTTTAAATTTCTCCTTTTTTCCTAGATTATTTAAATTATGGCCAACCAGATTGCATTTTATTTCTTTAATTAGTCCCAACATCCTTGCTATATCGTTACATCCCCTCTAATGTCTTTGCTTTTTAAACAAGTTTTTAGAGTTATGTGAGATTGTCTGCGACATGGCCTCTCTGAATTTCTCCTTTTTTCCTAGATTATTCAAGTTATGGCCAACAAGATTGCATTTTATTTATTTAATTAGGCCCTACATCCTTCCTATGTCGTTACATCCCCTCTAATGTCTTTGCTTTTTAAACAAGTTTTTAGAGTTATGTGAGATTCTCTGCGACATGGCCTCTCTGAATTTCTCCTTTTTTCCTAGATTATTCAAGTTTGGGCCAACCAGATTGCATTTTATTTCTTTAATTAGGCCCAACATCCTTGCTATATCGTTACATCCCCTCTAATGTCTTTGCTTTTTAAACAAGTTTTTAGAGTTATGTGAGATTGTCTGCGTCATGGCCTCTCTGAATTTCTCCTTTTTTCCTAGATTATTCAAGTTTGGGCCTACCAGATTGCATTTTATTTCTTTAATTAGGCCCAACATCCTTGCTATATCGTTACATCCCCTCTAATGTCTTTGCTTTTTAAACAAGTTTTTAGAGTTATGTGAGATTGTCTGCGACATGGCCTCTCTGAATTTCTCCTTTTTTCCTAGATTATTCAAGTTTGGGCCAACCAGATTGCATTTTATTTCTTTAATTAGGCCGTACATCCTTCCTATGTCGTTACATCCCCTCTAATGTCTTTGCTTTTTAAACAAGTTTTTAGAGTTATGTGAGATTCTCTGCGACATGGCCTCTCTGAATTTCTCCTTTTTTCCTAGGTTATTCAAGTTTGGGCCAACCAGATTGCATTTTATTTCTTTAATTAGGCCCAACATCCTTGCTATATCGTTACATCCCCTCTAATGTCTTTGCTTTTTAAACAAGTTTTTAGAGTTATGTGAGATTGTCTGCGACATGGCCTCTCTGAATTTCTCCTTTTTTCCTAGATTATTCAAGTTTGGGCCAACCAGATTGCATTTTATTTCTTTAATTAGGCCCTACATCCTTGCTATATCGCTACATCCCCTCTAATGTCTTTGCTTTTTAAACAAGTTTTCAGAGTTATGTGCTATTATCTGCGAAATGGTCTCCCTAAATTCCACATTTTTTCCTAGATTATTTAAGTTATGGCCAACCAGATTGCATTTTATTTCTTTAATTAGGCCCAACATCCTTGCTATATCGTTACATCCCCTCTAATGTCTTTGCTTTTTAAACAAGTTTTTAGAGTTATGTGATATTATCTGCGAAATGGTCTCCCTAATTTCCACATTTTTTCCTAGATTATTTAAGTTATGGCCAACCAGATTGCAGTTTATTTCTTTAATTAGGCCCAACATCCTTGCTATACCGTTACATCCTCTCTAATGTCTTTGCTTTTCAAACAAGTTTTTAGAGTTATGTGAGATTCTCTGCGACATGGCCTCCCTAAATTCCACATTTTTTCCTAGATGATTCAAGTTATGGCCAACCAGATTGCATTTTATTTCTTTAATTAGGCCCTACATCCTTCCTATATCGTTACAACCTCTTTAATGTCTTTGCTTTTTTAACAAGTTTTTAGAGATATGTGATATTCTCTGCGAAATGGTCTCCCTAAATTCCACATTTTTTCCTAGATTATTTAAGTTATGGCCAACCAGATTGCAGTTTATTTCTTTAATTAGGCCCAACATCCTTGCTATATCGTTACATCCCCTCTAATGTCTTTGCTATTTAAACAAGTTTTTTGAGTTATGTGAGATTGTCTGCGACATGGCCTCTCTGAATTTCTCCTTTTTTCCTAGATTATTCAAGTTATGGCCAACCAGATTGCATTTTATTTCTTTAATTAGGCCTTACATCCTTCCTATGTCGTTACATCCCCTCTAATGTCCTTGCTTTTTAAACAAGTTTTTAGAGATATGTGATATTCTCTACGAAATGGTCTCCCTAAATTCCACATTTTTTCCTAGATTATTTAAGTTATGGCCAACCAGATTGCATTTTATTTCTTCAATTAGGCCCAACATCCTTGCTATATCGTTACATCCCCTCTAATGTCTTTGCTTTTCAAACAAGTGTTTAGAGATATGTGATATTCTCTGCGACATGGCCTCCCTAAATTCCACATTTTTTCCTAGATTATTCAAGTTATGGCCAACCAGATTGCATTTTATTTCTTTAATTAGGCCCAACATCCTTGCTATATCGTTACATCCCCTCTAATGTCTTTGCTTTTTAAACAAGTTTTTAGAGTTATGTGAGATTCTTTGCGACATGGCCTCCCTATATTCCACATTTTTTCCTAAATGATTCAAGTTATGGCCTACCAGATTGCATTTTATTTCTTTAATTAGGCCCTACATCCTTGCTATATCGTTACATCCTCTCTAATGTCTTTGCTTTTTAAACAAGTTTTTAGAGTTATGTGAGATTCTCTGCGACATGGCCTCCCTAACTTCCACATTTTTTCCTAGATTATTTAAGTTATCGCCAACCAGATTGCATTTTATTTCTTTAATTAAGCCCTACATCCTTCCTGTGTCTTTACATCCTCTCTAATGTCTTTGCTTTTTAAACAAGTTTTTAGAGTTATGTGAGATTCCCTGCGAATTGGCGTGTCCGAATGCCACCTTTTTTCCTAGATTATTCAAGTTTGGGCCAACCAGATTGCATTTTATTTCTTTAATTAGGCCCAACATCCTTGCTATATCGTTATATCCTCTCTAATGTCTTTGCTTTTAAAACACGTTTTTAGAGTTATGTGAGATTCTCTGAGACCTGGACTCTCTGAATTTCTCCTTTTTTCCTAGATTATTTAAATTATGGCCAACCAGATTGCATTTTATTTCTTTAATTAGGCCCTACAGCCTTCCTATATCGTTACATCCCCTCTAATGTCTTTGCTTTTTAAACAAGTTTTTAGAGTTATGTGAGATTGTCTGCGACATGGCCTCTTTAAATTTCTCCTTTTTTCCTAGATTATTTAAATTATGGCCAACCAGATTGCATTTTATTTCTTTAATTAGGCCCAACATCCTTGCTATATCGTTACATCCCCTCTAATGTCTTTGCTTTTTAAACAAGTTTTTAGAGTTATGTGAGATTGTCTGCGACATGGCCTCTCTGAATTTCTCCTTTTTTCCTAGATTATTCAAGTTATGGCCAACAAGATTGCATTTTATTTATTTAATTAGGCCCTACATCCTTCCTATGTCGTTACATCCCCTCTAATGTCTTTGCTTTTTAAACAAGTTTTTAGAGTTATGTGAGATTCTCTGCGACATGGCCTCTCTGAATTTCTCCTTTTTTCCTAGATTATTCAAGTTTGGGCCAACCAGATTGCATTTTATTTCTTTAATTAGGCCCAACATCCTTGCTATATCGTTACATCCCCTCTAATGTCTTTGCTTTTTAAACAAGTTTTTAGAGTTATGTGAGATTGTCTGCGTCATGGCCTCTCTGAATTTCTCCTTTTTTCCTAGATTATTCAAGTTTGGGCCTACCAGATTGCATTTTATTTCTTTAATTAGGCCCAACATCCTTGCTATATCGTTACATCCCCTCTAATGTCTTTGCTTTTTAAACAAGTTTTTAGAGTTATGTGAGATTGTCTGCGACATGGCCTCTCTGAATTTCTCCTTTTTTCCTAGATTATTCAAGTTTGGGCCAACCAGATTGCATTTTATTTCTTTAATTAGGCCGTACATCCTTCCTATGTCGTTACATCCCCTCTAATGTCTTTGCTTTTTAAACAAGTTTTTAGAGTTATGTGAGATTCTCTGCGACATGGCCTCTCTGAATTTCTCCTTTTTTCCTAGGTTATTCAAGTTTGGGCCAACCAGATTGCATTTTATTTCTTTAATTAGGCCCAACATCCTTGCTATATCGTTACATCCCCTCTAATGTCTTTGCTTTTTAAACAAGTTTTTAGAGTTATGTGAGATTGTCTGCGACATGGCCTCTCTGAATATCTCCTTTTTTCCTAGATTATTCAAGTTTGGGCCAACCAGATTGCATTTTATTTCTTTAATTAGGCCCTACATCCTTGCTATATCGCTACATCCCCTCTAATGTCTTTGCTTTTTAAACAAGTTTTCAGAGTTATGTGCTATTATCTGCGAAATGGTCTCCCTAAATTCCACATTTTTTCCTAGATTATTTAAGTTATGGCCAACCAGATTGCATTTTATTTCTTTAATTAGGCCCAACATCCTTGCTATATCGTTACATCCCCTCTAATGTCTTTGCTTTTTAAACAAGTTTTTAGAGTTATGTGATATTATCTGCGAAATGGTCTCCCTAATTTCCACATTTTTTCCTAGATTATTTAAGTTATGGCCAACCAGATTGCAGTTTATTTCTTTAATTAGGCCCAACATCCTTGCTATACCGTTACATCCTCTCTAATGTCTTTGCTTTTCAAACAAGTTTTTAGAGTTATGTGAGATTCTCTGCGACATGGCCTCCCTAAATTCCACATTTTTTCCTAGATGATTCAAGTTATGGCCAACCAGATTGCATTTTATTTCTTTAATTAGGCCCTACATCCTTCCTATATCGTTACAACCTCTTTAATGTCTTTGCTTTTTTAACAAGTTTTTAGAGATATGTGATATTCTCTGCGAAATGGTCTCCCTAAATTCCACATTTTTTCCTAGATTATTTAAGTTATGGCCAACCAGATTGCAGTTTATTTCTTTAATTAGGCCCAACATCCTTGCTATATCGTTACATCCCCTCTAATGTCTTTGCTATTTAAACAAGTTTTTTGAGTTATGTGAGATTGTCTGCGACATGGCCTCTCTGAATTTCTCCTTTTTTCCTAGATTATTCAAGTTATGGCCAACCAGAGTGCATTTTATTTCTTTAATTAGGCCCTACATCCTTCCTATGTCGTTACATCCCCTCTAATGTCTTTGCTTTTTAAACAAGTTTTTAGAGTTATGTGAGATTGTCTGCGACATGGCCTCTTTAAATTTCTCCTTTTTTCCTAGATTATTTAAATTATGGCCAACCAGATTGCATTTTATTTCTTTAATTAGACCCAACATCCTTGCTATATCGTTACATCCCCTCTAATGTCTTGGCTTTTTAAACAAGTTTTTAGAGTTATGTGAGATTCTCTGCGACCTGGTCTCTCTGAATTTCTCTATTTTTCCTAGATTATTTAAATTATAGCCAACCAGATTGCATTTTATTTCTTTAATTAGGCCCTACATCCTTCCTATATCGTTACATCCTCTCTAATGTCTTTGCTTTTTAAACAAGTTTTTAGAGATATGTGATATTCTCTGCGAATTGGTCTCCCTAAATTCCACATTTTTTCCTAGATTATTCAAGTTATGGCCAACCAGATTGCATTTTATTACTTCAGTTAGGCCCTACATCCTTGCTATATCGTTACATCCTCTCTAATGTCTTTGCTTTTTAAACAAGTTTTTAGAGTTATGTGAGATTGTCTGCGACATGGCCTCTTTAAATTTCTCCTTTTTTCCTAGATTATTTAAATTATGGCCAACCAGATTGCATTTTATTTCTTTAATTAGGCCCAACATCCTTGCTATATCGTTACATCCCCTCTAATGTCTTTGCTTTTTAAACAAGTTTTTAGAGTTATGTGATATTATCTGCGAAATGGTCTCCCTAATTTCCACATTTTTTCCTAGATTATTTAAGTTATGGCCAACCAGATTGCAGTTTATTTCTTTAATTAGGCCCAACATCCTTGCTATACCGTTACATCCTCTCTAATGTCTTTGCTTTTCAAACAAGTTTTTAGAGTTATGTGAGATTCTCTGCGACATGGCCTCCCTAAATTCCACATTTTTTCCTAGATGATTCAAGTTATGGCCAACCAGATTGCATTTTATTTCTTTAATTAGGCCCTACATCCTTCCTATATCGTTACAACCTCTTTAATGTCTTTGCTTTTTTAACAAGTTTTTAGAGATATGTGATATTCTCTGCGAAATGGTCTCCCTAAATTCCACATTTTTTCCTAGATTATTTAAGTTATGGCCAACCAGATTGCAGTTTATTTCTTTAATTAGGCCCAACATCCTTGCTATATCGTTACATCCCCTCTAATGTCTTTGCTATTTAAACAAGTTTTTTGAGTTATGTGAGATTGTCTGCGACATGGCCTCTCTGAATTTCTCCTTTTTTCCTAGATTATTCAAGTTATGGCCAACCAGAGTGCATTTTATTTCTTTAATTAGGCCCTACATCCTTCCTATGTCGTTACATCCCCTCTAATGTCTTTGCTTTTTAAACAAGTTTTTAGAGTTATGTGAGATTGTCTGCGACATGGCCTCTTTAAATTTCTCCTTTTTTCCTAGATTATTTAAATTATGGCCAACCAGATTGCATTTTATTTCTTTAATTAGACCCAACATCCTTGCTATATCGTTACATCCCCTCTAATGTCTTGGCTTTTTAAACAAGTTTTTAGAGTTATGTGAGATTCTCTGCGACCTGGTCTCTCTGAATTTCTCTATTTTTCCTAGATTATTTAAATTATAGCCAACCAGATTGCATTTTATTTCTTTAATTAGGCCCTACATCCTTCCTATATCGTTACATCCTCTCTAATGTCTTTGCTTTTTAAACAAGTTTTTAGAGATATGTGATATTCTCTGCGAATTGGTCTCCCTAAATTCCACATTTTTTCCTAGATTATTCAAGTTATGGCCAACCAGATTGCATTTTATTACTTCAGTTAGGCCCTACATCCTTGCTATATCGTTACATCCTCTCTAATGTCTTTGCTTTTTAAACAAGTTTTTAGAGTTATGTGAGATTGTCTGCGACATGGCCTCTTTAAATTTCTCCTTTTTTCCTAGATTATTTAAATTATGGCCAACCAGATTGCATTTTATTTCTTTAATTAGGCCCAACATCCTTGCTATATCGTTACATCCCCTCTAATGTCTTTGCTTTTTAAACAAGTTTTTAGAGTTATGTGATATTATCTGCGAAATGGTCTCCCTAATTTCCACATTTTTTCCTAGATGATTCAAGTTATGGCCAACCAGATTGCATTTTATTTCTTTAATTAGGCCCTACATCCTTCCTATATCGTTACAACCTCTCTAATGTCTTTGCTTTTTTAACAAGTTTTTAGAGATATGTGATATTCTCTGCGAAATGGTCTCCCTAAATTCCACATTTTTTCCTAGATTATTTAAGTTATGGCCAACCAGATTGCAGTTTATTTCTTTAATTAGGCCCAACATCCTTGCTATATCGTTACATCCCCTCTAATGTCTTTGCTATTTAAACAAGTTTTTTGAGTTATGTGAGATTGTCTGCGACATGGCCTCTCTGAATTTCTCCTTTTTTCCTAGATTATTCAAGTTATGGCCAACCAGAGTGCATTTTATTTCTTTAATTAGGCCCTACATCCTTCCTATGTCGTTACATCCCCTCTAATGTCTTTGCTTTTTAAACAAGTTTTTAGAGTTATGTGAGATTGTCTGCGACATGGCCTCTTTAAATTTCTCCTTTTTTCCTAGATTATTTAAATTATGGCCAACCAGATTGCATTTTATTTCTTTAATTAGACCCAACATCCTTGCTATATCGTTACATCCCCTCTAATGTCTTGGCTTTTTAAACAAGTTTTTAGAGTTATGTGAGATTCTCTGCGACCTGGTCTCTCTGAATTTCTCTATTTTTCCTAGATTATTTAAATTATAGCCAACCAGATTGCATTTTATTTCTTTAATTAGGCCCTACATCCTTCCTATATCGTTACATCCTCTCTAATGTCTTTGCTTTTTAAACAAGTTTTTAGAGATATGTGATATTCTCTGCGAATTGGTCTCCCTAAATTCCACATTTTTTCCTAGATTATTCAAGTTATGGCCAACCAGATTGCATTTTATTACTTCAGTTAGGCCCTACATCCTTGCTATATCGTTACATCCTCTCTAATGTCTGTGCTTTTTAAACAAGTTTTTAGAGTTATGTGAGATTCTTTGCGACATGGCCTCCCTATATTCCACATTTTTTCCTAGATGATTCAAGTTATGGCCAACCAGATTGCATTTTATTTCTTTAATTAGGCCCAACATCCTTGCTATATCGTTACATCCCCTCTAATGTCTTTGCTTTTTAAACAAGTTTTTAGAGTTATGTGATATTATCTGCGAAATGGTCTCCCTAAATTCCACATTTTTTCCTAGTTTATTTAAGTTATGGCCAACCAGATTGCATTTTATTTCTTTAATTAGGTCCAACATCCTTGCTATATCGCTACATCCCCTCTAATGTCTTTGCTTTTTAAACAAGTTTTTAGAGTTATGTGAGATTCTCTGCGACCTGGTCTCTCTGAATTTCTCCTTTTTTCCTAGATTATTTAAATTATGGCCAACCAGATTGCATTTTATTTCTTTAATTAGGCCCTACATCCTTGCTATATCGCTACATCCCCTCTAATGTCTTTGCTTTTTAAACAAGTTTTTAGAGTTATGTGAGATTCTCTGCGACCTGGTCTCTCTGAATTTCTCCTTTTTTCCTAGATTATTTAAATTATGGCCAACCAGACTGCATTTTATTTCTTTGATTAGGCCCTACATCCTTCCTATATCGTTACATCCCCTCTAATGTCTTGGCTTTTTTAACAAGTTTTTAGAGTTATTTGAGATTGTCTGCGACATGGCTTTTCTGAATTTCTCCTTTTTTCCTAGATTATTTAAATTATGGCCAACCAGGTTGCATTTTATTTCTTTAATTAGGGTCTACATCCTTCCTGTGTCTTTACATCCTTTCTAATGTCTTTGCTTTTTAAACAAGTTTTTAGAGTTATGTGAGATTCTTTGCGACATGACCTCCCTAAATTCCACATTTTTTCCTAGATGATTCAAGTTATGGCCTGCCAGATTGCATTTTATTTCTTTAATTAGGCCCTACATCCTTCCTATATCGTTACATCCTCTCTAATGTCTTTGCTTTTTAAACAAGTTTTTAGAGTTATGTGAGATTCTTTGCGACATGGCCTCCCTAAATTCCACATTTTTTCCTAGATGATTCAAGTTATGGCCTGCCAGATTGCATTTTAATTCTTTAATTAGGGTCTACATCCTTGCTATATCGTTACAACCTCTCTAATGTCTTTGCTTTTTAAACAAGTTTTTAGAGATATGTGATATTCTCTGCGAAATGGTCTCCCTAAATTCCACATTTTTTCCTAGATTATTGAAGTTATGGCCAACCAGATTGCATTTTAATTCTTTAATTAGGCCCAACATCCTTGCTATATCGTTACATCCCCTCTAATGTCTTTGCTTTTTAAACAAGTTTTTAGAGTTATGTGAGATTGTCTGCGACATGGCCTCTCTGAATTTCTCCTTTTTTCCTAGATTATTCAAGTTATGGCCAACCAGATTGCATTTTATTTCTTTAATTAGGCCCTACATCCTTCCTATGTCGTTACATCCCCTCTAATGTCCTTGCTTTTTAAACAAGTTTTTAGAGATATGTGATATTCTCTACGAAATGGTCTCCCTAAATTCCACATTTTTTCCTAGATTATTTAAGTTATGGCCAACCAGATTGCATTTTATTTCTTCAATTAGGCCCAACATCCTTGCTATATCGTTATATCCCCTCTAATGTCTTTGCTTTTCAAACAAGTGTTTAGAGATATGTGATATTCTCTGCGACATGGCCTCCCTAAATTCCACATTTTTTCCTAGATTATTCAAGTTATGGCCAACCAGATTGCATTTTATTTCTTTAATTAGGCCCTACATCCTTCCTATATCGTTACATCCTCTCTAATGTCTTTGCTTTTTAAACAAGTTTTTAGAGTTATGTGAGATTCTTTGCGACATGGCCTCCGTATATTCCACATTTTTTCCTAAATGATTCAAGTTATGGCCTACCAGATTGCATTTTATTTCTTTAATTAGGCCCTACATCCTTGCTATATCGTTACATCCTCTCTAATGTCTTTGCTTTTTAAACAAGTTTTTAGAGTTATGTGAGATTCTCTGCGACATGGCCTCCCTAACTTCCACATTTTTTCCCAGATTATTTAAGTTATGGCCAACCAGATTGCATTTTATTTCTTTAATTAAGCCCTACATCCTTCCTGTGTCTTTACATCCTCTCTAATGTCTTTGCTTTTTAAACAAGTTTTTAGAGTTATGTGAGATTCCCTGCGAATTGGCGTGTCCGAATGCCACCTTTTTTCCTAGATTATTTAAGTTATGGCCAACCAGATTGCATTTTATTTCTTTAATTAGGCCCAACATCCTTGCTATATCGCTACATCCCCTCTAATGTCTTTGCTTTTTAAACAAGTTTTTAGAGTTTATGAGATTCTCTGCGACCTGGTCTCTCTGAATTTCTCCTTTTTTCCTAGATTATTTAAATTATGGCCAACCAGATTGCATTTTATTTCTTTAATTAGGCCCTACATCCTTGCTATATCGCTACATCCCCTCTAATGTCTTTGCTTTTTAAACAAGTTTTTAGAGTTATGTGAGATTCTCTGCGACCTGGTCTCTCTGAATTTCTCTTTTTTTCCTAGATTATTTAAATTATGGCCAACCAGATTGCATTTTATTTCTTTAATTAGGCCCTACATCCTTCCTATGTCGTTGCATCCCCCCTAATGTCTTTGCTTTTTAAACAAGAGTTTAGAGATATGTGATATTCTCTGCGACATGGCCTCCCTAAATTCCACATTTTTTCCTAGATTATTCAAGTTATGGCCAACCAGATTGCATTTTATTTCTTTAATTAGGCCCAACATCCTTGCTATATCGTTACATCCCCTCTAATGTCTTTGCTTTTTAAACAAGTTTTTAGAGTTATGTGAGATTCTTTGCGACATGGCCTCCCTATATTCCACATTTTTTCCTAAATGATTCAAGTTATGGCCAACCAGATTGCATTTTTTTTCTTTAATTAGGCCCTACATCCTTGCTATATCGTTACATCCTCTCTAATGTCTTTGCTTTTTAAACAAGTTTTTAGAGTTATGTGAGATTCTCTGCGACATGGCCTCCCTAACTTCCACATTTTTTCCTAGATTATTTAAGTTATGGCCAACCAGATTGCATTTTATTTCTTTAATTAAGCCCTACATCCTTGCTATATCGTTACATCCCCTCTAATGTCTTTGTTTTTAAACAAGTTTTTAGAGTTATTTGAGATTGTCTGCGACATGGCTTTTCTGAATTTTTCCTTTTTTCCTAGATTATTTACATTATGGTCAACCAGATTGCATTTTATTTCTTTAATTAGGCCCTACATCCTTCCTATGTCGTTGCATCCCCTCTAATGTCTTTGCTTTTTAAACAAGTTTTTAGAGTTATGTGAGATTCTCTGCGACCTGGCCTCCCTATATTCCACATTTTTTCCTAGATGATTCAAGTTATGGCCAACCAGATTGCATTTTATTTCTTTAATTAGGCCCAACATCCTTGCTAAATCGTTACATCCCCTCTAATGTCTTTGCTTTTTAAACAAGTTTTTAGAGTTATGTGAGATTCTTTGCGACATGGCCTCCCTATATTCCACATTTTTTCCTAGATTATTCAAGTTATGGCCAACCAGATTGCATTTTATTTCTTTAATTAGGTCCAACATTCTTGCTATATCGCTACATCCCCTCTAATGTCTTTGCTTTTTAAACAAGTTTTTAGAGTTATGTGAGATTCTCTGCGACCTGGTCTCTCTGAATTTCTCCTTTTTTCCTAGATTATTTAAATTATGGCCAACCAGACTGCATTTTATTTCGTTAATTAGGTCCAACATTCTTGCTATATCGCTACATCCCCTCTAATGTCTTTGCTTTTTAAACAAGTTTTTAGAGTTATGTGAGATTCTCTGCGACCTGGTCTCTCTGAATTTCTCCTTTTTTCCTAGATTATTTAAATTATGGCCAACCAGATTGCATTTTATTTCTTTAATTAGGCCCTACATCCTTCCTATGTCGTTGCATCCCCCCTAATGTCTTTGCTTTTTAAACAAGTGTTTAGAGATATGTGATATTCTCTGCGACATGGCCTCCCTAAATTCCACATTTTTTCCTAGATTATTCAAGTTATGGCCAACCAGATTGCATTTTATTTCTTTAATTAGGCCCAACATCCTTGCTATATCGTTACATCCCCTCTAATGTCTTTGCTTTTTAAACAAGTTTTTAGAGTTATGTGAGATTCTTTGCGACATGGCCTCCCTATATTCCACATTTTTTCCTAAATGGTTCAAGTTATGGCCAACCAGATTGCATTTTTTTTCTTTAATTAGGCCCTACATCCTTGCTATATCGTTACATCCTCTCTAATGTCTTTGCTTTTTAAACAAGTTTTTAGAGTTATGTGAGATTCTCTGCGACATGGCCTCCCTAACTTCCACATTTTTTCCTATATTATTTAAGTTATGGCCAACCAGATTGCATTTTATTTCTTTAATTAAGCCCTACATCCTTGCTATATCGTTACATCCCCTCTAATGTCTTTGTTTTTTAAACAAGTTTTTAGAGTTATTTGAGATTGTCTGCGACATGGCTTTTCTGAATTTTTCCTTTTTTCCTAGATTATTTACATTATGGTCAACCAGATTGCATTTTATTTCTTTAATTAGGCCCTACATCCTTCCTATGTCGTTGCATCCCCTCTAATGTCTTTGCTTTTTAAACAAGTTTTTAGAGTTATGTGAGATTCTCTGCGACCTGGCCTCCCTATATTCCACATTTTTTCCTAGATGATTCAAGTTATGGCCAACCAGATTGCATTTTATTTCTTTAATTAGGCCCAACATCCTTGCTATATCGTTACATCCCCTCTAATGTCTTTGCTTTTTAAACAAGTTTTTAGAGTTATGTGAGATTCTTTGCGACATGGCCTCCCTATATTCCACATTTTTTCCTAAATTATTCAAGTTATGGCCAACCAGATTGCATTTTATTTCTTTAATTAGGCCCTACATCCTTCCTATATCGTTACAACCTCTCTAATGTCTTTGCTTTTTTAACAAGTTTTTAGAGATATGTGATATTCACTGCGAAATGGTCTCCCTAAATTCCACATTTTTTCCTAGTTTATTTAAGTTATGGCCAACCAGATTGCATTTTATTTCTTTAATTAGGTCCAACATTCTTGCTATATCGCTACATCCCCTCTAATGTCTTTGCTTTTTAAACAAGTTTTTAGAGTTATGTGAGATTCTCTGCGACCTGGTCTCTCTGAATTTCTCCTTTTTTCCTAGATTATTTAAATTATGGCCAACCAGACTGCATTTTATTTCGTTAATTAGGCCCTACATCCTTCCTATATCGTTACATCCCCTCTAATGTCTTTGCTTTTTAATCAAGTTTTTAGAGTTATTTGAGATTGTCTGCGACATGGCTTTTCTGAATTTTTCCTTTTTTCCTAGATTATTTAAATTATGGCCAACCAGATTGCATTTTATTTCTTTAATTAGGCCCTATATCCTTCCTATATCGTTACATCCTCTCTAATGTCTTTGCTTTTTAAACAAGTTTTTAGAGTTATGTGAGATTCTTTGCGACATGGCCTCCCTATATTCCACATTTTTTCCTAGATTATTCAAGTTATGGCCAACCAGATTGCATTTTATTTCTTTAATTAGGTCCAACATTCTTGCTATATCGCTACATCCCCTCTAATGTCTTTGCTTTTTAAACAAGTTTTTAGAGTTATGTGAGATTCTTTGCGACATGGCCTCCCTATATTCCACATTTTTTCCTAGATGATTCAAGTTATGGCCAACCAGATTGCATTTTATTTCTTTAATTAGGCCCAACATCCTTGCTATATCGTTACATCCCCTCTAATGTCTTTGCTTTTTAAACAAGTTTTTAGAGTTATGTGAGATTCTCTGCGACCTGGTCTCTCTGAGTTTCTCCTTTTTTCCTAGATTATTTAAATTATGGCCAACCAGACTGCATTTTATTTCGTTAATTAGGCCCTACATCCTTCCTATATCGTTACATCCCCTCTAATGTCTTTGCTTTTTAAACAAGTTTTTAGAGTTATTTGAGATTGTCTGCGACATGGCTTTTCTGAATTTTTCCTTTTTTCCTAGATTATTTACATTATGGTCAACCAGATTGCATTTTATTTCTTTAATTAGGCCCTACATCCTTCCTATGTCGTTGCATCCCCTCTAATGTCTTTGCTTTTTAAACAAGTTTTTAGAGTTATGTGAGATTCTCTGCGACCTGGCCTCCCTATATTCCACATTTTTTCCTAGATGATTCAAGTTATGGCCAACCAGATTGCATTTTATTTCTTTAATTAGGCCCAACATCCTTGCTATATCGTTACATCCCCTCTAATGTCTTTGCTTTTTAAACAAGTTTTTAGAGTTATGTGAGATTCTTTGCGACATGGCCTCCCTATATTCCACATTTTTTCCTAGATTATTCAAGTTATGACCAACCAGATTGCATTTTATTTCTTTAATTAGGCCCTACATCCTTCCTATATCGTTACATCCTCTCTAATGTCTTTGCTTTTTAAACAAGTTTTTAGAGTTATGTGAGATTCTTTGCGACATGGCCTCCCTAAATTCCACATTTTTTCCTAGATGATTCAAGTTATGGCCTGCCAGATTGCATTTTAATTCTTTAATTAGGGTCTACATCCTTGCTATATCGTTACAACCTCTCTAATGTCTTTGCTTTTTAAACAAGTTTTTAGAGATATGTGATATTCTCTGCGAAATGGTCTCCCTAAATTCCACATTTTTTCCTAGATTATTGAAGTTATGGCCAACCAGATTGCATTTTAATTCTTTAATTAGGCCCAACATCCTTGCTATATCGTTACATCCCCTCTAATGTCTTTGCTTTTTAAACAAGTTTTTAGAGTTATGTGAGATTGTCTGCGACATGGCCTCTCTGAATTTCTCCTTTTTTCCTAGATTATTCAAGTTATGGCCAACCAGATTGCATTTTATTTCTTTAATTAGGCCCTACATCCTTCCTATGTCGTTACATCCCCTCTAATGTCCTTGCTTTTTAAACAAGTTTTTAGAGATATGTGATATTCTCTACGAAATGGTCTCCCTAAATTCCACATTTTTTCCTAGATTATTTAAGTTATGGCCAACCAGATTGCATTTTATTTCTTCAATTAGGCCCAACATCCTTGCTATATCGTTATATCCCCTCTAATGTCTTTGCTTTTCAAACAAGTGTTTAGAGATATGTGATATTCTCTGCGACATGGCCTCCCTAAATTCCACATTTTTTCCTAGATTATTCAAGTTATGGCCAACCAGATTGCATTTTATTTCTTTAATTAGGCCCTACATCCTTCCTATATCGTTACATCCTCTCTAATGTCTTTGCTTTTTAAACAAGTTTTTAGAGTTATGTGAGATTCTTTGCGACATGGCCTCCGTATATTCCACATTTTTTCCTAAATGATTCAAGTTATGGCCTACCAGATTGCATTTTATTTCTTTAATTAGGCCCTACATCCTTGCTATATCGTTACATCCTCTCTAATGTCTTTGCTTTTTAAACAAGTTTTTAGAGTTATGTGAGATTCTCTGCGACATGGCCTCCCTAACTTCCACATTTTTTCCCAGATTATTTAAGTTATGGCCAACCAGATTGCATTTTATTTCTTTAATTAAGCCCTACATCCTTCCTGTGTCTTTACATCCTCTCTAATGTCTTTGCTTTTTAAACAAGTTTTTAGAGTTATGTGAGATTCCCTGCGAATTGGCGTGTCCGAATGCCACCTTTTTTCCTAGATTATTTAAGTTATGGCCAACCAGATTGCATTTTATTTCTTTAATTAGGCCCAACATCCTTGCTATATCGCTACATCCCCTCTAATGTCTTTGCTTTTTAAACAAGTTTTTAGAGTTTATGAGATTCTCTGCGACCTGGTCTCTCTGAATTTCTCCTTTTTTCCTAGATTATTTAAATTATGGCCAACCAGATTGCATTTTATTTCTTTAATTAGGCCCTACATCCTTGCTATATCGCTACATCCCCTCTAATGTCTTTGCTTTTTAAACAAGTTTTTAGAGTTATGTGAGATTCTCTGCGACCTGGTCTCTCTGAATTTCTCTTTTTTTCCTAGATTATTTAAATTATGGCCAACCAGATTGCATTTTATTTCTTTAATTAGGCCCTACATCCTTCCTATGTCGTTGCATCCCCCCTAATGTCTTTGCTTTTTAAACAAGAGTTTAGAGATATGTGATATTCTCTGCGACATGGCCTCCCTAAATTCCACATTTTTTCCTAGATTATTCAAGTTATGGCCAACCAGATTGCATTTTATTTCTTTAATTAGGCCCAACATCCTTGCTATATCGTTACATCCCCTCTAATGTCTTTGCTTTTTAAACAAGTTTTTAGAGTTATGTGAGATTCTTTGCGACATGGCCTCCCTATATTCCACATTTTTTCCTAAATGATTCAAGTTATGGCCAACCAGATTGCATTTTTTTTCTTTAATTAGGCCCTACATCCTTGCTATATCGTTACATCCTCTCTAATGTCTTTGCTTTTTAAACAAGTTTTTAGAGTTATGTGAGATTCTCTGCGACATGGCCTCCCTAACTTCCACATTTTTTCCTAGATTATTTAAGTTATGGCCAACCAGATTGCATTTTATTTCTTTAATTAAGCCCTACATCCTTGCTATATCGTTACATCCCCTCTAATGTCTTTGTTTTTAAACAAGTTTTTAGAGTTATTTGAGATTGTCTGCGACATGGCTTTTCTGAATTTTTCCTTTTTTCCTAGATTATTTACATTATGGTCAACCAGATTGCATTTTATTTCTTTAATTAGGCCCTACATCCTTCCTATGTCGTTGCATCCCCTCTAATGTCTTTGCTTTTTAAACAAGTTTTTAGAGTTATGTGAGATTCTCTGCGACCTGGCCTCCCTATATTCCACATTTTTTCCTAGATGATTCAAGTTATGGCCAACCAGATTGCATTTTATTTCTTTAATTAGGCCCAACATCCTTGCTAAATCGTTACATCCCCTCTAATGTCTTTGCTTTTTAAACAAGTTTTTAGAGTTATGTGAGATTCTTTGCGACATGGCCTCCCTATATTCCACATTTTTTCCTAGATTATTCAAGTTATGGCCAACCAGATTGCATTTTATTTCTTTAATTAGGTCCAACATTCTTGCTATATCGCTACATCCCCTCTAATGTCTTTGCTTTTTAAACAAGTTTTTAGAGTTATGTGAGATTCTCTGCGACCTGGTCTCTCTGAATTTCTCCTTTTTTCCTAGATTATTTAAATTATGGCCAACCAGACTGCATTTTATTTCGTTAATTAGGTCCAACATTCTTGCTATATCGCTACATCCCCTCTAATGTCTTTGCTTTTTAAACAAGTTTTTAGAGTTATGTGAGATTCTCTGCGACCTGGTCTCTCTGAATTTCTCCTTTTTTCCTAGATTATTTAAATTATGGCCAACCAGATTGCATTTTATTTCTTTAATTAGGCCCTACATCCTTCCTATGTCGTTGCATCCCCCCTAATGTCTTTGCTTTTTAAACAAGTGTTTAGAGATATGTGATATTCTCTGCGACATGGCCTCCCTAAATTCCACATTTTTTCCTAGATTATTCAAGTTATGGCCAACCAGATTGCATTTTATTTCTTTAATTAGGCCCAACATCCTTGCTATATCGTTACATCCCCTCTAATGTCTTTGCTTTTTAAACAAGTTTTTAGAGTTATGTGAGATTCTTTGCGACATGGCCTCCCTATATTCCACATTTTTTCCTAAATGGTTCAAGTTATGGCCAACCAGATTGCATTTTTTTTCTTTAATTAGGCCCTACATCCTTGCTATATCGTTACATCCTCTCTAATGTCTTTGCTTTTTAAACAAGTTTTTAGAGTTATGTGAGATTCTCTGCGACATGGCCTCCCTAACTTCCACATTTTTTCCTATATTATTTAAGTTATGGCCAACCAGATTGCATTTTATTTCTTTAATTAAGCCCTACATCCTTGCTATATCGTTACATCCCCTCTAATGTCTTTGTTTTTTAAACAAGTTTTTAGAGTTATTTGAGATTGTCTGCGACATGGCTTTTCTGAATTTTTCCTTTTTTCCTAGATTATTTACATTATGGTCAACCAGATTGCATTTTATTTCTTTAATTAGGCCCTACATCCTTCCTATGTCGTTGCATCCCCTCTAATGTCTTTGCTTTTTAAACAAGTTTTTAGAGTTATGTGAGATTCTCTGCGACCTGGCCTCCCTATATTCCACATTTTTTCCTAGATGATTCAAGTTATGGCCAACCAGATTGCATTTTATTTCTTTAATTAGGCCCAACATCCTTGCTATATCGTTACATCCCCTCTAATGTCTTTGCTTTTTAAACAAGTTTTTAGAGTTATGTGAGATTCTTTGCGACATGGCCTCCCTATATTCCACATTTTTTCCTAAATTATTCAAGTTATGGCCAACCAGATTGCATTTTATTTCTTTAATTAGGCCCTACATCCTTCCTATATCGTTACAACCTCTCTAATGTCTTTGCTTTTTTAACAAGTTTTTAGAGATATGTGATATTCACTGCGAAATGGTCTCCCTAAATTCCACATTTTTTCCTAGTTTATTTAAGTTATGGCCAACCAGATTGCATTTTATTTCTTTAATTAGGTCCAACATTCTTGCTATATCGCTACATCCCCTCTAATGTCTTTGCTTTTTAAACAAGTTTTTAGAGTTATGTGAGATTCTCTGCGACCTGGTCTCTCTGAATTTCTCCTTTTTTCCTAGATTATTTAAATTATGGCCAACCAGACTGCATTTTATTTCGTTAATTAGGCCCTACATCCTTCCTATATCGTTACATCCCCTCTAATGTCTTTGCTTTTTAATCAAGTTTTTAGAGTTATTTGAGATTGTCTGCGACATGGCTTTTCTGAATTTTTCCTTTTTTCCTAGATTATTTAAATTATGGCCAACCAGATTGCATTTTATTTCTTTAATTAGGCCCTATATCCTTCCTATATCGTTACATCCTCTCTAATGTCTTTGCTTTTTAAACAAGTTTTTAGAGTTATGTGAGATTCTTTGCGACATGGCCTCCCTATATTCCACATTTTTTCCTAGATTATTCAAGTTATGGCCAACCAGATTGCATTTTATTTCTTTAATTAGGTCCAACATTCTTGCTATATCGCTACATCCCCTCTAATGTCTTTGCTTTTTAAACAAGTTTTTAGAGTTATGTGAGATTCTTTGCGACATGGCCTCCCTATATTCCACATTTTTTCCTAGATGATTCAAGTTATGGCCAACCAGATTGCATTTTATTTCTTTAATTAGGCCCAACATCCTTGCTATATCGTTACATCCCCTCTAATGTCTTTGCTTTTTAAACAAGTTTTTAGAGTTATGTGAGATTCTCTGCGACCTGGTCTCTCTGAGTTTCTCCTTTTTTCCTAGATTATTTAAATTATGGCCAACCAGACTGCATTTTATTTCGTTAATTAGGCCCTACATCCTTCCTATATCGTTACATCCCCTCTAATGTCTTTGCTTTTTAAACAAGTTTTTAGAGTTATTTGAGATTGTCTGCGACATGGCTTTTCTGAATTTTTCCTTTTTTCCTAGATTATTTACATTATGGTCAACCAGATTGCATTTTATTTCTTTAATTAGGCCCTACATCCTTCCTATGTCGTTGCATCCCCTCTAATGTCTTTGCTTTTTAAACAAGTTTTTAGAGTTATGTGAGATTCTCTGCGACCTGGCCTCCCTATATTCCACATTTTTTCCTAGATGATTCAAGTTATGGCCAACCAGATTGCATTTTATTTCTTTAATTAGGCCCAACATCCTTGCTATATCGTTACATCCCCTCTAATGTCTTTGCTTTTTAAACAAGTTTTTAGAGTTATGTGAGATTCTTTGCGACATGGCCTCCCTATATTCCACATTTTTTCCTAGATTATTCAAGTTATGACCAACCAGATTGCATTTTATTTCTTTAATTAGGCCCAACATCCTTGCTATATCGTTACATCCCCTCTAATGTCTTTGCTTTTTAAACAAGTTTTTTGAGTTATGTGAGATTCACTGCGAAATGGTCTCCCTAAATTCCACATTTTTTCCTAGTTTATTTAAGTTATGGCCAACCAGACTGCATTTTATTTCGTTAATTAGGCCCTACATCCTTCCTATATCGTTACATCCCCTCTAATGTCTTTGCTTTTTAAACAAGTTTTTAGAGTTATTTGAGATTGTCTGCGACTTGGCTTTTCTGAATTTTTCCTTTTTTCCTAGATTATTTAAATTATGGCCAACCAGATTGCATTTTATTTCTTTAATTAGGCCCAACATCCTTGCTATATCGTTACATCCCCTCTAATGTCTTTGCTTTTTAAACAAGTTTTTTGAGTTATGTGAGATTCACTGCGAAATGGTCTCCCTAAATTCCACATTTTTTCCTAGTTTATTTAAGTTATGGCCAACCAGATTGCATTTTATTTCTTTAATTAGGTCCAACATTCTTGCTATATCGCTACATCCCCTCTAATGTCTTTGCTTTTTAAACACGTTTTTAGAGTTATGTGAGATTCTCTGCGACCTGGTCTCTCTGAATTTCTCCTTTTTTCCTAGATTATTTAAATTATGGCCAACCAGACTGCATTTTATTTCGTTAATTAGGCCCTACATCCTTCCTATATCGTTACATCCCCTCTAATGTCTTTGCTTTTTAAACAAGTTTGTAGAGTTATTTGAGATTGTCTGCGACTTGGCTTTTCTGAATTTTTCCTTTTTTCCTAGATTATTTAAATTATGGCCAACCAGATTGCATTTTATTTCTTTAATTAGGCCCTATATCCTTCCTATATCGTTACATCCTCTCTAATGTCTTTGCTTTTTAAACAAGTTTTTAGAGTTATGTGAGATTCTTTGCGACATGGCCTCCCTATATTCCACATTTTTTCCTAGATGATTCAAGTTATGGCCAACCTGATTGCATTTTATTTCTTTAATTAGGCCCAACATCCTTGCTATATCGTTACATCCCCTCTAATGTCTTTGCTTTTTAAACAAGTTTTTAGAGTTATGTGAGATTCTCTGCGACCTGGTCTCTCTGAGTTTCTCCTTTTTTCCTAGATTATTTAAATTATGGCCAACCAGATTGCATTTTATTTCTTTAATTAGGCCCTATATCCTTCCTATATCGTTACATCCTCTCTAATGTCTTTGCTTTTTAAACAAGTTTTTAGAGTTATGTGAGATTCTTTGCGACATGGTCTCTCTGAATTTCTCCTTTTTTCCTAGATTATTTAAATTATGGCCAACCAGACTGCATTTTATTTCGTTAATTAGGCCCTACATCCTTCCTATATCGTTACATCCCCTCTAATGTCTTTGCTTTTTAAACAAGTTTTTTGAGTTATGTGAGATTCACTGCGAAATGGTCTCCCTAAATTCCACATTTTTTCCTAGTTTATTTAAGTTATGGCCAACCAGATTGCATTTTATTTCTTTAATTAGGTCCAACATTCTTGCTATATCGCTACATCCCCTCTAATGTCTTTGCTTTTTAAACACGTTTTTAGAGTTATGTGAGATTCTCTGCGACCTGGTCTCTCTGAATTTCTCCTTTTTTCCTAGATTATTTAAATTATGGCCAACCAGACTGCATTTTATTTCGTTAATTAGGCCCTACATCCTTCCTATATCGTTACATCCCCTCTAATGTCTTTACTTTTTAAACAAGTTTTTAGAGTTATTTGAGATTGTCTGCGACTTGGCTTTTCTGAATTTTTCCTTTTTTCCTAGATTATTTAAATTATGGCCAACCAGATTGCATTTTATTTCTTTAATTAGGCCCTATATCCTTCCTATATCGTTACATCCTCTCTAATGTCTTTGCTTTTTAAACAAGTTTTTAGAGTTATGTGAGATTCTTTGCGACATGGCCTCCCTATATTCCACATTTTTTCCTAGATGATTCAAGTTATGGCCAACCTGATTGCATTTTATTTCTTTAATTAGGCCCAACATCCTTGCTATATCGTTACATCCCCTCTAATGTCTTTGCTTTTTAAACAAGTTTTTAGAGTTATGTGAGATTCTCTGCGACCTGGTCTCTCTGAGTTTCTCCTTTTTTCCTAGATTATTTAAATTATGGCCAACCAGACTGCATTTTATTACTTGAATTAGGACCTACATCCTTCCTATATCGTTACATCCCCTCTAATGTCTTTGCTTTTTAAACAAGTGTTTAGAGTTATTTGAGATTGTCTGCGACATGGCTTTTCTGAATTTTTCCTTTTTTCCTAGATTATTTAAATTATGGCCAACCCGATTGCATTTTATTTCTTTAATTAGGCCCTATATCCTTCCTATATCGTTACATCCTCTCTAATGTCTTTGCTTTTTAAACAAGTTTTTAGAGTTATGTGAGATTCTTTGCGACATGGCCTCCCTAAATTCCACATTTTTTCCTAGATGATTCAAGTTATGGCCTGCCAGATTGCATTTTAATTCTTAAATTAGGGTCTACATCCTTGATATATCGTTACAACCTCTCTAATGTCTTTGCTTTTTAAACAAGTTTTTAGAGTTATGTGAGATTGTCTGCGACATGGCCTCTCTGAATTTCTCCTTTTTTCCTAGATTATTCAAGTTATGGCCAACCAGATTGCATTTTATTTCTTTAATTAGGCCCTACATCCTTCCTATGTCGTTACATCCCCTCTAATGTCCTTGCTTTTTAAACAAGTTTTTAGAGATATGTGATATTCTCTACGAAATGGTCTCCCTAAATTCCACATTTTTTCCTAGATGATTCAAGTTATGGCCTGCCAGATTGCATTTTATTTCTTTAATTAGGCCCTATATCCTTCCTATATCGTTACATCCTCTCTAATGTCTTTGCTTTTTAAACAAGTTTTTAGAGTTATGTGAGATTCTTTGCGACATGGCCTCCCTAAATTCCACATTTTTTCCTAGATGATTCAAGTTATGGCCTGCCAGATTGCATTTTAATTCTTTAATTAGGGTCTACATCCTTGATATATCGTTACAACCTCTCTAATGTCTTTGCTTTTTAAACAAGTTTTTAGAGATATGTGATATTCTCTGCGAAATGGTCTCCCTAAATTCCACATTTTTTCCTAGATTATTTAAGTTATGGCCAACCAGATTGCATTTTAATTCTTTAATTAGGCCCAACATCCTTGCTATATCGTTACATCCCCTCTAATGTCTTTGCTTTTTAAACAGGTTTTTAGAGTTATGTGAGATTGTCTGCGACATGGCCTCTCTGAATTTCTCCTTTTTTCCTAGATTATTCAAGTTATGGCCAACCAGATTGCATTTTATTTCTTTAATTAGGCCCTACATCCTTCCTATGTCGTTACATCCCCTCTAATGTCCTTGCTTTTTAAACAAGTTTTTAGAGATATGTGATATTCTCTACGAAATGGTCTCCCTAAATTCCACATTTTTTCCTAGATTATTTAAGTTATGGCCAACCAGATTGCATTTTATTTCTTTAATTAGGGTCTACATCCTTGCTATATCGTTACAACCTCTCTAATGTCTTTGCTTTTTAAACAAGTTTTTAGAGTTATGTGAGATTCTCTGCGACCTGGTCTCTCTGAATTTCTCCTTTTTTCCTATATTATTCAAGTTTGGGCCAACCAGATTGCATTTTATTTCTTTAATTAGGCCCTACATCCTTGCTATATCGTTACATCCCCTCTAATGTCTTTGCTTTTTAAACAAGTTTTTAGAGTTATGTGAGATTCTCTGCGACCTGGTCTCTCTGAGTTTCTCCTTTTTTCCTAGATTATTTAAATTATGGCCAACCAGACTGCATTTTATTTCTTTAATTAGGCCCTACATCCTTCCTATATCGTTACATCCCCTCTAATGTCTTTGCTTTTTAAACAAGTTTTTAGAGTTATTTGAGATTGTCTGCGACATGGCTTTTCTGAATTTTTCCTTTTTTCCTAGATTATTTTAATTATGGCCAACCAGATTGCATTTAATTTCTTTAATTAGGCCCTATATCCTTCCTATATCGTTACATCCTCTCTAATGTCTTTGCTTTTTAAACAAGTTTTTAGAGTTATGTGAGATTCTTTGCGACATGGCCTCCCTAAATTCCACATTTTTTCCTAGATGATTCAAGTTATGGCCAACCAGATTGCATTTTATTTCTTAATTAGGGTCTACATCCTTCCAGTGTCTTTACATCCTCTCTAATGTCTTTGCTTTTTAAACAAGTTTTTAGAGTTATGTGAGATTCTTTGCGACATGGCCTCCCTAAATTCCACATTTTTTCCTAGATGATTCAAGTTATGGCCTGCCAGATTGCATTTTATTTCTTTAATTAGGCCCTACATCCTTCCTATATCGTTACATCCTCCCTAATGTCTTTGCTTTTTAAACAAGTTTGTAGAGTTATTTGAGATTGTCTGCGACATGGCTTTTCTGAATTTTTCCTTTTTTCCTAGATTATTTAAATTATGGCCAACCAGATTGCATTTCATTTCTTTAATTAGGCCCTATATCCTTCCTATATCGTTACATCCTCTCTAATGTCTTTGCTTTTTAAACAAGTTTTTAGAGTTATGTGAGATTCTTTGCGACATGGCCTCCCTAAATTCCACATTTTTTCCTAGATGATTCAAGTTATGGCCTGCCAGATTGCATTTTAATTCTTTAATTAGGGTCTACATCCTTGATATATCGTTACAACCTCTCTAATGTCTTTGCTTTTTAAACAAGTTTTTAGAGATATGTGATATTCTCTGCGAAATGGTCTCCCTAAATTCCACATTTTTTCCTAGATTATTTAATTTATGGCCAACCAGATTGCATTTTAATTCTTTAATTAGGCCCAACATCCTTGCTATATCGTTACATCCCCTCTAATGTCTTTGCTTTTTAAACAAGTTTTTAGAGTTATGTGAGATTCTTTGCGACATGGCCTCCCTAAATTCCACATTTTTTCCTAGATGATTCAAGTTATGGCCTGCCAGATTGCATTTTAATTCTTTAATTAGGGTCTACATCCTTGATATATCGTTACAACCTCTCTAATGTCTTTGCTTTTTAAACAAGTTTTTAGAGATATGTGATATTCTCTGCGAAATGGTCTCCCTAAATTCCACATTTTTTCCTAGATTATTTAAGTTATGGCCAACCAGATTGCATTTTTATTCTTTAATTAGGCCCAACATCCTTGCTATATCGTTACATCCCCTCTAATGTCTTTGCTTTTTAAACAAGTTTTTAGAGTTATGTGAGATTGTCTGCGACATGGCCTCTCTGAATTTCTCCTCTTTTCCTAGATTATTCAAGTTATGGCCAACCAGATTGCATTTTATTTCTTTAATTAGGCCCTACATCCTTCCTATGTCGTTACATCCCCTCTAATGTCCTTGCTTTTTAAACAAGTTTTTAGAGATATGTGATATTCTCTACGAAATGGTCTCCCTAAATTCCACATTTTTTCCTAGATTATTTAAGTTATGGCCAACCAGATTGCATTTTATTTCTTTAATTAGGGTCTACATCCTTGCTATATCGTTACAACCTCTCTAATGTCTTTGCTTTTTAAACAAGTTTTTAGAGTTATGTGAGATTCTCTGCGACCTGGTCTCTCTGAATTTCTCCTTTTTTCCTATATTATTCAAGTTTGGGCCAACCAGATTGCATTTTATTTCTTTAATTAGGCCCTACATCCTTCCTATATCGTTACATCCCCTCTAATGTCTTTGCTTTTTAAACAAGTTTTTAGAGTTATTTGAGATTGTCTGCGACATGGCTTTTCTGAATTTTTCCTTTTTTCCTAGATTATTTAAATTATGGCCAACCAGATTGCATTTTAATTCTTTAATTAGGGTCTACATCCTTGATATATCGTTACAACCTCTCTAATGTCTTTGCTTTTTAAACAAGTTTTTAGAGATATGTGATATTCTCTGCGAAATGGTCTCCCTAAATTCCACATTTTTTCCTAGATTATTTAAGTTATGGCCAACCAGATTGCATTTTAATTCTTTAATTAGGCCCAACATCCTTGCTATATCGTTACATCCCCTCTAATGTCTTCGCTTTTTAAACAGGTTTTTGGAGTTATGTGAGATTGTCTGCGACATGGCCTCTCTGAATTTCTCCTTTTTTCCTAGATTATTCAAGTTATGGCCAACCAGATTGCATTTTATTTCTTTAATTAGGCCCTACATCCTTCCTATGTCGTTACATCCCCTCTAATGTCCTTGCTTTTTAAACAAGTTTTTAGAGATATGTGATATTCTCTACGAAATGGTCTCCCTAAATTCCACATTTTTTCCTAGATTATTTAAGTTATGGCCAACCAGATTGCATTTTATTTCTTTAATTAGGGTCTACATCCTTGCTATATCGTTACAACCTCTCTAATGTCTTTGCTTTTTAAACAAGTTTTTAGAGTTATGTGAGATTCTCTGCGACCTGGTCTCTCTGAATTTCTCCTTTTTTCCTATATTATTCAAGTTTGGGCCAACCAGATTGCATTTTATTTCTTTAATTAGGCCCTACATCCTTGCTATATCGTTACATCCCCTCTAATGTCTTTGCTTTTTAAACAAGTTTTTAGAGTTATGTGAGATTCTCTGCGACCTGGTCTCTCTGAGTTTCTCCTTTTTTCCTAGATTATTTAAATTATGGCCAACCAGACTGCATTTTATTTCTTTAATTAGGCCCTACATCCTTCCTATATCGTTACATCCCCTCTAATGTCTTTGCTTTTTAAACAAGTTTTTAGAGTTATTTGAGATTGTCTGCGACATGGCCTCCCTAAATTCCACATTTTTTCCTAGATGATTCAAGTTATGGCCAACCAGATTGCTTTTTATTTCTTAATTAGGGTCTACATCCTTCCTGTGTCTTTACATCCTCTCTAATGTCTTTGCTTTTTAAACAAGTTTTTAGAGTTATGTGAGATTCTTTGCGACATGGCCTCCCTAAATTCCACATTTTTTCCTAGATGATTCAAGTTATGGCCAACCAGATTGCATTTTATTTCTTAATTAGGGTCTACATCCTTCCAGTGTCTTTACATCCTCTCTAATGTCTTTGCTTTTTAAACAAGTTTTTAGAGTTATGTGAGATTCTTTGCGACATGGCCTCCCTAAATTCCACATTTTTTCCTAGATGATTCAAGTTATGGCCTGCCAGATTGCATTTTATTTCTTTAATTAGGCCCTACATCCTTCCTATATCGTTACATCCTCCCTAATGTCTTTGCTTTTTAAACAAGTTTTTAGAGTTATTTGAGATTGTCTGCGACATGGCTTTTCTGAATTTTTCCTTTTTTCCTAGATTATTTAAATTATGGCCAACCAGATTGCATTTCATTTCTTTAATTAGGCCCTATATCCTTCCTATATCGTTACATCCTCTCTAATGTCTTTGCTTTTTAAACAAGTTTTTAGAGTTATGTGAGATTCTTTGCGACATGGCCTCCCTAAATTCCACATTTTTTCCTAGATGATTCAAGTTATGGCCTGCCAGATTGCATTTTAATTCTTTAATTAGGGTCTACATCCTTGATATATCGTTACAACCTCTCTCTGCGAAATGGTCTCCCTAAATTCCACATTTTTTCCTAGATTATTTAATTTATGGCCAACCAGATTGCATTTTAATTCTTTAATTAGGCCCAACATCCTTGCTATATCGTTACATCCCCTCTAATGTCTTTGCTTTTTAAACAAGTTTTTAGAGTTATGTGAGATTCTTTGCGACATGGCCTCCCTAAATTCCACATTTTTTCCTAGATGATTCAAGTTATGGCCTGCCAGATTGCATTTTAATTCTTTAATTAGGGTCTACATCCTTGATATATCGTTACAACCTCTCTAATGTCTTTGCTTTTTAAACAAGTTTTTAGAGATATGTGATATTCTCTGCGAAATGGTCTCCCTAAATTCCACATTTTTTCCTAGATTATTTAAGTTATGGCCAACCAGATTGCATTTTAATTCTTTAATTAGGCCCAACATCCTTGCTATATCGTTACATCCCCTCTAATGTCTTTGCTTTTTAAACAAGTTTTTAGAGTTATGTGAGATTGTCTGCGACATGGCCTCTCTGAATTTCTCCTTTTTTCCTAGATTATTCAAGTTATGGCCAACCAGATTGCATTTTATTTCTTTAATTAGGCCCTACATCCTTCCTATGTCGTTACATCCCCTCTAATGTCCTTGCTTTTTAAACAAGTTTTTAGAGATATGTGATATTCTCTACGAAATGGTCTCCCTAAATTCCACATTTTTTCCTAGATTATTTAAGTTATGGCCAACCAGATTGCATTTTATTTCTTTAATTAGGGTCTACATCCTTGCTATATCGTTACAACCTCTCTAATGTCTTTGCTTTTTAAACAAGTTTTTAGAGTTATGTGAGATTCTCTGCGACCTGGTCTCTCTGAATTTCTCCTTTTTTCCTATATTATTCAAGTTTGGGCCAACCAGATTGCATTTTATTTCTTTAATTAGGCCCTACATCCTTCCTATATCGTTACATCCTCCCTAATGTCTTTGCTTTTTAAACAAGTTTTTAGAGTTATTTGAGATTGTCTGCGACATGGCTTTTCTGAATTTTTCCTTTTTTCCTAGATTATTTTAATTATGGCCAACCAGATTGCATTTAATTTCTTTAATTAGGCCCTATATCCTTCCTATATCGTTACATCCTCTCTAATGTCTTTGCTTTTTAAACAAGTTTTTAGAGTTATGTGAGATTCTTTGCGACATGGCCTCCCTAAATTCCACATTTTTTCCTAGATGATTCAAGTTATGGCCAACCAGATTGCATTTTATTTCTTAATTAGGGTCTACATCCTTCCAGTGTCTTTACATCCTCTCTAATGTCTTTGCTTTTTAAACAAGTTTTTAGAGTTATGTGAGATTCTTTGCGACATGGCCTCCCTAAATTCCACATTTTTTCCTAGATGATTCAAGTTATGGCCTGCCAGATTGCATTTTATTTCTTTAATTAGGCCCTACATCCTTCCTATATCGTTACATCCTCCCTAATGTCTTTGCTTTTTAAACAAGTTTTTAGAGTTATTTGAGATTGTCTGCGACATGGCTTTTCTGAATTTTTCCTTTTTTCCTAGATTATTTAAATTATGGCCAACCAGATTGCATTTCATTTCTTTAATTAGGCCCTATATCCTTCCTATATCGTTACATCCTCTCTAATGTCTTTGCTTTTTAAACAAGTTTTTAGAGTTATGTGAGATTCTTTGCGACATGGCCTCCCTAAATTCCACATTTTTTCCTAGATGATTCAAGTTATGGCCTGCCAGATTGCATTTTAATTCTTTAATTAGGGTCTACATCCTTGATATATCGTTACAACCTCTCTCTGCGAAATGGTCTCCCTAAATTCCACATTTTTTCCTAGATTATTTAATTTATGGCCAACCAGATTGCATTTTAATTCTTTAATTAGGCCCAACATCCTTGCTATATCGTTACATCCCCTCTAATGTCTTTGCTTTTTAAACAAGTTTTTAGAGTTATGTGAGATTCTTTGCGACATGGCCTCCCTAAATTCCACATTTTTCCTAGATGATTCAAGTTATGGCCTGCCAGATTGCATTTTAATTCTTTAATTAGGGTCTACATCCTTGATATATCGTTACAACCTCTCTAATGTCTTTGCTTTTTAAACAAGTTTTTAGAGATATGTGATATTCTCTGCGAAATGGTCTCCCTAAATTCCACATTTTTTCCTAGATTATTTAAGTTATGGCCAACCAGATTGCATTTTAATTCTTTAATTAGGCCCAACATCCTTGCTATATCGTTACATCCCCTCTAATGTCTTTGCTTTTTAAACAAGTTTTTAGAGTTATGTGAGATTGTCTGCGACATGGCCTCTCTGAATTTCTCCTTTTTTCCTAGATTATTCAAGTTATGGCCAACCAGATTGCATTTTATTTCTTTAATTAGGCCCTACATCCTTCCTATGTCGTTACATCCCCTCTAATGTCCTTGCTTTTTAAACAAGTTTTTAGAGATATGTGATATTCTCTACGAAATGGTCTCCCTAAATTCCACATTTTTTCCTAGATTATTTAAGTTATGGCCAACCAGATTGCATTTTATTTCTTTAATTAGGGTCTACATCCTTGCTATATCGTTACAACCTCTCTAATGTCTTTGCTTTTTAAACAAGTTTTTAGAGTTATGTGAGATTCTCTGCGACCTGGTCTCTCTGAATTTCTCCTTTTTTCCTATATTATTCAAGTTTGGGCCAACCAGATTGCATTTTATTTCTTTAATTAGGCCCTACATCCTTCCTATATCGTTACATCCTCCCTAATGTCTTTGCTTTTTAAACAAGTTTTTAGAGTTATTTGAGATTGTCTGCGACATGGCTTTTCTGAATTTTTCCTTTTTTCCTAGATTATTTTAATTATGGCCAACCAGATTGCATTTAATTTCTTTAATTAGGCCCTATATCCTTCCTATATCGTTACATCCTCTCTAATGTCTTTGCTTTTTAAACAAGTTTTTAGAGTTATGTGAGATTCTTTGCGACATGGCCTCCCTAAATTCCACATTTTTTCCTAGATGATTCAAGTTATGGCCAACCAGATTGCATTTTATTTCTTAATTAGGGTCTACATCCTTCCAGTGTCTTTACATCCTCTCTAATGTCTTTGCTTTTTAAACAAGTTTTTAGAGTTATGTGAGATTCTTTGCGACATGGCCTCCCTAAATTCCACATTTTTTCCTAGATGATTCAAGTTATGGCCTGCCAGATTGCATTTTATTTCTTTAATTAGGCCCTACATCCTTCCTATATCGTTACATCCTCCCTAATGTCTTTGCTTTTTAAACAAGTTTTTAGAGTTATTTGAGATTGTCTGCGACATGGCTTTTCTGAATTTTTCCTTTTTTCCTAGATTATTTAAATTATGGCCAACCAGATTGCATTTCATTTCTTTAATTAGGCCCTATATCCTTCCTATATCGTTACATCCTCTCTAATGTCTTTGCTTTTTAAACAAGTTTTTAGAGTTATGTGAGATTCTTTGCGACATGGCCTCCCTAAATTCCACATCTTTTCCTAGATGATTCAAGTTATGGCCTGCCAGATTGCATTTTAATTCTTTAATTAGGGTCTACATCCTTGATATATCGTTACAACCTCTCTCTGCGAAATGGTCTCCCTAAATTCCACATTTTTTCCTAGATTATTTAATTTATGGCCAACCAGATTGCATTTTAATTCTTTAATTAGGCCCAACATCCTTGCTATATCGTTACATCCCCTCTAATGTCTTTGCTTTTTAAACAAGTTTTTAGAGTTATGTGAGATTCTTTGCGACATGGCCTCCCTAAATTCCACATTTTTTCCTAGATGATTCAAGTTATGGCCTGCCAGATTGCATTTTAATTCTTTAATTAGGGTCTACATCCTTGATATATCGTTACAACCTCTCTAATGTCTTTGCTTTTTAAACAAGTTTTTAGAGATATGTGATATTCTCTGCGAAATGGTCTCCTTAAATTCCACATTTTTTCCTAGATTATTTAAGTTATGGCCAACCAGATTGCATTTTAATTCTTTAATTAGGCCCAACATCCTTGCTATATCGTTACATCCCCTCTAATGTCTTTGCTTTTTAAACAAGTTTTTAGAGTTATGTGAGATTGTCTGCGACATGGCCTCTCTGAATTTCTCCTTTTTTCCTAGATTATTCAAGTTATGGCCAACCAGATTGCATTTTATTTCTTTAATTAGGCCCTACATCCTTCCTATGTCGTTACATCCCCTCTAATGTCCTTGCTTTTTAAACAAGTTTTTAGAGATATGTGATATTCTCTACGAAATGGTCTCCCTAAATTCCACATTTTTTCCTAGATTATTCAAGTTTGGGCCAACCAGATTGCATTTTATTTCTTTAATTAGGCCCTACATCCTTCCTATATCGTTACATCCCCTCTAATGTCTTTGCTTTTTAAACAAGTTTTTAGAGTTATTTGAGATTGTCTGCGACATGGCTTTTCTGAATTTTTCCTTTTTTCCTAGATTATTTAAATTATGGCCAACCAGATTGCATTTTATTTCTTTAATTAGGCCCAACATCCTTGCTATATCGCTACATCCCCTCTAATGTCTTTGCTTTTTAAACAAGTTTTTAGAGTTATGTGAGATTCTTTGCGACATGGCCTCCCTAAATTCCACATTTTTTCCTAGATGATTCAAGTTATGGCCTGCCAGATTGCATTTTATTTCTTTAATTAGGCCCCACATCCTTCCTATATCGTTACATCCTCTCTAATGTCTTTGCTTTTTAAACAAGTTTTTAGAGTTATGTGAGATTCTCTGCGACCTGGCCTCCCTATATTCCACATTTTTTCCTAGATGATTCAAGTTATGGCCAACCAGATTGCATTTTATTTCTTTAATTAGGCCCAACATCCTTGCTATATCGTTACATCCCCTCTAATGTCTTTGCTTTTTAAACAAGTTTTTAGAGTTATGTGAGATTCTTTGCGACATGGCCTCCCTATATTCCACATTTTTTCCTAGATTATTCAAGTTATGGCCAACCAGATTGCATTTTATTTCTTTAATTAGGCCCAACATCCTTGCTATATCGTTACATCCCCTCTAATGTCTTTGCTTTTTAAACAAGTTTTTAGAGTTATGTGAGATTCACTGCGAAATGGTCTCCCTAAATTCCACATTTTTTCCTAGTTTATTTAAGTTATGGCCAACCAGATTGCATTTTATTTCTTTAATTAGGGTCTACATCCTTGCTATATCGTTACAACCTCTCTAATGTCTTATCTTTTTAAACAAGTTTTTAGAGTTATGTGAGATTCTCTGCGACCTGGTCTCTCTGAATTTCTCCTTTTTTCCTATATTATTCAAGTTTGGGCCAACCAGATTGCATTTTATTTCTTTAATTAGGGCCTACATCCTTGCTATATCGTTACATCCCCTCTAATGTCTTTGCTTTTTAAACAAGTTTTTAGAGTTATGTGAGATTCTCTGCGACCTGGTCTCTCTGAGTTTCTCCTTTTTTCCTAGATTATTTAAATTATGGCCAACCAGACTGCATTTTATTTCTTTAATTAGGCCCTACATCCTTCCTATATCGTTACATCCCCTCTAATGTCTTTGCTTTTTAAACAAGTTTTTAGAGTTATTTGAGATTGTCTGCGACATGGCTTTTCTGAATTTTTCCTTTTTTCCTAGATTATTTAAATTATGGCCAACCAGATTGCATTTTATTTCTTTAATTAGGCCCTATATCCTTCCTATATCGTTACATCCTCTCTATTGTCTTTGCTTTTTAAACAAGTTTTTAGAGATATGTGATATTCTCTGCGAATGGTCTCCCTAAATTCCACATTTTTTCCTAGATTATTTAAGTTATGGCCAACCAGATTGCATTTTAATTCTTTAATTAGGCCCAACATCCTTGCTATATCGTTACATCCCCTCTAATGTCTTTGCTTTTTAAACAAGTTTTTAGAGTTATGTGAGATTGTCTGCGACATGGCCTCTCTGAATTTCTCCTTTTTTCCTAGATTATTCAAGTTATGGCCAACCAGATTGCATTTTATTTCTTTAATTAGGGTCTACATCCTTGCTATATCGTTACAACCTCTCTAATGTCTTTGCTTTTTAAACAAGTTTTTAGAGTTATGTGAGATTCTCTGCGACCTGGTCTCTCTGAATTTCTCCTTTTTTCCTATATTATTCAAGTTTGGGCCAACCAGATTGCATTTTATTTCTTTAATTAGGCCCTATATCCTTCCTATATCGTTACATCCCCTCTAATGTCTTTGCTTTTTAAACAAGTTTTCAGAGTTATTTGAGATTGTCTGCGACATGGCTTTTCTGAATTTTTCCTTTTTTCCTAGATTATTTAAATTATGGCCAACCAGATTGCATTTTATTTCTTAATTAGGGTCTACATCCTTCCTGTGTCTTTACATCCTCTCTAATGTCTTTGCTTTTTAAACAAGTTTTTAGAGTTATGTGAGATTCTTTGCGACATGGCCTCCCTAAATTCCACATTTTTTCCTAGATGATTCAATTTATGGCCTGCCAGATTGCATTTTATTTCTTTAATTAGGCCCCACATCCTTCCTATATCGTTACATCCTCTCTAATGTCTTTGCTTTTTAAACAAGTTTTTAGAGTTATGTGAGATTCTCTGCGACCTGGCCTCCCTATATTCCACATTTTTTCCTTGATGATTCACGTTATGGCCAACCAGATTGCATTTTATTTCTTTAATTAGGCCCAACATCCTTGCTATATCGTTACATCCCCTCTAATGTCTATCTTTTTAAACAAGTTTTTAGAGTTATGTGAGATTCTTTGCGACATGGCCTCCCTATATTCCACATTTTTTCCTAGATTATTCAAGTTATGGCCAACCAGATTGCATTTTATTTCTTTAATTAGGCCCTACATCCTTCCTATGTCGTTGCATCCCCCCTAATGTCTTTGCTTTTTAAACAAGTGTTTAGAGATATGTGATATTCTCTGCGACATGGCCTCCCTAAATTCCACATTTTTTCCTAGATTATTCAAGTTATGGCCAACCAGATTGCATTTTATTTCTTTAATTAGGCCCAACATCCTTGCTATATCGTTACATCCCCTCTAATGTCTTTGCTTTTTAAACAAGTTTTTAGAGTTATGTGAGATTCTTTGCGACATGGCCTCCCTATATTCCACATTTTTTCCTAAATGATTCAAGTTATGGCCAACCAGATTGCATTTTTTTTCTTTAATTAAGCCCTACATCCTTGCTATATCGTTACATCCCCTCTAATGTCTTTGTTTTTTAAACAAGTTTTTAGAGTTATTTGAGATTGTCTGCGACATGGCTTTTCTGAATTTTTCCTTTTTTCCTAGATTATTTACATTATGGTCAACCAGATTGCATTTTATTTCTTTAATTAGGCCCTACATCCTTCCTATGTCGTTGCATCCCCTCTAATGTCTTTGCTTTTTAAACAAGTTTTTAGAGTTATGTGAGATTCTCTGCGACCTGGCCTCCCTATATTCCACATTTTTTCCTAGATGATTCAAGTTATGGCCAACCAGATTGCATTTTATTTCTTTAATTAGGCCCAACATCCTTGCTATATCGTTACATCCCCTCTAATGTCTTTGCTTTTTAAACAAGTTTTTAGAGTTATGTGAGATTCTTTGCGACATGGCCTCCCTATATTCCACATTTTTTCCTAGATTATTCAAGTTATGGCCAACCAGATTGCATTTTATTTCTTTAATTAGGCCCTACATCCTTCCTATATCGTTACATCCCCTCTAATGTCTTTGCTTTTTAATCAAGTTTTTAGAGTTATTTGAGATTCTCTGCGACCTGGTCTCTCTGAATTTCTCCTTTTTTCCTAGATTATTTAAATTATGGCCAACCAGACTGCATTTTATTTCGTTAATTAGGCCCTACATCCTTCCTATATCGTTACATCCCCTCTAATGTCTTTGCTTTTTAATCAAGTTTTTAGAGTTATTTGAGATTGTCTGCGACATGGCTTTTCTGAATTTTTCCTTTTTTCCTAGATTATTTAAATTATGGCCAACCAGATTGCATTTTATTTCTTTAATTAGGCCCCACATCCTTCCTATATCGTTACATCCTCTCTAATGTCTTTGCTTTTTAAACAAGTTTTTAGAGTTATGTGAGATTCTTTGCGACATGGCCTCCCTATATTCCACATTTTTTCCTAGATTATTCAAGTTATGGCCAACCAGATTGCATTTTATTTCTTTAATTAGGTCCAACATTCTTGCTATATCGCTACATCCCCTCTAATGTCTTTGCTTTTTAAACAAGTTTTTAGAGGTATGTGAGATTCTTTGCGACATGGCCTCCCTATATTCCACATTTTTTCCTAGATGATTCAAGTTATGGCCAACCAGATTGCATTTTATTTCTTTAATTAGGCCCAACATCCTTGCTATATCGTTACATCCCCTCTAATGTCTTTGCTTTTTAAACAAGTTTTTAGAGTTATGTGAGATTCTCTGCGACCTGGTCTCTCTGAGTTTCTCCTTTTTTCCTAGATTATTTAAATTATGGCCAACCAGACTGCATTTTATTTCGTTAATTAGGCCCTACATCCTTCCTATATCGTTACATCCCCTCTAATGTCTTTGCTTTTTAAACAAGTTTTTAGAGTTATTTGAGATTGTCTGCGACATGGCTTTTCTGAATTTTTCCTTTTTTCCTAGATTATTTACATTATGGTCAACCAGATTGCATTTTATTTCTTTAATTAGACCCTACATCCTTCCTATGTCGTTGCATCCCCTCTAATGTCTTTGCTTTTTAAACAAGTTTTTAGAGTTATGTGAGATTCTCTGCGACCTGGCCTCCCTATATTCCACATTTTTTCCTAGATGATTCAAGTTATGGCCAACCAGATTGCATTTTATTTCTTTAATTAGGCCCAACATCCTTGCTATATCGTTACATCCCCTCTAATGTCTTTGCTTTTTAAACAAGTTTTTAGAGTTATGTGAGATTCTTTGCGACATGGCCTCCCTATATTCCACATTTTTTCCTAGATTATTCAAGTTATGACCAACCAGATTGCATTTTATTTCTTTAATTAGGCCCAACATCCTTGCTATATCGTTACATCCCCTCTAATGTCTTTGCTTTTTAAACAAGTTTTTTGAGTTATGTGAGATTCACTGCGAAATGGTCTCCCTAAATTCCACATTTTTTCCTAGTTTATTTAAGTTATGGCCAACCAGATTGCATTTTATTTCTTTAATTAGGTCCAACATTCTTGCTATATCGCTACATCCCCTCTAATGTCTTTGCTTTTTAAACAAGTTTTTAGAGTTATGTGAGATTCTCTGCGACCTGGTCTCTCTGAATTTCTCCTTTTTTCCTAGATTATTTAAATTATGGCCAACCAGACTGCATTTTATTTCGTTAATTAGGCCCTACATCCTTCCTATATCGTTACATCCCCTCTAATGTCTTTGCTTTTTAAACAAGTTTTTAGAGTTATTTGAGATTGTCTGCGACTTGGCTTTTCTGAATTTTTCCTTTTTTCCTAGATTATTTAAATTATGGCCAACCAGATTGCATTTTATTTCTTTAATTAGGCCCTATATCCTTCCTATATCGTTACATCCTCTCTAATGTCTTTGCTTTTTAAACAAGTTTTTAGAGTTATGTGAGATTCTTTGCGACATGGCCTCCCTATATTCCACATTTTTTCCTAGATGATTCAAGTTATGGCCAACCTGATTGCATTTTATTTCTTTAATTAGGCCCAACATCCTTGCTATATCGTTACATCCCCTCTAATGTCTTTGCTTTTTAAACAAGTTTTTAGAGTTATGTGAGATTCTCTGCGACCTGGTCTCTCTGAGTTTCTCCTTTTTTCCTAGATTATTTAAATTATGGCCAACCAGACTGCATTTTATTTCTTGAATTAGGACCTACATCCTTCCTATGTCGTTACATCCTCTCTAATGTCTTTGCTTTTTAAACAAGTGTTTAGAGTTATTTGAGATTGTCTGCGACATGGCTTTTCTGAATTTTTCCTTTTTTCCTAGATTATTTAAATTATGGCCAACCCGATTGCATTTTATTTCTTTAATTAGGCCCTATATCCTTCCTATATCGTTACATCCTCTCTAATGTCTTTGCTTTTTAAACAAGTTTTTAGAGTTATGTGAGATTCTTTGCGACATGGCCTCCCTAAATTCCACATTTTTTCCTAGATGATTCAAGTTATGGCCTGCCAGATTGCATTTTAATTCTTAAATTAGGGTCTACATCCTTGATATATCGTTACAACCTCTCTAATGTCTTTGCTTTTTAAACAAGTTTTTAGAGTTATGTGAGATTGTCTGCGACATGGCCTCTCTGAATTTCTCCTTTTTTCCTAGATTATTCAAGTTATGGCCAACCAGATTGCATTTTATTTCTTTAATTAGGCCCTACATCCTTCCTATGTCGTTACATCCCCTCTAATGTCCTTGCTTTTTAAACAAGTTTTTAGAGATATGTGATATTCTCTACGAAATGGTCTCCCTAAATTCCACATTTTTTCCTAGATGATTCAAGTTATGGCCTGCCAGATTGCATTTTATTTCTTTAATTAGGCCCTATATCCTTCCTATATCGTTACATCCTCTCTAATGTCTTTGCTTTCTAAACAAGTTTTTAGAGTTATGTGAGATTCTTTGCGACATGGCCTCCCTAAATTCCACATTTTTTCCTAGATGATTCAAGTTATGGCCTGCCAGATTGCATTTTAATTCTTTAATTAGGGTCTACATCCTTGATATATCGTTACAACCTCTCTAATGTCTTTGCTTTTTAAACAAGTTTTTAGAGATATGTGATAATCTCTGCGAAATGGTCTCCCTAAATTCCACATTTTTTCCTAGATTATTTAAGTTATGGCCAACCAGATTGCATTTTAATTCTTTAATTAGGCCCAACATCCTTGCTATATCGTTACATCCCCTCTAATGTCTTTGCTTTTTAAACAAGTTTTTAGAGTTATGTGAGATTGTCTGCGACATGGCCTCTCTGAATTTCTCCTTTTTTCCTAGATTATTCAAGTTATGGCCAACCAGATTGCATTTTATTTCTTTAATTAGGCCCTACATCCTTCCTATGTCGTTACATCCCCTCTAATGTCCTTGCTTTTTAAACAAGTTTTTAGAGATATGTGATATTCTCTACGAAATGGTCTCCCTAAATTCCACATTTTTTCCTAGATTATTTAAGTTATGGCCAACCAGATTGCATTTTATTTCTTTAATTAGGGTCTACATCCTTGCTATATCGTTACAACCTCTCTAATGTCTTTGCTTTTTAAACAAGTTTTTAGAGTTATGTGAGATTCTCTGCGACCTGGTCTCTCTGAATTTCTCCTTTTTTCCTATATTATTCAAGTTTGGGCCAACCAGATTGCATTTTATTTCTTTAATTAGGCCCTACATCCTTGCTATATCGTTACATCCCCTCTAATGTCTTTGCTTTTTAAACAAGTTTTTAGAGTTATGTGAGATTCTCTGCGACCTGGTCTCTCTGAGTTTCTCCTTTTTTCCTAGATTATTTAAATTATGGCCAACCAGACTGCATTTTATTTCTTTAATTAGGCCCTACATCCTTCCTATATCGTTACATCCCCTCTAATGTCTTTGCTTTTTAAACAAGTTTTTAGAGTTATTTGAGATTGTCTGCGACATGGCTTTTCTGAATTTTTCCTTTTTTCCTAGATTATTTTAATTATGGCCAACCAGATTGCATTTAATTTCTTTAATTAGGCCCTATATCCTTCCTATATCGTTACATCCTCTCTAATGTCTTTGCTTTTTAAACAAGTTTTTAGAGTTATGTGAGATTCTTTGCGACATGGCCTCCCTAAATTCCACATTTTTTCCTAGATGATTCAAGTTATGGCCAACCAGATTGCATTTTATTTCTTTAATTAGGGTCTACATCCTTGCTATATCGTTACAACCTCTCTAATGTCTTTGCTTTTTAAACAAGTTTTTAGAGTTATGTGAGATTCTCTGCGACCTGGTCTCTCTGAATTTCTCCTTTTTTCCTATATTATTCAAGTTTGGGCCAACCAGATTGCATTTTATTTCTTTAATTAGGCCCTACATCCTTCCTATATCGTTACATCCCCTCTAATGTCTTTGCTTTTTAAACAAGTTTTTAGAGTTATTTGAGATTGTCTGCGACATGGCTTTTCTGAATTTTTCCTTTTTTCCTAGATTATTTAAATTATGGCCAACCAGATTGCATTTTATTTCTTTAATTAGGCCCAACATCCTTGCTATATCGCTACATCCCCTCTAATGTCTTTGCTTTTTAAACAAGTTTTTAGAGTTATGTAAGATTCTTTGCGACATGGCCTCCCTAAATTCCACATTTTTTCCTAGATGATTCAAGTTATGGCCAACCAGATTGCTTTTTATTTCTTAATTAGGGTCTACATCCTTCCTGTGTCTTTACATCCTCTCTAATGTCTTTGCTTTTTAAACAAGTTTTTAGAGTTATGTGAGATTCTTTGCGACATGGCCTCCCTAAATTCCACATTTTTTCCTAGATGATTCAAGTTATGGCCTGCCAGATTGCATTTTATTTCTTTAATTAGGCCCCACATCCTTCCTATATCGTTACATCCTCTCTAATGTCTTTGCTTTTTAAACAAGTTTTTAGAGTTATGTGAGATTCTCTGCGACCTGGCCTCCCTATATTCCACATTTTTTCCTAGATGATTCAAGTTATGGCCAACCAGATTGCATTTTATTTCTTTAATTAGGCCCAACATCCTTGCTATATCGTTACATCCCCTCTAATGTCTTTGCTTTTTAAACAAGTTTTTAGAGTTATGTGAGATTCTTTGCGACATGGCCTCCCTATATTCCACATTTTTTCCTAGATTATTCAAGTTATGGCCAACCAGATTGCATTTTATTTCTTTAATTAGGCCCAACATCCTTGCTATATCGTTACATCCCCTCTAATGTCTTTGCTTTTTAAACAAGTTTTTAGAGTTATGTGAGATTCACTGCGAAATGGTCTCCCTAAATTCCACATTTTTTCCTAGTTTATTTAAGTTATGGCCAACCAGATTGCATTTTATTTCTTTAATTAGGTCCAACATCCTTGCTATATCGCTACATCCCCTCTAATGTCTTTGCTTTTTAAACAAGTTTTTAGAGTTATGTGAGATTCTCTGCGACCTGGTCTCTCTGAATTTCTCCTTTTTTCCTAGATTATTTAAGTTATGGCCAACCAGATTGCATTTTATTTCTTTAATTAGGGTCTACATCCTTGCTATATCGTTACAACCTCTCTAATGTCTTATCTTTTTAAACAAGTTTTTAGAGTTATGTGAGATTCTCTGCGACCTGGTCTCTCTGAATTTCTCCTTTTTTCCTATATTATTCAAGTTTGGGCCAACCAGATTGCATTTTATTTCTTTAATTAGGGCCTACATCCTTGCTATATCGTTACATCCCCTCTAATGTCTTTGCTTTTTAAACAAGTTTTTAGAGTTATGTGAGATTCTCTGCGACCTGGTCTCTCTGAGTTTCTCCTTTTTTCCTAGATTATTTAAATTATGGCCAACCAGACTGCATTTTATTTCTTTAATTAGGCCCTACATCCTTCCTATATCGTTAAATCCCCTCTAATGTCTTTGCTTTTTAAACAAGTTTTTAGAGTTATTTGAGATTGTTTGCGACATGGCTTTTCTGAATTTTTCCTTTTTTCCTAGATTATTTAAATTATGGCCAACCAGATTGCATTTTATTTCTTTAATTAGGCCCTGTATCCTTCCTATATCGTTACATCCTCTCTATTGTCTTTGCTTTTTAAACAAGTTTTTAGAGATATGTGATATTCTCTGCGAATGGTCTCCCTAAATTCCACATTTTTTCCTAGATTATTTAAGTTATGGCCAACCAGATTGCATTTTAATTCTTTAATTAGGCCCAACATCCTTGCTATATCGTTACATCCCCTCTAATGTCTTTGCTTTTTAAACATGTTTTTAGAGTTATGTGAGATTGTCTGCGACATGGCCTCCCTAAATTCCACATTTTTTCCTAGATGATTCAAGTTATGGCCTGCCAGATTGCATTTTATTTCTTTAATTAGGCCCTACATCCTTCCTATATCGTTACATCCTCTCTAATGTCTTTGCTTTTTAAACAAGTTTTTAGAGTTATGTGAGATTCTTTGCGACATGGCCTCCCTAAATTCCACATTTTTTCCTAGATGATTCAAGTTATGGCCAACCAGATTGCATTTTAATTCTTTAATTAGGCCCAACATCCTTGCTATATCGTTACATCCCCTCTAATGTCTTTGCTTTTTAAACAAGTTTTTAGAGTTATGTGAGATTGTCTGCGACATGGCCTCTCTGAATTTCTCCTTTTTTCCTAGATTATTCAAGTTATGGCCAACCAGATTGCATTTTATTTCTTTAATCAGGCCCTACATCCTTCCTATGTCGTTGCATCCCCTCTAATGTCTTTGCTTTTTAAACAAGTTTTTAGAGTTATGTGAGATTCTCTGCGACCTGGCCTCCCTATATTCCACATTTTTTCCTAGATTATTCAAATTATGGCCAACCAGACTGCATTTTATTTCGTTAATTAGGCCCTACATCCTTCCTATATCGTTACATCCCCTCTAATGTCTTTGCTTTTTAAACAAGTTTTTAGAGTTATTTGAGATTGTCTGCGACTTGGCTTTTCTGAATTTTTCCTTTTTTCCTAGATTATTTAAATTATGGCCAACCAGATTGCATTTTATTTCTTTAATTAGGCCCTATATCCTTCCTATATCGTTACATCCTCTCTAATGTCTTTGCTTTTTAAACAAGTTTTTAGAGTTATGTGAGATTCTTTGCGACATGGCCTCCCTATATTCCACATTTTTTCCTAGATGATTCAAGTTATGACCAACCAGATTGCATTTTATTTCTTTAATTAGGCCCAACATCCTTGCTATATCGTTACATCCCCTCTAATGTCTTTGCTTTTTAAACAAGTTTTTTGAGTTATGTGAGATTCACTGCGAAATGGTCCCCCTAAATTCCACATTTTTTCCTAGTTTATTTAAGTTATGGCCAGCCAGATTGCATTTTATTTCTTGAATGAGGACCTACATCCTTCCTATGTCGTTACATCCTCTCTAATGTCTTTGCTTTTTAAACAAGTTTTTAGAGTTATGTGAGATTCTCTGCGACCTGGTCTCTCTGAGTTTCTCCTTTTTTCCTAGATTATTTAAATTATGGCCAACCAGACTGCATTTTATTTCTTGAATGAGGACCTACATCCTTCCTATGTCGTTACATCCTCTCTAATGTCTTTGCTTTTTAAACAAGTGTTTAGAGTTATTTGAGATTGTCTGCGACATGGCTTTTCTGAATTTTTCCTTTTTTCCTAGATTATTTAAATTATGGCCAACCCGATTGCATTTTATTTCTTTAATTAGGCCCTATATCCTTCCTATATCGTTACATCCTCTCTAATGTCTTTGCTTTTTAAACAAGTTTTTAGAGTTATGTGAGATTCTTTGCGACATGGCCTCCCTAAATTCCACATTTTTTCCTAGATGATTCAAGTTATGGCCTGCCAGATTGCATTTTAATTCTTAAATTAGGGTCTACATCCTTGATATATCGTTACAACCTCTCTAATGTCTTTGCTTTTTAAACAAGTTTTTAGAGTTATGTGAGATTGTCTGCGACATGGCCTCTCTGAATTTCTCCTTTTTTCCTAGATTATTCAAGTTATGGCCAACCAGATTGCATTTTATTTCTTTAATTAGGCCCTACATCCTTCCTATGTCGTTACATCCCCTCTAATGTCCTTGCTTTTTAAACAAGTTTTTAGAGATATGTGATATTCTCTACGAAATGGTCTCCCTAAATTCCACATTTTTTCCTAGATGATTCAAGTTATGGCCTGCCAGATTGCATTTTATTTCTTTAATTAGGCCCTATATCCTTCCTATATCGTTACATCCTCTCTAATGTCTTTGCTTTCTAAACAAGTTTTTAGAGTTATGTGAGATTCTTTGCGACATGGCCTCCCTAAATTCCACATTTTTTCCTAGATGATTCAAGTTATGGCCTGCCAGATTGCATTTTAATTCTTTAATTAGGGTCTACATCCTTGATATATCGTTACAACCTCTCTAATGTCTTTGCTTTTTAAACAAGTTTTTAGAGATATGTGATATTCTCTGCGAAATGGTCTCCCTAAATTCCACATTTTTTCCTAGATTATTTAAGTTATGGCCAACCAGATTGCATTTTAATTCTTTAATTAGGCCCAACATCCTTGCTATATCGTTACATCCCCTCTAATGTCTTTGCTTTTTAAACAAGTTTTTAGAGTTATGTGAGATTGTCTGCGACATGGCCTCTCTGAATTTCTCCTTTTTTCCTAGATTATTCAAGTTATGGCCAACCAGATTGCATTTTATTTCTTTAATTAGGCCCTACATCCTTCCTATGTCGTTACATCCCCTCTAATGTCCTTGCTTTTTAAACAAGTTTTTAGAGATATGTGATATTCTCTACGAAATGGTCTCCCTAAATTCCACATTTTTTCCTAGATTATTTAAGTTATGGCCAACCAGATTGCATTTTATTTCTTTAATTAGGGTCTACATCCTTGCTATATCGTTACAACCTCTCTAATGTCTTTGCTTTTTAAACAAGTTTTTAGAGTTATGTGAGATTCTCTGCGACCTGGTCTCTCTGAATTTCTCCTTTTTTCCTATATTATTCAAGTTTGGGCCAACCAGATTGCATTTTATTTCTTTAATTAGGCCCTACATCCTTGCTATATCGTTACATCCCCTCTAATGTCTTTGCTTTTTAAACAAGTTTTTAGAGTTATGTGAGATTCTCTGCGACCTGGTCTCTCTGAGTTTCTCCTTTTTTCCTAGATTATTTAAATTATGGCCAACCAGACTGCATTTTATTTCTTTAATTAGGCCCTACATCCTTCCTATATCGTTACATCCCCTCTAATGTCTTTGCTTTTTAAACAAGTTTTTAGAGTTATTTGAGATTGTCTGCGACATGGCTTTTCTGAATTTTTCCTTTTTTCCTAGATTATTTTAATTATGGCCAACCAGATTGCATTTAATTTCTTTAATTAGGCCCTATATCCTTCCTATATCGTTACATCCTCTCTAATGTCTTTGCTTTTTAAACAAGTTTTTAGAGTTATGTGAGATTCTTTGCGACATGGCCTCCCTAAATTCCACATTTTTTCCTAGATGATTCAAGTTATGGCCAACCAGATTGCATTTTATTTCTTAATTAGGGTCTACATCCTTCCAGTGTCTTTACATCCTCTCTAATGTCTTTGCTTTTTAAACAAGTTTTTAGAGTTATGTGAGATTCTTTGCGACATGGCCTCCCTAAATTCCACATTTTTTCCTAGATGATTCAAGTTATGGCCTGCCAGATTGCATTTTATTTCTTTAATTAGGCCCTACATCCTTCCTATATCGTTACATCCTCCCTAATGTCTTTGCTTTTTAAACAAGTTTTTAGAGTTATTTGAGATTGTCTGCGACATGGCTTTTCTGAATTTTTCCTTTTTTCCTAGATTATTTAAATTATGGCCAACCAGATTGCATTTTATTTCTTTAATTAGGCCCTATATCCTTCCTATATCGTTACATCCTCTCTAATGTCTTTGCTTTTTAAACAAGTTTTTAGAGTTATGTGAGATTCTTTGCGACATGGCCTCCCTAAATTCCACATTTTTTCCTAGATGATTCAAGTTATGGCCTGCCAGATTGCATTTTAATTCTTTAATTAGGGTCTACATCCTTGATATATCGTTACAACCTCTCTAATGTCTTTGCTTTTTAAACAAGTTTTTAGAGATATGTGATATTCTCTGCGAAATGGTCTCCCTAAATTCCACATTTTTTCCTAGATTATTTAATTTATGGCCAACCAGATTGCATTTTAATTCTTTAATTAGGCCCAACATCCTTGCTATATCGTTACATCCCCTCTAATGTCTTTGCTTTTTAAACAAGTTTTTAGAGTTATGTGAGATTCTTTGCGACATGGCCTCCCTAAATTCCACATTTTTTCCTAGATGATTCAAGTTATGGCCTGCCAGATTGCATTTTAATTCTTTAATTAGGGTCTACATCCTTGATATATCGTTACAACCTCTCTAATGTCTTTGCTTTTTAAACAAGTTTTTAGAGATATGTGATATTCTCTGCGAAATGGTCTCCCTAAATTCCACATTTTTTCCTAGATTATTTAAGTTATGGCCAACCAGATTGCATTTTATTTCTTTAATTAGGCCCTACATCCTTCCTATGTCGTTACATCCCCTCTAATGTCCTTGCTTTTTAAACAAGTTTTTAGAGATATGTGATATTCTCTACGAAATGGTCTCCCTAAATTCCACATTTTTTCCTAGATTATTTAAGTTATGGCCAACCAGATTGCATTTTATTTCTTTAATTAGGGTCTACATCCTTGCTATATCGTTACAACCTCTCTAATGTCTTTGCTTTTTAAACAAGTTTTTAGAGTTATGTGAGATTCTCTGCGACCTGGTCTCTCTGAATTTCTCCTTTTTTCCTATATTATTCAAGTTTGGGCCAACCAGATTGCATTTTATTTCTTTAATTAGGCCCTACATCCTTCCTATATCGTTACATCCCCTCTAATGTCTTTGCTTTTTAAACAAGTTTTTAGAGTTATTTGAGATTGTCTGCGACATGGCTTTTCTGAATTTTTCCTTTTTTCCTAGATTATTTAAATTATGGCCAACCAGATTGCATTTTATTTCTTTAATTAGGCCCAACATCCTTGCTATATCGCTACATCCCCTCTAATGTCTTTGCTTTTTAAACAAGTTTTTAGAGTTATGTAAGATTCTTTGCGACATGGCCTCCCTAAATTCCACATTTTTTCCTAGATGATTCAAGTTATGGCCAACCAGATTGCTTTTTATTTCTTAATTAGGGTCTACATCCTTCCTGTGTCTTTACATCCTCTCTAATGTCTTTGCTTTTTAAACAAGTTTTTAGAGTTATGTGAGATTCTTTGCGACATGGCCTCCCTAAATTCCACATTTTTTCCTAGATGATTCAAGTTATGGCCTGCCAGATTGCATTTTATTTCTTTAATTAGGCCCCACATCCTTCCTATATCGTTACATCCTCTCTAATGTCTTTGCTTTTTAAACACGTTTTTAGAGTTATGTGAGATTCTCTGCGACCTGGCCTCCCTATATTCCACATTTTTTCCTAGATGATTCAAGTTATGGCCAACCAGATTGCATTTTATTTCTTTAATTAGGCCCAACATCCTTGCTATATCGTTACATCCCCTCTAATGTCTTTGCTTTTTAAACAAGTTTTTAGAGTTATGTGAGATTCTTTGCGACATGGCCTCCCTATATTCCACATTTTTTCCTAGATTATTCAAGTTATGGCCAACCAGATTGCATTTTATTTCTTTAATTAGGCCCAACATCCTTGCTATATCGTTACATCCCCTCTAATGTCTTTGCTTTTTAAACAAGTTTTTAGAGTTATGTGAGATTCACTGCGAAATGGTCTCCCTAAATTCCACATTTTTTCCTAGTTTATTTAAGTTATGGCCAACCAGATTGCATTTTATTTCTTTAATTAGGTCCAACATCCTTGCTATATCGCTACATCCCCTCTAATGTCTTTGCTTTTTAAACAAGTTTTTAGAGTTATGTGAGATTCTCTGCGACCTGGTCTCTCTGAATTTCTCCTTTTTTCCTAGATTATTTAAGTTATGGCCAACCAGATTGCATTTTATTTCTTTAATTAGGGTCTACATCCTTGCTATATCGTTACAACCTCTCTAATGTCTTATCTTTTTAAACAAGTTTTTAGAGTTATGTGAGATTCTCTGCGACCTGGTCTCTCTGAATTTCTCCTTTTTTCCTATATTATTCAAGTTTGGGCCAACCAGATTGCATTTTATTTCTTTAATTAGGGCCTACATCCTTGCTATATCGTTACATCCCCTCTAATGTCTTTGCTTTTTAAACAAGTTTTTAGAGTTATGTGAGATTCTCTGCGACCTGGTCTCTCTGAATTTCTCCTTTTTTCCTAGATTATTCAAGTTATGGCCAACCAGATTGCATTTTATTTCTTTAATTAGGCCCTACATCCTTCCTATATCGTTACATCCTCTCTAATGTCTTTGCTTTTTAAACAAGTTTTTAGAGTTATGTGAGATTCTTTGCGACATGGCCTCCCTAAATTCCACATTTTTTCCTAGATTATTTAAGTTATGGCCAACCAGATTGCATTTTAATTCTTTAATTAGGCCCAACATCCTTGCTATATCGTTACATCCCCTCTATTGTCTTTGCTTTTTAAACAAGTTTTTAGAGTTATGTGAGATTGTCTGCGACATGGCCTCCCTAAATTCCACATTTTTTCCTAGATGATTCAAGTTATGGCCTGCCAGATTGCATTTTATTTCTTTAATTAGGCCCTACATCCTTCCTATATCGTTACATCCTCTCTAATGTCTTTGCTTTTTAAACAAGTTTTTAGAGTTATGTGAGATTCTTTGCGACATGGCCTCCCTAAATTCCACATTTTTTCCTAGATGATTCAAGTTATGGCCTGCCAGATTGCATTTTAATTCTTTAATTAGGGTCTACATCCTTGATATATCGTTACAACCTCTCTAATGTCTTTGCTTTTTAAACAAGTTTTTAGAGATATGTGATATTCTCTGCGAAATGGTCTCCCTAAATTCCACATTTTTTCCTAGATTATTTAAGTTATGGCCAACCAGATTGCATTTTAATTCTTTAATTAGGCCCAACATCCTTGCTATATCGTTACATCCCCTCTAATGTCTTTGCTTTTTAAACAAGTTTTTAGAGTTATGTGAGATTGTCTGCGACATGGCCTCTCTGAATTTCTCCTTTTTTCCTAGATTATTCAAGTTATGGCCAACCAGATTGCATTTTATTTCTTTAATTAGGCCCTACATCCTTCCTATATCGTTACATCCTCTCTAATGTCTTTGCTTTTTAAACAAGTTTTTAGAGTTATGTGAGATTCTTTGCGACATGGCCTCCCTAAATTCCACATTTTTTCCTAGATTATTTAAGTTATGGCCAACCAGATTGCATTTTAATTCTTTAATTAGGCCCAACATCCTTCCTATATCGTTACATCCTCTCTATTGTCTTTGCTTTTTAAACAAGTTTTTAGAGATATGTGATATTCTCTGCGAATGGTCTCCCTAAATTCCACATTTTTTCCTAGATTATTTAAGTTATGGCCAACCAGATTGCATTTTAATTCTTTAATTAGGCCCAACATCCTTGCTATATCGTTACATCCCCTCTAATGTCTTTGCTTTTTAAACAAGTTTTTAGAGTTATGTGAGATTGTCTGCGACATGGCCTCCCTAAATTCCACATTTTTTCCTAGATGATTCAAGTTATGGCCTGCCAGATTGCATTTTATTTCTTTAATTAGGCCCTACATCCTTCCTATATCGTTACATCCTCTCTAATGTCTTTGCTTTTTAAACAAGTTTTTAGAGTTATGTGAGATTCTTTGCGACATGGCCTCCCTAAATTCCACATTTTTTCCTAGATGATTCAAGTTATGGCCTGCCAGATTGCATTTTAATTCTTTAATTAGGGTCTACATCCTTGATATATCGTTACAACCTCTCTAATGTCTTTGCTTTTTAAACAAGTTTTTAGAGATATGTGATATTCTCTGCGAAATGGTCTCCCTAAATTCCACATTTTTTCCTAGATTATTTAAGTTATGGCCAACCAGATTGCATTTTAATTCTTTAATTAGGCCCAACATCCTTGCTATATCGTTACATCCCCTCTAATGTCTTTGCTTTTTAAACAAGTTTTTAGAGTTATGTGAGATTGTCTGCGACATGGCCTCTCTGAATTTCTCCTTTTTTCCTAGATTATTCAAGTTTTGGCCAACCAGATTGCATTTTATTTCTTTAATTAGGCCCTACATCCTTCCTATGTCGTTACATCCCCTCTAATGTCCTTGCTTTTTAAACAAGTTTTTAGAGATATGTGATATTCTCTACGAAATGGTCTCCCTAAATTCCACATTTTTTCCTAGATTATTTAAGTTATGGCCAACCAGATTGCATTTTATTTCTTTAATTAGGGTCTACATCCTTGCTATATCGTTACAACCTCTCTAATGTCTTTGCTTTTTAAACAAGTTTTTAGAGTTATGTGAGATTCTCTGCGACCTGGTCTCTCTGAGTTTCTCCTTTTTTCCTAGATTATTTAAATTATGGCCAACCAGACTGCATTTTATTTCTTTAATTAGGCCCTACATCCTTCCTATATCGTTACATCCCCTCCAATGTCTTTGCTTTTTAAACAAGTTTTTAGAGTTATTTGAGATTGTCTGCGACATGGCTTTACTGAATTTTTCCTTTTTTCCTAGATTATTTAAATTATGGCCAACCAGATTGCATTTTATTTCTTTAATTAGGCCCTATATCCTTCCTATATCGTTACATCCTCTCTAATGTCTTTGCTTTTTAAACAAGTTTTTAGAGTTATGTGAGATTCTTTGCGACATGGCCTCCCTAAATTCCATATTTTTTCCTAGATGATTCAAGTTATGGCCAACCAGATTGCATTTTATTTCTTAATTAGGGTCTACATCCTTCCTGTGTCTTTACATCCTCTCTAATGTCTTTGCTTTTTAAACAAGTTTTTAGAGTTATGTGAGATTCTTTGCGACATGGCCTCCCTAAATTCCACATTTTTTCCTAGATGATTCAAGTTATGGCCTGCCAGATTTCATTTTATTTCTTTAATTAGGCCCCACATCCTTCCTATATCGTTACATCCTCTCTAATGTCTTTGCTTTTTAAACAAGTTTTTAGAGTTATGTGAGATTCTCTGCGACCTGGCCTCCCTATATTCCACATTTTTTCCTAGATGATTCAAGTTATGGCCAACCAGATTGCATTTTATTTCTTTAATTAGGCCCAACATCCTTGCTATATCGTTACATCCCCTCTAATGTCTTTGCTTTTTAAACAAGTTTTTAGAGTTATGTGAGATTCTTTGCGACATGGCCTCCCTATATTCCACATTTTTTCCTAGATTATTCAAGTTATGGCCAACCAGATTGCATTTTATTTCTTTAATTAGGCCCAACATCCTTGCTATATCGTTACATCCCCTCTAATGTCTTTGCTTTTTAAACAAATTTTTAGAGTTATGTGAGATTCACTGCGAAATGGTCTCCCTAAATTCCACATTTTTTCCTAGTTTATTCAAGTTATGGCCAACCAGATTGCATTTTATTTCTTTAATTAGGCCCTACATCCTTCCTATGTCGTTACATCCCCTCTAATGTCCTTGCTTTTTAAACAAGTTTTTAGAGATATGTGATATTCTCTACGAAATGGTCTCCCTAAATTCCACATTTTTTCCTAGATTATTTAAGTTATGGCCAACCAGATTGCATTTTATTTCTTTAATTAGGGTCTACATCCTTGCTATATCGTTACAACCTCTCTAATGTCTTTGCTTTTTAAACAAGTTTTTAGAGTTATGTGAGATTCTCTGCGACCTGGTCTCTCTGAATTTCTCCTTTTTTCCTATATTATTCAAGTTTGGGCCGACCAGATTGCATTTTATTTCTTTAATTAGGCCCTACATCCTTGCTATATCGTTACATCCCCTCTAATGTCTTTGCTTTTTAAACAAGTTTTTAGAGTTATGTGAGATTCTCTGCGACCTGGTCTCTCTGAGTTTCTCCTTTTTTCCTAGATTATTTAAATTATGGCCAACCAGACTGCATTTTATTTCTTTAATTAGGCCCTACATCCTTCCTATATCGTTACATCCCCTCCAATGTCTTTGCTTTTTAAACAAGTTTTTAGAGTTATTTGAGATTGTCTGCGACATGGCTTTACTGAATTTTTCCTTTTTTCCTAGATTATTTAAATTATGGCCAACCAGATTGCATTTTATTTCTTTAATTAGGCCCTATATCCTTCCTATATCGTTACATCCTCTCTAATGTCTTTGCTTTTTAAACAAGTTTTTAGAGTTATGTGAGATTCTTTGCGACATGGCCTCCCTAAATTCCATATTTTTTCCTAGATGATTCAAGTTATGGCCAACCAGATTGCATTTTATTTCTTAATTAGGGTCTACATCCTTCCTGTGTCTTTACATCCTCTCTAATGTCTTTGCTTTTTAAACAAGTTTTTAGAGTTATGTGAGATTCTTTGCGACATGGCCTCCCTAAATTCCACATTTTTTCCTAGATGATTCAAGTTATGGCCTGCCAGATTTCATTTTATTTCTTTAATTAGGCCCCACATCCTTCCTATATCGTTACATCCTCTCTAATGTCTTTGCTTTTTAAACAAGTTTTTAGAGTTATGTGAGATTCTCTGCGACCTGGCCTCCCTATATTCCACATTTTTTCCTAGATGATTCAAGTTATGGCCAACCAGATTGCATTTTATTTCTTTAATTAGGCCCAACATCCTTGCTATATCGTTACATCCCCTCTAATGTCTTTGCTTTTTAAACAAGTTTTTAGAGTTATGTGAGATTCTTTGCGACATGGCCTCCCTATATTCCACATTTTTTCCTAGATTATTCAAGTTATGGCCAACCAGATTGCATTTTATTTCTTTAATTAGGCCCAACATCCTTGCTATATCGTTACATCCCCTCTAATGTCTTTGCTTTTTAAACAAATTTTTAGAGTTATGTGAGATTCACTGCGAAATGGTCTCCCTAAATTCCACATTTTTTCCTAGTTTATTCAAGTTATGGCCAACCAGATTGCATTTTATTTCTTTAATTAGGCCCTACATCCTTGCTATATCGCTACATCCCCTCTAATGTCTTTGCTTTTTAAACAAGTTTTTAGAGTTATGTGAGATTCTCTGCGACCTGGTCTCTCTGAATTTCTCCTTTTTTCCTAGATTATTTAAGTTATGGCCAACCAGATTGCATTTTATTTCTTTAATTAGGGTCTACATCCTTGCTATATCGTTGCAACCTCTCTAATGTCTTTGCTTTTTAAACAAGTTTTTAGAGTTATGTGAGATTCTCTGCGACCTGGTCTCTCTGAATTTCTCCTTTTTTCCTATATTATTCAAGTTTGGGCCAACCAGATTGCATTTTATTTCTTTAATTAGGCCCTACATCCTTGCTATATCGTTATATCCCCTCTAATGTCTTTGCTTTTTAAACAAGTTTTTAGAGTTATGTGAGATTCTCTGCGACCTGGTCTCTCTGAGTTTCTCCTTTTTTCCTAGATTATTTAAATTATGGCCAACCAGACTGCATTTTATTTCTTTAATTAGGCCCTACATCCTTCCTATATCGTTACATCCCCTCTAATGTCTTTGCTTTTTAAACAAGTTTTTAGAGTTATTTGAGATTGTCTGCGACATGGCTTTTCTGAATTTTTCCTTTTTTCCTAGATTATTTAAATTATGGCCAACCAGATTGCATTTTATTTCTTTAATTAGGCCCTATATCCTTCCTATATCGTTACATCCCCTCTAATGTCTTTGCTTTTTAAACAAGTTTTTAGAGTTATGTGAGATTGTCTGCGACATGGCCTCCCTAAATTCCACATTTTTTCCTAGATGATTCAAGTTATGGCCTGCCAGATTGCATTTTATTTCTTTAATTAGGCCCTACATCCTTCCTATATCGTTACATCCTCTCTAATGTCTTTGCTTTTTAAACAAGTTTTTAGAGTTATGTGAGATTCTTTGCGACATGGCCTCCCTAAATTCCACATTTTTTCCTAGATGATTCAAGTTATGGCCTGCCAGATTGCATTTTAATTCTTTAATTAGGGTCTACATCCTTGATATATCGTTACAACCTCTCTAATGTCTTTGCTTTTTAAACAAGTTTTTAGAGATATGTGATATTCTCTGCGAAATGGTCTCCCTAAATTCCACATTTTTTCCTAGATTATTTAAGTTATGGCCAACCAGATTGCATTTTAATTCTTTAATTAGGCCCAACATCCTTGCTATATCGTTACATCCCCTCTAATGTCTTTGCTTTTTAAACAAGTTTTTAGAGTTATGTGAGATTGTCTGCGACATGGCCTCTCTGAATTTCTCCTTTTTTCCTAGATTATTCAAGTTTTGGCCAACCAGATTGCATTTTATTTCTTTAATTAGGCCCTACATCCTTCCTATGTCGTTACATCCCCTCTAATGTCCTTGCTTTTTAAACAAGTTTTTAGAGATATGTGATATTCTCTACGAAATGGTCTCCCTAAATTCCACATTTTTTCCTAGATTATTTAAGTTATGGCCAACCAGATTGCATTTTATTTCTTTAATTAGGGTCTACATCCTTGCTATATCGTTACAACCTCTCTAATGTCTTTGCTTTTTAAACAAGTTTTTAGAGTTATGTGAGATTCTCTGCGACCTGGTCTCTCTGAGTTTCTCCTTTTTTCCTAGATTATTTAAATTATGGCCAACCAGACTGCATTTTATTTCTTTAATTAGGCCCTACATCCTTCCTATATCGTTACATCCCCTCCAATGTCTTTGCTTTTTAAACAAGTTTTTAGAGTTATTTGAGATTGTCTGCGACATGGCTTTACTGAATTTTTCCTTTTTTCCTAGATTATTTAAATTATGGCCAACCAGATTGCATTTTATTTCTTTAATTAGGCCCTATATCCTTCCTATATCGTTACATCCTCTCTAATGTCTTTGCTTTTTAAACAAGTTTTTAGAGTTATGTGAGATTCTTTGCGACATGGCCTCCCTAAATTCCATATTTTTTCCTAGATGATTCAAGTTATGGCCAACCAGATTGCATTTTATTTCTTAATTAGGGTCTACATCCTTCCTGTGTCTTTACATCCTCTCTAATGTCTTTGCTTTTTAAACAAGTTTTTAGAGTTATGTGAGATTCTTTGCGACATGGCCTCCCTAAATTCCACATTTTTTCCTAGATGATTCAAGTTATGGCCTGCCAGATTTCATTTTATTTCTTTAATTAGGCCCCACATCCTTCCTATATCGTTACATCCTCTCTAATGTCTTTGCTTTTTAAACAAGTTTTTAGAGTTATGTGAGATTCTCTGCGACCTGGCCTCCCTATATTCCACATTTTTTCCTAATGATTCAAGTTATGGCCAACCAGATTGCATTTTATTTCTTTAATTAGGCCCAACATCCTTGCTATATCGTTACATCCCCTCTAATGTCTTTGCTTTTTAAACAAGTTTTTAGAGTTATGTGAGATTCTTTGCGACATGGCCTCCCTATATTCCACATTTTTTCCTAGATTATTCAAGTTATGGCCAACCAGATTGCATTTTATTTCTTTAATTAGGCCCAACATCCTTGCTATATCGTTACATCCCCTCTAATGTCTTTGCTTTTTAAACAAATTTTTAGAGTTATGTGAGATTCACTGCGAAATGGTCTCCCTAAATTCCACATTTTTTCCTAGTTTATTCAAGTTATGGCCAACCAGATTGCATTTTATTTCTTTAATTAGGCCCTACATCCTTCCTATGTCGTTACATCCCCTCTAATGTCCTTGCTTTTTAAACAAGTTTTTAGAGATATGTGATATTCTCTACGAAATGGTCTCCCTAAATTCCACATTTTTTCCTAGATTATTTAAGTTATGGCCAACCAGATTGCATTTTATTTCTTTAATTAGGGTCTACATCCTTGCTATATCGTTACAACCTCTCTAATGTCTTTGCTTTTTAAACAAGTTTTTAGAGTTATGTGAGATTCTCTGCGACCTGGTCTCTCTGAATTTCTCCTTTTTTCCTATATTATTCAAGTTTGGGCCGACCAGATTGCATTTTATTTCTTTAATTAGGCCCTACATCCTTGCTATATCGTTACATCCCCTCTAATGTCTTTGCTTTTTAAACAAGTTTTTAGAGTTATGTGAGATTCTCTGCGACCTGGTCTCTCTGAGTTTCTCCTTTTTTCCTAGATTATTTAAATTATGGCCAACCAGACTGCATTTTATTTCTTTAATTAGGCCCTACATCCTTCCTATATCGTTACATCCCCTCCAATGTCTTTGCTTTTTAAACAAGTTTTTAGAGTTATTTGAGATTGTCTGCGACATGGCTTTACTGAATTTTTCCTTTTTTCCTAGATTATTTAAATTATGGCCAACCAGATTGCATTTTATTTCTTTAATTAGGCCCTATATCCTTCCTATATCGTTACATCCTCTCTAATGTCTTTGCTTTTTAAACAAGTTTTTAGAGTTATGTGAGATTCTTTGCGACATGGCCTCCCTAAATTCCATATTTTTTCCTAGATGATTCAAGTTATGGCCAACCAGATTGCATTTTATTTCTTAATTAGGGTCTACATCCTTCCTGTGTCTTTACATCCTCTCTAATGTCTTTGCTTTTTAAACAAGTTTTTAGAGTTATGTGAGATTCTTTGCGACATGGCCTCCCTAAATTCCACATTTTTTCCTAGATGATTCAAGTTATGGCCTGCCAGATTTCATTTTATTTCTTTAATTAGGCCCCACATCCTTCCTATATCGTTACATCCTCTCTAATGTCTTTGCTTTTTAAACAAGTTTTTAGAGTTATGTGAGATTCTCTGCGACCTGGCCTCCCTATATTCCACATTTTTTCCTAGATGATTCAAGTTATGGCCAACCAGATTGCATTTTATTTCTTTAATTAGGCCCAACATCCTTGCTATATCGTTACATCCCCTCTAATGTCTTTGCTTTTTAAACAAGTTTTTAGAGTTATGTGAGATTCTTTGCGACATGGCCTCCCTATATTCCACATTTTTTCCTAGATTATTCAAGTTATGGCCAACCAGATTGCATTTTATTTCTTTAATTAGGCCCAACATCCTTGCTATATCGTTACATCCCCTCTAATGTCTTTGCTTTTTAAACAAATTTTTAGAGTTATGTGAGATTCACTGCGAAATGGTCTCCCTAAATTCCACATTTTTTCCTAGTTTATTCAAGTTATGGCCAACCAGATTGCATTTTATTTCTTTAATTAGGCCCTACATCCTTGCTATATCGCTACATCCCCTCTAATGTCTTTGCTTTTTAAACAAGTTTTTAGAGTTATGTGAGATTCTCTGCGACCTGGTCTCTCTGAATTTCTCCTTTTTTCCTAGATTATTTAAGTTATGGCCAACCAGATTGCATTTTATTTCTTTAATTAGGGTCTACATCCTTGCTATATCGTTACAACCTCTCTAATGTCTTTGCTTTTTAAACAAGTTTTTAGAGTTATGTGAGATTCTCTGCGACCTGGTCTCTCTGAATTTCTCCTTTTTTCCTATATTATTCAAGTTTGGGCCAACCAGATTGCATTTTATTTCTTTAATTAGGCCCTACATCCTTGCTATATCGTTATATCCCCTCTAATGTCTTTGCTTTTTAAACAAGTTTTTAGAGTTATGTGAGATTCTCTGCGACCTGGTCTCTCTGAGTTTCTCCTTTTTTCCTAGATTATTTAAATTATGGCCAACCAGACTGCATTTTATTTCTTTAATTAGGCCCTACATCCTTCCTATATCGTTACATCCCCTCTAATGTCTTTGCTTTTTAAACAAGTTTTTAGAGTTATTTGAGATTGTCTGCGACATGGCTTTTCTGAATTTTTCCTTTTTTCCTAGATTATTTAAATTATGGCCAACCAGATTGCATTTTATTTCTTTAATTAGGCCCTATATCCTTCCTATATCGTTACATCCTCTCTAATGTCTTTGCTTTTTAAACTAGTTTTTAGAGTTATGTGAGATTCTTTGCGACATGGCCTCCCTAAATTCCACATTTTTTCCTAGATGATTCAAGTTATGGCCAACCAGATTGCATTTTATTTCTTAATTAGGGTCTACATCCTTCCTGAGTCTTTACATCCTCTCTAATGTCTTTGCTTTTTAAACAAGTTTTTAGAGTTATGTGAGATTCTTTGCGACATGGCCTCCCTAAATTCCACATTTTTTCCTAGATGATTCAAGTTATGGCCTGCCAGATTGCATTTTATTTCTTTAATTAGGCCCCACATCCTTCCTATATCGTTACATCCTCTCTAATGTCTTTGCTTTTTAAACAAGTTTTTAGAGTTATGTGAGATTCTCTGCGACCTGGCCTCCCTATATTCCACATTTTTTCCTAGATGATTCAAGTTATGGCAACCAGATTGCATTTTATTTCTTTAATTAGGCCCAACATCCTTGCTATATCGTTACATCCCCTCTAATGTCTTTGCTTTTTAAACAAGTTTTTAGAGTTATGTGAGATTCTTTGCGACATGGCCTCCCTATATTCCACATTTTTTCCTAGATTATTCAAAATATGGCCAACCAGATTGCATTTTATTTCTTTAATTAGGCCCAACATCCTTGCTATATCGTTACATCCCCTCTAATGTCTTTGCTTCTTAAACAAGTTTTTAGAGTTATGTGAGATTCACTGCGAAATGGTCTCCCTAAATTCCACATTTTTTCCTAGTTTATTCAAGTTATGGCCAACCAGATTGCATTTTATTTCTTTAATTAGGCCCTACATCCTTGCTATATCGCTACATCCCCTCTAATGTCTTTGCTTTTTAAACAAGTTTTTAGAGTTATGTGAGATTCTCTGCGACCTGGTCTCTCTGAATTTCTCCTTTTTTCCTAGATTTTTTAAGTTATGGCCAACCAAATTGCATTTTATTTCTTTAATTAGGGTCTACATCCTTGCTATATCGTTACAACCTCTCTAATGTCTTTGCTTTTTAAACAAGTTTTTAGAGTTATGTGAGATTCTCTGCGACCTGGTCTCTCTGAATTTCTCCTTTTTTCCTATATTATTCAAGTTTGGGCCAACCAGATTGCATTTTATTTCTTTAATTAGGCCCTACATCCTTGCTATATCGTTACATCCCCTCTAATGTCTTTGCTTTTTAAACAAGTTTTTAGAGTTATGTGAGATTCTCTGCGAAATGGTCTCCCTAAATTCCACATTTTTTCCTAGTTTATTTAAGTTATGGCCAACCAGATTGCATTTTATTTCTTTAATTAGGTCCAACATCCTTGCTATATCGCTACATCCCCTCTAATGTCTTTGCTTTTTAAACAAGTTTTTAGAGTTATGTGAGATTCTCTGCGACCTGGTCTCTCTGAGTTTCTCCTTTTTTCCTAGATTATTTAAATTATGGCCAACCAGACTGCATTTTATTTCTTTAATTAGGCCCTACATCCTTCCTATATCGTTACATCCCCTCTAATGTCTTTGCTTTTTAAACAAGTTTTTAGAGTTATTTGAGATTGTCTGCGACATGGCTTTTCTGAATTTTTCCTTTTTTCCTAGATTATTTAAATTATGGCCAACCAGTTTGCATTTTATTTCTTTAATTAGGCCCAACATCCTTGCTATATCGTTACATCCCCTCTAATGTCTTTGTTTTTTAAACAAGTTTTTAGAGTTATGTGAGATTCTCTGCGACATGGCCTCCCTAAATTCCACATTTTTTCCTAGATGATTCAAGTTATGGCCTGCCAGATTGCATTTTATTTCTTTAATTAGGCCCCACATCCTTCCTATATCGTTACATCCTCTCTAATGTCTTTGCTTTTTAAACAAGTTTTTAGAGTTATGTGAGATTCTCTGCGACCTGGCCTCCCTATATTCCACATTTTTTCCTAGATGATTCAAGTTATGGCAACCAGATTGCATTTTATTTCTTTAATTAGGCCCAACATCCTTGCTATATCGTTACATCCCCTCTAATGTCTTTGCTTTTTAAACAAGTTTTTAGAGTTATGTGAGATTCTTTGCGACATGGCCTCCCTATATTCCACATTTTTTCCTAGATTATTCAAAATATGGCCAACCAGATTGCATTTTATTTCTTTAATTAGGCCCAACATCCTTGCTATATCGTTACATCCCCTCTAATGTCTTTGCTTTTTAAACAAGTTTTTAGAGTTATGTGAGATTCACTGCGAAATGGTCTCCCTAAATTCCACATTTTTTCCTAGTTTATTCAAGTTATGGCCAACCAGATTGCATTTTATTTCTTTAATTAGGCCCTACATCCTTGCTATATCGCTACATCCCCTCTAATGTCTTTGCTTTTTAAACAAGTTTTTAGAGTTATGTGAGATTCTCTGCGACCTGGTCTCTCTGAATTTCTCCTTTTTTCCTAGATTTTTTAAGTTATGGCCAACCAAATTGCATTTTATTTCTTTAATTAGGGTCTACATCCTTGCTATATCGTTACAACCTCTCTAATGTCTTTGCTTTTTAAACAAGTTTTTAGAGTTATGTGAGATTCTCTGCGACCTGGTCTCTCTGAATTTCTCCTTTTTTCCTATATTATTCAAGTTTGGGCCAACCAGATTGCATTTTATTTCTTTAATTAGGCCCTACATCCTTGCTATATCGTTACATCCCCTCTAATGTCTTTGCTTTTTAAACAAGTTTTTAGAGTTATGTGAGATTCTCTGCGAAATGGTCTCCCTAAATTCCACATTTTTTCCTAGTTTATTTAAGTTATGGCCAACCAGATTGCATTTTATTTCTTTAATTAGGTCCAACATCCTTGCTATATCGCTACATCCCCTCTAATGTCTTTGCTTTTTAAACAAGTTTTTAGAGTTATGTGAGATTCTCTGCGACCTGGTCTCTCTGAGTTTCTCCTTTTTTCCTAGATTATTTAAATTATGGCCAACCAGACTGCATTTTATTTCTTTAATTAGGCCCTACATCCTTCCTATATCGTTACATCCCCTCTAATGTCTTTGCTTTTTAAACAAGTTTTTAGAGTTATTTGAGATTGTCTGCGACATGGCTTTTCTGAATTTTTCCTTTTTTCCTAGATTATTTAAATTATGGCCAACCAGTTTGCATTTTATTTCTTTAATTAGGCCCAACATCCTTGCTATATCGTTACATCCCCTCTAATGTCTTTGTTTTTTAAACAAGTTTTTAGAGTTATGTGATATTCTCTGCGACCTGGTCTCTCTGAATTTCCCTTTTTTTCCTAGATTATTCAAGTTATGGTCAACCAGATGGCATTTCATTTCTTTAATTAGGCCCTACATCCTTCCTATGTCGTTGCATCCCCTCTAATGTCTTTGCTTTTTAAACAAGTTTTTAGAGTTATGTGAGATTCTCTGCGACCTGGCCTCCCTATATTCCACATTTTTTCCTAGAAGATTCAAGTTATGGCCAACCAGATTGCATTTTATTTCTTTAATTAGGCCCAACATCCTTGCTATATCGTTACATCCCCTCTAATGTCTTTGCTTTTTAAACAAGTTTTTAGAGTTATGTGAGATTCTTTGCGACATGGCCTCCCTATATTCCACATTTTTTCCTAGATTATTCAAGTTATGGCCAACCAGATTGCATTTTATTTCTTTAATTAGGCCCAACATCCTTGCTATATCGTTACATCCCCTCTAATGTCTTTGCTTTTTAAACAAGTTTTTAGAGTTATGTGAGATTCACTGCGAAATGGTCTCCCTAAATTCCACATTTTTTCCTAGTTTATTTAAGTTATGGCCAACCAGATTGCATTTTATTTCTTTAATTAGGTCCAACATCCTTGCTATATCGCTACATCCCCTCTAATGTCTTTGCATTTTAAACAAGTTTTTAGAGTTATGTGAGATTCTCTGCGACCTGGTCTCTCTGAATTTCTCCTTTTTTCCTCGATTATTTAAATTATGGCCAACCAGACTGCATTTTATTTCGTTAATTAGGCCCTACATCCTTCCTATATCGTTACATCCCCTCTAATGTCTTTGCTTTTTAAACAAGTTTTTAGAGTTATTTGAAATTGTCTGCGACATGGCTTTTCTGAATTTTTCCTTTTTTCCTAGATTATTTAAATTATGGTCAACCAGATTGCATTTTATTTCTTTAATTAGGCCCTACATCCTTCCTATGTCGTTGCATCCCCTCTAATGTCTTTGCTTTTTAAACAAGTTTTTAGAGTTATGTGAGATTCTCTGCGACCTGGCCTCCCTATATTCCACATTTTTTCCTAGATGATTCAAGTTATGGCCAACCAGATTGCATTTTATTTCTTTAATTAGGCCCAACATCCTTGCTATATCGTTACATCCCCTCAAATGTCTTTGCTTTTTAAACAAGTTTTTAGAGTTATGTGAGATTCACTGCGAAATGGTCTCCCTAAATTCCACATTTTTTCCTAGTTTATTTAAGTTATGGCCAACCAGATTGCATTTTATTTCTTTAATTAGGTCCAACATCCTTGCTATATCGCTACATCCCCTCTAATGTCTTTGCTTTTTAAACAAGTTTTTAGAGTTATGTGAGATTCTCTGCGACCTGGTCTCTCTGAATTTCTCCTTTTTTCCTATATTATTCAAGTTTGGGCCAACCAGATTGCATTTTATTTCTTTAATTAGGCCCTACATCCTTGCTATATCGTTACATCCCCTCTAATGTCTTTGCTTTTTAAACAAGTTTTTAGAGTTATGTGAGATTCTCTGCGAAATGGTCTCCCTAAATTCCACATTTTTTCCTAGTTTATTTAAGTTATGGCCAACCAGATTGCATTTTATTTCTTTAATTAGGCCCAACATCCTTGCTATATCGTTACATCCCCTCTAATGTCTTTGCTTTTTAAACAAGTTTTTAGAGTTATGTGAGATTCTTTGCGACATGGCCTCCCTATATTCCACATTTTTTCCTAGATTATTCAAGTTATGGCCAACCAGATTGCATTTTATTTCTTTAATTAGGCCCAACATCCTTGCTATATCGTTACATCCCCTCTAATGTCTTTGCTTTTTAAACAAGTTTTTAGAGTTATGTGAGATTCACTGCGAAATGGTCTCCCTAAATTCCACATTTTTTCCTAGTTTATTTAAGTTATGGCCAACCAGATTGCATTTTATTTCTTTAATTAGGTCCAACATCCTTGCTATATCGCTACATCCCCTCTAATGTCTTTGCTTTTTAAACAAGTTTTTAGAGTTATTTGAGATTGTCTGCGACATGGCTTTTCTGAATTTTTCCTTTTTTCCTAGATTATTTAAATTATGGCCAACCAGATTGCATTTTATTTCTTTAATTAGGCCCTATATCCTTCCTATATCGTTACATCCTCTCTAATGTCTTTGCTTTTTAAACAAGTTTTTAGAGTTATGTGAGATTCTTTGCGACATGGCCTCCCTATATTCCACATTTTTTCCTAGATGATTCAAGTTATGGCCAACCAGATTGCATTTTATTTCTTTAATTAGGCCCAACATCCTTGCTATATCGTTACATCCCCTCTAATGTCTTTGCTTTTTAAACAAGTTTTTAGAGTTATGTGAGATTCTCTGCGACCTGGTCTCTCTGAGTTTCTCCTTTTTTCCTAGATTATTTAAATTATGGCCAACCAGACTGCATTTTATTTCTTGAATTAGGCCCTACATCCTTCCTATGTCGTTACATCCTCTCTAATGTCTTTGCTTTTTAAACAAGTTTTTAGAGTTATTTGAGATTGTCTGCGACATGGCTTTTCTGAATTTTTCCTTTTTTCCTAGATTATTTAAATTATGGCCAACCAGATTGCATTTTATTTCTTTAATTAGGCCCTATATCCTTCCTATATCGTTACATCCTCTCTAATGTCTTTGCTTTTTAAACAAGTTTTTAGAGTTATGTGAGATTCTTTGCGACATGGCCTCCCTAAATTCCACATTTTTTCCTAGATGATTCAAGTTATGGCCTGCCAGATTGCATTTTAATTCTTTAATTAGGGTCTACATCCTTGATATATCGTTACAACCTCTCTAATGTCTTTGCTTTTTAAACAAGTTTTTAGAGTTATGTGAGATTCACTGCGAAATGGTCTCCCTAAATTCCACATTTTTTCCTAGTTTATTTAAGTTATGGCCAACCAGATTGCATTTTATTTCTTTAATTAGGTCCAACATCCTTGCTATATCGCTACATCCCCTCTAATGTCTTTGCTTTTTAAACAAGTTTTTAGAGTTATGTGAGATTCTCTGCGACCTGGTCTCTCTGAATTTCTCCTTTTTTCCTATATTATTCAAGTTTGGGCCAACCAGATTGCATTTTATTTCTTTAATTAGGCCCTACATCCTTGCTATATCGTTACATCCCCTCTAATGTCTTTGCTTTTTAAACAAGTTTTTAGAGTTATGTGAGATTCTCTGCGAAATGGTCTCCCTAAATTCCACATTTTTTCCTAGTTTATTTAAGTTATGGCCAACCAGATTGCATTTTATTTCTTTAATTAGGCCCAACATCCTTGCTATATCGTTACATCCCCTCTAATGTCTTTGCTTTTTAAACAAGTTTTTAGAGTTATGTGAGATTCTTTGCGACATGGCCTCCCTATATTCCACATTTTTTCCTAGATTATTCAAGTTATGGCCAACCAGATTGCATTTTATTTCTTTAATTAGGCCCAACATCCTTGCTATATCGTTACATCCCCTCTAATGTCTTTGCTTTTTAAACAAGTTTTTAGAGTTATGTGAGATTCACTGCGAAATGGTCTCCCTAAATTCCACATTTTTTCCTAGTTTATTTAAGTTATGGCCAACCAGATTGCATTTTATTTCTTTAATTAGGTCCAACATCCTTGCTATATCGCTACATCCCCTCTAATGTCTTTGCTTTTTAAACAAGTTTTTAGAGTTATTTGAGATTGTCTGCGACATGGCTTTTCTGAATTTTTCCTTTTTTCCTAGATTATTTAAATTATGGCCAACCAGATTGCATTTTATTTCTTTAATTAGGCCCTATATCCTTCCTATATCGTTACATCCTCTCTAATGTCTTTGCTTTTTAAACAAGTTTTTAGAGTTATGTGAGATTCTTTGCGACATGGCCTCCCTATATTCCACATTTTTTCCTAGATGATTCAAGTTATGGCCAACCAGATTGCATTTTATTTCTTTAATTAGGCCCAACATCCTTGCTATATCGTTACATCCCCTCTAATGTCTTTGCTTTTTAAACAAGTTTTTAGAGTTATGTGAGATTCTCTGCGACCTGGTCTCTCTGAGTTTCTCCTTTTTTCCTAGATTATTTAAATTATGGCCAACCAGACTGCATTTTATTTCTTGAATTAGGCCCTACATCCTTCCTATGTCGTTACATCCTCTCTAATGTCTTTGCTTTTTAAACAAGTTTTTAGAGTTATTTGAGATTGTCTGCGACATGGCTTTTCTGAATTTTTCCTTTTTTCCTAGATTATTTAAATTATGGCCAACCAGATTGCATTTTATTTCTTTAATTAGGCCCTATATCCTTCCTATATCGTTACATCCTCTCTAATGTCTTTGCTTTTTAAACAAGTTTTTAGAGTTATGTGAGATTCTTTGCGACATGGCCTCCCTAAATTCCACATTTTTTCCTAGATGATTCAAGTTATGGCCTGCCAGATTGCATTTTAATTCTTTAATTAGGGTCTACATCCTTGATATATCGTTACAACCTCTCTAATGTCTTTGCTTTTTAAACAAGTTTTTAGAGATATGTGATATTCTCTGCGAAATGGTCTCCCTAAATTCCACATTTTTTCCTAGATTATTTAAGTTATGGCCAACCAGATTGCATTTTATTTCTTTAATTAGGGTCTACATCCTTGCTATATCGTTACAACCTCTCTAATGTCTTTGCTTTTTAAACAAGTTTTTAGAGTTATGTGAGATTCTCTGCGACCTGGTCTCTCTGAATTTCTCCTTTTTTCCTATATTATTCAAGTTTGGGCCAACCAGATTGCATTTTATTTCTTTAATTAGGCCCTACATCCTTGCTATATCGTTACATCCCCTCTAATGTCTTTGCTTTTTAAACAAGTTTTTAGAGTTATGTGAGATTCTCTGCGAAATGGTCTCCCTAAATTCCACATTTTTTCCTAGTTTATTTAAGTTATGGCCAACCAGATTGCATTTTATTTCTTTAATTAGGCCCAACATCCTTGCTATATCGTTACATCCCCTCTAATGTCTTTGCTTTTTAAACAAGTTTTTAGAGTTATGTGAGATTCTTTGCGACATGGCCTCCCTATATTCCACATTTTTTCCTAGATTATTCAAGTTATGGCCAACCAGATTGCATTTTATTTCTTTAATTAGGCCCAACATCCTTGCTATATCGTTACATCCCCTCTAATGTCTTTGCTTTTTAAACAAGTTTTTAGAGTTATGTGAGATTCACTGCGAAATGGTCTCCCTAAATTCCACATTTTTTCCTAGTTTATTTAAGTTATGGCCAACCAGATTGCATTTTATTTCTTTAATTAGGTCCAACATCCTTGCTATATCGCTACATCCCCTCTAATGTCTTTGCTTTTTAAACAAGTTTTTAGAGTTATGTGAGATTCTCTGCGACCTGGTCTCTCTGAATTTCTCCTTTTTTCCTAGATTATTTAAATTATGGCCAACCAGATTGCATTTTATTTCTTTAATTAGGCCCTATATCCTTCCTATATCGTTACATCCTCTCTAATGTCTTTGCTTTTTAAACAAGTTTTTAGAGTTATGTGAGATTCTTTGAGACATGGCCTCCCTATATTCCACATTTTTTCCTAGATGATTCAAGTTATGGCCAACCAGATTGCATTTTATTTCTTTAATTAGGCCCAACATCCTTGCTATATCGTTACATCCCCTCTAATGTCTTTGCTTTTTAAACAAGTTTTTAGAGTTATGTGAGATTCTCTGCGACCTGGTCTCTCTGAGTTTCTCCTTTTTTCCTAGATTATTTAAATTATGGCCAACCAGACTGCATTTTATTTCTTTAATTAGGCCCTACATCCTTCCTATATCGTTACATCCCCTCTAATGTCTTTGCTTTTTAAACAAGTTTTTAGAGTTATTTGAGATTCTCTGCGACCTGGCCTCCCTATATTCCACATTTTTTCCTAGATGATTCAAGTTATGGCCAACCAGATTGCATTTTATTTCTTTAATTAGGCCCAACATCCTTGCTATATCGTTACATCCCCTCTAATGTCTTTGCTTTTTAAACAAGTTTTTAGAGTTATGTGAGATTCTTTGCGACATGGCCTCCCTATATTCCACATTTTTTCCTAGATTATTCAAGTTATGGCCAACCAGATTGCATTTTATTTCTTTAATTAGGCCCAACATCCTTGCTATATCGTTACATCCCCTCTAATGTCTTTGCTTTTTAAACAAGTTTTTAGAGTTATGTGAGATTCACTGCGAAATGGTCTCCCTAAATTCCACATTTTTTCCTAGTTTATTTAAGTTATGGCCAACCAGATTGCATTTTATTTCTTTAATTAGGTCCAACATCCTTGCTATATCGCTACATCCCCTCTAATGTCTTTGCTTTTTAAACAAGTTTTTAGAGTTATTTGAGATTGTCTGCGACATGGCTTTTCTGAATTTTTCCTTTTTTCCTAGATTATTTAAATTATGGCCAACCAGATTGCATTTTATTTCTTTAATTAGGCCCTATATCCTTCCTATATCGTTACATCCTCTCTAATGTCTTTGCTTTTTAAACAAGTTTTTAGAGTTATGTGAGATTCTTTGCGACATGGCCTCCCTATATTCCACATTTTTTCCTAGATGATTCAAGTTATGGCCAACCAGATTGCATTTTATTTCTTTAATTAGGCCCAACATCCTTGCTATATCGTTACATCCCCTCTAATGTCTTTGCTTTTTAAACAAGTTTTTAGAGTTATGTGAGATTCTCTGCGACCTGGTCTCTCTGAGTTTCTCCTTTTTTCCTAGATTATTTAAATTATGGCCAACCAGACTGCATTTTATTTCTTGAATTAGGCCCTACATCCTTCCTATGTCGTTACATCCTCTCTAATGTCTTTGCTTTTTAAACAAGTTTTTAGAGTTATTTGAGATTGTCTGCGACATGGCTTTTCTGAATTTTTCCTTTTTTCCTAGATTATTTAAATTATGGCCAACCAGATTGCATTTTATTTCTTTAATTAGGCCCTATATCCTTCCTATATCGTTACATCCTCTCTAATGTCTTTGCTTTTTAAACAAGTTTTTAGAGTTATGTGAGATTCTTTGCGACATGGCCTCCCTAAATTCCACATTTTTTCCTAGATGATTCAAGTTATGGCCTGCCAGATTGCATTTTAATTCTTTAATTAGGGTCTACATCCTTGATATATCGTTACAACCTCTCTAATGTCTTTGCTTTTTAAACAAGTTTTTAGAGATATGTGATATTCTCTGCGAAATGGTCTCCCTAAATTCCACATTTTTTCCTAGATTATTTAAGTTATGGCCAACCAGATTGCATTTTATTTCTTTAATTAGGGTCTACATCCTTGCTATATCGTTACAACCTCTCTAATGTCTTTGCTTTTTAAACAAGTTTTTAGAGTTATGTGAGATTCTCTGCGACCTGGTCTCTCTGAATTTCTCCTTTTTTCCTATATTATTCAAGTTTGGGCCAACCAGATTGCATTTTATTTCTTTAATTAGGCCCTACATCCTTGCTATATCGTTACATCCCCTCTAATGTCTTTGCTTTTTAAACAAGTTTTTAGAGTTATGTGAGATTCTCTGCGAAATGGTCTCCCTAAATTCCACATTTTTTCCTAGTTTATTTAAGTTATGGCCAACCAGATTGCATTTTATTTCTTTAATTAGGCCCAACATCCTTGCTATATCGTTACATCCCCTCTAATGTCTTTGCTTTTTAAACAAGTTTTTAGAGTTATGTGAGATTCTTTGCGACATGGCCTCCCTATATTCCACATTTTTTCCTAGATTATTCAAGTTATGGCCAACCAGATTGCATTTTATTTCTTTAATTAGGCCCAACATCCTTGCTATATCGTTACATCCCCTCTAATGTCTTTGCTTTTTAAACAAGTTTTTAGAGTTATGTGAGATTCACTGCGAAATGGTCTCCCTAAATTCCACATTTTTTCCTAGTTTATTTAAGTTATGGCCAACCAGATTGCATTTTATTTCTTTAATTAGGTCCAACATCCTTGCTATATCGCTACATCCCCTCTAATGTCTTTGCATTTTAAACAAGTTTTTAGAGTTATGTGAGATTCTCTGCGACCTGGTCTCTCTGAATTTCTCCTTTTTTCCTAGATTATTTAAATTATGGCCAACCAGACTGCATTTTATTTCGTTAATTAGGCCCTACATCCTTCCTATATCGTTACATCCCCTCTAATGTCTTTGCTTTTTAAACAAGTTTTTAGAGTTATTTGAAATTGTCTGCGACATGGCTTTTCTGAATTTTTCCTTTTTTCCTAGATTATTTAAATTATGGTCAACCAGATTGCATTTTATTTCTTTAATTAGGCCCTACATCCTTCCTATGTCGTTGCATCCCCTCTAATGTCTTTGCTTTTTAAACAAGTTTTTAGAGTTATGTGAGATTCTCTGCGACCTGGCCTCCCTATATTCCACATTTTTTCCTAGATGATTCAAGTTATGGCCAACCAGATTGCATTTTATTTCTTTAATTAGGCCCAACATCCTTGCTATATCGTTACATCCCCTCAAATGTCTTTGCTTTTTAAACAAGTTTTTAGAGTTATGTGAGATTCTTTGCGACATGGCCTCCCTATATTCCACATTTTTTCCTAGATTATTCAAGTTATGGCCAACCAGATTGCATTTTATTTCTTTAATTAGGCCCAACATCCTTGCTATATCGTTACATCCCCTCTAATGTCTTTGCTTTTTAAACAAGTTTTTAGAGTTATGTGAGATTCACTGCGAAATGGTCTCCCTAAATTCTACATTTTTTCCTAGTTTATTTAGGTTATGGCCAACCAGATTGCATTTTATTTCTTTAATTAGGTCCAACATCCTTGCTATATCGCTACATCCCCTCTAATGTCTTTGCTTTTTAAACAAGTTTTTAGAGTTATGTGAGATTCTCTGCGACCTGGTCTCTCTGAATTTCTCCTTTTTTCCTAGATTATTTAAATTATGGCCAACCAGATTGCATTTTATTTCTTTAATTAGGCCCTATATCCTTCCTATATCGTTACATCCTCTCTAATGTCTTTGCTTTTTAAACAAGTTTTTAGAGTTATGTGAGATTCTTTGAGACATGGCCTCCCTATATTCCACATTTTTTCCTAGATGATTCAAGTTATGGCCAACCAGATTGCATTTTATTTCTTTAATTAGGCCCAACATCCTTGCTATATCGTTACATCCCCTCTAATGTCTTTGCTTTTTAAACAAGTTTTTAGAGTTATGTGAGATTCTCTGCGACCTGGTCTCTCTGAGTTTCTCCTTTTTTCCTAGATTATTTAAATTATGGCCAACCAGACTGCATTTTATTTCTTTAATTAGGCCCTACATCCTTCCTATATCGTTACATCCCCTCTAATGTCTTTGCTTTTTAAACAAGTTTTTAGAGTTATTTGAGATTCTCTGCGACCTGGCCTCCCTATATTCCACATTTTTTCCTAGATGATTCAAGTTATGGCCAACCAGATTGCATTTTATTTCTTTAATTAGGCCCAACATCCTTGCTATATCGTTACATCCCCTCTAATGTCTTTGCTTTTTAAACAAGTTTTTAGAGTTATGTGAGATTCTTTGCGACATGGCCTCCCTATATTCCACATTTTTTCCTAGATTATTCAAGTTATGGCCAACCAGATTGCATTTTATTTCTTTAATTAGGCCCAACATCCTTGCTATATCGTTACACCCCCTCTAATGTCTTTGCTTTTTAAACAAGTTTTTAGAGTTATGTGAGATTCACTGCGAAATGGTCTCCCTAAATTCCACATTTTTTCCTAGTTTATTTAAGTTATGGCCAACCAGATTGCATTTTATTTCTTTAATTAGGTCCAACATCCTTGCTATATCGCTACATCCCCTCTAATGTCTTTGCTTTTTAAACAAGTTTTTAGAGTTATTTGAGATTGTCTGCGACATGGCTTTTCTGAATTTTTCCTTTTTTCCTAGATTATTTAAATTATGGCCAACCAGATTGCATTTTATTTCTTTAATTAGGCCCTATATCCTTCCTATATCGTTACATCCTCTCTAATGTCTTTGCTTTTTAAACAAGTTTTTAGAGTTATGTGAGATTCTTTGCGACATGGCCTCCCTATATTCCACATTTTTTCCTAGATGATTCAAGTTATGGCCAACCAGATTGCATTTTATTTCTTTAATTAGGCCCAACATCCTTGCTATATCGTTACATCCCCTCTAATGTCTTTGCTTTTTAAACAAGTTTTTAGAGTTATTTGAGATTGTCTGCGACATGGCTTTTCTGAATTTTTCCTTTTTTCCTAGATTATTTAAATTATGGCCAACCAGATTGCATTTTATTTCTTTAATTAGGCCCTATATCCTTCCTATATCGTTACATCCTCTCTAATGTCTTTGCTTTTTAAACAAGTTTTTAGAGTTATGTGAGATTCTTTGCGACATGGCCTCCCTAAATTCCACATTTTTTCCTAGATGATTCAAGTTATGGCCTGCCAGATTGCATTTTAATTCTTTAATTAGGGTCTACATCCTTGATATATCGTTACAACCTCTCTAATGTCTTTGCTTTTTAAACAAGTTTTTAGAGATATGTGATATTCTCTGCGAAATGGTCTCCCTAAATTCCACATTTTTTCCTAGATTATTTAAGTTATGGCCAACCAGATTGCATTTTATTTCTTTAATTAGGGTCTACATCCTTGCTATATCGTTACAACCTCTCTAATGTCTTTGCTTTTTAAACAAGTTTTTAGAGTTATGTGAGATTCTCTGCGACCTGGTCTCTCTGAATTTCTCCTTTTTTCCTATATTATTCAAGTTTGGGCCAACCAGATTGCATTTTATTTCTTTAATTAGGCCCTACATCCTTGCTATATCGTTACATCCCCTCTAATGTCTTTGCTTTTTAAACAAGTTTTTAGAGTTATGTGAGATTCTCTGCGAAATGGTCTCCCTAAATTCCACATTTTTTCCTAGTTTATTTAAGTTATGGCCAACCAGATTGCATTTTATTTCTTTAATTAGGTCCAACATCCTTGCTATATCGCTACATCCCCTCTAATGTCCTTGCTTTTTAAACAAGTTTTTAGAGTTATGTGAGATTCTCTGCGACCTGGTCTCTCTGAGTTTTTCCTTTTTTCCTAGATTATTTAAATTATGGCCAACCAGATTGCATTTTATTTCTTTAATTAGGCCCTATATCCTTCCTATATCGTTACATCCTCTCTAATGTCTTTGCTTTTTAAACAAGTTTTTAGAGTTATGTGAGATTCTTTGCGACATGGCCTCCCTAAATTCCACATTTTTTCCTAGATGATTCAAGTTATGGCCTGCCAGATTGCATTTTAATTCTTTAATTAGGGTCTACATCCTTGATATATCGTTACAACCTCTCTAATGTCTTTGCTTTTTAAACAAGTTTTTAGAGATATGTGATATTCTCTGCGAAATGGTCTCCCTAAATTCCACATTTTTTCCTAGATTATTTAAGTTATGGCCAACCAGATTGCATTTTATTTCTTTAATTAGGGTCCACATCCTTGCTATATCGTTACAACCTCTCTAATGTCTTTGCTTTTTAAACAAGTTTTTAGAGTTATGTGAGATTCTCTGCGACCTGGTCTCTCCGAATTTCTCCTTTTTTCCTATATTATTCAAGTTTGGGCCAACCAGATTGCATTTTATTTCTTTAATTAGGCCCAACATCCTTGCTATATCGATACATCCCCTCTAATGTCTTTGCTTTTTAAACAAGTTTTTAGAGTTATGTGAGATTCTCTGCGAAATGGTCTCCCTAAATTCCACATTTTTTCCTAGTTTATTTAAGTTATGGCCAACCAGATTGCATTTTATTTCTTTAATTAGGTCCAACATCCTTGCTATATCGCTACATCCCCTCTAATGTCTTTGCTTTTAAACAAGTTTTTAGAGTTATGTGAGATTCTCTGCGACCTGGTCTCTCTGAGTTTCTCCTTTTTTCCTAGATTATTTAAATTATGGCCAACCAGACTGCATTTTATTTCTTTAATTAGGCCCTACATCCTTCCTATATCGTTACATCCCCTCTAATGTCTTTGCTTTTTAAACAAGTTTTTAGAGTTATTTGAGATTGTCTGCGACATGGCTTTTCTGAATTTTTCCTTTTTTCCTAGATTATTTAAATTATGGCCAACCAGATTGCATTTTATTTCTTTAATTAGGCCCTATATCCTTCCTGTATCGTTACATCCTCTCTAATGTCTTTGCTTTTTAAACAAGTTTTTAGAGTTATGTGAGATTCTTTGCGACATGGCCTCCCTAAATTCCACATTTTTTCCTAGATGATTCAAGTTATGGCCAACCAGATTGCATTTTATTTCTTTAATTAGGGTCTACATCCTTCCTGTGTCTTTACATCCTTTCTAATGTCTTTGCTTTTTAAACAAGTTTTTAGAGTTATGTGAGATTCTTTGGACATGGCCTCCCTAAATTCCACATTTTTTCCTAGATTATTTATGTTATGGCCAACCAGATTGCATTTTAATTCTTTAATTAGGCCCAACATCCTTGCTATATCGTTACATCCCCTCTAATGTCTTTGCTTTTTAAACAAGTTTTTAGAGTTTTGTGAGATTGTCTGCGTCATGGCCTCTCTGAATTTCTCCTTTTTTCCTAGATTATTTAAGTTATGGCCAACCAGATTGCATTTTATTTCTTTAATTAGGGTCTACATCCTTGCTATATCTTTACATCCCCTCTAATGTCTTTGCTTTTTAAACAAGTTTTTAGAGTTATGTGAGATTGTCTGCGAAATGGTCTCCCTAAATTCCACATTTTTTCCTAGATTATTTAAGTTATAGCCAACCAGATTGCATTTTATTTCTTTAATTAGGCCCAACATCCTTGCTATATCGTTACATCCCCTCTAATGTCTTTGCTTTTTAAACAAGTTTTTAGAGTTATGTGAGATTCTCTGCGACCTGGTCTCTCTGAGTTTCTCCTTTTTTCCTAGATTATTTAAATTATGGCCAACCAGACTGCATTTTATTTCTTGAATTAGGCCCTACATCCTTCCTATGTCGTTACATCCTCTCTAATGTCTTTGCTTTTTAAACAAGTTTTTAGAGTTATGTGAGATTCTTTGCGACATGGCCTCCCTAAATTCCACATTTTTTCCTAGATGATTCAAGTTATGGCCTGCCAGATTGCATTTTAATTCTTTAATTAGGGTCTACATCCTTGATATATCGTTACAACCTCTCTAATGTCTTTGCTTTTTAAACAAGTTTTTAGAGTTATGTGAGATTCTCTGCGACCTGGTCTCTCTGAATTTCTCCTTTTTTCCTATATTATTCAAGTTTGGGCCAACCAGATTGCATTTTATTTCTTTAATTAGGCCCTACATCCTTGCTATATCGTTACATCCCCTCTAATGTCTTTGCTTTTTAAACAAGTTTTTAGAGTTTTGTGAGATTGTCTGCGTCATGGCCTCTCTGAATTTCTCCTTTTTTCCTAGATTATTTAAGTTATGGCCAACCAGATTGCATTTTATTTCTTTAATTAGGGTCTACATCCTTGCTATATCTTTACATCCCCTCTAATGTCTTTGCTTTTTAAACAAGTTTTTAGAGATATGTGATATTCTCTGCGAAATGGTCTCCCTAAATTCCACATTTTTTCCTAGATTATTTAAGTTATGGCCAACCAGATTGCATTTTATTTCTTTAATTAGGGTCTACATCCTTGCTATATCGTTACAACCTCTCTAATGTCTTTGCTTTTTAAACAAGTTTTTAGAGTTATGTGAGATTCTCTGCGACCTGGTCTCTCTGAATTTCTCCTTTTTTCCTATATTATTCAAGTTTGGGCCAACCAGATTGCATTTTATTTCTTTAATTAGGGTCTACATCCTTGCTATATCTTTACATCCCCTCTAATGTCTTTGCTTTTTAAACAAGTTTTTAGAGTTATGTGAGATTCTCTGCGACCTGGTCTCTCTGAGTTTCTCCTTTTTTCCTAGATTATTTAAATTATGGCCAACCAGACTGCATTTTATTTCTTGAATTAGGCCCTACATCCTTCCTATGTCGTTACATCCTCTCTAATGTCTTTGCTTTTTAAACAAGTTTTTAGAGTTATTTGAGATTGTCTGCGACATGGCTTTTCTGAATTTTTCCTTTTTTCCTAGATTATTTAAATTATGGCCAACCAGATTGCATTTTATTTCTTTAATTAGGCCCTATATCCTTCCTATATCGTTACATCCTCTCTAATGTCTTTGCTTTTTAAACAAGTTTTTAGAGTTATGTGAGATTCTTTGCGACATGGCCTCCCTAAATTCCACATTTTTTCCTAGATGATTCAAGTTATGGCCTGCCAGATTGCATTTTAATTCTTTAATTAGGGTCTACATCCTTGATATATCGTTACAACCTCTCTAATGTCTTTGCTTTTTAAACAAGTTTTTAGAGATATGTGATATTCTCTGCGAAATGGTCTCCCTAAATTCCACATTTTTTCCTAGATTATTTAAGTTATGGCCAACCAGATTGCATTTTATTTCTTTAATTAGGCCCAACATCCTTGCTATATCGATACATCCCCTCTAATATCTTTGCTTTTTAAACAAGTTTTTAGAGTTATGTGAGATTCTCTGCGAAATGGTCTCCCTAAATTCCACATTTTTTCCTAGTTTATTTAAGTTATGGCCAACCAGATTGCATTTTATTTCTTTAATTAGGTCCAACATCCTTGCTATATCGCTACATCCCCTCTAATGTCTTTGCTTTTAAACAAGTTTTTAGAGTTATGTGAGATTCTCTGCGACCTGGTCTCTCTGAGTTTCTCCTTTTTTCCTAGATTATTTAAATTATGGCCAACCAGACTGCATTTTATTTCTTTAATTAGGCCCTACATCCTTCCTATATCGTTACATCCCCTCTAATGTCTTTGCTTTTTAAACAAGTTTTTAGAGTTATTTGAGATTGTCTGCGACATGGCTTTTCTGAATTTTTCCTTTTTTCCTAGATTATTTAAATTATGGCCAACCAGATTGCATTTTATTTCTTTAATTAGGCCCTATATCCTTCCTGTATCGTTACATCCTCTCTAATGTCTTTGCTTTTTAAACAAGTTTTTAGAGTTATGTGAGATTCTTTGCGACATGGCCTCCCTAAATTCCACATTTTTTCCTAGATGATTCAAGTTATGGCCAACCAGATTGCATTTTATTTCTTTAATTAGGGTCTACATCCTTCCTGTGTCTTTACATCCTTTCTAATGTCTTTGCTTTTTAAACAAGTTTTTAGAGTTATGTGAGATTCTTTGCGACATGGCCTCGCTAAATTCCACATTTTTTCCTAGATGATTCAAGTTATGGCCTGCCAGATTGCATTTTATTTCTTTAATTAGGCCCTACATCCTTCCTATATCGTTACATCCTCTCTAATGTCTTTGCTTTTTAAACAAGTTTTTAGAGTTATGTGAGATTCTTTGCGACATGGCCTCCCTAAATTCCACATTTTTTCCTAGATGATTCAAGTTATGGCCTGCCAGATTGCATTTTATTTCTTTAATTAGGGTCTACATCCTTGCTATATCGTTACAACCTCTCTAATGCCTTTGCTTTTTAAACAAGTTTTTAGAGATATGTGATATTCTCTGCGAAATGGTCTCCCTAAATTCCACATTTTTTCCTAGATTATTTATGTTATGGCCAACCAGATTGCATTTTAATTCTTTAATTAGGCCCAACATCCTTGCTATATCGTTACAACCTCTCTAATGCCTTTGCTTTTTAAACAAGTTTTTAGAGTTATGTGAGATTCTCTGCGAAATGGTCTCCCTAAATTCCACATTTTTTCCTAGATTATTTATGTTATGGCCAACCAGATTGCATTTTAATTCTTTAATTAGGCCCAACATCCTTGCTATATCGTTACATCCCCTCTAATGTCCTTGCTTTTTAAACAAGTTTTTAGAGATATGTGATATTCTCTGCGAAATGGTCTCCCTAAATTCCACATTTTTTCCTAGATTATTTGAGTTATGGCCAACCAGATTGCATTTTATTTCTTCAATTAGGCCGAACATCCTTGCTATACCGTTACATCCTCTCTAATGTCTTTGCTTTTTAAACAAGTTTTTAGAGTTATGTGAGATTCCCTGCGACATGGCGTGTCCGAATGCCACCTTTTTTCCTAGATTATTTAAGTTATGGCCAACCAGATTGCATTTTATTTCTTTAATTAGGGTCTACATCCTTGCTATATCTTTACATCCCCTCTAATGTCTTTGCTTTTTAAACAAGTTTTTAGAGTTATGTGAGATTGTCTGCGAAATGGTCTCCCTAAATTCCACATTTTTTCCTAGATTATTTAAGTTATAGCCAACCAGATTGCATTTTATTTCTTTAATTAGGCCCAACATCCTTGCTATATCGTTACATCCCCTCTAATGTCTTTGCTTTTTAGACAAGTTTTTAGATTTATGTGAGATTGTCTGCGACATGGCCTCTCTGAATTTCTCCTTTTTTCCTAGATTATTCAAGTTATGGCCAACCAGATTGCATTTTATTTCTTTAATTAGGCCCAACATCCTTGCTATATCGTTACATCCCTTCTAATGTCCTTGCTTTTTAAACAAGTTTTTAGAGATATGTGATATTCTCTGCGAAATGGTCTCCCTAAATTCCACATTTTTTCCTAGATTATTTAAGTTATGGCCAACCAGATTGCATTTTATTTCTTCAATTAGGCCGAACATCCTTGCTATACCGTTACATCCTCTCTAATGTCTTTGCTTTTTAAACAAGTTTTTAGAGTTATGTGAGATTCCCTGCGACATGGCGTGTCCGAATGCCACCTTTTTTCCTAGATTATTTAAGTTATGGCCAACCAGATTGCATTTTATTTCTTTAATTAGGGTCTACATCCTTGCTATATCTTTACATCCCCTCTAATGTCTTTGCTTTTTAAACAAGTTTTTAGAGTTATGTGAGATTGTCTGCGAAATGGTCTCCCTAAATTCCACATTTTTTCCTAGATTATTTAAGTTATAGCCAACCAGATTGCATTTTATTTCTTTAATTAGGCCCAACATCCTTGCTATATCGTTACATCCCCTCTAATGTCTTTGCTTTTTAGACAAGTTTTTAGATTTATGTGAGATTGTCTGCGACATGGCCTCTCTGAATTTCTCCTTTTTTCCTAGATTATTCAAGTTATGGCCAACCAGATTGCATTTTATTTCTTTAATTAGGCCCAACATCCTTGCTATATCGTTACATCCCTTCTAATGTCTTTGCTTTTTAAACAAGTTTTCAGAGATATGTGATATTCTCTGCGAAATTGTCTCCCTAAATTCCACATTTTTTCCTAGATTATTTAAGTTATAGCCAACCAGATTGCATTTTATTTCTTTAATTAGGCCCAACATCCTTGCTATATCGTTACATCCCCTCTAATGTCTTTGCTTTTTAGACAAGTTTTTAGATTTATGTGAGATTGTCTGCGACATGGCTTTTCTGAATTTTTCCTTTTTTCCTAGATTATTTAAATTATGGCCAACCAGATTGCATTTTATTTCTTTAATTAGGCCCTATATCCTTCCTATATCGTTACATCCTCTCTAATGTCTTTGCTTTTTAAACAAGTTTTTAGAGTTATGTGAGATTCTTTGCGACATGGCCTCCCTAAATTCCACATTTTTTCCTAGATGATTCAAGTTATGGCCTGCCAGATTGCATTTTAATTCTTTAATTAGGGTCTACATCCTTGATATATCGTTACAACCTCTCTAATGTCTTTGCTTTTTAAACAAGTTTTTAGAGTTATGTGAGATTCTCTGCGACCTGGTCTCTCTGAATTTCTCCTTTTTTCCTATATTATTCAAGTTTGGGCCAACCAGATTGCATTTTATTTCTTTAATTAGGCCCAACATCCTTGCTATATCGTTACATCCCCTCTAATGTCTTTGCTTTTTAAACAAGTTTTTAGAGTTATGTGAGATTCTCTGCGAAATGGTCTCCCTAAATTCCACATTTTTTCCTAGTTTATTTAAGTTATGGCCAACCAGATTGCATTTTATTTCTTTAATTAGGTCCAACATCCTTGCTATATCGCTACATCCCCTCTAATGTCTTTGCTTTTTAAACAAGTTTTTAGAGTTATGTGAGATTCTCTGCGACCTGGTCTCTCTGAGTTTCTCCTTTTTTCCTAGATTATTTAAATTATGGCCAACCAGACTGCATTTTATTTCTTGAATTAGGCCCTACATCCTTCCTATGTCGTTACATCCTCTTTAACGTCTTTGCTTTTTAAACAAGTTTTTAGAGTTATTTGAGATTGTCTGCGACATGGCTTTTCTGAATTTTTCCTTTTTTCCTAGATTATTTAAATTATGGCCAACCAGATTGCATTTTATTTCTTTAATTAGGCCTTATATCCTTCCTATATCGTTACATCCTCTCTAATGTCTTTGCTTTTTAAACAAGTTTTTAGAGTTATGTGAGATTCTTTGCGACATGGCCTCCCTAAATTCCACATTTTTTCCTAGATGATTCAAGTTATGGCCTGCCAGATTGCATTTTAATTCTTTAATTAGGGTCTACATCCTTGATATATCGTTACAACCTCTCTAATGTCTTTGCTTTTTAAACAAGTTTTTAGAGATATGTGATATTCTCTGCGAAATGGTCTCCCTAAATTCCACATTTTTTCCTAGATTATTTAAGTTATGGCCAACCAGATTGCATTTTATTTCTTTAATTAGGGTCTACATCCTTGCTATATCGTTACAACCTCTCTAATGTCTTTGCTTTTTAAACAAGTTTTTAGAGTTATGTGAGATTCTCTGCGACCTGGTCTCTCTGAATTTCTCCTTTTTTCCTATATTATTCAAGTTTGGGCCAACCAGATTGCATTTTATTTCTTTAATTAGGCCCAACATCCTTGCTATATCGTTACATCCCCTCTAATGTCTTTGCTTTTTAAACAAGTTTTTAGAGTTATGTGAGATTCTCTGCGAAATGGTCTCCTTAAATTCCACATTTTTTCCTAGTTTATTTAAGTTATGGCCAACCAGAATGCATTTTATTTCTTTAATTAGGTACAACATCCTTGCTATATCGCTACATCCCCTCTAATGTCTTTGCTTTTAAACAAGTTTTTAGAGTTATGTGAGATTCTCTGCGACCTGGTCTCTCTGAGTTTCTCCTTTTTTCCTAGATTATTTAAATTATGGCCAACCAGATTGCATTTTATTTCTTTAATTAGGGTCTACATCCTTGCTATATCTTTACATCCCCTCTAATGTCTTTGCTTTTTAAACAAGTTTTTGGAGTTATGTGAGATTGTCTGCGAAATGGTCTCCCTAAATTCCACATTTTTTCCTAGATTATTTAAGTTATGGCCAACCAGATTGCATTTTATTTCTTTAATTAGGGTCTACATCCTTGCTATATCGTTACAACCTCTCTAATGTCTTTGCTTTTTAAACAAGTTTTTAGAGTTATGTGAGATTCTCTGCGACCTGGTCTCTCTGAATTTCTCCTTTTTTCCTATATTATTCAAGTTTGGGCCAACCAGATTGCATTTTATTTCTTTAATTAGGCCCAACATCCTTGCTATATCGTTACATCCCCTCTAATGTCTTTGCTTTTTAAACAAGTTTTTAGAGTTATGTGAGATTCTCTGCGAAATGGTCTCCCTAAATTCCACATTTTTTCCTAGTTTATTTAAGTTATGGCCAACCAGATTGCATTTTATTTCTTTAATTAGGTCCAACATCCTTGCTATATCGCTACATCCCCTCTAATGTCTTTGCTTTTTAAACAAGTTTTTAGAGTTATGTGAGATTCTCTGCGACCTGGTCTCTCTGAGTTTCTCCTTTTTTCCTAGATTATTTAAATTATGGCCAACCAGACTGCATTTTATTTCTTGAATTAGGCCCTACATCCTTCCTATGTCGTTACATCCTCTTTAACGTCTTTGCTTTTTAAACAAGTTTTTAGAGTTATTTGAGATTGTCTGCGACATGGCTTTTCTGAATTTTTCCTTTTTTCCTAGATTATTTAAATTATGGCCAACCAGATTGCATTTTATTTCTTTAATTAGGCCTTATATCCTTCCTATATCGTTACATCCTCTCTAATGTCTTTGCTTTTTAAACAAGTTTTTAGAGTTATGTGAGATTCTTTGCGACATGGCCTCCCTAAATTCCACATTTTTTCCTAGATGATTCAAGTTATGGCCTGCCAGATTGCATTTTAATTCTTTAATTAGGGTCTACATCCTTGATATATCGTTACAACCTCTCTAATGTCTTTGCTTTTTAAACAAGTTTTTAGAGATATGTGATATTCTCTGCGAAATGGTCTCCCTAAATTCCACATTTTTTCCTAGATTATTTAAGTTATGGCCAACCAGATTGCATTTTATTTCTTTAATTAGGGTCTACATCCTTGCTATATCGTTACAACCTCTCTAATGTCTTTGCTTTTTAAACAAGTTTTTAGAGTTATGTGAGATTCTCTGCGACCTGGTCTCTCTGAATTTCTCCTTTTTTCCTATATTATTCAAGTTTGGGCCAACCAGATTGCATTTTATTTCTTTAATTAGGCCCAACATCCTTGCTATATCGTTACATCCCCTCTAATGTCTTTGCTTTTTAAACAAGTTTTTAGAGTTATGTGAGATTCTCTGCGAAATGGTCTCCTTAAATTCCACATTTTTTCCTAGTTTATTTAAGTTATGGCCAACCAGATTGCATTTTATTTCTTTAATTAGGTCCAACATCCTTGCTATATCGCTACATCCCCTCTAATGTCTTTGCTTTTAAACAAGTTTTTAGAGTTATGTGAGATTCTCTGCGACCTGGTCTCTCTGAATTTCTCCTTTTTTCCTAGATTATTCAAGTTATGGCCAACCAGATTGCATTTTATTTCTTTAATTAGGCCCAACATCCTTGCTATATCGTTACATCCCCTCTAATGTCTTTGCTTTTTAGACAAGTTTTTAGATTTATGTGAGATTGTCTGCGACATGGCCTCTCTGAATTTCTCCTTTTTTCCTAGATTATTCAAGTTATGGCCAACCAGATTGCATTTTATTTCTTTAATTAGGCCCAACATCCTTGCTATATCGTTACATCCCCTCTAATGTCTTTGCTTTTTAGACAAGTTTTTAGATTTATGTGAGATTGTCTGCGACATGGCCTCTCTGAATTTCTCCTTTTTTCCTAGATTATTCAAGTTATGGCCAACCAGATTGCATTTTATTTCTTTAATTAGGCCCAACATCCTTGCTATATCGTTACATCCCTTCTAATGTCTTTGCTTTTTAAACAAGTTTTCAGAGATATGTGATATTCTCTGCGAAATTGTCTCCCTAAATTCCACATTTTTTCCTAGATTATTTAAGTTATAGCCAACCAGATTGCATTTTATTTCTTTAATTAGGCCCAACATCCTTGCTATATCGTTACATCCCCTCTAATGTCTTTGCTTTTTAGACAAGTTTTTAGATTTATGTGAGATTGTCTGCGACATGGCTTTTCTGAATTTTTCCTTTTTTCCTAGATTATTTAAATTATGGCCAACCAGATTGCATTTTATTTCTTTAATTAGGCCCTATATCCTTCCTATATCGTTACATCCTCTCTAATGTCTTTGCTTTTTAAACAAGTTTTTAGAGTTATGTGAGATTCTTTGCGACATGGCCTCCCTAAATTCCACATTTTTTCCTAGATGATTCAAGTTATGGCCTGCCAGATTGCATTTTAATTCTTTAATTAGGGTCTACATCCTTGATATATCGTTGCAACCTCTCTAATGTCTTTACTTTTTAAACAAGTTTTTAGAGTTATGTGAGATTCTCTGCGACCTGGTCTCTCTGAATTTCTCCTTTTTTCCTATATTATTCAAGTTTGGGCCAACCAGATTGCATTTTATTTCTTTAATTAGGCCCAACATCCTTGCTATATCGTTACATCCCCTCTAATGTCTTTGCTTTTTAAACAAGTTTTTAGAGTTATGTGAGATTCTCTGCGAAATGGTCTCCCTAAATTCCACATTTTTTCCTAGTTTATTTAAGTTATGGCCAACCAGATTGCATTTTATTTCTTTAATTAGGTCCAACATCCTTGCTATATCGCTACATCCCCTCTAATGTCTTTGCTTTTTAAACAAGTTTTTAGAGTTATGTGAGATTCTCTGCGACCTGGTCTCTCTGAGTTTCTCCTTTTTTCCTAGATTATTTAAATTATGGCCAACCAGACTGCATTTTATTTCTTGAATTAGGCCCTACATCCTTCCTATGTCGTTACATCCTCTCTAATGTCTTTGCTTTTTAAACAAGTTTTTAGAGTTATTTGAGATTGTCTGCGACATGGCTTTTCTGAATTTTTCCTTTTTTCCTAGATTATTTAAATTATGGCCAACCAGATTGCATTTTATTTCTTTAATTAGGCCCTATATCCTTCCTATATCGTTACATCCTCTCTAATGTCTTTGCTTTTTAAACAAGTTTTTAGAGTTATGTGAGATTCTTTGCGACATGGCCTCCCTAAATTCCACATTTTTTCCTAGATGATTCAAGTTATGGCCTGCCAGATTGCATTTTAATTCTTTAATTAGGGTCTACATCCTTGATATATCGTTACAACCTCTCTAATGTCTTTGCTTTTTAAACAAGTTTTTAGAGATATGTGATATTCTCTGCGAAATGGTCTCCCTAAATTCCACATTTTTTCCTAGATTATTCAAGTTATGGCCAACCAGATTGCATTTTATTTCTTTAATTAGGCCCAACATCCTTGCTATATCGTTACAACCTCTCTAATGTCTTTGCTTTTTAAACAAGTTTTTAGAGTTATGTGAGATTCTCTGCGACCTGGTCTCTCTGAATTTCTCCTTTTTTCCTATATTATTCAAGTTTGGGCCAACCAGATTGCATTTTATTTCTTTAATTAGGCCCAACATCCTTGCTATATCGTTACATCCCCTCTAATGTCTTTGCTTTTTAAACAAGTTTTTAGAGTTATGTGAGATTCTCTGCGAAATGGTCTCCTTAAATTCCACATTTTTTCCTAGTTTATTTAAGTTATGGCCAACCAGATTGCATTTTATTTCTTTAATTAGGTCCAACATCCTTGCTATATCGCTACATCCCCTCTAATGTCTTTGCTTTTAAACAAGTTTTTAGAGTTATGTGAGATTCTCTGCGACCTGGTCTCTCTGAATTTCTCCTTTTTTCCTAGATTATTCAAGTTATGGCCAACCAGATTGCATTTTATTTCTTTAATTAGGCCCAACATCCTTGCTATATCGTTACATCCCCTCTAATGTCTTTGCTTTTTAGACAAGTTTTTAGATTTATGTGAGATTGTCTGCGACATGGCCTCTCTGAATTTCTCCTTTTTTCCTAGATTATTCAAGTTATGGCCAACCAGATTGCATTTTATTTCTTTAATTAGGCCCAACATCCTTGCTATATCGTTACATCCCCTCTAATGTCTTTGTTTTTTAAACAAGTTTTTAGAGTTATGTGAGATTCTTTGCGACATGGCCTCCCTAAATTCCACATTTTTTCCTAGATGATTCAAGTTATGGCCTGCCAGATTGCATTTTAATTCTTTAATTAGGGTCTACATCCTTGATATATCGTTACAACCTCTCTAATGTCTTTACTTTTTAAACAAGTTTTTAGAGTTATGTGAGATTCTCTGCGACCTGGTCTCTCTGAATTTCTCCTTTTTTCCTATATTATTCAAGTTTGGGCCAACCAGATTGCATTTTATTTCTTTAATTAGGCCCAACATCCTTGCTATATCGTTACATCCCCTCTAATGTCTTTGCTTTTTAAACAAGTTTTTAGAGTTATGTGAGATTCTCTGCGAAATGGTCTCCCTAAATTCCACATTTTTTCCTAGTTTATTTAAGTTATGGCCAACCAGATTGCATTTTATTTCTTTAATTAGGTCCAACATCCTTGCTATATCGCTACATCCCCTCTAATGTCTTTGCTTTTTAAACAAGTTTTTAGAGTTATGTGAGATTCTCTGCGACCTGGTCTCTCTGAGTTTCTCCTTTTTTCCTAGATTATTTAAATTATGGCCAACCAGACTGCATTTTATTTCTTGAATTAGGCCCTACATCCTTCCTATGTCGTTACATCCTCTCTAATGTCTTTGCTTTTTAAACAAGTTTTTAGAGTTATTTGAGATTGTCTGCGACATGGCTTTTCTGAATTTTTCCTTTTTTCCTAGATTATTTAAATTATGGCCAACCAGATTGCATTTTATTTCTTTAATTAGGCCCTATATCCTTCCTATATCGTTACATCCTCTCTAATGTCTTTGCTTTTTAAACAAGTTTTTAGAGTTATGTGAGATTCTTTGCGACATGGCCTCCCTAAATTCCACATTTTTTCCTAGATGATTCAAGTTATGGCCTGCCAGATTGCATTTTAATTCTTTAATTAGGGTCTACATCCTTGATATATCGTTACAACCTCTCTAATGTCTTTGCTTTTTAAACAAGTTTTTAGAGATATGTGATATTCTCTGCGAAATGGTCTCCCTAAATTCCACATTTTATCCTAGATTATTCAAGTTATGGCCAACCAGATTGCATTTTATTTCTTTAATTAGGCCCAACATCCTTGCTATATCGTTACAACCTCTCTAATGTCTTTGCTTTTTAAACAAGTTTTTAGAGTTATGTGAGATTCTCTGCGACCTGGTCTCTCTGAATTTCTCCTTTTTTCCTATATTATTCAAGTTTGGGCCAACCAGATTGCATTTTATTTCTTTAATTAGGCCCAACATCCTTGCTATATCGTTACATCCCCTCTAATGTCTTTGCTTTTTAAACAAGTTTTTAGAGTTATGTGAGATTCTCTGCGAAATGGTCTCCCTAAATTCCACATTTTTTCCTAGTTTATTTAAGTTATGGCCAACCAGATTGCATTTTATTTCTTTAATTAGGTCCAACATCCTTGCTATATCGCTACATCCCCTCTAATGTCTTTGCTTTTAAACAAGTTTTTAGAGTTATGTGAGATTCTCTGCGACCTGGTCTCTCTGAGTTTCTCCTTTTTTCCTAGATTATTTAAATTATGGCCAACCAGACTGCATTTTATTTCTTTAATTAGGCCCTACATCCTTCCTATATCGTTACAACCTCTCTAATGTCTTTGCTTTTTAAACAAGTTTTTAGAGTTATGTGAGATTCTTTGCGACATGGCCTCCCTAAATTCCACATTTTTTCCTAGTTTATTTAAGTTATGGCCAACCAGATTGCATTTTATTTCTTTAATTAGGCCCAACATCCTTGCTATATCGCTACATCCCCTCTAATGTCTTTGCTTTTAAACAAGTTTTTAGAGTTATGTGAGATTCTCTGCGACCTGGTCTCTCTGAGTTTCTCCTTTTTTCCTAGATTATTTAAATTATGGCCAACCAGATTGCATTTTATTTCTTTAATTAGGCCCAACATCCTTGCTATACCGTTACATCCCCTCTAATGTCTTTGCTTTTTAAACAAGTTTTTAGAGTTATTTGAGATTGCCTGCGACATGGCTTTTCTGAATTTTTCCTTTTTTCCTAGATTATTTAAATTATGGCCAACCAGATTGCATTTTATTTCTTTAATTAGGCCCTATATCCTTCCTATATCGTTATATCCTCTCTAATGTCTTTCCTTTTTAAACAAGTTTTTAGAGTTATGTGAGATTCTTTGCGACATGGCCTCCCTAAATTCCACATTTTTTCCTAGATGATTCAAGTTATGGCCAACCAGATTGCATTTTATTTCTTTAATTAGGGTCTACATCCTTCCTGTGTCTTTACATCCTTTCTAATGTCTTTGCTTTTTAAACAAGTTTTTAGAGTTATGTGAGATTCTTTGCGACATGGCCTCCCTAAATTCCACATTTTTTCCTAGATGATTCAAGTTATGGCCTGCCAGATTGCATTTTATTTCTTTAATTAGGCCCTATATCCTTCCTATATCGTTACATCCCCTCTAATGTCTTTGCTTTTTAAACAAGTGTTTAGAGTTATGTGAGATTCTTTGCGACATGGCCTCCCTAAATTCCACATTTTTTCCTAGATGATTCAAGTTTTGGCCTGCCAGATTGCATTTTATTTCTTTAATTAGGTCCAACATCCTTGCTATATCGTTACAACCTCTCTAATGCCTTTGCTTTTTAAACAAGTTTTTAGAGATATGTGATATTCTCTGCGAAATGGTCTCCCTAAATTCCACATTTTTTCCTAGATTATTTAAGTTATGGCCAACCAGATTGCATTTTAATTCTTTAATTAGGCCCAACATCCTTGCTATATCGTTACATCCCCTCTAATGTCTTTGCTTTTTAAACAAGTTTTTAGAGTTATGTGAGATTGTCTGCGTCATGGCCTCTCTGAATTTCTCCTTTATTCCTAGATTATTCAAGTTATGGCCAACCAGATTGCATTTTATTTCTTTAATTAGGCCCTACATCCTTCCTATGTCGTTACATCCCCTCTAATGTCCTTGCTTTTTAAACAAGTTTTTAGAGATATGTGATATTCTCTGCGAAATGGTCTCCCTAAATTCCACATTTTTTCCTAGATTATTTAAGTTATGGCCAACCAGATTGCATTTTATTTCTTCAATTAGGCCGAACATCCTTGCTATACCGTTACATCCTCTCTAATGTCTTTGCTTTTCAAACAAGTTTTTAGAGTTATGTGAGATTCCCTGCGACATGGCGTGTCCGAATGCCACCTTTTTTCCTAGATTATTTAAGTTATGGCCAACCAGATTGCATTTTATTTCTTTAATTAGGGTCTACATCCTTGCTATATCTTTACATCCCCTCTAATGTCTTTGCTTTTTAAACAAGTTTTTAGAGTTATGTGAGATTGTCTGCGAAATGTTCTCCCTAAATTCCACATTTTTTCCTAGATTATTTAAGTTATAGCCAACCAGATTGCATTTTATTTCTTTAATTAGGCCCAACATCCTTGCTATATCGTTACATCCCCTCTAATGTCTTTGCTTTTTAGACAAGTTTTTAGATTTATGTGAGATTGTCTGCGACATGGCCTCTCTGAATTTCTCCTTTTTTCCTAGATTATTCAAGTTATGGCCAACCAGATTGCATTTTATTTCTTTAATTAGGCCCAACATCCTTGCTATATCGTTACATCCCTTCTAATGTCTTTGCTTTCTAAACAAGTTTTCAGAGATATGTGATATTCTCTGCGAAATTGTCTCCCTAAATTCCACATTTTTTCCTAGATTATTTAAGTTATAGCCAACCAGATTGCATTTTATTTCTTTAATTAGGCCCAACATCCTTGCTATATCGTTACATCCCCTCTAATGTCTTTGCTTTTTAAACAAGTTTTTAGAGTTATGTGAGATTGTCTGCGACATGGCCTCTCTGAATTTCTCCTTTTTTCCTAGATTATTTAAATTATGGCCAACCAGACTGCATTTTATTTCTTGAATTAGGCCCTACATCCTTCCTATGTCGTTACATCCTCTCTAATGTCTTTGCTTTTTAAACAAGTTTTTAGAGTTATTTGAGATTGTCTGCGACATGGCTTTTCTGAATTTTTCCTTTTTTCCTAGATTATTTAAATTATGGCCAACCAGATTGCATTTTATTTCTTTAATTAGGCCCTATATCCTTCCTATATCGTTACATCCTCTCTAATGTCTTTGCTTTTTAAACAAGTTTTTAGAGTTATGTGAGATTCTTTGCGACATGGCCTCCCTAAATTCCACATTTTTTCCTAGATGATTCAAGTTATGGCCTGCCAGATTGCATTTTAATTCTTTAATTAGGGTTTACATCCTTGATATATCGTTACAACCTCTCTAATGTCTTTGCTTTTTAAACAAGTTTTTAGAGATATGTGATATTCTCTGCGAAATGGTCTCCCTAAATTCCACATTTTTTCCTAGATTATTTAAGTTATGGCCAACCAGATTGCATTTTATTTCTTTAATTAGGGTCCACATCCTTGCTATATCGTTACAACCTCTCTAATGTCTTTGCTTTTTAAACAAGTTTTTAGAGTTATGTGAGATTCTCTGCGACCTGGTCTCTCCGAATTTCTCCTTTTTTCCTATATTATTCAAGTTTGGGCCAACCAGATTGCATTTTATTTCTTTAATTAGGCCCAACATCCTTGCTATATCGATACATCCCCTCTAATGTCTTTGCTTTTTAAACAAGTTTTTAGAGTTATGTGAGATTCTCTGCGAAATGGTCTCCCTAAATTCCACATTTTTTCCTAGTTTATTTAAGTTATGGCCAACCAGATTGCATTTTATTTCTTTAATTAGGTCCAACATCCTTGCTATATCGCTACATCCCCTCTAATGTCTTTGCTTTTAAACAAGTTTTTAGAGTTATGTGAGATTCTCTGCGACCTGGTCTCTCTGAGTTTCTCCTTTTTTCCTAGATTATTTAAATTATGGCCAACCAGACTGCATTTTATTTCTTTAATTAGGCCCTACATCCTTCCTATATCGTTACATCCCCTCTAATGTCTTTGCTTTTTAAACAAGTTTTTAGAGTTATTTGAGATTGTCTGCGACATGGCTTTTCTGAATTTTTCATTTTTTCCTAGATTATTTAAATTATGGCCAACCAGATTGCATTTTATTTCTTTAATTAGGCCCTATATCCTTCCTGTATCGTTACATCCTCTCTAATGTCTTTGCTTTTTAAACAAGTTTTTAGAGTTATGTGAGATTCTTTGCGACATGGCCTCCCTAAATTCCACATTTTTTCCTAGATGATTCAAGTTATGGCCAACCAGATTGCATTTTATTTCTTTAATTAGGGTCTACATCCTTCCTGTGTCTTTACATCCTTTCTAATGTCTTTGCTTTTTAAACAAGTTTTTAGAGTTATGTGAGATTCTTTGCGACATTGCCTCCCTAAATTCCACATTTTTTCCTAGATGATTCAAGTTATGGCCTGCCAGATTGCATTTTATTTCTTTAATTAGGCCCTACATCCTTCCTATATCGTTACATCCTCTCTAATGTCTTTGCTTTTTAAACAAGTTTTTAGAGTTATGTGAGATTCTTTGCGACATGGCCTCCCTAAATTCCACATTTTTTCCTAGATGATTCAAGTTATGGCCTGCCAGATTGCATTTTATTTCTTTAATTAGGGTCTACATCCTTGCTATATCGTTACAACCTCTCTAATGCCTTTGCTTTTTAAACAAGTTTTTAGAGATATGTGATATTCTCTGCGAAATGGTCTCCCTAAATTCCACATTTTTTCCTAGATTATTTATGTTATGGCCAACCAGATTGCATTTTAATTCTTTAATTAGGCCCAACATCCTTGCTATATCGTTACATCCCCTCTAATGTCTTTGCTTTTTAAACAAGTTTTTAGAGTTTTGTGAGATTGTCTGCGTCATGGCCTCTCTGAATTTCTCCTTTTTTCCTAGATTATTTAAGTTATGGCCAACCAGATTGCATTTTATTTCTTTAATTAGGGTCTACATCCTTGCTATATCTTTACATCCCCTCTAATGTCTTTGCTTTTTAAACAAGTTTTTAGAGTTATGTGAGATTGTCTGCGAAATGGTCTCCCTAAATTCCACATTTTTTCCTAGATTATTTAAGTTATAGCCAACCAGATTGCATTTTATTTCTTTAATTAGGCCCAACATCCTTGCTATATCGTTACATCCCCTCTAATGTCTTTGCTTTTTAAACAAGTTTTTAGAGTTATGTGAGATTCTCTGCGACCTGGTCTCTCTGAGTTTCTCCTTTTTTCCTAGATTATTTAAATTATGGCCAACCAGACTGCATTTTATTTCTTGAATTAGGCCCTACATCCTTCCTATGTCGTTACATCCTCTCTAATGTCTTTGCTTTTTAAACAAGTTTTTAGAGTTATTTGAGATTGTCTGCGACATGGCTTTTCTGAATTTTTCCTTTTTTCCTAGATTATTTAAATTATGGCCAACCAGATTGCATTTTATTTCTTTAATTAGGCCCTATATCCTTCCTATATCGTTACATCCTCTCTAATGTCTTTGCTTTTTAAACAAGTTTTTAGAGTTATGTGAGATTCTTTGCGACATGGCCTCCCTAAATTCCACATTTTTTCCTAGATGATTCAAGTTATGGCCTGCCAGATTGCATTTTAATTCTTTAATTAGGGTCTACATCCTTGATATATCGTTACAACCTCTCTAATGTCTTTGCTTTTTAAACAAGTTTTTAGAGATATGTGATATTCTCTGCGAAATGGTCTCCCTAAATTCCACATTTTTTCCTAGATTATTTAAGGTATGGCCAACCAGATTGCATTTTATTTCTTTAATTAGGGTCTACATCCTTGCTATATCGTTACAACCTCTCTAATGTCTTTGCTTTTTAAACAAGTTTTTAGAGTTATGTGAGATTCTCTGCGACCTGGTCTCTCTGAATTTCTCCTTTTTTCCTATATTATTCAAGTTTGGGCCAACCAGATTGCATTTTATTTCTTTAATTAGGCCCTACATCCTTGCTATATCGTTACATCCCCTCTAATGTCTTTGCTTTTTAAACAAGTTTTTAGAGTTTTGTGAGATTGTCTGCGTCATGGCCTCTCTGAATTTCTCCTTTTTTCCTAGATTATTTAAGTTATGGCCAACCAGATTGCATTTTATTTCTTTAATTAGGGTCTACATCCTTGCTATATCTTTACATCCCCTCTAATGTCTTTGCTTTTTAAACAAGTTTTTAGAGATATGTGATATTCTCTGCGAAATGGTCTCCCTAAATTCCACATTTTTTCCTAGATTATTTAAGTTATGGCCAACCAGATTGCATTTTATTTCTTTAATTAGGGTCTACATCCTTGCTATATCGTTACAACCTCTCTAATGTCTTTGCTTTTTAAACAAGTTTTTAGAGTTATGTGAGATTCTCTGCGACCTGGTCTCTCTGAATTTCTCCTTTTTTCCTATATTATTCAAGTTTGGGCCAACCAGATTGCATTTTATTTCTTTAATTAGGCCCTACATCCTTGCTATATTGTTACATCCCCTCTAATGTCTTTGCTTTTTAAACAAGTTTTTAGAGTTTTGTGAGATTGTCTGCGTCATGGCCTCTCTGAATTTCTCCTTTTTTCCTAGATTATTTAAGTTATGGCCAACCAGATTGCATTTTATTTCTTTAATTAGGGTCTACATCCTTGCTATATCTTTACATCCCCTCTAATGTCTTTGCTTTTTAAACAAGTTTTTAGAGTTATGTGAGATTCTCTGCGACCTGGTCTCTCTGAGTTTCTCCTTTTTTCCTAGATTATTTAAATTATGGCCAACCAGACTGCATTTTATTTCTTGAATTAGGCCCTACATCCTTCCTATGTCGTTACATCCTCTCTAATGTCTTTGCTTTTTAAACAAGTTTTTAGAGTTATTTGAGATTGTCTGCGACATGGCTTTTCTGAATTTTTCCTTTTTTCCTAGATTATTTAAATTATGGCCAACCAGATTGCATTTTATTTCTTTAATTAGGCCCTATATCCTTCCTATATCGTTACATCCTCTCTAATGTCTTTGCTTTTTAAACAAGTTTTTAGAGTTATGTGAGATTCTTTGCGACATGGCCTCCCTAAATTCCACATTTTTTCCTAGATGATTCAAGTTATGGCCTGCCAGATTGCATTTTAATTCTTTAATTAGGGTCTACATCCTTGATATATCGTTACAACCTCTCTAATGTCTTTGCTTTTTAAACAAGTTTTTAGAGATATGTGATATTCTCTGCGAAATGGTCTCCCTAAATTCCACATTTTTTCCTAGATTATTTAAGTTATGGCCAACCAGATTGCATTTTATTTCTTCAATTAGGCCGAACATCCTTGCTATACCGTTACATCCTCTCTAATGTCTTTGCTTTTCAAACAAGTTTTTAGAGTTATGTGAGATTCCCTGCGACATGGCGTGTCCGAATGCCACCTTTTTTCCTAGATTATTTAAGTTATGGCCAACCAGATTGCATTTTATTTCTTTAATTAGGGTCTACATCCTTGCTATATCTTTACATCCCCTCTAATGTCTTTGCTTTTTAAACAAGTTTTTAGAGTTATGTGAGATTGTCTGCGAAATGTTCTCCCTAAATTCCACATTTTTTCCTAGATTATTTAAGTTATAGCCAACCAGATTGCATTTTATTTCTTTAATTAGGCCCAACATCCTTGCTATATCGTTACATCCCCTCTAATGTCTTTGCTTTTTAGACAAGTTTTTAGATTTATGTGAGATTGTCTGCGACATGGCCTCTCTGAATTTCTCCTTTTTTCCTAGATTATTCAAGTTATGGCCAACCAGATTGCATTTTATTTCTTTAATTAGGCCCAACATCCTTGCTATATCGTTACATCCCTTCTAATGTCTTTGCTTTCTAAACAAGTTTTCAGAGATATGTGATATTCTCTGCGAAATTGTCTCCCTAAATTCCACATTTTTTCCTAGATTATTTAAGTTATAGCCAACCAGATTGCATTTTATTTCTTTAATTAGGCCCAACATCCTTGCTATATCGTTACATCCCCTCTAATGTCTTTGCTTTTTAAACAAGTTTTTAGAGTTATGTGAGATTGTCTGCGACATGGCCTCTCTGAATTTCTCCTTTTTTCCTAGATTATTTAAATTATGGCCAACCAGACTGCATTTTATTTCTTGAATTAGGCCCTACATCCTTCCTATGTCGTTACATCCTCTCTAATGTCTTTGCTTTTTAAACAAGTTTTTAGAGTTATTTGAGATTGTCTGCGACATGGCTTTTCTGAATTTTTCCTTTTTTCCTAGATTATTTAAATTATGGCCAACCAGATTGCATTTTATTTCTTTAATTAGGCCCTATATCCTTCCTATATCGTTACATCCTCTCTAATGTCTTTGCTTTTTAAACAAGTTTTTAGAGTTATGTGAGATTCTTTGCGACATGGCCTCCCTAAATTCCACATTTTTTCCTAGATGATTCAAGTTATGGCCTGCCAGATTGCATTTTAATTCTTTAATTAGGGTTTACATCCTTGATATATCGTTACAACCTCTCTAATGTCTTTGCTTTTTAAACAAGTTTTTAGAGATATGTGATATTCTCTGCGAAATGGTCTCCCTAAATTCCACATTTTTTCCTAGATTATTTAAGTTATGGCCAACCAGATTGCATTTTATTTCTTTAATTAGGGTCCACATCCTTGCTATATCGTTACAACCTCTCTAATGTCTTTGCTTTTTAAACAAGTTTTTAGAGTTATGTGAGATTCTCTGCGACCTGGTCTCTCCGAATTTCTCCTTTTTTCCTATATTATTCAAGTTTGGGCCAACCAGATTGCATTTTATTTCTTTAATTAGGCCCAACATCCTTGCTATATCGATACATCCCCTCTAATGTCTTTGCTTTTTAAACAAGTTTTTAGAGTTATGTGAGATTCTCTGCGAAATGGTCTCCCTAAATTCCACATTTTTTCCTAGTTTATTTAAGTTATGGCCAACCAGATTGCATTTTATTTCTTTAATTAGGTCCAACATCCTTGCTATATCGCTACATCCCCTCTAATGTCTTTGCTTTTAAACAAGTTTTTAGAGTTATGTGAGATTCTCTGCGACCTGGTCTCTCTGAGTTTCTCCTTTTTTCCTAGATTATTTAAATTATGGCCAACCAGACTGCATTTTATTTCTTTAATTAGGCCCTACATCCTTCCTATATCGTTACATCCCCTCTAATGTCTTTGCTTTTTAAACAAGTTTTTAGAGTTATTTGAGATTGTCTGCGACATGGCTTTTCTGAATTTTTCATTTTTTCCTAGATTATTTAAATTATGGCCAACCAGATTGCATTTTATTTCTTTAATTAGGCCCTATATCCTTCCTGTATCGTTACATCCTCTCTAATGTCTTTGCTTTTTAAACAAGTTTTTAGAGTTATGTGAGATTCTTTGCGACATGGCCTCCCTAAATTCCACATTTTTTCCTAGATGATTCAAGTTATGGCCAACCAGATTGCATTTTATTTCTTTAATTAGGGTCTACATCCTTCCTGTGTCTTTACATCCTTTCTAATGTCTTTGCTTTTTAAACAAGTTTTTAGAGTTATGTGAGATTCTTTGCGACATTGCCTCCCTAAATTCCACATTTTTTCCTAGATGATTCAAGTTATGGCCTGCCAGATTGCATTTTATTTCTTTAATTAGGCCCTACATCCTTCCTATATCGTTACATCCTCTCTAATGTCTTTGCTTTTTAAACAAGTTTTTAGAGTTATGTGAGATTCTTTGCGACATGGCCTCCCTAAATTCCACATTTTTTCCTAGATGATTCAAGTTATGGCCTGCCAGATTGCATTTTATTTCTTTAATTAGGGTCTACATCCTTGCTATATCGTTACAACCTCTCTAATGCCTTTGCTTTTTAAACAAGTTTTTAGAGATATGTGATATTCTCTGCGAAATGGTCTCCCTAAATTCCACATTTTTTCCTAGATTATTTATGTTATGGCCAACCAGATTGCATTTTAATTCTTTAATTAGGCCCAACATCCTTGCTATATCGTTACATCCCCTCTAATGTCTTTGCTTTTTAAACAAGTTTTTAGAGTTTTGTGAGATTGTCTGCGTCATGGCCTCTCTGAATTTCTCCTTTTTTCCTAGATTATTTAAGTTATGGCCAACCAGATTGCATTTTATTTCTTTAATTAGGGTCTACATCCTTGCTATATCTTTACATCCCCTCTAATGTCTTTGCTTTTTAAACAAGTTTTTAGAGTTATGTGAGATTGTCTGCGAAATGGTCTCCCTAAATTCCACATTTTTTCCTAGATTATTTAAGTTATAGCCAACCAGATTGCATTTTATTTCTTTAATTAGGCCCAACATCCTTGCTATATCGTTACATCCCCTCTAATGTCTTTGCTTTTTAAACAAGTTTTTAGAGTTATGTGAGATTCTCTGCGACCTGGTCTCTCTGAGTTTCTCCTTTTTTCCTAGATTATTTAAATTATGGCCAACCAGACTGCATTTTATTTCTTGAATTAGGCCCTACATCCTTCCTATGTCGTTACATCCTCTCTAATGTCTTTGCTTTTTAAACAAGTTTTTAGAGTTATTTGAGATTGTCTGCGACATGGCTTTTCTGAATTTTTCCTTTTTTCCTAGATTATTTAAATTATGGCCAACCAGATTGCATTTTATTTCTTTAATTAGGCCCTATATCCTTCCTATATCGTTACATCCTCTCTAATGTCTTTGCTTTTTAAACAAGTTTTTAGAGTTATGTGAGATTCTTTGCGACATGGCCTCCCTAAATTCCACATTTTTTCCTAGATGATTCAAGTTATGGCCTGCCAGATTGCATTTTAATTCTTTAATTAGGGTCTACATCCTTGATATATCGTTACAACCTCTCTAATGTCTTTGCTTTTTAAACAAGTTTTTAGAGATATGTGATATTCTCTGCGAAATGGTCTCCCTAAATTCCACATTTTTTCCTAGATTATTTAAGGTATGGCCAACCAGATTGCATTTTATTTCTTTAATTAGGGTCTACATCCTTGCTATATCGTTACAACCTCTCTAATGTCTTTGCTTTTTAAACAAGTTTTTAGAGTTATGTGAGATTCTCTGCGACCTGGTCTCTCTGAATTTCTCCTTTTTTCCTATATTATTCAAGTTTGGGCCAACCAGATTGCATTTTATTTCTTTAATTAGGCCCTACATCCTTGCTATATCGTTACATCCCCTCTAATGTCTTTGCTTTTTAAACAAGTTTTTAGAGTTTTGTGAGATTGTCTGCGTCATGGCCTCTCTGAATTTCTCCTTTTTTCCTAGATTATTTAAGTTATGGCCAACCAGATTGCATTTTATTTCTTTAATTAGGGTCTACATCCTTGCTATATCTTTACATCCCCTCTAATGTCTTTGCTTTTTAAACAAGTTTTTAGAGATATGTGATATTCTCTGCGAAATGGTCTCCCTAAATTCCACATTTTTTCCTAGATTATTTAAGTTATGGCCAACCAGATTGCATTTTATTTCTTTAATTAGGGTCTACATCCTTGCTATATCGTTACAACCTCTCTAATGTCTTTGCTTTTTAAACAAGTTTTTAGAGTTATGTGAGATTCTCTGCGACCTGGTCTCTCTGAATTTCTCCTTTTTTCCTATATTATTCAAGTTTGGGCCAACCAGATTGCATTTTATTTCTTTAATTAGGCCCTACATCCTTGCTATATTGTTACATCCCCTCTAATGTCTTTGCTTTTTAAACAAGTTTTTAGAGTTTTGTGAGATTGTCTGCGTCATGGCCTCTCTGAATTTCTCCTTTTTTCCTAGATTATTTAAGTTATGGCCAACCAGATTGCATTTTATTTCTTTAATTAGGGTCTACATCCTTGCTATATCTTTACATCCCCTCTAATGTCTTTGCTTTTTAAACAAGTTTTTAGAGTTATGTGAGATTCTCTGCGACCTGGTCTCTCTGAGTTTCTCCTTTTTTCCTAGATTATTTAAATTATGGCCAACCAGACTGCATTTTATTTCTTGAATTAGGCCCTACATCCTTCCTATGTCGTTACATCCTCTCTAATGTCTTTGCTTTTTAAACAAGTTTTTAGAGTTATTTGAGATTGTCTGCGACATGGCTTTTCTGAATTTTTCCTTTTTTCCTAGATTATTTAAATTATGGCCAACCAGATTGCATTTTATTTCTTTAATTAGGCCCTATATCCTTCCTATATCGTTACATCCTCTCTAATGTCTTTGCTTTTTAAACAAGTTTTTAGAGTTATGTGAGATTCTTTGCGACATGGCCTCCCTAAATTCCACATTTTTTCCTAGATGATTCAAGTTATGGCCTGCCAGATTGCATTTTAATTCTTTAATTAGGGTCTACATCCTTGATATATCGTTACAACCTCTCTAATGTCTTTGCTTTTTAAACAAGTTTTTAGAGATATGTGATATTCTCTGCGAAATGGTCTCCCTAAATTCCACATTTTTTCCTAGATTATTTAAGTTATGGCCAACCAGATTGCATTTTATTTCTTTAATTAGGCCCAACATCCTTGCTATATCGATACATCCCCTCTAATATCTTTGCTTTTTAAACAAGTTTTTAGAGTTATGTGAGATTCTCTGCGAAATGGTCTCCCTAAATTCCACATTTTTTCCTAGTTTATTTAAGTTATGGCCAACCAGATTGCATTTTATTTCTTTAATTAGGTCCAACATCCTTGCTATATCGCTACATCCCCTCTAATGTCTTTGCTTTTAAACAAGTTTTTAGAGTTATGTGAGATTCTCTGCGACCTGGTCTCTCTGAGTTTCTCCTTTTTTCCTAGATTATTTAAATTATGGCCAACCAGACTGCATTTTATTTCTTTAATTAGGCCCTACATCCTTCCTATATCGTTACATCCCCTCTAATGTCTTTGCTTTTTAAACAAGTTTTTAGAGTTATTTGAGATTGTCTGCGACATGGCTTTTCTGAATTTTTCCTTTTTTCCTAGATTATTTAAATTATGGCCAACCAGATTGCATTTTATTTCTTTAATTAGGGTCTATATCCTTCCTGTATCGTTACATCCTCTCTAATGTCTTTGCTTTTTAAACAAGTTTTTAGAGTTATGTGAGATTCTTTGCGACATGGCCTCCCTAAATTCCACATTTTTTCCTAGATGATTCAAGTTATGGCCAACCAGATTGCATTTTATTTCTTTAATTAGGGTCTACATCCTTCCTGTGTCTTTACATCCTTTCTAATGTCTTTGCTTTTTAAACAAGTTTTTAGAGTTATGTGAGATTCTTTGCGACATGGCCTCCCTAAATTCCACATTTTTTCCTAGATGATTCAAGTTATGGCCTGCCAGATTGCATTTTATTTCTTTAATTAGGCCCTACATCCTTCCTATATCGTTACATCCTCTCTAATGTCTTTGCTTTTTAAACAAGTTTTTAGAGTTATGTGAGATTCTTTGCGACATGGCCTCCCTAAATTCCACATTTTTTCCTAGATGATTCAAGTTATGGCCTGCCAGATTGCATTTTATTTCTTTAATTAGGGTCTACATCCTTGCTATATCGTTACAACCTCTCTAATGCCTTTGCTTTTTAAACAAGTTTTTAGAGATATGTGATATTCTCTGCGAAATGGTCTCCCTAAATTCCACATTTTTTCCTAGATTATTTATGTTATGGCCAACCAGATTGCATTTTAATTCTTTAATTAGGCCCAACATCCTTGCTATATCGTTACAACCTCTCTAATGCCTTTGCTTTTTAAACAAGTTTTTAGAGTTATGTGAGATTCTCTGCGAAATGGTCTCCCTAAATTCCACATTTTTTCCTAGATTATTTATGTTATGGCCAACCAGATTGCATTTTAATTCTTTAATTAGGCCCAACATCCTTGCTATATCGTTACATCCCCTCTAATGTCCTTGCTTTTTAAACAAGTTTTTAGAGATATGTGATATTCTCTGCGAAATGGTCTCCCTAAATTCCACATTTTTTCCTAGATTATTTGAGTTATGGCCAACCAGATTGCATTTTATTTCTTCAATTAGGCCGAACATCCTTGCTATACCGTTACATCCTCTCTAATGTCTTTGCTTTTTAAACAAGTTTTTAGAGTTATGTGAGATTCCCTGCGACATGGCGTGTCCGAATGCCACCTTTTTTCCTAGATTATTTAAGTTATGGCCAACCAGATTGCATTTTATTTCTTTAATTAGGGTCTACATCCTTGCTATATCTTTACATCCCCTCTAATGTCTTTGCTTTTTAAACAAGTTTTTAGAGTTATGTGAGATTGTCTGCGAAATGGTCTCCCTAAATTCCACATTTTTTCCTAGATTATTTAAGTTATAGCCAACCAGATTGCATTTTATTTCTTTAATTAGGCCCAACATCCTTGCTATATCGTTACATCCCCTCTAATGTCTTTGCTTTTTAGACAAGTTTTTAGATTTATGTGAGATTGTCTGCGACATGGCCTCTCTGAATTTCTCCTTTTTTCCTAGATTATTCAAGTTATGGCCAACCAGATTGCATTTTATTTCTTTAATTAGGCCCAACATCCTTGCTATATCGTTACATCCCTTCTAATGTCCTTGCTTTTTAAACAAGTTTTTAGAGATATGTGATATTCTCTGCGAAATGGTCTCCCTAAATTCCACATTTTTTCCTAGATTATTTAAGTTATGGCCAACCAGATTGCATTTTATTTCTTCAATTAGGCCGAACATCCTTGCTATACCGTTACATCCTCTCTAATGTCTTTGCTTTTTAAACAAGTTTTTAGAGTTATGTGAGATTCCCTGCGACATGGCGTGTCCGAATGCCACCTTTTTTCCTAGATTATTTAAGTTATGGCCAACCAGATTGCATTTTATTTCTTTAATTAGGGTCTACATCCTTGCTATATCTTTACATCCCCTCTAATGTCTTTGCTTTTTAAACAAGTTTTTAGAGTTATGTGAGATTGTCTGCGAAATGGTCTCCCTAAATTCCACATTTTTTCCTAGATTATTTAAGTTATAGCCAACCAGATTGCATTTTATTTCTTTAATTAGGCCCAACATCCTTGCTATATCGTTACATCCCCTCTAATGTCTTTGCTTTTTAGACAAGTTTTTAGATTTATGTGAGATTGTCTGCGACATGGCCTCTCTGAATTTCTCCTTTTTTCCTAGATTATTCAAGTTATGGCCAACCAGATTGCATTTTATTTCTTTAATTAGGCCCAACATCCTTGCTATATCGTTACATCCCTTCTAATGTCTTTGCTTTTTAAACAAGTTTTCAGAGATATGTGATATTCTCTGCGAAATTGTCTCCCTAAATTCCACATTTTTTCCTAGATTATTCAAGTTATAGCCAACCAGATTGCATTTTATTTCTTTAATTAGGCCCAACATCCTTGCTATATCGTTACATCCCCTCTAATGTCTTTGCTTTTTAGACAAGTTTTTAGATTTATGTGAGATTGTCTGCGACATGGCTTTTCTGAATTTTTCCTTTTTTCCTAGATTATTTAAATTATGGCCAACCAGATTGCATTTTATTTCTTTAATTAGGCCCTATATCCTTCCTATATCGTTACATCCTCTCTAATGTCTTTGCTTTTTAAACAAGTTTTTAGAGTTATGTGAGATTCTTTGCGACATGGCCTCCCTAAATTCCACATTTTTTCCTAGATGATTCAAGTTATGGCCTGCCAGATTGCATTTTAATACTTTAATTAGGGTCTACATCCTTGCTATATCGTTACAACCTCTCTAATGTCTTTGCTTTTTAAACAAGTTTTTAGAGTTATGTGAGATTCTCTGCGACCTGGTCTCTCTGAATTTCTCCTTTTTTCCTATATTATTCAAGTTTGGGCCAACCAGATTGCATTTTATTTCTTTAATTAGGCCCAACATCCTTGCTATATCGTTACATCCCCTCTAATGTCTTTGCTTTTTAAACAAGTTTTTAGAGTTATGTGAGATTCTCTGCGAAATGGTCTCCCTAAATTCCACATTTTTTCCTAGTTTATTTAAGTTATGGCCAACCAGATTGCATTTTATTTCTTTAATTAGGTCCAACATCCTTGCTATATCGCTACATCCCCTCTAATGTCTTTGCTTTTTAAACAAGTTTTTAGAGTTATGTGAGATTCTCTGCGACCTGGTCTCTCTGAGTTTCTCCTTTTTTCCTAGATTATTTAAATTATGGCCAACCAGACTGCATTTTATTTCTTGAATTAGGCCCTACATCCTTCCTATGTCGTTACATCCTCTTTAACGTCTTTGCTTTTTAAACAAGTTTTTAGAGTTATTTGAGATTGTCTGCGACATGGCTTTTCTGAATTTTTCCTTTTTTCCTAGATTATTTAAATTATGGCCAACCAGATTGCATTTTATTTCTTTAATTAGGCCTTATATCCTTCCTATATCGTTACATCCTCTCTAATGTCTTTGCTTTTTAAACAAGTTTTTAGAGTTATGTGAGATTCTTTGCGACATGGCCTCCCTAAATTCCACATTTTTTCCTAGATGATTCAAGTTATGGCCTGCCAGATTGCATTTTAATTCTTTAATTAGGGTCTACATCCTTGATATATCGTTACAACCTCTCTAATGTCTTTGCTTTTTAAACAAGTTTTTAGAGATATGTGATATTCTCTGCGAAATGGTCTCCCTAAATTCCACATTTTTTCCTAGATTATTTAAGTTATGGCCAACCAGATTGCATTTTATTTCTTTAATTAGGGTCTACATCCTTGCTATATCGTTACAACCTCTCTAATGTCTTTGCTTTTTAAACAAGTTTTTAGAGTTATGTGAGATTCTCTGCGACCTGGTCTCTCTGAATTTCTCCTTTTTTCCTATATTATTCAAGTTTGGGCCAACCAGATTGCATTTTATTTCTTTAATTAGGCCCAACATCCTTGCTATATCGTTACATCCCCTCTAATGTCTTTGCTTTTTAAACAAGTTTTTAGAGTTATGTGAGATTCTCTGCGAAATGGTCTCCTTAAATTCCACATTTTTTCCTAGTTTATTTAAGTTATGGCCAACCAGATTGCATTTTATTTCTTTAATTAGGTCCAACATCCTTGCTATATCGCTACATCCCCTCTAATGTCTTTGCTTTTAAACAAGTTTTTAGAGTTATGTGAGATTCTCTGCGACCTGGTCTCTCTGAGTTTCTCCTTTTTTCCTAGATTATTTAAATTATGGCCAACCAGATTGCATTTTATTTCTTTAATTAGGGTCTACATCCTTGCTATATCTTTACATCCCCTCTAATGTCTTTGCTTTTTAAACAAGTTTTTGGAGTTATGTGAGATTGTCTGCGAAATGGTCTCCCTAAATTCCACATTTTTTCCTAGATTATTTAAGTTATGGCCAACCAGATTGCATTTTATTTCTTTAATTAGGGTCTACATCCTTGCTATATCGTTACAACCTCTCTAATGTCTTTGCTTTTTAAACAAGTTTTTAGAGTTATGTGAGATTCTCTGCGAAATGGTCTCCCTAAATTCCACATTTTTTCCTAGATTATTTAAGTTATGGCAAACCAGATTGCATTTTATTTCTTCAATTAGGCCGAACATCCTTGCTATACCGTTACATCCTCTCTAATGTCTTTGCTTTTTAAACAAGTTTTTAGAGTTATGTGAGATTCCCTGCGACATGGCGTGTCCGAATGCCACCTTTTTTCCTAGATTATTTAAGTTATGGCCAACCAGATTGCATTTTATTTCTTTAATTAGGGTCTACATCCTTGCTATATCTTTACATCCCCTCTAATGTCTTTGCTTTTTAGACAAGTTTTTAGATTTATGTGAGATTGTCTGCGACATGGCCTCTCTGAATTTCTCCTTTTTTCCTAGATTATTCAAGTTATGGCCAACCAGATTGCATTTTATTTCTTTAATTAGGCCCAACATCCTTGCTATATCGTTACATCCCCTCTAATGTCTTTGCTTTTTAGACAAGTTTTTAGATTTATGTGAGATTGTCTGCGACATGGCCTCTCTGAATTTCTCCTTTTTTCCTAGATTATTCAAGTTATGGCCAACCAGATTGCATTTTATTTCTTTAATTAGGCCCAACATCCTTGCTATATCGTTACATCCCTTCTAATGTCTTTGCTTTTTAAACAAGTTTTCAGAGATATGTGATATTCTCTGCGAAATTGTCTCCCTAAATTCCACATTTTTTCCTAGATTATTTAAGTTATAGCCAACCAGATTGCATTTTATTTCTTTAATTAGGCCCAACATCCTTGCTATATCGTTACATCCCCTCTAATGTCTTTGCTTTTTAGACAAGTTTTTAGATTTATGTGAGATTGTCTGCGACATGGCTTTTCTGAATTTTTCCTTTTTTCCTAGATTATTTAAATTATGGCCAACCAGATTGCATTTTATTTCTTTAATTAGGCCCTATATCCTTCCTATATCGTTACATCCTCTCTAATGTCTTTGCTTTTTAAACAAGTTTTTAGAGTTATGTGAGATTCTTTGCGACATGGCCTCCCTAAATTCCACATTTTTTCCTAGATGATTCAAGTTATGGCCTGCCAGATTGCATTTTAATTCTTTAATTAGGGTCTACATCCTTGATATATCGTTACAACCTCTCTAATGTCTTTACTTTTTAAACAAGTTTTTAGAGTTATGTGAGATTCTCTGCGACCTGGTCTCTCTGAATTTCTCCTTTTTTCCTATATTATTCAAGTTTGGGCCAACCAGATTGCATTTTATTTCTTTAATTAGGCCCAACATCCTTGCTATATCGTTACATCCCCTCTAATGTCTTTGCTTTTTAAACAAGTTTTTAGAGTTATGTGAGATTCTCTGCGAAATGGTCTCCCTAAATTCCACATTTTTTCCTAGTTTATTTAAGTTATGGCCAACCAGATTGCATTTTATTTCTTTAATTAGGTCCAACATCCTTGCTATATCGCTACATCCCCTCTAATGTCTTTGCTTTTTAAACAAGTTTTTAGAGTTATGTGAGATTCTCTGCGACCTGGTCTCTCTGAGTTTCTCCTTTTTTCCTAGATTATTTAAATTATGGCCAACCAGACTGCATTTTATTTCTTGAATTAGGCCCTACATCCTTCCTATGTCGTTACATCCTCTCTAATGTCTTTGCTTTTTAAACAAGTTTTTAGAGTTATTTGAGATTGTCTGCGACATGGCTTTTCTGAATTTTTCCTTTTTTCCTAGATTATTTAAATTATGGCCAACCAGATTGCATTTTATTTCTTTAATTAGGCCCTATATCCTTCCTATATCGTTACATCCTCTCTAATGTCTTTGCTTTTTAAACAAGTTTTTAGAGTTATGTGAGATTCTTTGCGACATGGCCTCCCTAAATTCCACATTTTTTCCTAGATGATTCAAGTTATGGCCTGCCAGATTGCATTTTAATTCTTTAATTAGGGTCTACATCCTTGATATATCGTTACAACCTCTCTAATGTCTTTGCTTTTTAAACAAGTTTTTAGAGATATGTGATATTCTCTGCGAAATGGTCTCCCTAAATTCCACATTTTTTCCTAGATTATTCAAGTTATGGCCAACCAGATTGCATTTTATTTCTTTAATTAGGCCCAACATCCTTGCTATATCGTTACAACCTCTCTAATGTCTTTGCTTTTTAAACAAGTTTTTAGAGTTATGTGAGATTCTCTGCGACCTGGTCTCTCTGAATTTCTCCTTTTTTCCTATATTATTCAAGTTTGGGCCAACCAGATTGCATTTTATTTCTTTAATTAGGCCCAACATCCTTGCTATATCGTTACATCCCCTCTAATGTCTTTGCTTTTTAAACAAGTTTTTAGAGTTATGTGAGATTCTCTGCGAAATGGTCTCCCTAAATTCCACATTTTTTCCTAGTTTATTTAAGTTATGGCCAACCAGATTGCATTTTATTTCTTTAATTAGGTCCAACATCCTTGCTATATCGCTACATCCCCTCTAATGTCTTTGCTTTTAAACAAGTTTTTAGAGTTATGTGAGATTCTCTGCGACCTGGTCTCTCTGAGTTTCTCCTTTTTTCCTAGATTATTTAAATTATGGCCAACCAGACTGCATTTTATTTCTTTAATTAGGCCCTACATCCTTCCTATATCGTTACAACCTCTCTAATGTCTTTGCTTTTTAAACAAGTTTTTAGAGTTATGTGAGATTCTTTGCGACATGGCCTCCCTAAATTCCACATTTTTTCCTAGTTTATTTAAGTTATGGCCAACCAGATTGCATTTTATTTCTTTAATTAGGCCCAACATCCTTGCTATATCGCTACATCCCCTCTAATGTCTTTGCTTTTAAACAAGTTTTTAGAGTTATGTGAGATTCTCTGCGACCTGGTCTCTCTGAGTTTCTCCTTTTTTCCTAGATTATTTAAATTATGGCCAACCAGATTGCATTTTATTTCTTTAATTAGGCCCAACATCCTTGCTATACCGTTACATCCCCTCTAATGTCTTTGCTTTTTAAACAAGTTTTTAGAGTTATTTGAGATTGCCTGCGACATGGCTTTTCTGAATTTTTCCTTTTTTCCTAGATTATTTAAATTATGGCCAACCAGATTGCATTTTATTTCTTTAATTAGGCCCTATATCCTTCCTATATCGTTATATCCTCTCTAATGTCTTTCCTTTTTAAACAAGTTTTTAGAGTTATGTGAGATTCTTTGCGACATGGCCTCCCTAAATTCCACATTTTTTCCTAGATGATTCAAGTTATGGCCAACCAGATTGCATTTTATTTCTTTAATTAGGGTCTACATCCTTCCTGTGTCTTTACATCCTTTCTAATGTCTTTGCTTTTTAAACAAGTTTTTAGAGTTATGTGAGATTCTTTGCGACATGGCCTCCCTAAATTCCACATTTTTTCCTAGATGATTCAAGTTTTGGCCTGCCAGATTGCATTTTATTTCTTTAATTAGGTCCAACATCCTTGCTATATCGTTACAACCTCTCTAATGCCTTTGCTTTTTAAACAAGTTTTTAGAGATATGTGATATTCTCTGCGAAATGGTCTCCCTAAATTCCACATTTTTTCCTAGATTATTTAAGTTATGGCCAACCAGATTGCATTTTAATTCTTTAATTAGGCCCAACATCCTTGCTATATCGTTACATCCCCTCTAATGTCTTTGCTTTTTAAACAAGTTTTTAGAGTTATGTGAGATTGTCTGCGTCATGGCCTCTCTGAATTTCTCCTTTTTTCCTAGATTATTCAAGTTATGGCCAACCAGATTGCATTTTATTTCTTTAATTAGGCCCTACATCCTTCCTATGTCGTTACATCCCCTCTAATGTCCTTGCTTTTTAAACAAGTTTTTAGAGATATGTGATATTCTCTGCGAAATGGTCTCCCTAAATTCCACATTTTTTCCTAGATTATTTAAGTTATGGCCAACCAGATTGCATTTTATTTCTTCAATTAGGCCGAACATCCTTGCTATACCGTTACATCCTCTCTAATGTCTTTGCTTTTCAAACAAGTTTTTAGAGTTATGTGAGATTCCCTGCGACATGGCGTGTCCGAATGCCACCTTTTTTCCTAGATTATTTAAGTTATGGCCAACCAGATTGCATTTTATTTCTTTAATTAGGGTCTACATCCTTGCTATATCTTTACATCCCCTCTAATGTCTTTGCTTTTTAAACAAGTTTTTAGAGTTATGTGAGATTGTCTGCGAAATGTTCTCCCTAAATTCCACATTTTTTCCTAGATTATTTAAGTTATAGCCAACCAGATTGCATTTTATTTCTTTAATTAGGCCCAACATCCTTGCTATATCGTTACATCCCCTCTAATGTCTTTGCTTTTTAGACAAGTTTTTAGATTTATGTGAGATTGTCTGCGACATGGCCTCTCTGAATTTCTCCTTTTTTCCTAGATTATTCAAGTTATGGCCAACCAGATTGCATTTTATTTCTTTAATTAGGCCCAACATCCTTGCTATATCGTTACATCCCTTCTAATGTCTTTGCTTTCTAAACAAGTTTTCAGAGATATGTGATATTCTCTGCGAAATTGTCTCCCTAAATTCCACATTTTTTCCTAGATTATTTAAGTTATAGCCAACCAGATTGCATTTTATTTCTTTAATTAGGCCCAACATCCTTGCTATATCGTTACATCCCCTCTAATGTCTTTGCTTTTTAGACAAGTTTTCAGATTTATGTGAGATTGTCTGCGACATGGCCTCTCTGAATTTCTCCTTTTTTCCTAGATTATTCAAGTTATGGCCAACCAGATTGCATTTTATTTCTTTAATTAGGCCCAACATCCTTGCTATATCGTTACATCCCCTCTAATGTCTTTGTTTTTCAAACAAGTTTTTAGAGTTATGTGAGATTGTCTGCGACATGGCCTCTCTGAATTTCTCCTTTTTTCCTAGATTATTCAAGTTATGGCCAACCAGATTGCATTTTATTTCTTTAATTAGGGTCTACATCCTTGCTATATCGTTACATCCCCTCTAATGTCTTTGCTTTTTAAACAAGTTTTTAGAGTTATGTGAGATTGTCTGCGTCATGGCCTCTCTGAATTTCTCCTTTTTTCCTAGATTATTCAAGTTATGGCCAACCAGATTGCATTTTATTTCTTTAATTAGGCCCTACATCCTTCCTATGTCGTTACATCCCCTCTAATGTCCTTGCTTTTTAAACAAGTTTTTAGAGATATGTGATATTCTCTGCGAAATGGTCTCCCTAAATTCCACATTTTTTCCTAGATTATTTAAGTTATGGCCAACCAGATTGCATTTTATTTCTTCAATTAGGCCGAACATCCTTGCTATACCGTTACATCCTCTCTAATGTCTTTGCTTTTCAAACAAGTTTTTAGAGTTATGTGAGATTCCCTGCGACATGGCGTGTCCGAATGCCACCTTTTTTCCTAGATTATTTAAGTTATGGCCAACCAGATTGCATTTTATTTCTTTAATTAGGGTCTACATCCTTGCTATATCTTTACATCCCCTCTAATGTCTTTGCTTTTTAAACAAGTTTTTAGAGTTATGTGAGATTGTCTGCGAAATGTTCTCCCTAAATTCCACATTTTTTCCTAGATTATTTAAGTTATAGCCAACCAGATTGCATTTTATTTCTTTAATTAGGCCCAACATCCTTGCTATATCGTTACATCCCCTCTAATGTCTTTGCTTTTTAGACAAGTTTTCAGATTTATGTGAGATTGTCTGCGACATGGCCTCTCTGAATTTCTCCTTTTTTCCTAGATTATTCAAGTTATGGCCAACCAGATTGCATTTTATTTCTTTAATTAGGCCCAACATCCTTGCTATATCGTTACATCCCCTCTAATGTCTTTGTTTTTCAAACAAGTTTTTAGAGTTATGTGAGATTGTCTGCGACATGGCCTCTCTGAATTTCTCCTTTTTTCCTAGATTATTCAAGTTATGGCCAACCAGATTGCATTTTATTTCTTTAATTAGGGTCTACATCCTTGCTATATCGTTACATCCCCTCTAATGTCTTTGCTTTTTAAACAAGTTTTTAGAGTTATGTGAGATTGTCTGCGACATGGCCTCTCTGAATTTCTCCTTTTTTCCTAGATTATTTAAGTTATGGCCAACCAGATTGCATTTTATTTCTTTAATTAGGCCCAACAACCTTGCTATATCGTTACATCCCCTCTAATGTCTTTGCTTTTTAAACAAGTTTTTAGATTTATGTGAGATTGTCTGCGACATGGCCTCTCTGAATTTCTCCTTTTTTCCTAGATTATTCAAGTTATGGCCAACCAGATTGCATTTTATTTCTTTAATTAGGCCCAACATCCTTGCTATATCGTTACATCCCCTCTAATGTCTTTGCTTTTTAGACAAGTTTTTAGAGTTAAGTGAGATTGTCTGCGACATGGCCTCTCTGAATTTCTCCTTTTTTCCTAGATTATTCAAGTTATGGCCAACCAGATTGCATTTTATTTCTTTAATTAGGCCCAACATCCTTGCTATATCGTTACATCCCCTCTAATGTCTTTGTTTTTTAAACAAGTTTTTAGAGTTATGTGAGATTGTCTGCGACATGGCCTCTCTGAATTTCTCCTTTTTTCCTAGATTATTCAAGTTATGGCCAACCAGATTGCATTTTATTTCTTTAATTAGGGTCTACATCCTTGCTATATCGTTACATCCCCTCTAATGTCTTTGCTTTTTAAACAAGTTTTTAGAGTTATGTGAGATTGTCTGCGACATGGCCTCTCTGAATTTCTCCTTTTTTCCTAGATTATTTAAGTTATGGCCAACCAGATTGCATTTTATTTCTTTAATTAGGCCCAACATCCTTGCTATATCGTTACATCCCCTCTAATGTCTTTGCTTTTTAAACAAGTTTTTAGAGTTATGTGAGATTGTCTGCGACATGGCCTCCCTAAATTCCACATTTTTTCCTAGATGATTCAAGTTATGGCCAACCAGATTGCATTTTATTTCTTTAATTAGGCCCAACATCCTTGCTATATTGTTACATCCCCTCTAATGTCTTTGCTTTTTAAACAAGTTTTTAGAGTTATGTGATATTCTCTGCGAAATGGTCTCCCTAAATTCCACATTTTTTCCTAGATTATTTAAGTTATAGCCAACCAGATTGCATTTTATTTCTTTAATTAGGCCCAACATCCTTGTTATATCGTTACATCCCCTAGAACACTAACCCACGTCGAATCGACGTGCATGTCATAAAAGAAATTCATAGAATTTGCAGGTAGATGGCAGCACGGGCATTAGGACGTCATTTATTCCTTCAGCGGACAGTAATCCCTTAGATTAGTCTACTTCCAACCGCAGCCGAGGTGATAGGGTAAGTACACATCCCTTTGTTTACAATACAGTGTATCGCATCGACGTACAGGTTAGTAATACACGCAAATAATTGTACGTCGAATTGATGCATGGTTAGTAACAAGAGCCTTGTTGTTGTACGTCTTTCTGATGCATAGATAGTTATAAATGCAACAAATTCGTACCTCGACGCGACACATAGTTAGTAATATATAGGTGCCTGCCTCACTTTTAGAATTATTTTTATTAAATTTAAAAAAAAATCAGTTTCATACATTTTAACAGAACAATAAAATTAATTTATTATGATTTTATTGATATATTATCTTTTATTTGTTGCAGTTACAATTTTCAACCAGTATGGAGAGAGGCAGGAGGTGTCCGCGGACGGACGAAAAAATCATTTCTATGTTAAACGAGCCTAATTTAGACGATGCAGACGAAGAGATTTTGTCATCTGATGACGATGGGGAAGTAGACGAAGTAATCGACGATGAGGACGCCGATCCCGATTATGACCCAAGTAATTCCACTGATGATGATGAAGTGTCTGAAATACTAGATGACGAAGAAATGGTAGAACAAATAACTACCGAAATACATCAGGTAGAAATAAAAAACCAACTTGAAACTTCTAGCAGAAAGACAGTTCAACCGAAAAAAGTTAGCAAAAGGAATACAGTTACCGACGATGAAGTACAAGGCCGCGACAAAATTATTTACATTGAGGGAGACAATGCTAAGGGTAAAAATGACTATCTATGGAAAACTACACCTCTGAAACCACAAGATACAAAAACACTAAAGAAAAATATTATTCACAAAAGACCAGGACCCATAAATCAAGCAGTCAATAAGGTCACACCTCTGGATTGCTTCAATGTATTTTTACCTGACAATATAATGGAAATAATTTTAGAAAATACTAATAAAGAGATTGAGCGACAAAGAATGGCCTATAAAAATAAAGTTAAATCTACATTTGAAAATTTGACCAGAGAAGAGTTGAATGCCTACATTGGTTTATTGATCCTTGCTGGATCAATGAAAAACAATCATTTAGCCACGAAAATTCTTTTTGATCCTGTAAAATGTAGTGATCAGTACCGCTCGACCATGTCTCAAGCCAGGTTCGAATTCATAACTTCATGCCTACGATTCGACGACAGGCTCACGAGGGAATGCAGAAGAGAGACAAGCAAGTTAGCGCCTATTTGGTTAGCCTTTATAGACAATTGCAGAGTAAATTATTGCCCAAGCTCCTACATGACAGTGGATGAACAATTAGTAGGGTTTAGGGGAAGATGCCTATTCAGAATGTTTATTCCCAATAAACATAATAAATATGGGATAAAGATAATCATGCTCTGTGACAATAATTCAAACTACATGTTAAATGCAATCCCTTATTTGGGAAAAGGCAGCTCTCCAAAAAACGAACCAGCGGCTACTTATTTCGTAAAAGAGCTCGTTCATCCGTACAGAAATACTAATAGGAACGTCACCTGTGATAACTGGTTCACAAGTGTTCCCTTAGTGCAATATCTGAGGGACATAAATATCACTATGATAGGGACAATAAAAAAGAATAAACCAGAACTCCCTCCAGAATTTCTGGACTTAAAATATAAAAATCGCCAGGCAGGGACGTCAGTATTTCTGTTCAGCGAGGGCATGACTGCAGTCAGCTATAAAAGCAAGCCAAACAAACTTGTAACCCTGATCTCAAGCATGCACGACGATGCGGGAGTTGATGAAAAAGGACAGAAGCCATACATTGTTATGAATTATAATAGCACAAAAGGAGCAGTAGACACGTTTGATCAAATGTGCTCTAATATGAATGTTGGAAGGAAGACCAAAAGGTGGCCAATGTGTTTCTTTTTTAATATTCTCAATATTGCGGGAATAAATTCGTATGTGATTTATGTGCACAATTTCTATCGAAATAATAAAGTCCCAAACTCAAGGCCGATAACAAGATTCGAATTCCTGCAGGCGTTAGTTCAGGAATTATGCAAGCCATGGCTTCAGATTCGCCTACACCGTCGCTTAACTCAAAACTTGAAGGACTTGATCTGTCGATGTCTTGGAAACGACAACCCACAAGAGTGCGAAAAACCACCAATACAAACTGCAACGACGAAAATAGGTTGGAGTGAAAAGAAAATACTGTTCCTACTGCTCATATAAAAAAAGACGACTTACAAAATCGAGATGTGAAACTTATAATACCGCGGTTTGTGGAGAACACACCAAAAAAGTTTGTACAAAATGTTTCCAATTACCTCACAATTAGGTAATTGAGCATATTTTGAAAAATCATTTTTCTTTGCATGTAAAATTTTTATATGCTTCTGAAATTCATTTTGCTTTTGAATTATACCCACTATAATATTTTCTATTTTGTATTTAATTATATTTAATAGTTCCTGAAGTTTAAAAAAATACGTTTTGTTTCGTAGGTAATTTATCGATCGTTTGGTCGGTTTTAAATGTGTTAAAAGAGAAATGTTGTTATTTTATTACATTGTTTAATGTTTCTTATACTTATTACATAATATATAATGCTTAAAAGACTGCTAGTGTTTTTTATATCTTCATTTCCAGTATTTTTTTATTTGTACGCCGAACCAACATATAGGTTAGTAACAAGCAACATAAAAACGAGGTTAGTGTTCTAGGGTTAAAGAAATAAAATGCAATCTGGTTGGCCATAATTTAAATATTCTAGGAAAAAATGCAGAATTTAGGGAGGCCATGTCGCAGAGAATCTCACATAACTCTAAAACTAGTTAGGGCCAACATCCTTCCTATATTGTTACATCCTCTCTGATGTCTTTGCTTTTTAAACAAGTTTTTAGAGATATGTGATATTCTCTGCGAAATAGTCTCCCTAAATTCCTCATTTTTTCCTAGATTATTTAAGTTATGGCCAACCAGATTGCATTTTATTTTTTTAATTCTTAACTTCCTCCCAAATATACATAAATGACCTGTTATGCTTCATTAAAAGGACCGGTTGGAAGAACATTTTATTCTTTCCGATATACGAAGCTCAAAATGTCATTAGCGAGCTGGCTGCTTTACGGCCGGCTATTTTTATACATTGGCAGTAACATGTACACATTTTTTATTCTTCCCTTCGTTTTTCTCTCTTACAATCTGTAGGGTTAGCGCCCCCTCCCACCCCCATATATCCGTATTTTTTCAGTATATTTAGCAATTAGGGTAAACATAAATAAAATGAACTTTCAATTAAAAGTTGTTTATTTAAATATATAGCTACATAAACAATAAGATGACAAAGAATACAGTCTCGTTTACTAATTAAATATTATTTACAATCATTCTAAAAATTAATCTATTCGTTCTGATCACATCAAAGCTTTTACGGCTTTCTGTTTGTTCAATTAAAGTTTTAAACTTACAAACTATTATCAATACTAATAAAGTTATTTTCATAAATATATTTATTTCAATATTTGAAGCCTCTGGACGTAGAAGGTGTTGACTCATTTTTTGGCGAAAATGAGTTTTTTTTCTATTCCCACTAAACAAGGCCTCAGAATTCTGTTTAGTTCACCAGAATGACGCTAGGGTTCATGGAAAGTGCCTTTTTCAAGGGTCCATATGGGTGTTAACTCCAACTTTGCAAAATGTTTTTAGAGAAGAAGTGAGTTAACACCTTCTACGTCCAAAGGCTTCATTTTATAAACAGATTATATTTTCTCAAAATATATTTTGACATGAATCACTCCTTGGAAACATAAATTTATTTATTCCAGTCGTACAAATCCCCTTCACTTTTTTTTTTTTTTTTTTGAGCTTAAGAGCACAAAGTATTTCGTTGACGTTAATACTATAATTTAGGATTTTTTTTTTTTTTTTTTTCAATCTAAGGTTTTAAGATTGAAAAACGCAAACCGAAGACAGAATATCATGGAAAAGAAAAAAATATTTTGCTTCTGACGGACTCTTGACTGTCTCGTTCTCATTTGGGGTAAACTTGGGATATGATAAAGAAGTGGCCTAACTTGCTAGGTAGGGAACTGGAGTTCGATTAGGCTAATAGTTACTTACAGAGTGACCTACCATTGTCAAGTATTAGATTAATAATTAAACTAGAGGTGAACTGCTGCATCTAAGCTATACACCTATACATGAATATATCTCCAAAGATATGGACTTTGCATGCTTAATGTGTTACAGCCCCTGTAAAGAAGATCTATATCACTTCCTCATTACCTGCCCCAAATATGATGATTTAAAAAATAAAATATTTAAAAACAACACAGATACTCCATTTATGTTGGAATTATTAATTGGTAAAGATTGGCTACTACTGGTAAATTATCGCAAAAAGGCTTACATTTCAGAAACTGTGAAATAAATAAATAGGAACAAAGATATATATATATATATATTTTTTAAATTTGTATTTTAGAAAGAAAAATTTGTTGTTGTAAGAAATAAGATTATAAGTTTATAAGATAATATTATTTATGTAAATCTAGACTCCTCAAGACGGCTTAGGCCATTGAGTTTGTCTTCATAAAAGGGCACATTATTGTATATATGTTTTGTATGTAATTTTCTATTATGTTAATTCAATAAAGACTTTACTACTACTATAGATATCATTTTATTAGCCACCGAAACAATAAATAATAATAATCCATACAAATCCTGGTTTGCTATTAGTTTAAATAGTTTCTGCTATTAATATTATTTTTATTATTCAAATAAAACATTTTAAAAGCAAAAAAAACACTATAAAAAAGGAGTAGGCCGTCCTTCGGAGGGGAAGTTAAATTATTATAAAACTGGTGATCATTTATAGCAAGGTTACGCGTAGAAGGAAATATAGCAGTTACTTTATATCGACTTGTACAAACCATACATAGTTTATACAAGCGAATCAAAGTTATTTTCAATTTACGTTAGGCCTGTCCTGAAATTACGTAATTTTTTTTTAACCAAAAAACGAATGAAATAATGAAAATTTAATGAAATAAATATATCTTACTTAATTTATGGTAACTTTATAATTATAGTTAAATGTTTATATTCGTAAAGGAGAACAATAATAAATTATAAACTTAATGTATACACATATAAATAAGAATAATAAATACAAATATTTTAAAATATATTGTCTCAGGGAGAGATTTAGAATTTATTAAGGACCTTTACAGAATCCTAGAAGAAAGGTTCCAGCTTGAGTTACATAATTTCAGAGTTGAATTCGGTAACATGGCCCGGTTCTAAGACTAATATAATACAGTTAAAACTGAAAGAGTTATCATTGCGGATAGAAGGGTAGGACAGTAGCGCCACTGTGAAGTAATGGAGGAAACCACGCTACACATCCTGGGCGAATCTCAAGGTTAGTCACACCTCCTCTTTCGATGAGGTGGCTCTCAACAGAGGTAAGTTGAGGAAACAGAGCTTCCAAGAGATCCTGTTCTTCATTGAAGAGGTAGGAGGGTAGGTAGTTAAATACAATGCGAGGGGCTGTTATATGGGCTTTCAGACATTCGATAACATGGGCACAAAAATCCACCCCTGTAATCAATCGCATAGTGAGCGAAGATGGTCTGGTCTTAGGAAAAATTACTACATATCCAAAATATCCACAAAACTTTTCGAAGAACTATTTTTTATTTCTGAGGGGGGGGGGGGGGGGAGACTAAAATACAAAATATACAGAAGTGAAGGTAGAGTTAGAATGTGGAGCCGGTGGGCCATTTCACTTATATCTTCTATCCGCTATTAGTAAGGTGGCTTATCACGAGGATGGTTCACACTGTGCCAGAAACCAGACATTTTGGTCAAAAACAACTTCCATCCGGGCCCCATATCCCTGTCACACCTCAAAATTAAACAAGAGAAAATTCTGAACAAAAATAGTATTAAAATTGTTTTCCGTAAAACCAATAGATCCAGATAAAGATGATAAAAGCAGTTTTGATCTATGGATGTGAAAAGTGGACCCTGACCTCACATATTGGAAAGCCTTTCTAAACGTTTGAGAATAAAGCGTCAAAGAAAACAAGAGGAGCCAGTAGACCACGGCTGAGATAGGCAGACCTGGCGACCGGTGGCGCAAGCACCGAGCCGGGCTGAGGAGGCTTGTATGAGCAACTAAGGACCTTGAGAGTCCACCAGACTAAGAATGATCTTTGAGCTACAATATCTCCGCATCTATTGGTTGTACGGAAAAATAAAGATTGTGGCGATGCCCCATAGTCTTCTATTTCCCTGCGTTTTAGATTACTTAGAGATGGAAGGAATTTTGATAAAAATTCCAACTTGTAATAATGGCGAATGGATCAAATCTGGAGATAAGCCACCGTACGACTCGGTGTTATGCAGAGATGATCCAGCTAGATAGTGGTGGTGCTGTTCAGCCAGCTGAGAGCAGAGTGCAGATTGTTCCGTCGCCAGCTAACATTGTTCCGCGTCTTCTCGATAATATGGTCCAATATGACTAGAGGCCGCTTTTCCACGTCTGCCACTCTTTCCTTCAAAGAGATCAGCTGATAACAAAAAAAATAATTTGTTTAAAGTTTTGTTTTAACATCCTCAATACTCCGAACTTGGACAGAAAGCACGAGCCCTCTTCAGGTCCCAGACCTTCTTTAGCTTTACAATCTCTCTTGAAAGAGCAATTTTTTTCTTAAATTCTTCAACTTATTTTCAACTAGCAGGTTCCCCGGGAATAACTTTGTGTTACATTATTTCACCTGAAGCTCACTCTGAAATCCGAACAAAAAATAAAAGGTTTAAGCTCTCTCCTCCCCTTCACCCCCCTCCCCACCTCTCACCCATTACTCGAAAATGTTATCTATCTACATTATTTCTAATATCAGTGAAAAAAATTAACAGAACGAAAAATGTTTAAAACATGAAAATATATTTCATATTAGTTCTATAACAGTTTCACGTAAGATTAGTAATAACTGAGGAAACATGAAATAACTTTTTTTCTTTCTCCAAGTAAACTCTCCCCGCTCTTTTCAGTGATTTAAAAATCGAATGAATCGTAAACGTTTTTCCTAGTAGGCAGATTCAAAATATGAAGTTTGGTTGAAATATGTTCAGCCGTTTCCCCGTGAAGATGGAACAAAGAGACAGAGAGACATGAAAGCTAGCCACCAATGGTATGGTCTTTGTTTCACCTGAAACGGAAAATAAAACCCAAATAGTTATCTAAAAATGCCCATTGTACATCCAGCCCCTTTCGATATTATTTATAAACCGGGCTTTAACTACGAGGTCATATCGCATACCACCAGAGCGCTCTTTCGTCACTCTGGTGGACATGAGCCTGACTGTAGAGTCATTGTAATATGGGAGTCCTAAATTTTGCCTTCTCTAAATTATTATTCACCTAGGGCAGGGATCTTTAACGAGTATCTGACATCGTTCAGGCTAGGGGGGCCATCGCTTAACGTCCCATCCAAAGGACGGCGTGCTTAGGTTTATTTTACCTCCCAGATAAAATAAACTAAGGGCCAGGTTTCGAACCCACGATCTTGAGCTTAGAAGGAATACCACTGAGCTACCACTGCCCTTGTTTATAATCTATTCATTAAAAATAAAACAAGTATTTTTATTGTTATGATTATGATCCGCCCTCTGCTTCTTTAAATATAATTTATCCAACTTTTAAGCTAAACTGTTCTTTTTGCTTCATTTGTTTTCTTTTGCCAAATAACTACAGATTTTTTGCGAGATCTAGATATCGTTTAACTTTGTAAATTGTAAAGGTTCAGTTGTACGCATGTAGATGCCAAAATATCGTTAACATACTTACAACATTTAGATCATCTTCCGTTGTTAGTGAATAAGTAGTTCCCTTCAAAATGGCTGACATTAGTTCGCTGGAATTCCTGAATCTGTCAAACAATACAAATACATTTTAATTTTCAAAATCCATAATTTTTTTTTTACTTTTATATTTTCTTAAGGAAATGGAAGTCTGGAGATGGGGTCGAATAATCTTGTACGAAATAAGGTCACATTCTACTCTCAAATCGTAAAGAAAAGTGTGTTATTTTCTTTCGTTGAGGATAACTTCTGTAAAAATGCACCAATTTGGGTGTATTTTTACAAAATGTTCGCCAAAGTGAGGACTCATGGTGTATTGATTTCGGTGCCAATCGGATCAGCTGGTTTGGACATAAGCCCCATTTAGTACATATTTTAGACCTATAATAATATATAGTCCTAAGCACATTTTGGCCATTCTACTAAAATATCTGAACAATAACCATAACTCACACTTAATTAATGACAATGATTTTTCATAATGAAAATTATTTTCAAAAAGTATTTTGGAGTATGAAGTAATCGAAGAGAGAAAAGCCCAAAAATATTCTTTCTTGCTGCAAGATACATTAAATTCTTTCTTACTTTCTTCTAAGTCAAAAATGTGTTACTCCTGAAATTTTCCGTCAATAAATTTATTTCTGCTGGAATATTGCCGCCCTGATATGATTAAATAGTTTTCTCTGTAGGAAAGTAAAATAACAAAATATTCATACCTCTCAATAATAAATTCCCAGTGTTCTTGGACAAATTTAAAGGCAATTTTAGAATTAGTTGTAGACTGTATGAGGGAGGTCCAAATCTGTTTTATTTTCTTCTCTGATATTGATGAGTTTCCAGCAGCTAACGAATCCATTAGAATTCTAACAGGTAAAACAAAATGTACACATTAATAAACACTATAATATATTTGCTTTAAAAAAAATTGAAGGATCAAATCAAAAAACCATTCCAAGGACGAATTTGATTTCGGATCAACTGCCCAGTTTTGGACATGGACCAATAAATTACCATTTTCCTCTATTTTCTTTTATGAGAGCTGCTTGTCTATGTTTTCCCCACTGGGTTAGTTGAATGTTGACAGTGTTGTCTCCTCCACAATAATACACATTAATTTTCCATTTGTATTTTGATTAGCCAGAACTTATTTTTAAAGTATAATAATTATTTTTAATATAATTTAAAAAAATTATATTTATATCGAAGTATTCACAATTCATTTCGTGCTTGCTTACTGATCTCAAGATCGCGGGTACGAAATCCTGCCGAAGCCCTTTTTTTTTATTTATAGTTGATGGTTGGGTCCTAATTTATTAGATCCCATATACAATGAATGCCGAAGCCCTTAGGTTACTAGTTTGGGAGGTGAAAAAACCTGAGCAGGTCGTCCTTCGGATAAGACGTTAAGCGATGGTCCCGAGTCTGTATAATGTCAGGTATTCTTTAAAGACCTCTACCCGAGAAGGATAAAAAATTAGGGCATGTAGGCAAAATTTAGAACTCCTAGTGTAGAGTCGGGCTCATGTCCACCAGAGCGACGAAAGAGCGCTCTGGTAGTAGGCAATATGACCTCGTTGTGAGTCACAATAACTAACCAACTATTTTAAATCCGGTATTCTTATAATGCATATTCTAATGTTTCTGATGATTAGTTTATGTTATCTATTCGTATGCACAAGTGTAATTCTCTGGCGGATAAGAGGAATATAGTACTCGTTAGATTCACCATAAACATACAGTCAAGATCTTTATATTGTTTGTGTAACGGCTGGGCTGCACCTGCCCAGCTATTTTCTGAGAAAGATTAAAATGTGCAAGCTCTCTCGGGGACACCTGCTAAACTTCCCAGGGAACGGACTAGAGCGGACCTAAGCCTTCTTCGAAGATGGATTGGAATGCGCTAGCTCGTTGGAAACGTAGGTCCCCGGAGAGTGGGAGAGGAGCCATGGAAGGTTTTTGAGAGGGCAGTCTTGTCCTGGGGTCCAAGAGAGCAGTCAGGTGATGCTAGGGGTACAGTTACTACTTGGGGTGACCCTCTGCCCGGGTAAGTGTATTACTGCTTACAATAAGTCATTCCAGCCAGTCTAGGTTTAAGTTATTCCATGTATAAATGTAGTACTAAGTTATCTGGGACGTTAATTATATATTTGATTGCTCACTATTGTCTACTTTTCATTATTTTGGAACCACCCATAGCAATCCCTAGGGCGGGTTACATTTGTATGTTTATCAAGAATCAGGAGGCAATTCTTACAAATCTTAGGAGACAATTGATCTTATTTTTCCATTTTTGAGACAAGTCGGTATATTCATATTATTCCCAGTCCCAAATTATCCCCCCGGAAAAGAAGTACACTTAAAGAGTGGTACGTTGGATGATTTCTAAGGGTTGCTCACCTTTGGAGATCCTCCTCCTGGGAGGTGCACATCATCCCCTCTAGCAACCGTATCTCTTCAGCAGCTCCTGTCTCCGGCCTCTCTGACAGCTCCTCAAACTTTCTGGTCACATTCTCCCCGTCCAGTCTGCCCCCGCTGCAGTACACCACCCTCCTCATTTCAACAGGGATCCTGCAACAAAATAAACATTTTAAATCAATACATGTGTCTTATTTATGAACTTCTCTGTTCACATATAAAATTTCACGATATTTCTTTCTGTTACAAGTGATATGAATTTTGCAGTAAAACCTCCTTCTCCCCTTCGGCTATTTCCATATAATATTATATGTTTATATTATGAAATGTTGTGTCGATGTGTCCATTCAATTGGAAGTTATCCAGTCAACATTCGCGGAAGAACAACTCAAAACTAGAAATGATAGAGTCATAGCAGTTTAAAGTTTTTTACTTCACGACTAAGTCCGAGTAATTATAATATATGTAGTTGTAGGAAGGAGGAGAGATGAAGCTTGGGGTAGATAAAAAGAAACTTGTATAATGGCTGTCAAACTTTAGGCACAGTGTGCCTTCTGCAGGGCTTATATTGACATTATACATTGAGTTTATATAAGCTAGACTTGAGTAAAGATATGACCCTAAATAACTAAATGTGTCTAAACCAACAAAATCAAAATAGCATTTACATTATTTACACAAAAACAAGCTATTAGTTACGTCGAGGACGCCGGTAGCTCAGTGGTATGCGTGCTTGCCTTCTGAGCTCAAGATTGTGGGTTCGAGGCCCTTAGTTTATTTTATCTGGGAGGCAAAATAATCCTTAGCGATGGTCCCGAGCCGATGATCAGGTACTCGTTAAAGACCCCTACCCTAGGTGAATAAAAATTTATAGTAGGCAAAATTTAGGACTCCCACAGTAGAGTCAGGCTCATGTGCACCAGAGTGACGAAAGAGCGCTCTGGTAGTTGGCGATAGTTAGACCTCGTAGTTAAAGCCCGGGCATGAGTCATAATAACAAGTAACTAACTATTAGTCATGTCTCTCAATTTTAATAAGATTGTCTGTGTTTAGATATATAATATTTTAATTTGTATTGGTGTAAATAAGTTAAATGTTATTTTGTTGGTTTAGCCACATTTAGTTTTAGAGTCATATCTTTATTCAAATCTAGCATATATAATACGTCAATACAGGCCCTAAAGAAGGCACACTCAGTGCCGAAAGCTTGGCAGAAATTCTACAAGTTTGTTTTTAACGACTACAACCTGACCTATCCTCCTTCCTATTACTTCCTTGCGTTGGTCAATCCGTCCTTAATTTGTATTATAGTTGAGTTATACTTCTGAACCAGAGTATCATATGTATATTTTCCTGGGAAAGAAACAATACATTTTTACAACAGGTAGTAAAGCACATAATAATAATAATTATTATTATATTCGATAATTATTATCGAAAACTGTTTTTAAAAAAAGTCGGGTTATGTTTTTTATGAAATAACTGAGATAGGATAACAAATACCACAGGTATGCTATTTTAGCAAAGTAGTCTATAATGTATCTAGCGTCTGGAGTACCGGCCTAGCAAAGTAGTCTATAATGTATCTAGCGTCTGGAGTACCGGCCTAGCAAAGTAGTCTATAATGTATCTAGCGTCTGGAGTACCGGCCTAGCAAAGTAGTCTATAATGTATCTAGCGTCTGGAGTACCGGCCTAGCAAAGTAGTCTATAATGTATCTAGCGTCTGGAGTACCGGCCTAGCACATAATGCGAAAAAATTGAACTTTTAACTTTTGTTTAACAAGAAAACAATCGAGTAAATTTAAAAAAATATATTACGGATTGGGTTCATCAGATGTCACCTCAGTACTGTTCTTCCAACGTTCGAATGACGTCTCGGCCCATCTGGAAGAAACAAAAATAAATATTTAATTAAATTAAGAACTGACTGTAGAAGAAAAAATGCAAAATGCCTCCTTACAAATAGGGATATATAAGTTGGGGAGGGGGGGGGGGGGGGGGGGGGGGGGCTCGTAGAGAAGATACTTTTCTATGTTTTTATATAACTTAATGTTGCTGGGTTCCTGCCAGCCGACTTGGTAGTGTCTTTATTATCCCTTGCTACCAACGATTTGGAATGCCCGGTAGAGCCTCACCCGAGCCCCTCCAATCTCCGGAATCCCTCCAATTATCACTTCATTGATTATATCTGGGGTCTTTTCCTTTCTGTCTTCACATCCCTACGACAGTTTTTTGACGATTTGAGAAGAAAATCAACCATAAATCAGCATGGTGTCAGGTGTGGAGTCTTTCCTATGGGAGGTGGAGCGAAAAGGACACTAGAGGGAGAGGAACAGGATATGGATGATGAAGGAGTCAAGAGGGCGGAACCATGGGAGAAAGAGGACAGGAGCCATGGTGAGGAGAGGACGAATCAGGAAGAGACAGAACCCACAGAGTCTGGGTACAAGGACCCCGCATGATGAAGGAGTCAAAAGGGCGGAACCACGGGAGAAAGAGGACAGGAGCCATGGTGAGGAGAGGACGAATCAGGAAGAGACAGAACCCACAGAGTCTGGGTACAAGGACCCCGCATGATGAAGGAGTCAAGAGGGCGAAACCACGGGAGAAAGAGGACAGGAGCCATGGTGAGGAGAGGACGAATCAGGAAGAGACAGAACCCACAGAGTCTGGGTACAAGGACCCCGCATGATGAAGGAGTCAAAAGGGCGGAACCACGGGAGAAAGAGGACAGGAGCCATGGTGAGGAGAGGACGAATCAGGAAGAGACAGAACCCACAGAGTCTGGGTACAAGGACCCCGCATGATGAAGGAGTCAAGAGGGCAAAACCACGGGAGAAAGAGGACAGGAGCCATGGTGAGGAGAGGACGAATCAGGAAGAGACAGAACCCACAGAGTCTGGGTCAACGACCCCGCATGATTTAACATCCAAAATTAAGAAACCAGAAGACGTTCGTGAAAGAGAAGAGAGGATGTAATGTTCGTATTTAACATATGTTGTGTATCCAAAATTAAGAAACCAGAAGACGTTCGTGAAAGAGAAGAGAGGATGTAATGTTCGTATTTAACATATATTATGTTAATAAATGATAGTTTCATGCTAACTCTTCTCTCACAATCACGTCACCATAACCGCCAACTATTTAATTAAATATAATTAAATGTTGTCATTTTATTTACCTTTATTTTATTTTTTATATATATTACAAACTCGTAAAAAAATATTGCTGAGCCATTGATCAGACAATTTAAGTCCTTGTAATTTTTCGAAAAGTCCTGCATAGAAGAGGTTCTGTTCTGGTGTCTTTAAGTGTGCATTGTGTATTTTTTACATATCTGTACCCCAGAGGTAAAGGACACTATGTCCATTTTCTTATGAAATCTAGTTGGCACCATGTTTGCGATGTAGATTTTTCGCTCTATATAGTGGTATAAAGCACTATGTTCTCTATTACTGTAAACAGAGCAATTCTTATTATTAGCAAAGAAACCTGAAAATGAAGTTGAAAAAAATCAAAAACTTCTTTTCCTTAAAACTTACATTTTTGTGACTTCATGTCCTTTAACTCCGGGGTACAGACATATATTATACCCCAATCATTTCTATTTTATGACCCACTACTTGTTTTAGTTTACACTCTTCGACCTGCAGAGCCCCTAATAAAAATGTTAAATTTGTTGAGGACTTACTCAATACATATGGCGAGATCATAGCGACAGGCAGCCTCCAGAAGTAAAGCCCACATCATTCTGTCGTAACTTTTGTTTTTTTGCGTTTCTTTCTTCAGTTTCGAAATTGGTTCAGTCAACAGAGACTCCAAGTACATCTAAAACAGACAAGTAGAATTTATTAATTAACTTAAAGCGCAGTCTTGAGAAACTATCTACAGAATATTAATATTATTGATGTAAACCAATGTTGACTACTCAACTATAACATGAGGGATCCAGCACTGGTCAGCACCACTGGCAGCTGAGAAATTCGCTTTTTTTTTTGCTATCTAAGTCTATACATTTTTAAGAATATCAAGCAAAAAAGTTGGTCGGTGAATCACAACACTTCCCCAGTACGAATTAATCAAGTAAGTTTCCGCTGTCCCCCTAAACTCAATCGACAGCTTTGGATAAACAACAGTTTACTTACACGGGAAATTTGAATCCTCATTCAAAGCTTTGTTCATTACATCGGCAGTTATTAGAGTTTTTGGGTAAAGTACCTCTCCCCACATCCTCGATTTGGCTGCAAATCAATAGATGTCCTTATGAGGTTCCGGACACACATAAGAAGATATTCTGGAGGCCCAACCCTCTCCTGATAATAGTCATTAGCACATCATACAAAAGCTATTGTAAAGAGCTTTTAGAAACAAGAAGAATTGAATTTATTCGTCGAGCCGGGAGAGAGCATATGATTTTTAAAAGAGCAGTATTTCACTTCAATGGGCCGCCATTTCTGAAGTTAGTGCGCGTGGAGCGCCTCTGGTGGAAATTTTAATCAATAACACTTTCAAATCCATTCGAACCCAATATAGTTAGTTGTTATGACCTATGCCTGGGCTTTTACTACAAGGTCATATCGCCTACTACCAGAGCGCTCTTCCGTCACTCTGGTGGACATGAGCTCGACTCTACTATGAGCGTCCTAAATTTTGTCTACCCTAAATTTTTATTCACCAATGGTAGGGGTCTTTAACGAGTACCTGACATCGTACAGGCTCGGGACCATCGCTTAACGTCCCATCCGAAGGACGGCGTGCCTCGGCGGGTTTTCGCGATATTGAGCTCAGCAAGCAAGGAAGCATACCACTGAGCTACCGGCGCCCTGGAAACCAATATATATTCAAATGTTTCCTGACTTTTTGAACCCTCGGTGTAGGGAAAACAGACATATTAATATTTCTGCAAGCTTTCTGTAGACTTTAATTGCATGTATACATTTGAATGAAATACCTGGAAGTTAGTCCAGACGGGCTGGTCCCATACGAAATATGAGAGATGCTGAAAGTGACGTAGCGCAGTGGCCCAGGGGAGGTAGTTGTCTTCCTTGGACAGGTACCTGACAGGACAGAAAATAGACAAGTTCATAAATTAATCCCGACGGGTGGAGGGGGGGGGGGGGGGGGGGAGGGACAAATGAAATAAAGTATTCAATAGGAAGCCATCCTAATGGAACCTTAAAAAAATAATTATAGAAAAGTATATTTTAAAAAGAAAAAGAAATAGTAGTATTTAAACAAAAACTTGGGAGCCATGGTGGCCATGGCACGGTCTCACTATGGTTTGCGGGTTCGAATTCCGTCCGGGGGAGAGTTTTATTTCATAGATAGAACTTCCTCCCTGGGCCATGGATGTTGTAAATAACTAACTAACACCGTTATAAGAGTCATGGCTAATATGCATCGTGCATGAGGACACAAAAAAAAAAAAAAAATCTACACTCAGAAAAAATATTATTTTAATTCAACAATAAATATTTTTATGTATTTTTCAATATTGTCATATCTCTCATCTTACTTATTTGAGTTTGTATTATTTACATACAGTATATACTATACTATACTATTTTTTAAATAATAATGATATATGTAGCAACTATATTATTCTTTCAAAATTCAGATCATACTTAATACAGAGACGTTTCAGGTCTCCTAAACTCCCATGATCAGTTTTTAAAATGTTATGTAACAATCTTAGAAACGGATGACGGGAGAATATACCAGAAACGTTTGTATAAGTATGTTTTGAAACTAAGAAAATAAATGTGAGAATAATCTACCTGCCATATATATTATTATATGTACATTGAAAATGTCCTTACAAAGCCCAACAAATAATCTAGTTAGTTATTGAAGTTCATGCCCGGGCTTTAACTATAAGGTCATATTGTCTACTCAGCGTTCTTTTGTCGCTCTGGTGGACGTGAGCCCGACTCTACTACGGGAGTCCTAAATAGTTGGTAGCTAGGTTTATTCGCCTAGGGTAAGGGGGTCTTCAACGAGTACCTAACACGCACCATCGATTAACGTCCCGATAATCTGTTTTAAAAAAATGATTTTTTGATAATGCTGAGAACATAATTTATTTTTTCTCAAAGCGTTTCCTGATCTATTTTTACTGTATTGAGGAATATGAAGAAGGGGGCTTTTGCGGGGCTCCCTCTAGGGGCTCCCTCTTCAACGAGTACCTAACACGCACCATCGATTAACGTCCCGATAATCTGTTTTAAAAAAATGATTTTTTGATAATGCTGAGAACATAATTTATTTTTTCTCAAAGCGTTTCCTGATCTATTTTTACTGTATTGAGGAATATGAAGAAGGGGGCTTTTGCGGGGCTCCCTCTAGGACCATCATCTCATGCTTTGGGGGTATTTCGGATATGGATTAGGGATGGAAAAGATAATGCTAAAAGAGCAACACTAAAAGGAGCAACGAGATAAGTCTCTTCGAATCCGACAACAAATGTTACAAAATATAGCTAAATATATTTTTTTAGTCTGCTCGCCAGGAAAAGTCGCTGTTCCGTTGTTCGGCTCTCATTTTCATAAAATAGCAATTTTATTTGACGAGGTTAGAATCAAAATGGTCCAAGTGACATTTTTGAAAATTTTCCGTTAAGTGCATAATCAGGTACAAAAATGATAGTTCTGTTCAGGAAAAAAGTTGTACAAGTGAAATCCTAGCCAGTACTGAGATCTAGCGGCAAATCACTTATACCATTTTAATGACATGAACATATCAATAGTGACCATGAAATTAAGAAATTTAAATTTTTTATTCAATTTTATGGTTTGCTAACAGGAACTTTTATCATAAAAGCAGAAAATAAATAAAACAAACTTATTTTTGAAATATTGTCTATTCCACTAAAGATATAAAAATATATAACTACCGGTTTCGGCCTTACACCATCTGAGTTCATAACTAGACCTGACGATGGTGTAAGGCCGAAACCGGTAGTTATATATGAAGAGCACGGGGAAAGAACCAGGTTTGTCACTTTTTTCTCGATTGTGAGATATCGCCATATATAGTATAGAATATTAAACATATTTCACGATTCACCATCGTTACGGGCTTCAAAAAGACGGTTTGTCACTACGAAAACGGAAGCTGAAAATATGACATGCGGGGAATTGATAGATACGGACTTTCGAACATTAAATTTCAGTTCACTCAATTTCAACATCTGGTGATAAACCTGGTTCTTTGCCCGTGCTCTTCATATATTTATATCTTTAGTGGAATAGACAATATTTAAAAAATAAGTTTGTTTTATTTATTTATTACAAGTTTCCACAATATGTCCGCGTTCCTCAACTTAGAAGTTGATAAAAGCAGAAGACAAAATATTTCAGTTTTCGATAAGTTATAGATTTTTGAAATCAGTTAAGCACTTAATGCACAATTTCTTTAAAGTTTTAAAAATGTCACTTAGACCATTTTGATTCTAACCCTGTAATTAGTTATTTATAACTGCTATTCAAAAGTAACAGTAACAGAGAAATAACGCTTTTCCCATCACTAGATCATTCCTTTCCCGGGTTCTATTATTATATATGTGGCAGTAGATATATAGTTACTAATGTAATCGAACGTGAGTACTTGGTCATCTGAAGTGGTAGGGTATAGTTGAGGAGAGCAGAGTTGGCCAGAGAGAAAGCATCGTTGAGTAGCTGGGATCTCATCGTGTTCGGCAGGACTCGTTCCTCCATCTTGGAACTGAGCAGACCCCAGTCCTCTTCTGTGTAGTTCACACGGTACATACCTGCAACAGCAACACGCAGAGGCAAGTGTTATTAGGTCACACACATAGGTCCACTAATAGCAAACTTACTTCTTTACTTTATGTCTCCTCTCAACTTCAAACATGTTATTGGTAAATACAGGAAAACCAAAAATTATTTACAAAATTAGACCCAACAATATTAATTGAGCTGAGTTTACGAAGCTCTTTCTTAGGCGACTCATGTATTTTGTTGTACTCGTACTCCTCCTAAACCCCTTTACCGATCACATTGAAATTTGCCAGGATGGTAGTGGACACGGTGACGATGGTTTACTACCAAAAAAATCTGAAATCGAACATACCACGGTGGAATAATCACCGAAAAACGAAATCCCCATTGAAATCAATTCAGAGACAAAATTCTCGCGCAAAATAGAATTTTTCGATTTCAAATGTAAAAATCCGGGCGAAAAAAGAAAAAAACCTAAGGTTCCATCCAGTGATCACAAACCGGTTCTTATGCCCCATTGCAAATGCACTACTTGTATGTTAACCGACCACATTAACAGTATGATTCAATAAATTTAGCCTGACTCAGCTCAGTTTTTGCAAACAGCAGAATGTATTGCACACCTAGTATGTATAATTCGACAAGATTTGTTTCCAAACTAAACTTTAGGACACATTGAAAAATCCTAAAACTACAAATAGAACCCAAGAAAACTTATTGAAAACAAGAAACCTCAAAGCATACAACTAATAAAAAGAAAAGTTTAACCTAAGAGGAAAGATACAATCTACTTAACAAAGCTTCATAGAAAGATTACTGGATAGATATAGATAAAAATAACACAAGAAACCTAGTCATAATGATGGCTAAAAGAAAATAAATTACTGAACACAATTGCACATAAATAGCTCTGAAGACAGATTGCATACTTCACTCCAGCTCTGCCGAGCTATAATAATCTTGTTAATTTGTTTAAATAAAGAATTTTTATTATTAAAGTAGACTCCCTCTAAACCGGCGGTGTCGGTATCGAGCAGCCATCTAAACGAGATAGAAGAATAGAAGCTAATAAACGTAGCTTCTCTGGGATGTTTTTAGGTTGACTTCTGTTCAACATTCCCTCCGTTCTGAACAACGAGGTTCACTCTGATTTGGAGAAGAGAGATGGAATCCTATCGAAATATTGCTGGAGAAAATGCCGGGAAAACGAACTTAAGAAGTATACAATTTTGATTATGGATTTGATTTAAAAAAGAACATAGTTTCCAAGAAAGTGTTATTTCAAAGAAATAGGAGGCCTTAATGTTCTGCAAGAGCAATTACATACAGTAACTTCATTATCAGTTTTATTCCGAATTGGTACATATTAAATTAACGGATGTAACATAAGAAAAAGTCGTCGGTGAATCACCGGCTAAGTATTTGCTCTCCCTCCAAAGTCCATTCGACCGTTTGAGCTAAAACTCAATATTTCACTTACATAGTGGCCTTTGAATTTTCATACTTAATTTTGGGTCGACACATTCATTACACCGGCAGTTATTGGGATTTTTTGTGTTAAGCCTCCCCTTAGTCCCCCTTCCTTTTGGCCCATTTGGCTGATTTCCTGTCAATTCTATCGAGAATTATCGTGTTCAGAGACACACACCCAGATACATGTTTTTTTTTTTTTTTTTCATTTTTGGAATCAGGACGTCGAAAAACATGAAATTTCGTTGAAAACTACGCATCGAATAAATAACTTCACTTTTACTTGGTATAGCTCGGATAAGAGGGAGTTTACTGCGCTATAATTATCTTACCAGAAAGATGAAGATTGAGGAAGACCCATGATGCGTTGTTGCCAAGTGGTAGAGAGACAGAAGACTCCCTCATCCAGTGGCGGACCTTGGTGTGGTCAAAGTTGTCTATGTCTTGGCTGGTTCCAAAGGTGAGGGGGATCACCCAGCCAGCTCTGGCAACGTCGCTCCCATCATCAGTCCCATTCAAAGGGAAGCCAATCTGCATAGACAAATAAGCATACATTTTAATTTACAAAATAAACTGCATAATTTTCAAGGTCTTGTACTAAATTTTCAAACCTTTAAATAAGATTCAATATGAGATCTGGGTTATTGTTTTTCCCCTCAGCCAGGTTTCTGTCAACCTGCCAAGGATATGGGAGTGACTGTTCTGTAAACAGAGGTGGAGTCTGCAGCCTGCTCTGTACAGTAAGTTGATGTGATCTCCAAACTGGAGGCCTCTAATCCTTCCCCAGAGCTTGAAGGTAGTTTTCAAGTTTGGATGAGGACTGTGGATCCTACCGCCCCACCCCGCCCCCTGGTAGCTTCACCCTCATCCCTCAAGCAACACAATTTTCCATAACGTCAGCTACTGAAAGAACTCAATTCCCAAACAAACCCTCTCTGACGTAAATGTTCGTTAGGGTGTCCAAAGTATATATATATATATATGAAAATGTTATTGGGGACATTTTTATTTTTGAAACGTTCCAAAGGAGGGGGAAGTAAAATTGAATTATATTAAGGAGAAGTTATTTTTAAATGTCTGCCCTTTTCTGGGTCTAAAATGGACTCGGTTGCAACGACAGTTTTTTTTTTTTTTTTTTCTTAATTTATTCAACTTATTTTCACTTGAAGAAGAAATTTAGTGTTTTAGGGAATCAATGTGGAGACGTTGACCTGTTTAATGAGTACTGTGTTTGTCTCCTCGTTCCTGGCCACGTTCAGAATGGGATAGCTCTTCCTCTTCCAGCTGTTGACAAACTCCAGGATCCCTACATCGTTCTGAACAGCGTCAAAGCTCTCCCACAGAGCCTGCTCACCCACACTCTTATACTTCCTAAAAAAAAAAAAAATAAAATATAAGACAAAATGGTCAAAGAATCAGAAAAAAAAATATATATATTTTAGCAAATTTCTGAATCAGCGGATGTGCTCACTCGGTTGGTAAGGCGCCAGAACACGACCACCAATATTTTCATGGATAGGCCCTGGATTTGATTTGGGGATAAGTAACAAAGCATATTAATCATTAACAATAACAACTAGTTTCGGTAATCATCAGGTGATACACAGACCATTAGTTTACAATAAATAAATAAAAATACGTAATATGTCCATAACAACTTTCTTATAGTAACCACTTTTGTACACATATCAAGGAGGGGTGGAAGTGTAGAGTCGGTGGAGGGGAGGAGGGGAGATCATGGAACGTTTATCTGGTGAAATTCTCTGAAGTCTGGGGCCCTTCTTGTATCCCATACAGAAGAATCACTTAGGGACATGTCGCAATAACGTTTCGTTCAAAATAAGAAAATATCCTTCCTTAAAGAATGTCAATATAAGTTTAAATACAATATTTTACGCAAATTATATTTATAAAAAAGAAAATTCGAAAAAAAATAACTGACCATTTTTCCATAAACCGTTGGATACCTTTTCTGAAAACGGATGGTTTTATGATGTTCGATATTGTGTGAAGAAGGAAGGCACCTGAAAAAAATAAATTAAACGTGAAGAAAAAAAAATATATATATATATGCCTTTGTTCGGAAGGTTGGTAACATTGCGTTACGTGGAGGCCCCCCCGGGAGTTTTAAAAGAGGGTTATAAAAAATAACTATGGTATAAAAGTTGTGTGCATTATTTTAAACTTGGCAGAGCTTCTCCACATATGAGGAGCACAGTATCAAAGTCGGAGATGTTACAGGAGGCCCAAAAAACTGTTTTAAATGGATCTAAGTATCTTCGTATTTTGAATTTTTTTTCAAAAGTTCAGTAAACCCTTACAACTGAATTGAAACAATCATTATGAAAGAAAAATAAATGGTTTTGTCGAAATTTGCTCTAAAAAAATGGATTTGGCAGCTTTTGAAACCTGAATATTGAAAACTGTTTTCCTCTCAACATTACGAAGGGAAAAGGTAACATAATTTTTTTTATTGGGGAAACTGCAACTTCCATTTTAAAATATATAAATAGTGAAATTGGAAAAACTACGTTGAAGTAAGCACCAATTTCAAATAACATAGTGACTCAACTTGGTATTGCATTATGGGTACGAGGAAGGTAAATGCCGATATCTGATTGGCTGCTAGTGGACTTGGCCGTTTTTGAAACAAACACAAACTGGACTTGTCCGATTTTAGATCGCAACACCAAACTTTGAGCTCATTTTTAAGTTGATTCTGGTCTATATTTCATATTTGAATTCAGCGTGAAAAAATCTATGAGAATCGAATGTTAGAACATCGATTTCGAAAAAATTGGGCATGTCCGTCATTGATACTAGGCTCCTCATATATTCTCCCCTCTTACAAGCTCTATCACAATTACTTTTAATTTGATATTTTCATTAATATCATTATTTTTTATTAGTTATGTACATTTAGTTTATTTCTATCGGTTTATTTATTTATTGTTTTATTTTTTTTATAATATATTATATCCTATTATCTTGTTATGTTTTAACGGAAATAAATATTATTTTTATGGAGGTGTCTATAAGAAACTTGCCTTTGTATGGTGTGAACTGGAGCGGGCTGAGGTCTTTAACGTCAGACAAGATGTCGATAGGCTCAATGACTGAGTAACTCTCCATGTCCAGAGCTCGTTGTTCCACATCCAGGACGAACCCTGACACATCGTAGTCCTGAACCACCTAAATCAACCAATTAAATGTGAATGTTGGTATCTTGTCTCTGCAGACAAAAGGATAGATACTTCGGGTCCACGTGAGTCCGTTATAAAATACCCGGATCCATTTCCCGATCTAAGACTCGACAATTCCGGATCCGTATTAACTAGGAATGCATTTACAGATTATTGTAAGCTAGTTTGCAACTTTATTTAAGATAATTAGTTCTCAAGTTTGCGATGTTTAAGGAGATTTCTAATGAAGTTCACTTTATTTAAGATTTATTTTTTCTAGATAGACGTTTCAGGCTGTGTTCCTGTTTACACAATTTAAAACAACATTGATTTAGTAATTACTTTGATATAATTACAGTCTTAAATAACAATAATAGCATATTACATTCGTGCTAACCAACTACAACCTGTTGTTCAACTCAAAAATGATAAAATAATCAACAGGCGGACCAATCAATACTATTATTTAAGACTGCTTTGATGCATTACTATATCAATCTCGTTTTAAATTTTATAGATTCAGAGGATGAACTTATAGCCCCGAACATTTACGTAAAAAAATAAGTTTTATATAAAGTTGGAGAAAAAGAAATGTAGACAATTAATTTTTTTTTTAAATATTCATTCCTATACCTAAATAGCTTCCTTTTTAAATCACTTTTAAATTAAAGTAGATAAGGGGCGCCGGTAGCTCAGTGGTATGCGTGCTTGTCTTCTGAGCTCAAGATCGTGGGTTCGAAACCCGACCGAGGCTCTTAGTTTATTTAGTGGACGTTAAACGATGGTCCCGAACTCGTTAAAGACCCCTCCTACCCTAGGTGAATAAAAATTTAGGGTAGGCAAAATTTAAGACTCCCATAATAGAGTCGGGCTCATGTCCACCAGAGTGACGAAAGAGCGCTCTGGTAGTAGGCGATATGACCTCATAGTTAAAGCACGGGCATGAGTCATAAAACCTAACCTAAATTAAAGTAGAAATTTACTGTAACAATAGATACTTAAAGAAATTCATAAAATGTTGAAAAAATACTCAAATTAAAACAAAAATCTCGTTTTTCATTTTATAAATTCGCGAACAATAAATATATAATAAAAAAATAATACCAGAATAAAAACGCCTCAATAGATAAAATAAAAATCAACTCTTACTTCAGACAAATCGTTAAAACTACATTGGTTTTGTTAAAATTCCACAAACAAAAAATATTATCTATTTTTTTTTTAAATAATTGAAATAACTTTTTTTATCCTTTCTGTAAAATAAGAATCTTTGGAGTTACATGGTTAGCTGATAACGTTATATAAAATATATATATACTTTATTGAAATAATGTAGATAATAATTATTCATCTATTTTTTTTAAATATAGTTTGTTCGGTGGATACAAGTGAGAAGGTGGGTACATTCTGTTTTCTTTTATCCAATTTCAAGCGTGTTAAGAGCTCAATATAACTCTTCTTCACTTAACATCCATTGTCAAAATATTTAACTACAGAGGCTGGAGGTGCCAAGAACTTTCAAAGGTCTCTGACAGCAATGGGCTGGTACATTATTCAATAAATCCGAATATTCTACATGATGTACTAACTCTAGATACAAAATATTCTACTGAACCAAGCCTGGTTGAGATAGTTACCCTTGAGGCGGCCAAGTCTGCCATGTATATGGAGAAGCCCTCTTTGATCCAGAAGACATCCCAGCTGTCTACGGAGACCAGACTCCCGAACCAGAGGTCGGATAGTTTCCGCCCCAGAAAGTATACCAAACTGGCTTCACTATCAAAACTTTTCTCCTCTTCGGGGTACAGCAGTGAGGAACTGACAACAAAACAACAATCTTTCAGAGTGTCAGAGGATAAATGCTTTTAAGTTATGTCACTGTTCATCCGAATCACGATGTATTATTATAAAGGGGAAGTTATGTAATCGGTCAGAAATTCGATGCAGGTTTTTCAAAGAAATTAATGTTTTCCGATCTTTGGGAAATCTGTATGTATGTGTATGTCCAGAACGAAAAAAACGGTAGACTGGTTGTGGAAGGGGAGCGAAAAGTTAATTGATTAATTCGTTCTGGGGAAGTACATTGCCGGTGATCCATCGACGACTTTTTTTGTACGGTGGACAATTTTGTAAGTAACTTTGTGACGTTTTTATCATGCACAAGCACATAAACATAAGCCAACACTCTCAGTCGTCCACAAACAAACATAATAAATCAATAGTTCATTTAAGGAGCTTCAGAATTTTCATACTAAATTTTGTGTTGATAGATTCATTTATTGGAGCTTTTGTGATAAGCCCCCTCTCTGATCCCCCTTCCTTTCGACCGATTCTGCTGAAAATTAATAAGTGTCATCCTTATTGGGTTTTGAATTTACATATGAAATTTCATGTCGATATTATAAGAGTTTTTATGTTGAGCCTCCCCCCTAATCCCCCCTTCCCCTTTGACCGATTTGGCTGAAAATCAATAGGTATCATCCCTAAAATTAAAAATCCCAAAATCAAAAGATTAAAAAAATCGTCTGTGATAACAAAACCTAAAAGTTATGGCATATAGTCTTGTTAATCGATAGATTAAAGATTTCACCTCATCTGTATGGTGCCGAAGGTGGCGGGAGGATCCGCAATGAGTCCGTCCTCCACAATGATGGATATCCTCTGGAGAGGGAGGGGTTCCCCCAGGAACTTGGTCAAGAGGTCCAGGATGGAGGTGACATGTCCAAGACCATTTGTCTGGTTGGCCAAACGAGGAGGGTACCACACTGAGACTAGAGGGTCTGTTCCTGTACATACAGGGATACATTCAACATGGGATTACAATTACTCAAAAATAAAAGAAATAGTAAATATACTTTTTTTCAAAAATTGTTTATATATATTTAACTTTATGACTTATAATCAAATTGAGATCTACTACAAAATCACATTCCAGTTTTGTTCCAAAACGATAGGAGGGTGTGAAGTCCTGAATTGACGGTAATAGTAGCCCAGTCACACTGTACTCGTATAGTTGAAACTATATCGGAAAAATTCCAAAATACCGGTGATTGCATCAAATAGGGAGTACTTTTTAAAATGAAAACGAACTAATTTCAAGAAGCAAAAATGTGCGACATTTGATAAATTTCGAATTTGATAAAAGTTAATAGAAGATATTTTTTTTTAAGTTTCTTTATTTCGAATATGACCAGAAGTAAATTTGACGTGATATAATTTGAAAAACAAATATATATGTATAAAATAAAATAAAAAAACTAAATTATAAGAAAATCATATACATCGATAACAAAATAATGATCTATGTACAAAACAATATAATATATACAACAATGAGAAAATATTATTAAATTTGAATAATAATAATAAACAATAATACAAATGAAAACTTGAGACCCCTCATAACACCCCCGGTTCTCTGTCATCCCCATTCCTCCAACTTAATGGAGACAGGGGAGGCCGCGGGGGCTCGAGTAATCCCCCTGCCCTCTCGCCACGCCAGTCACTGTCCAGCAGTGGAGGCAGGCCAAGAAGGAAAGGAGAGCTGAAGGTGAGACAAATACATGAGGGGAGAACCTGGTCAGCACCAGCACTCCCTAAATATTGTTGCTAAATTATAATAGCAGGTTTCTCGGCCAGCGCCGCCGCAGTCTTCGAGGAGGATCGTCTGGATGGGAATGGGATGACAAGAGTCGAGCAACTAGATTGAAATGGGAAGAAAGGTTACTGTGGAATTTGAAGAAGCGGGACTTGATGAGGTCAATAACAAAAGGAATTATTAAGTCATTATGGAGGGTAAGATTGGAAACATAGAAAGGAGTATCGACAATTGTTCTTAGGACTTTGGATTGGAAGGACTGGATACGCTTCATGTTAGATGGCTTATAAGAAAAAAATTAAAAATATTCAAATGACCTCTCTCTAATGCCTCCTGGCCTCTTGAAAATGGTTCATTAATCTTTAAACATTCCCTATTCAATGCGATTTAATCATTTTGATTTTCGTTCAGAAACAAGACTACAGTACATTATGACTTATTTCAAACAACCCCTCTATCATGTGTAATAACAATTATGCTGAACGGCAAGATTATTTAGCGAAATTTTTATAGTTGAGATGCATGAAATAATAGAATGAAGTTTAAATAAAGATATGTTTCAAATAGGTAGGAGGCCAGACTAGTGGCCATCTCTTGTGTCATTCCTAATAATAATTATGTTAAGGAACGTTTTGTTGTGGGGAAGTTCTCCTTTCTACTTCCCCAGCTATACGAAGCATAGGGAAAGTTATGTAATCGGTCAACGATTCGAAGCGGAGTTTTCAAGGGAATTTCATGTGTTACGACCTCTAGCTAGATGCCAAGTATGAAAAAAAAAATGCCTGCCTCTCTGCGTGTCTGTGAACACGATAACTCCCGATAGAATGAATGTATCGATATGAAATTTTATATGTGAATCCAAAAGCCCCAATAACTGCCGATGTAATGAATGTATCGATATGAAATTTCATATTGAAAATCACAACCCAATGAAGACATAACCTGTCAAATGTCTGCGATATCCGCTGAAAGGAAGGGGCTGTTTAGGGGAAGGGACTCGATTCAAAAATCCTAATAACTGCCAATGTAATGAATTTATCTGTACAAAATTTAGTATGAGAATTCAGGAGCCCCTGTGTAAGTCAACTATTGAATATTAGCGCAAAAGGTCAGCTGATTTTGGAGGGGGGGCGGCGAAAAGATAGTTGATTAATTCTTTATGGGGAAGTATACTGCCGGTGATTTACCGACGATTTCTTTCCTCTAATTTCCCTATGCCTATTTGAATGAATTTATGTCTATTTGTGCACTTTAAGAATCTGGTCTTCAACTATAACTATAAATCTAGCTTACCTTTGACAGGCTGAACCTCATACTTGGTGAGGAAGAAGGAGAGACAGGATGAGGTGATCGGCGGGATCGCCTCGTAGCCGTCCCAGCTCTTGTCTTTCTTATCTGGTCTTCTATAACTATAACTATAAATCTAGCTTACCTTTGACAGGCTGAACCTCATACTTGGTGAGGAAGAAGGAGAGACAGGATGTGGTGATCGGCGGGGTCGCCTCGTAGCCGTCCCAGCTCTTGTCTTTCTTATCTGGTCTTCTATAACTATAACTATAAATCTAGCTTACCTTTGAAAGGCTGAACCTCATACTTGGTGAGGAAGAAGGAGAGACAGGATGTGGTGATCGGCGGGGTCGCCTCGTAGCCGTCCCAGCTCTTGTCTTTCTTATCTCGTCTTCTATAACTATAACTATAAATCTAGCTTACCTTTGACAGGCTGAACCTCATACTTGGTGAGGAAGAAGGAGAGACAGGATGTGGTGATCGGCGGGGTCGCCTCGTAGCCGTCCCAGCTCTTGTCTTTCTTATCTGGCCTTCTATAACTGTAAATATAAATCTAGCTTACCTTTGACAGGCTGAACCTCATACTTGGTGAGGAAGAAGGAGAGACAGGATGTGGTGATCGGCGGGGTCGCCTCGTAGCCGTCCCAGCTCTTGTCTTTCTTCCTAGGACTAAAACCAGACAAAATATACTTAAATCATTTGTAATGCATAAGAGAAGTCTGTATGTCAGTGGATCTGCTAAGCATGATATTGTGATCATTTTAAAAAACAAAATCAAGGAATTAGGTCAAAAATTGAATTTTTTACAAACTAAAAACAAATAAATAAAAAACAAAGAACTTGTTTAACTTTTGTATTGTCTAATGCCACAAAAATATATACATAAAGTGTACCGGCTTCGGCTTAAGCACTCTTCAGCACAAACTTAGCTTGGTTGGCATATTTACTGTTAAATAGGAAGCAATTCAAATAAAGTAAAGAAATGGTATTCATAATAAAGTACATAAGTACCTATATATAATAAATAAATTAATTGATGGCAATATGAAATAATATGGAAGTAGTGTGAGAAAAAGGTTTCATAGTAATAAGCATTTTTAGGATTCTGTACTGTGATAAAGAAAATTATGTAGAATAAAAATAATTGAATTAATAATAATTAAAACAAAAATAATAAAAATAATTACCACATTTCCTGTAGAAATTATATCTCTGGTATTTTACTAAATTTTGATTTCTACAGTAATTTCCGAAAGGGGCCCTAAAAAATATCAAGAGTTGAAGACGTGCAATTTTGAAGAAAGTGCACGTATTTTAAAATAATTCAATTAATAATTATTTCAATTGGATTTCCAGAGAAATGCCATATTGTTTTTCTAAGTTTTGCAAAAATGTTAAATCTAATCCAAAGGCATCAATTATCTTACTGGGTTAACGAGAGAAATGAATAGCATAGAATTAGAGAACAAATATTTGGGTTTATTTACTTAGATCTACATTATAAAATTAAAAACTAACATTGAAACAAAAATCAAACTATTTAAAAGAAAAATCTTACAAACTAAATTCTTAAAAATATTTCAGTAGTTTTTCTGTTTTATATTTTGCCCATTATTTATATCAATGTTTTATATTTTGAGCATATATATTATGTACATATAAATAGCGTATATATCAACTCACGTGACGGTGATGTTCTTGCGGGCCATGTTGGCGATGGACGTGGAGGTGACATGCCGTTCTAGGTTCAATTTGAACAGGGACCTGTACTTGGGTTGGTCCAGACAGGGGAACAAGCGGTGGGCGTAGTTGGGGGCGAGTCGAGTACTCAGCACCCATCTGAATAACAAACAAACAAACAAATGTACAGGCTGCCCTCAGTGTTCGAGCAGTTACCAGCATGGAGACTAATTCATCGGCACCATTTGTGAGGTTTTTGGGCACAATTTGGCAGTTTAGTAGTGAATTTCAAGTTTTATTCTCGCAGAATGGAATTTACATTTCGGTGAGCAACACAGAAGTATTATAGATCAAGACTATTTTTATTTTTGGTGTATACATCTTTGATAACACCTAATCAGTTCTCACTCGGTGTTTCAATATTGATGTCGGCTCAATAAATATGAAGTCGTATTAAACAATAGTTCTCAATATATTTGGCATTATAAATGTAACGCAACTAAATTAACATATAAAAAATATTAATATTCTATAGGAAGATGATTCTGATTGACACGAGGAATGTTAACATAAAGAACATATAAATAGTTGGCATTTTTGTGATTTTGTAATTGTTAAACTGGAATATATTTTGTAAATACAATTAATTAAATACTGACGAACATTATACAATGTTATTTTTGTAGATTGTATATAAAATATTTCAGATATTGATGATGCTCCCAAATTGCCCATAATTCCTATTTAAAAAATAAAAAAGCAAAAAACAAGTTCTACTGTTGTGAAACAATAAAAAATATGAAGAAAAAGAATGTTGTTTAAAAAATATTGTCTTTATCAGAAGGTATATATAATATGGGAGTACTTTCGGTATTGCTACCATCTTCAGCCACGACTTAACAAATACTAAATGGAAGTTCAACCAGTTTACATCCAAACGGAACCCTTCTTTCAGCCCACTAGAGTTTTTCCTGTCCCTCCTGTACAGTTATGTCTTAAAATATGGAAAACATTAAAAATAAAATTTCGTCTCAAATTGAAATCTTAATAATGAAAGAAAAATTGTTATATATGAAATAATTCAAAGATGACAATAATAAATATATGAATAAAAATATAAATCATTTGAGATGTCAGGAGAAACAGGAAAAACTCCATTGGGGCTGAAGAAAGACCGTTTGAATTGTAAACTGGTTGAACTTCCATTTAGTATTTGTTAAATCGTGACTGAAGATGATAGCAATACCGAAAGTACTCCCATATATTTTATACAGCAGCAACGTTGCCTGGAGAAGGAAAGGTGGTGACAACAATACCAGACCTGAAGAACTGCCTCCGTCGCAAAATAAAAGAGAGTTGGGCCTTTGCGTGGATTTAACATGGACCTAACAAATAAACTTAGGTCCATCAAAACTAATATAGATAAATGGCAAAGCTTCGAAAGGCAGAATAGGCAGGAGGAGGTATGTCTGATGCGGCTCGGTATAGGCCACATTCGTCTAACCCATGGCCACCTCATCAACAGGGGGCTGTGGCAAGTGTGGGGACTGGTAGTAAGCCACATCCTGGAGGAGTGCCCTGGATATGAGGAAATACTAGAGGCCATGGGTTTATGAACAAGAAACCTCCATGAGATGCTCGGAGACGACAACTCGTCTATCGAAGCCGTCCTATCCTCAATGAAGACAAGTCACCCCATCGAATTAATCTAATCACCTGTACGGCGTCAAAAATCTAGGACATTGAACGCCGACAAATAAAACTATTCTATTCTATTTTATAGGGTTGGGTTGGGTTTTATGACTCATGCCCGGGCTTTAACTACGAGGTCATATCGCCTACTACCAGAGCGCTCTTTCGTCACTCTGGTGAACATGAGCCCAACTCTACTTTGGGGGTCCTAAATTTTGCCTAACCTAAATTTTTATTATTTCATATACAGGCTCGGGACCATCGCTTAACGTCCCATCCGAAGGACGGCATGCTTAAGTTTATTTTACCTCCCAGATAAAATAAACTAAGGGCCTCGGTCGAGTTTCGAACCCACGATCTTGAGCTCAGAAGACAAGCACGCTTACCACTGAGCTACCGGCGCCCTCTTCTATTTTATATATCTTGTGAAATAAAAAATATTTTTAAAAAACCTTAGTTTTTCTTTATTTTTTTTCATCCTACTTACGCTTCTTCTGCTTGGGCCGATGCTGGGTCCTTATAGTGAGCCCGGTAGACTCCCTTCCCGTCCGTTCCAATCGCCGATGTGAAGTTTAGTTCTAGTCTGTAATTTTTACCCCATTCCAGTCTTTCCGTCAACTCGATTTGCACTAATTCACTCGTTGGGTCGTACTCAAATGATTTTATCGTCTGAAATATTAAATAAAGTTAATATAGATATCACTTCAGTAGTTACTTGTGGATCACAATAAGGGACGGTGAATCACCGGCTATATACTTCCCCAGTACAAATTAATAAATTAAGTTTTCGCTCTCCCTACAAAGCCAATCGACTGTTTGGGCTAAAGCCATATTTTATTTACAAAGTGGCTTATGAATCATCATACTAAATTTTGTGTCGATACATTCACTTCACCGGCCGTTGTTAGGATATTTGAGTCTACCCCTCCTCTGCTTCCTCCTTCCAATTTCGCGGAAAATTAATAAGTACCATCCTTATGGGGTTTTGAATTTAAATATAAATTTTCAAGTTGATACATTCATTACATCACCAGTTTTTGGGGTTTCTCTGTTCATCTCCCCTTCGGCTGATTTCGCTAGGTGTTGTCCTTGGAGGGATTTGAATATACATTTGGCTTAAAATCAATAGGTTTCGTCCTTAGGGCGTGCTGGATACACATATAAAATGTATCAATACATTCATTCTATCGGGAGTTATCGTGTTCACACACACACAGACAGACAATTTTTTTCATATTTGGAATCTAGAGATCTGTAAACATGAACCTCAGTTGAAAACTCCGCATCGAATTGTCACATATCAAAGGCTTATATTTTCTTAAATAATGAAAAAAAAACAGAAATGCGCCATTGGTGATTGTATAATTTAAATTAGTTATTGAGCCTAATGCCCGGGCTTTAACTACGAGGTCATATAGTCTACCACCAGAGCTCTAGTGGGTATGAGCCTGACTCTACTGTGACAGTTCTTAATTTTGCCAACCCAGGTTTATTCGCCTAAAGGCTAGTACAGACATGCGAGCAACGAACCGAGCACTGTTCGGCTCGTTTTCAGTTTTCAACGAACACACTCCAAGCCGAACAGAGACGAGCCGAGCATTTGGATGCTCCACAACCATACTAACGAACATAACCTGCACAAGTTAACCTGCAGATAACAAATTTACGTTTATTTGTATATCATTTTATTACTATTCAAAATCTTCAATCAGAAAATGCTCAAGGTAGGTAGCTACTTACGTAATTAATTAACATATTTGTAGTACAATTAATACGTATGATACGTAATTTATATTTACATATAAATTGTTTAAAATGAACACTTTTTTAGGAAAAGTGTTTGAATAATTCCTCTCAAGCATCCAATCTCTTTATTTTATTAAAATGTAATTTGTGTTTTAAATCCCATATGACTGGGTACTGTCTCATAGCCTGAGCAAACTGAATTTGAAGCTCCTGAGACCAGTCTTCAGAAGCCATAATAAAATATAATTTATTGAATAATATTTAAATATATATTTAATTAAAAAAAAAAAAGAACGTGCACTTCCAAAAACCTAAATATTTGAGAAGGTTATAATATTGGTTATAAACAACAGTGCTCGGGTCAAGTCGGGACGGTTCGGCTTGGTACCCGTCCACACACACCGCAGCCCGAGCCGAACATTCCTTTGATGGTTCGTCATAAAACCGACAACAGGTGGAGCAGACCCCGAGCCTCCCTTGTTCGTCGAGCGCCTGCGTACTGACTAATGTTCGGCTCGTTGCTCGCGTGTCTATACGCCTCTTAAGGTAGGGTTGTTTAATAGGCTCGGGACCATCGCGTTGAGCTTTACAAGAATGCAAGAGATGCAGATAGTTACCAGATTGGAGGAAGGGTCCCAAGTCCAGGTCTGGTTGTCAAAGGGCCCAATGGCCGACACAGAGACCTCCTGACCGCTGTACTGCAGATAGATGCGGTCCGTCGGTTCCGTCGCACGCAGTGTAATGGCCACCATCCCCCTTATCACTGCTCCCTCTGGCGAGAGACTAAGTTCGTACGCTTCTGGGTAGACCACTTCTGACAGATGCCACTTTGACGCCGCTGTTGCCGAGCTTCCATTGGTTGTTTCGTTCTTGTCCACTCCCTGCAACAAAATGAACATGATTTTCAAAAGAAATAATGTTAAATATTATGGAGATGTGAGGCGCTGTTTGACCATTAACGTTTTATTCGGTTCAGGTTAAATAAATACCACACATAAGTGATTATTAGCTGTCGTGTCTGTTCAATTATCGCAGGAAAATGTCTCAACTCTTTTCAACCAAACTTTATATTTTAAATCTCCCTATTCAGGAATCGTTCTTAGGGTACATATAGCTCATTTGCTGCAACAACAACATAACTGAAGCATAGGAAGGACTATTCTCACATATACTTTTAGCAGGTAGAACGACAGATCTGAGCTTCAACTGCTCGCGCGAGAAAACAATTATTGCTGCAAGAATGTCATAATTCAAATTGAGGTTAAGGGAGAAACCTCAGTAAGGCCTACAGCTGTTACTGTACATTTTCTCTTCTTTTATATTGTATTCTTTCAATAAAACATGCTGATAAGTTATTTTCGAATGAATGCACCAAGTTATTACATGACAAAAGTTTGAATTGCTCCTCCTGGAAAATCAAAATTTTTAAAGTTATGTCGCTGTGAATATAAGAAAGGCTTTACTTGGAGACAGGACAGTTATTTCATATTTTCTAATTATAGTTACATAATCAATATGAAAGATATTTTAATTTTGAACATTTTGTTTTAAACAATTTTTTCGCTAAATTTAGAAATAGATAGATAAATGAATATAACACGAGCAATGCTAGTACTTACTACAGTTGGTTTCTCAGCCAAATGCCGGGTCAACAATATGGTAATCACCAGGAGAAGAACAACAGCAGCGGCTGTAAGCAGTACCTGCGCCTTGGTGACAAACCAGCCGCCTTTCCTGTAGAATCTGACCCCGGTCTCAGCGGGGGTAGGCAGTTCGACATTCTCCCACACCTTCAGGTCACCCGTCATCACACCAGGTCCTGTTAACATACCAAACACACTGTGTGAAGATAACCAACAAATAGTAGAAACAGTCGGAACTCTACACCAACACTTCCTCCAGATACATCGTCATACAAATGCCCTTAAGTGATAATCCACTCGAGAAACGGTAGAGTGCATGAAAAAAGTCAAGTGCGATTCCAGCCTCAAAATTTCTTAGTTCTAAGTATTTACAACTTCTAAGTTGAGGAATGCGGACATATTGTGTAACTTGTAATAAATAAATAAAAAAACTTATTTTTTGAAATATGACAATATTAAAATAATCTATTCCACTAAAGATAATTACAAAACTACAGGTTTCGGCCTTACACCATCGTCAGATCTAGTTATGAACTGTCAGTTTGCAAACTGCGACCCTTCTAATACATCTCAGGTGAAAAGGTGCTATTTCAACTGGGGAGGAACAGCCGAGGGATTCCAAAGTTGAAATAGCACCATTACACCTGAGATGTATTAGAAGGGTCGCACTCTGCAAACTGACAGTTCATAACTAGACCTGACGATGGTGTAAGGGCGAAACCGGTAGTTTTTTAAATATCTTTGGTGGAATAGACAATATTTCAAAAATAAGTTTGTTTTATTTATTAAGTATTATTAGAACGAAAAAAAACTAATTTTTGGGAATCTTTCCGACTTATCTATATTTAATTTTCTTTTTTTTTTTAATTTTCTAATGAGTCTAAACTTGACGGAAATATTTCTCTTCAGTTGAATTAATTATTGATTACACAATCTTTCTAAGCTAAACTTAAAGTTATAAAGCTATGACAGACAACCCTCACAAATTTTCCAATTTTGTTTTGGAAAAACGTAAATAAAATAATTTTTGCGATACCTATTGTTCTGTATATATCAATTTTTTTTTTTTTTTTTCAGAATTATCACGAGTACTTTCGGAAATGATGGGGTGGACGTTCATCATCATCAGCCCCAAGAGCCTTGGCTTACTCCAGACCGACTCCAGGAAACGTCCCCATGCAGCTCTGTCCTGGGCCAGTCTCCACCAGCCCACCACACCCAACCGTCTTGCGTCTCTGTTCACTGTCTCCAGCAATCTTCTTCTGGGTCGTCCCACTCTTCTCCTACCCTCCGGTGTCACATTCACGAGTTTCCTGGGTATAAGGTCCTCGTCCATCCGTCTTACATGTCCAGCCCAACGGAGTCTGACAACTCTAATTCAGTGCGACAATTTAGGCTCTGTGTAGAGTGCGTACAACTCCTGGTTGTATCGGATGCGCCAGACGCCCTTCTCTTGGGTGGGACCGAAGATCCTGCGGAGTATTCTCCTCTCGAAGTTGTCAAGACGCCTATCTTCCGCCACGGTGAGGGTCCACGTCTTCGACCCGTATGTCAGCACCGGCCTCACAAGGGTGGACGTTCATTCAAAAGCATTTTTTCAAGTTTGCAATCAGTCTGAAATTCTATATTGATTTTTCAACAGAATTTCATGTTTTCCGACCCCCTTATTCAATAAATGAAAGAAAAAAAATTCCTGTATATCTGTGTGCTTCTGTAAAGACGATTTCTCCCGATAGAATGCATATATCGACATGGACTTTTATATGTGTCCAGAACCCCTTCAGGATGACATCCATTGATGGCCAAAGAGAAAGGGAGAACAAAGGAGGGAGAGTGGGAGGTGTAATAATAAAACACAATAACTGTCGATGTAATGAGGGTTCAGGAGACTGGTGCCGAGTACACTATACCTACATAGAGATTGGCGCCGGGTAGGGATCTATCGATACAAGTAAAGTATCGATACTTTTATCCGATACCAAATACTTATGGTATCGATACTTTTCTTTCGATACCAAGTAGGTATCGAATAGATATTACTTGTATCGATTCAAAGTACTCGTTTCAAATTTCAACAATTAAAAAAAATTATATACCTACATTTTTCAAATCGTCAAAATTGTTCACCGTTTAATTTCTTACAATTTTATTTTATTTGTTGTTGCAGTAAAATACTGAACTCAAATTGCGGTCCACGGACAAATGACATACATCGATGGTGATAACCTCATGTGTGATGTGATCACACAGTATGTGTGATGTGATCACACAGTATGTGTGATGTGTCCTTAATTTTCACCTTTTTTACATTAAATGGTTTATCGTTTATGAAGGTATACGTTTGTTTAATTTTGAAGAGAACCGTGAACATGATTACGATTGCATTATTTTATTTTATTTTTACAATCCATTTTGTCAATTACATATTATAATGCCGCGCCCTACGGCGAAAGTGTGGATTTATTACACTAAGAACGTTTAACGAACACTCAGCGACTTGCAAAATGTGTTTTAAAATAGTGAAATATTGTCGGAATACGAATAGTCTCCAGTAGTTTTTTTATATCCTTAGTAAAAATAAATTGTATGTTTATTTTATAAGGTTTTTTATTACATTCAGTATGTTTTTAATAATATAATTGTATCTTATTCTATTTGATTTATTTGTTTTTTATGCCCACTACAATATCTCATTTACCTATATCTTTCAAATTGTATTGTGTTTTTTATTATTATTATATAGGTACATATATATTTGACATGGTTTAAAATTAATTATAACTAAGTACTCGATGCAATACGATTTTTATTTGAATTCATATACATTTATACGTTTTTAAAAATAAATTATAACGAACAACTCGATTCAATCGATACGAGTAGGTATCGATACGTGAGTAATATCGAAAGTTTTATTCGATACTACTCATGAGTAAAACTATCGATACTTTGTGGTATCGATAGAACCCTAGCGCCGGGTATTAACCGCAGTCCATCTCCGTGTCCAAACTAAGAGATAACCTTCGACAGGTCCCTTCACCGTCAGTCCGACTTCCTCACACCTTCCTCGACAACCTACAAAAAACGACCTAATGGTTTGCTGATTCTACACAGTTTGGTTTTTTACTCCTAAAATCCCCGCTCTCATCACTAGCCTCATGGTCAGCACCGTGTCCATCTATTTTATTATAACGTGTCCATAGGAAAAAAGAAAGCTTCGAATTGGAAACAAAAAGATATTTTAAAAAAGTCGGTGAATCATTGGCAGTTCTACAAAGTTTTCACACTTCGAAAATTAGCGATGACTTGCTCAGACACTTATGAATCCTCATATACAACTTCATGTCGATACATCGGGAGATATTGAGTTCCTCTCTCATTCAATTCACTGATTTCCCTCTTCCTTTTGAGCGGATTCAGCTGGAAATATTAATGAGTGCCATTCTTATGAAGTTTTGTCCCCAGTATATGTCGATGGAGCAATGAAATTGTCGAATTTTGACTGAAGATTAACAGGTGTCTTGCTCAAACACTTCTCGATCCTCACATAAAATTTCATGCCGATAAGTTCCTTACATTCACAGTTATTAGGTTTTTTAAAACTAGAGTTGGGTATATTGTACTCTATTAATGAGTACCTGATAACCGAACTCATACTCCAAGTGCTCTAGCTCTCTGCGTTGCTTAGTGCATTCGTGCACCTTTGTGATTCCTTTCACTTCTACAGGCTATACCAAGTATAGGGGAAGTTACGTTAAAAGCTCAAGTTCGCGGGTTTGAAACCCAGCAAAAGCCCTTAGTTTATTTTATCTGGGATGTAAAAAAAAAAGTAAGGCACGCCGTCCCTCGGATGGAACGTTAAGCGATAGCCCCAAGCCTGTTAGGGTAGGCAAAATTTAGGACTCCCATTGGCGGGCTCATGTCCACTAGAGAGACGATAGAGCGCTCTGGTAGTAGGCGATTAGACCACGCAGTTAACTAACAGTTAGCCCGGTTATCTGTCATAATAACGTTTAGTTTCAGAGAAAGAGCAAAAGCTTACTTGATTATTGATATTGCTGGTATTTAAATAATCCTCCACATGTGGTTGGTCCTTGGAAACAGGAGGCTGAGATGATATCCAGGCCGAAAACAACTCAGATTGGAACAAACATAATCAGTCTAACTATACTTTAATTACTTAATTACCCCATAAATATGTAATTGATGAGACCCATTTCTTTGTTCTTACTTCTGTTATTGACACCAAACCATCCTCTTATTCTGTTTTATAGGTTCTTAGGCAACTTTAAACCCAAAAGATTTTTTTTTAATTTCTCCTTACGAAGTGTAGTGCTTATGTAATCAGCCAGAAAATCGATGTGGATTTTTCAACGGAATTTCATGTTTACCAACCTAATTCCAAAAATGAAAAAAAAAAAAAAAATTGTCTCTGTGTCTGTGTACACGATAACTCCCGATAGAATGAATGTATCTACATAAAATTTTAAATGTGAATCCAGACCCCACTAAGAACGACATCTATCAATTTTCCCAGCCGGAGGGAAGGGGGTCAGGGGGGGGGGGGGGGGCTCAATTCAAAAATCCCGATTACTGCCGATGTAATGAATGTATCGACATGTTCACAGACACACAGTTGCACAACTTTCATGATGTTTCTAATTCTATTCCCCGCTTGACCTCTGATATCAAATTTGGAAAAAATGTCATTTGTGCATGTGCGTCTGTGAGCATGATAACTCCATGGTAAACAAAGCCAAGGAAATCGCATGGTTGGGAATGTCAGGAAAATTAACGCAGATTAACTTGGTAAAACCTCATTTTAAGAAGTCGTCGGGGAATGTGATAGCAGGGTGGTGTGAACACCTAGATAAAATCCAGACAAGAGTCACAAAAAACAAAAAAATAAAAGTTGACGAGGAATCACTGGCTATGAAACAGGTCATCCCATAAGTAATGTCGGTTAAAAAAAAAAATTAAATAATACATTATTACAGTTACATTCTCCCATTTTTTTTTTTTTTTTTTTGGAAGCACTCTCATTATCAGTATCTAAAATACATGTGTTCTTCATGTTAACTATTCCTTCTGTCAAAAAGGTTAAGAGGCCTTCATCCATGGATGATGTTTGTTGGAATATGGAAGGAATAATCCATTATAATTGTTTTTAATGTAATCAATCAAGAAAGAGGTCTACTGCCAACAACTTGACCGTTTGATGTTAGCACTGGAAAAAAAAATTATCTTCTCTGGTCAATATGCGCAGATAATATAGAAAGAATATATCAACACGAAATTTTATATAAGGACTGAGAAATTCTTGAGTAAGAAATCTATAATTTTCAGTCAAATTTGTGGAAGAGGAAGAGAAAAATTTTAGTTGATTACAAATAATTCGATCTGGGGAACTACATTGATGGTGATTTTTTCTTTTTGAAATAAAGAAAACTTTTTTTTTCAAAAGAAAGTCTCATTTGGATGAAAAAAATGGGGTACATTTTAATGTCCTTTAGTGTCTTCGTACTTGCTGGGAGTGCGAACTTCCTCGTAGACCTGAACAGAAAACCGGTCTCTTACTGAAACTTGTACGGCATACCTTATCTGGCCGCCAGGTAATACATCCGATTCTAGGAATGAAGATTCGAATTTTGAGAACTCTCAGATTCCAAAGACCAAATCCAGTAAAAGTCGTTGTGGCTCACCGGCTATGTACTTCCCCACCACGAATTAACCAATTAAGTTTTCGCTCTCCCTCCGAAACCAAACGACCGTTTGGGCTAAAACTTAATATTTGGTTTCTGAATCTCTATACTAAACTTTTGTGTTGATACATTTATTCCTCCCTTTGATCTCCTTCCCCTTCAGCAATTCCGCTGAACATCGATAGGTGTCCTTTGACGGCTTTGAACTTACATATAAAATTAGCCCGATAAAATATGAAATTCCGTTGAAAACTCTGCATCAAATTTTTGACCGATTACATAATTTCCCTATACAGTAGAACCTCGATTACCTGGAGTAAAGGAGGGGGGGGGGGGGGGGGGGAGGGAGGTCGCACGGATAAATGAAAACCACGGTTAATCGAAACGCGTTTTATTTAACGAATTACATATGTGTGCACATTGTCATGTTATAATATTATCAGGGCTTGAAATATGAAGTAATTCTTCTTTGTTTTGTGTGGTTTGAAATGATTTTCCTTAAATATATAATTGACAAATACTAAAGGCCATGGGTTTGCGAACAAGAGACCTACATGAGATGCGCGGAGACGACAACTCGTCTATCGAAGCCGTCCTAAGCTCAATGAAGACAACCCACCTCATTCAATTAATTTAATCGAGTGCAAGACGTCAAAAATTTATGACATTGGACGCCGATAAATAAAATTATTCTAATATATTCTGTAATTGACAACCTGTCATTTTCCTTACTTTTTTTTTTTTTTTTTTGGCCTTATGAACGATGCATATTAGCCATGGATATGCCAAACGGCATGGGACAAGGGAAGAGGACGAAGAGCCGAGGGGAGAACCCCGGAGCACCCAACCAGCCGCAAGACCGAACCAGGGGACAAGGAGCCGCACCTCCGGGCCGCTCTCTGCAATCACACTTAGACAGTACAGTAAACATTAGTGCAACAAGGCCTGAGACGAGGGTGTGCATGTGTGCCAGGCCGTCCAAGTCCAGAGAGCCCGGCGATGCCGCCCCAAACCCCCCAGCCCGGCCAATTTTCCTTACTTCAGTCCTAAGTTTGAAGAATCATTCCTAGAACATTTTATTGAAGGTGCAGCTGCATTTTTTTTCCTTGGAAGTACCTAGCTGAGGGTCTCTGTCTCTAAGTTTCTAGGAACCTATACTTACTGCTTTCACACCACGGTTAATCGCCAGCACGGATAATCGAGGTTCTACTATATTTCGTATAGTTGAGGAATTAAAACCTGAGGGGTGAAGGATATCGACCAAATTGTCTGTATAGCGACACTGTCATGGTGTTGAGTGGTCGTGGCCCACCTTTCTTGGAGAACGCCGGGTACTGCAGCTAGTATCTCTTATATAATAATTATTTTTGGTAAATTAATAAAACAAACAGTGGATTATTGATATTGTCCAAGCTGCTAGGAACCAAGGTGGACTGGCTAATACACCAGCCGGGTCAGCCAACCTTGAATTTTAAGTGACAAAAAAAAATTTTTCGATTCATCTTTTGACCTTAAATTACTCGAGCACATTGTCAATCTCGATAAGAAATTATATTTTACACTAATGCTTGCTTTGAAGTCTTTTTGCTTAGCATAGTATTGTAATGTGTCGAAGTTAGTAACTTATTGTGACTCATGACAGCGATTTAACAACAAGATCATTCGCGCTCATTTGAGACATCGTACAGGCTCGAGACCATAGCTTAAAGTCCCATCCGAAGGACGGCGTGCTTAAGGTCTGAACCCGCGATCTAGAGCCCAGTAAACAAGCACGCTACCTCTGAGCTACCCGCGCCCTTAGGATGGTGGCACCGAGTTTCTTCACATTGCCAGCAATAAGAAGTATAGGAAAAGTTATGTAATAAGTCAAATATTCGACGTTGAGTTTTTATTTAAATTTAATTTTTTCAGATCCAAAAAAGTTGTGGGTGATTCACCCATAATGAGTCTTCCCAGCTCGAATTATTTTTGATAAATAAGTTTCCCCTCTCCCTCCAAACTCAATTCCCTTCCGTTCGGCTAGTTTGGCTGAAAATAAAGAGATGTCTTACTCAGTGACTCAATCTTCATACAAAATTTTGTTGCTGAGCTCAAGATCGCGGATTTGAAACCCGACCGAAGCCCTTAGGTTTTTCATCTGGGATGTGAGAAAACCTTGAGCCTTCCCGTCCTTCGGATGTCGGATGGGACATTAAGCGATGGTTCGGAGCCTGTATTATGTCAGATACTCGTGAATAAACCTTGGTAGGCAAAATTTAGGAATCCCACAGTTGAGTAGGGCTTGTATCCACCAGACTGACGAAAGAGTGCTTTAATAGTAGGCGATATGACCTCACGCCCATAACTAACTTAATTACATTGGGTTACAAGGACATTGTAAATAAGACCCCTTCTAATCCCACCCTCTCTAGGGGGAGGGGAGACTTAGTTGATAAATTCGTGCTGGGGAAGCACGTTGTCATTGATTCACCGATGAATTTTTCATAATAATTTTACAAAATATGGACCATAAAAAATGTATTTTTGGTGCAATTTCTCGGTAGTGTGACAGATGCAATTTTACAGCCGGAGATAACCTAGTGGGTGCACTGCCAAGGTCTCACGTACTAGGCAACATCGGATAAAAGTCACCTGACAACGATATTACATGTAATGTGACACCTATTTTCTTCAAACCAATAATACTATATACATATTGTAATAAAAGAAATTATGTTGTTAAATAAAAATAAATAAATAAATAATAATTGAATTAATAATAATGAAATAAACAAATAAAAATCAATTAGAATTACCACATTTCCTGTATAAATTATATTTCTCAAGTCTTTTACTAAATTTTGGTTTCTATAGTAGTTTCCGAAAAGAACCCTAAAAATATATCAAAAGTTCAAGACGTGCAGTTTTTAAAATTTTTTAAAATTCACATTTTTCAAATTTAAGTTATTTTAGGGCATATAAAACATATAAATAAATTAAAGTACTTTCTTTGTGCATCTATTTCAATTAAAACTCCAATTATTAATCACAATTAATTCACTACAACTTAGTTTTCCACACCTTAAGCCTAAACTCTCACTCCATCTCAACTCAGACCTTCCAACCTTCCTAGACCTCGACTCGTCTACACTAATTATAAAAACAGCTGATGGTCATGTTTTGTTTTGTATTCATGGGTTGTTTTAAAACAAAATGCATTCATTTTATTATTCACCAATTTAGTTGCATCTTTTTTTTTTTTTTTATAAATAAATATAATTAATTTTTATAATATTAATAATTTGAATGTGAGTATTTTTATACATCACAATATATATTCATTAAATCTGTGGTACGCAACCTTTTCGTAGTTTCCGGCCACATAGCGATCTCAAGCCGGGTTGCAATATGCAATATTTCTTCAAGTGTGGGCTGCAGATTGAAACAAAATAAGAAATATAAGCCCTCTGATGGCTGAATATTATTTATATTATTCTCTGCGGAATTTTCGTAATTGAATCACTGGCAATGTTTTTCTGTCAAACAAATTAATCAATTCAGTTTTCATTCTCCCACAAAACCATTCGACCGTTTGGACTAAAATTTATTAGTTGATTTAGATAGAGGCTTCTCATACTAAATTTTGTGTCGATACATTCATTACATCGTCAGTTATTAGAGTTTTTGTGATGAGCCTCACGTCTAATCCCCCTTCCCTTTGGCTGAATGTTGTCTTTAGAGGGTTCTGGATACACATATAAAATATAGTGTCATTAAATTTATTCTAACGGGAGTGTTCACAGACACACACACATAAACGCAAGGAATCAAGGGGTCATGAAATTACATGGAAAAACATGAAATTCCATTGAAAACACAACCTCGAATTTCTTAACAGATACATAACTTCCTTTATACTTCGTATAGCTGAGAAAGTAAAAACTCGTCAAACTACTGACAGAACTTGAAGAATATTACAATAGTGTATGCTATCGATTCTCGCTAGAATTTAGTGCCATTCGCATCCTACTGGTTTTTATGATATCACTCTTCGTATCCCCATGTATCTTTGGTGTCGTCTCACAGAGGTGAGATGTCACCGCTTGAAAGAACTATGAGCTAACTACCTGACGCAAACCTTACCTATAAATAGCAGGTCAAATGTCATCTTTTCAATAATTCATAACTATATTAATTAGCTATGTAGGGGTGTTAGCAGCTCAGGTCAGTCTCGAGAGGTTGCACAACCCTGAGCACGCCGTCCTTCAGAGGAGCAGTCACGAGCCTATTCCATGTCAGGTTCTCGTAACTCTAATTACATAAATCTGGGTAGGCAAAATGTAGGACTCCTACAGTAGAGCGAACTAACATGAAAAGAGATAATGATCATTGGATGCTTAGGTCCCTAGGTGTACACATGAAATACAGGGTGGACAACAATAGTCCTTCTAAACCCTACTTTTTGACTGAAAACCAACACATGTCTTACTTATGAATCCATAAGCCTACACAATGTCGTATCCATGTAATAATTCTATCAAACACACTTTTCAATCCTCAACTATATTTTGTATAGGGAAAGTTATGTACTCTAGATGGCGTGACACTCAAATAATGACCTTATAAAGTTTCTTGTATTGTACTCTCTGAGATAAATACTTAAAACAAAACCAAACCTACCACGTAAAGTATATCCAAATGCACACTTAATTTAATTGTTTTTTGTTTAACTCAATTATTCAATATTAACAATTTATTCTTGTACCAGTAAACATTTATGCTTGTAAATTATAGAAAATGGAAAACAAACTATGAATCAAAGCTGACAACTGTGAAAAAATATAACCCTACAAACACAAGTGGTATGAAAGCAATGCCAGTGTTACCAAGCCATGATTTCAAATTGCATTTAAATTCCTTCCTATAAATATGTCACAATAACATATTTTAGTGTGTAAGGAGATTTTTAATTCACAATAATATATTCGTATGTATAAAAATATATTTTTAAATACAGTTTCATCAAAAAATGTAAATAAAACTCACTTATTATATTGATTATCAAGTATTGAAAATGTGAAATGGCAACATTTGCTGTTGTGAGAAATTAATGTTTTTGAGATGGAAAATGTCAACTTTGGTGAAAAAAAAAAAAAAGGCCTGTTTGTACTATGATAATTCCTGACGGAATGTCCCAGAGTAAGGACACCTATCAATCAAAGAGAAGGAGGACTAACACCAAAACGTTATCAATTCAAAATCCAACGAATATTTCCTCAGGGAATTTTATATGTAGATACTGACAGAAGTTCATAGATAAGATATCTATTCATTTTCAGCCAAAGCGACCAAAGGAATAAGTGGGTTTAGTGGAAATCTGTGAAATTTTGTTAAAAATAATTTACTCAAATAGGTAAATTACCTCAAAAAACTCACAAATGTCACCAGCAATACCAAACATGCGCAAATAACGAATAATCCTCGCAGAGAAGGCATTCAGCCTGGGGTGTTTTTTCTCAACTAACTAGGCGACGTGAAACTTAAATAATTTCGGTTATTATTGTACTGTCGAGGAGGAAGATGAAAACAGAACACACAAGGAATTAATGACCTACCCATCTACCTATCCAATTACACAATTATTTTTAAGTTATTCTTCAATAATCATTCATTCTCATATAATACTATGTATTTACTTTCGTGATAGGAAACATTTATGTTTGTAACTGAATAAAAAAAGAAATAAACTTACATGGAATCAGAGCTAAAACCTACTCATGGAGTGGACCCAGTGTTGCCAATCCATCGATTCCAATAAATTAAAAAACAAATATTTCAAATTTCCACTAGATTTTCTTTAATTACTCTACTTAAAAAAAAGAAAACATTGATACATAAATGTGTTTTATATTTGTTGACAATCAAAGATTTTGCAAACGAATAATATATTTCAAATGTGATAGTAAGATGTGAGACGACATTTCTCATTGAAACAAAAGACGTTGTCTTCTGTTTTATTTCTGACCAGAATACGTTTTCAACGCGACAGCTTCATCATCAGTGACACATCTATATTTGAATAAATATAGAATATACATAATGAAAAGTAACAAGCAATTCTCAAAGCATCAGAGTACTGAGGGACCTAATAAAATAACTTGCTTATAATAATGGGTTACAGTGTAGTGGCTACAGGACTAGGAGGCTAAAGAACATAGCTCAAAGGGATGGGCATAGCGCGTATCACTCATTCAACATACAAAAAAAATTTAAAAAAAATATAGATATTTATTATGAGGATTTTATTTTTAATCTCTATGATAGTATAACTTTTTCTCTTATATTTCCTAATAAAAATACCTTTGGCTGTATGTTAAATTGTATGTTATTGCAGAGAAATTTATTTGACTACTATGTTGAATTTATAGTGAACCTCGCTATCCTCACCCCTTTAAGATATGCCAGTAGTCCTTTAGTCTCTACACTGTACGAATGGAGTAAGCAAGTTTTTTATTTTGTTACTCTGTACCCTGTGATTTAAGAGTTGCTAGTTACTTTTCATTATTTATAATTATTCAATCATAGATGTGCCACTGATGATTACGCTGACACGTTGAAAACCTGTTCTAGTTTAAAATAAAAGAGTGGCAAGACAACGTGTTTTGATCCTATGAATAATATATTTCTATTTATTGTAGAAGCTTTGAACAAAGAAAATTTGTAGTTTAACTTCAATTTTTTATATTTTTATTTCATTTTTACTTTCTTATACGCAAAGTATTGTAATCGTGCGAAAATCCGAGATCGAGGTTTCAACGGAATTTCACGTTTCAAGGTCCCCTGAATATGTTTTGACCATCTTCGCGATGATGTTTGTGTGTGTGTGTGTCTGTAAGAGTATGTGGTTAGACACTTGTGACCGTTCAACTATGGTTTTTCTATTGGTAGTTTTCTATCAAAACGATTATAAAAACGACATTGTCCATTTTATGTCGATACATTAAATCTATCGGCAGTTATTACAGTTTCTTATGTTAGGCCCCCCCCCCCCCCCCCCCCCTCATCTCTTTGGCCCATTTGGCTAACGATCAATAGGTGTCGTACTTAGAGGATTCTGGATACACATAAAAATTTCGTGAGGATACATTCGGGAGTTATCGTGCTCATCGGCAGATATAATTTTTTTCATATTTGTAATCTAGGGGTCGGAAAACATGAAATTTCGTTGAAAACTCCTGATCGAATTTTTGACCAATTACATAACTTGATCTATACTTCGTACAGCTGGGGAAGTAGAAATAAATATGATTTGTACCTGACATCTTTGTTGTTTTAACCAATTATTCATTTTTCTATGAACTATAATGAAAGCTGTGTTCATTAAAACTGATTAACGGTTATAACCATCTTTTCATAAAGAATGAAGAACCACATTTTTACGATCTCAATTGTCTTGCTTGTATTTAATAACTTCGTTGTCGTTCTCATGGTCAAATTTCTATTGGATATTGTCATTTGAAAATGTATTTTACAACCATAGGCGTAGATTGAAGTATAGTTAATTAGTTATTATGACTCATGCCCGGGCTTTAACTATAAGGTCATATCGCCGGTGGGTCAGCGGTAGTGGCTATGTTTTCGTGGCAGTATCAAGGCTACTTACAAAAATAACAAAACAAATAAAAAATAATAATGGAGTAAAATTTTCCAATATGGGGAATCCGCTTATCAATCAGTATCCCTGTCCAAAAATCAGAAAAGATCCGGCCCGGAGGACCACTTAATTAATTCAAGGCTCCGTATTCCTTTTGAATAGGGAAATCCTCAAATAAATTTAATTTTGCTGGAGCTTCCTAACTATTGGACAAGCACATGATAGGGAAACGGAGAACAAGTTCAAGAAAACCAAAAAAGAAAGGAGGGCCGTAATAATATACGGCAATAAATAAAAACTTAAAATACGTCCACTCACGGGCAAGTCTAGCAGGGGACTGACTGGCACTGAATATCAGACTCATAGAGGGATTAGCCGGAGGGAAATAGCGTGTGTGACGGCTCAAAATTTTGAACGGGGGGGGGGGGGGGGTGGTAGACCTAAATATAAAGATACCGATAGCGCATTAACTAATGGTGGGATTATTACGAAATTTTACATGTAGTATTCCTGAAGGCTTAATAGAAAAATAGCGGGTGTGACGGCTCAAAATTTTGAAAGGGGGGGGTTGTGGCCCCTCCCCTCGGCCTTTCCAATATGGGGAATCCGCTTATCAATCAGTATCCCTGTCCAAAAATCAGAAAAGATCCGGCCCGGAGGACCACTTAATTAATTCAAGGCTCCGTATTCCTTTTGAATAGGGAAATCCTCAAATAAATTTAATTTTGCTGGAGCTTCCTAACTATTGGACAAGCACATGATAGGGAAACGGAGAACAAGTTCAAGAAAACCAAAAAAGAAAGGAGGGCCGTAATAATATACGGCAATAAATAAAAACTTAAAATACGTCCACTCACGGGCAAGTCTAGCAGGGGACTGACTGGCACTGAATATCAGACTCATAGAGGGATTAGCCGGAGGGAAATAGCGTGTGTGACGGCTCAAAATTTTGAACGGGGGGGGGGGGGGGTGGTAGACCTAAATATAAAGATACCGATAGCGCATTAACTAATGGTGGGATTATTACGAAATTTTACATGTAGTATTCCTGAAGGCTTAATAGAAAAATAGTGGGTGTGACGGCTCAAAATTTTGAAAGGGGGGGGTTGTGGCCCCTCCCCTCGGCCTTTCCAATATGGGGAATCCGCTTATCAATCAGTATCCCTGTCCAAAAATCAGAAAAGATCCGGCCCGGAGGACCACTTAATTAATTCAAGGCTCCGTATTCCTTTTGAATAGGGAAATCCTCAAATAAATTTAATTTTGCTGGAGCTTCCTAACTATTGGACAAGCACATGATAGGGAAACGGAGAACAAGTTCAAGAAAACCAAAAAAGAAAGGAGGGCCGTAATAATATACGGCAATAAATAAAAACTTAAAATACGTCCACTCACGGGCAAGTCTAGCAGGGGACTGACTGGCACTGAATATCAGACTCATAGAGGGATTAGCCGGAGGGAAATAGCGTGTGTGACGGCTCAAAATTTTGAACGGGGGGGGGGGGGGTGGTAGACCTAAATATAAAGATACCGATAGCGCATTAACTAATGGTGGGATTATTACGAAATTTTACATGTAGTATTCCTGAAGGCTTAATAGAAAAATAGCGGGTGTGACGGCTCAAAATTTTGAAAGGGGGGGTTGTGGCCCGTCCCCTCAGCCTATATCGCTGAAATTTGACTGGTTATGCCCTCAGTGGATTTTAATTTTTAATACATTTGATGTCGATACATTCATTACATCGGCAGTTATTGGGATTTTTGAATTGAGTCCCCACCCCGGAACTCCCTCCTCCCCTCAGCCTATATCGCTGAAATTTGACTGGTTATGCCCTCAGTGGATTTTAATTTTTAATACATTTGATGTCGATACATTCATTACATCGGCAGTTATTGGGATTTTTGAATTGAGTCCCCACCCCGGAACTCCCTCCTCCCCTCAGCCTATATCGCTGAAATTTGACTGGTTATGCCCTCAGTGGATTTTAATTTTTAATACATTTGATGTCGATACATTCATTACATCGGCAGTTATTGGGATTTTTGAATTGAGTCCCCACCCCGGAACTCCCTCCTCCCCTCAGCCTATATCGCTGAAATTTGACTGGTTATGCCCTCAGTGGATTTTAATTTTTAATACATTTGATGTCGATACATTCATTACATCGGCAGTTATTGGGATTTTTGAATTGAGTCCCCACCCCGGAACTCCCTCTTCCCCTCAGCCTATATCGCTGAAATTTGACTGGTTATGCTCTCAGTGGATTTTAATTTTTAATACATTTGATGTCGATACATTCATTACATCGGCAGTTATTGGGATTTTTGAATTGAGTCCCCACCCCGGAACTCCCTCCTCCCCTCAGCCTATATCGCTGAAATTTGACTGGTTATGCCCTCAGTGGATTTTAATTTTTAATACATTTGATGTCGATACATTCATTACATCGGCAGTTATTGGGATTTTTGAATTGAGTCCCCACCCCGGAACTCCCTCCTCCCCTCAGCCTATATCGCTGAAATTTGACTGGTTATGCCCTCAGTGGATTTTAATTTTTAATACATTTGATGTCGATACATTCATTACATCGGCAGTTATTGGGATTTTTGAATTGAGTCCCCACCCCGGAACTCCCTCCTCCCCTCAGCCTATATCGCTGAAATTTGACTGGTTATGCCCTCAGTGGATTTTAATTTTTAATACATTTGATGTCGATACATTCATTACATCGGCAGTTATTGGGATTTTTGAATTGAGTCCCCACCCCGGAACTCCCTCCTCCCCTCAGCCTATATCGCTGAAATTTGACTGGTTATGCCCTCAGTGGATTTTAATTTTAAATACGAAATTTGATGTCGATACATTCATTACATCGGCAGTTATTGGGATTTTTGAATTGAGCCCCCTCCCCGGAACTCTCCCCTCCCCTCAGCCGATATCGCTTAACTTTGAGTGGTTATATCCTCAGTGAATTTTAATTTTAAATACGAAATTTGATGTTGATACATTCATTACATCGGCAGTTATTGGGATTTTTGAATTGAGCCCCCGCCCCGGAACTCCCCCCTCTCCTCAGCCGATATCTCTGAAATTTGACTGGTTATGTCGTCCGTGGATTGTAATTTTAAATACGAAATTTGATGTCGATACATTCAAAACATCGGCGGTTATTGGGATTTTTGAATTGAGCCCCCGCCCCGGAACTCCCCCCTCTCCTCAGCCGATATCTCTGAAATTTGACTGGTTATGTCGTCCGTGGATTGTAATTTTAAATACGAAATTTGATGTCGATACATTCATTACATCGGCAGTTATTGGGAGTTTTGAATTGAGAATCTCTCATCTTCCCGTTCCCTTCGACAGTCTTTCATAACCTTCTATATTAATAAAGCTGAAACGGGGTTTGTTTGAGGGTTTGTTCCAGCATCACGCCCAAACTGCCGGACGGATCTTCATGATACTCCACATGTAGCATCCTTTTGACCCCGATTGAATAATAGGCTTAGTGGTGTCCCCAAATTTTGAACGGGAGGGGGGTTCTAAGGGGGGATTAAGCATAAAAATTGCTCTAGTGCATTAACGGATGGACGGATTATTATGAAATTTCACATGTAGTATTCTTAAAAGCCAAGTTGAAAAATAGGCTATGTGGCGTCCATAAATTTTGAACGGGAGGGGGGGGGGGTTGTGGGGGGCCTAAGTATAAATATAGTGCTAGCTAATTAACGGATGGTCGGATTGTCACGAAATTTCACATGTGGTATCCTCCAATTTATTTTTTGTTTTCGCAACATATGTATTAAATCATTAACGTTTCGGGAAGTACACCCATCTTCAGTGAATAAAATGTTTACAATTTAATTTATTGGTCTGGTACAAATTAATAATTTGTATGTGAAATATGGACCAACAACATTTTCGTACAAATACAAATAATACAAATTAAATTGTGGTTAGCTAGCATTTTTGTTAAAACAAATTAAAATAGTGAAATGTTATTTTATATTAGATTTATGAGAAACGATAGCTACTGATAGAAGGTTTAGATACTGGTGGTGGGCGTATTTCCCTAAACGTGGTATGCGTGCTTTCCTTCTGAGCTCAAGATCGTGGGTTCGAAACCTGACCAAGGCCCTTAGTTTATTTTATCTGGGAGGCAAAAAAAAAAACTTAAAACACGCCGTCCTTCGGATGCGACGTTAAGCGATGGTCCCGAGCCTGTACGATGTCAGGTACTCGTTAAAGACCCCTGCCCTAGGAGAATAAAAATTTAGAGTAGGCAAAATTTAGGACTCCCTCAGTAGAGTCGGGCTCATGTCCACCAGAGAGACGAAAGAGCGCTCTGGTAGTAGGCGATATGACCTTGTAGTTAAAGCCCGGGCATGTATCATAAAACCTAACCTATGATATATATGATAGGTAGGAACCCCAACGAAAGTCAACTATTGAATAATGTTTTCTGGGAAAGTACATTGCCGTCTATTTATCGACATCTTTTTCATCTTGGAAGTGAAAAAAACCTTGAGCACGCCATCCTTCGGATGTGACGTTATGCATTGGTCCCGAGCCTGTAGAATGTCAGGTTAAAGACATACATCCAAGGTAATTAAACATGGCTAGGCAATATTTAGGACTACCACAGCAGAGTCAGACTCATGTCCACCAGAGTGACGAAATATGACTTCGTAGTTAATGGCCGGCCAGGAGTCACTATAACTCACTCTTATGACTAATGAAACTACCTTCCAATCTATTTTATGTTCAGCAAGTATATAATAATTGCATATATATATATATTTATATAGATGATGTGAAATGACAACATCTATACTAAGTACTAAGATGGACAAGTTTGATGATGAGATGTCCCCAGTTCTTCGGACAAACTTTTAGTTCCATGTAAGGACTTATCTATACTCTTGAGGAAAAATGTCTTAAATGGTCACCGTTAAGAATGGTTTATAAAACTTTTTTTTTTCTTTTTATTAGAATTGCATAGTTTATAAGTAGATAATAGTTGATCTAATTGAAGAAGAAAAACAAGAAAACAAAAGACATTGGAACAAAGCTAACTGTTTATTTCCGGTAGTTAACAAATAAGGGAATTTTTAGGGGGGGGGGGGGAGGGGGGGGGGGGGGGGAGGGGAGCTGTCCTTAGAGCTGTGGCGGTGACTTCACCACACCTTGAACACTCTATCACAATACCATCACCATCACACTTCACACCATTGTTTCCATAGTAATTACTAAAAGGAAAACAATTAATAAAAAAATGAAACTTTTATTTGGTCCGTTACACAAAAATAAACAATTTTATAAAATAAATAGTAGATACCTTTGTAGCTGAGTAGTAGCCTGCTTGTTTAATGAGCTCGATTTGTTTTGTCTGGAAGGTGAAAAACACTTAAACATCCTGTCCTTCGGATGTAAACAATAACACACAAGAAGATTGTTAAAATATTAAAGTGTTTATTATTATTATTTTGATGAAGAGGATCGCCAAATTGTTGAGTTAAAAAAAAAAAAAACTGTTAAAGACATGTAAATCTAAAAGAAATATACAAAGATGTCCAGTCGCATTTTGTTTAAAAAGGATCAGCTGTTTATATAGTCAAGGGACAGTCCAAGGAGAGATGTTTTAGGGTTAACAGTCTAGAGAAAGATGCTTTAGGGTTAAGATGCAGGAGTGAAAAAAATAACAGTTCAAGTGTTAACAGTCTAAAGGTACGTGTCCATCTGAGAGAAAAAGTCTCGAGAGACGAGTCGCAGATGTACACGGGCCTGAGAGATGTTTTAGGGTTAACAGTCGGGAGAAAGATGCTTTAGGGTTAAGATGCAGGAGTGAAAAAAATAACAGTTCAAGTGTTAACAGTCTAAAGGTACGTGTCCATCTGAGAGAAAAAGTCTCGAGAGACGAGTCGCAGATGTACACGGGCCTGAGAGATGTTTTAGGGTTAACAGTCTAGAGAAAGATGCATTAGGGTTAAGATGCAGGAGTGAAAAAAATAACAGTTCAAGTGTTAACAGTCTAAAGGTACGTGTCCATCTGAGAGAAAAAGTCTCGAGAGACGAGTCGCAGATGTACACGGGCCTGAGAGATGTTTTAGGGTTAACAGTCGGGAGAAAGATGCTTTAGGGTTAAGATGCAGGAGTGAAAAAAATAACAGTTCAAGTGTTAACAGTCTAAAGGTACGTGTCCATCTGAGAGAAAAAGTCTCGAGAGACGAGTCGCAGATGTACACGGGCCTGAGAGATGTTTTAGGGTTAACAGTCTAGAGAAAGATGCATTAGGGTTAAGATGCAGGAGTGAAAAAAATAACAGTTCAAGTGTTAACAGTCTAAAGGTACGTGTCCATCTGAGAGAAAAAGTCTCGAGAGACGAGTCGCAGATGTACACGGGCCTGAGAGATGTTTTAGGGTTAACAGTCTAGAGAAAGATGCTTTAGGGTTAAGATGCAGGAGTGAAAAAAATAACAGTTCAAGTGTTAACAGTCTAAAGGTACGTGTCCATCTGAGAGAAAAAGTCTCGAGAGACGAGTCGCAGATGTACACGGGCCTGAGAGATGTTTTAGGGTTAACAGTCTAGAGAAAGATGCTTTAGGGTTAAGATGCAGGAGTGAAAAAAATAACAGTTCAAGTGTTAACAGTCTAAAGGTACGTGTCCATCTGAGAGAAAAAGTCTCGAGAGACGAGTCGCAGATGTACACGGGCCTGAGAGATGTTTTAGGGTTAACAGTCGGGAGAAAGATGCTTTAGGGTTAAGATGCAGGAGTGAAAAAAATAACAGTTCAAGTGTTAACAGTCTAAAGGTACGTGTCCATCTGAGAGAAAAAGTCTCGAGAGACGAGTCGCAGATGTACACGGGCCTGAGAGATGTTTTAGGGTTAACAGTCGGGAGAAAGATGCTTTAGGGTTAAGATGCAGGAGTGAAAAAAATAACAGTTCAAGTGTTAACAGTCTAAAGGTACGTGTCCATCTGAGAGAAAAAGTCTCGAGAGACGAGTCGCAGATGTACACGGGCCTGAGAGATGTTTTAGGGTTAACAGTCGGGAGAAAGATGCTTTAGGGTTAAGATGCAGGAGTGAAAAAAATAACAGTTCAAGTGTTAACAGTCTAAAGGTACGTGTCCATCTGAGAGAAAAAGTCTCGAGAGACGAGTCGCAGATGTACACGGGCCTGAGAGATGTTTTAGGGTTAACAGTCGGGAGAAAGATGCTTTAGGGTTAAGATGCAGGAGTGAAAAAAATAACAGTTCAAGTGTTAACAGTCTAAAGGTACGTGTCCATCTGAGAGAAAAAGTCTCGAGAGACGAGTCGCAGATGTACACGGGCCTGAGAGATGTTTTAGGGTTAACAGTCTAGAGAAAGATGCATTAGGGTTAAGATGCAGGAGTGAAAAAAATAACAGTTCAAGTGTTAACAGTCTAAAGGTACGTGTCCATCTGAGAGAAAAAGTCTCGAGAGACGAGTCGCAGATGTACACGGGCCTGAGAGATGTTTTAGGGTTAACAGTCGGGAGAAAGATGCTTTAGGGTTAAGATGCAGGAGTGAAAAAAATAACAGTTCAAGTGTTAACAGTCTAAAGGTACGTGTCCATCTGAGAGAAAAAGTCTCGAGAGACGAGTCGCAGATGTACACGGGCCTGAGAGATGTTTTAGGGTTAACAGTCGGGAGAAAGATGCTTTAGGGTTAAGATGCAGGAGTGAAAAAAATAACAGTTCAAGTGTTAACAGTCTAAAGGTACGTGTCCATCTGAGAGAAAAAGTCTCGAGAGACGAGTCGCAGATGTACACGGGCCTGAGAGATGTTTTAGGGTTAACAGTCGGGAGAAAGATGCTTTAGGGTTAAGATGCAGGAGTGAAAAAAATAACAGTTCAAGTGTTAACAGTCTAAAGGTACGTGTCCATCTGAGAGAAAAAGTCTCGAGAGACGAGTCGCAGATGTACACGGGCCTGAGAGATGTTTTAGGGTTAACAGTCGGGAGAAAGATGCTTTAGGGTTAAGATGCAGGAGTGAAAAAAATAACAGTTCAAGTGTTAACAGTCTAAAGGTACGTGTCCATCTGAGAGAAAAAGTCTCGAGAGACGAGTCGCAGATGTACACGGGCCTGAGAGATGTTTTAGGGTTAACAGTCGGGAGAAAGATGCTTTAGGGTTAAGATGCAGGAGTGAAAAAAATAACAGTTCAAGTGTTAACAGTCTAAAGGTACGTGTCCATCTGAGAGAAAAAGTCTCGAGAGACGAGTCGCAGATGTACACGGGCCTGAGAGATGTGTACACATGCGACGGCAGTCTCAGGTGGACACGCCTACTTCCTTCTCTCGAGACACAGTCTCCAGTCTCCCGACAGCGCTTGAAGAGTCCAGCGAGTCTCCGACACTGCCTCCGTTAATTAGTTGTTTAGTTTAGCGAACAATGACGGATAAAGTTTTTATATTTACACTATAAATCGATACTGCCATGGAACTTCACCAGAAATTGACATGAAATATTCCTTAAATTCGTTTCTTACATTTTTTTGTGAGACTGAATAATTTCGCTGTTGGCCCATTTGCAAAGAAAACAATGATCCCTCTGGCGGACTTTCATTGCGCCACTCATCATTTACTATTTCATGTGTACTGTTATCTTCATAATCAGCAAAACCAGGGTACAAATAATAGTTCGTAGTAGAAATAAAAAAATTATGCAATGCACATACTGCAAGAGTAATATCTTTAACCTTATCAGGTGCTAAGTGTATTGGTTTCCGAAGAACTCTGAATTTTGAAGACATAATACCAAACGCGTTCTCTATAATGTGACGTGCTCTGCTCAATCGGTAGTTGAAAATTCGGTTTGGTGCTGGTAGATTTCGGAAACCGTACGGCTTTAATATATACGACGTCATAGCAAAGGCATCGTCAGCTACCATTACGTATGGTACTGGTAAACTTCTTCCCAGTAATGGTTCTGGTACAGGAAGCGGTAGCCGTTTACTTTCCAAGGCATCGTGTAGGGAGCAGTACCTCCGCCTGAAATTCTACCATTGCAACCAGTATCCACATAAATAAATTTATAATTCGCGTCCGCGACGCCCATCAACACAATGCGTCTCGAGCGCGAGTGTCGCCAGTGGACACGGCCCTGAGACTTGTGTTGGACACTTCTCTCGAGACTTTCTCTCAGATGGACACGTACCCTAAGGAGAGTGGTTTAGGGTGAACACACTGCAAGTACGGAGATGCGCAATGCTACTTATTATTTATTGTTATATATATTTATATGCCCAATATAAGAATTTTAAAGAGTGACCAAAACGAAAACAGAAAAGAGACTAAAGTAGTTTTAGAAATTAGTTCGTAAGATTTTGTTATCTAATTATTACGACATGGCCCCAGGAGGGAGTTCTATCTACGAAATAAAACTCACCCCCGGACGTGATTCGAATCCGCAAACCATGGTGAGACCATGCGACCAAAGCCCTACGCTCTAACCCGCACGGCCACCATGGCTCCCTGTGGTATGGTTTAATAATTTACTTCACTGTTTTCTTGTTAATATACAGGAAGTCCCAGATAAACGGGCCACAATCCAAGTAATTCGGAAACGATTAGTGCTAGCGAAGTTTTACAAAGAATGAAAGTTGTACGTCTCAACGAGTAGTATGCAGTGGTGTGAAAAAAAATGAAAAATTGAATGTAATAGGGCTTAAATGGCCAACGAAAGGAAAGGGTTTCCTTTTAAGCCCATTAACAATTAACACAATTTAAAAGTACTCAGAAAGTTGGGAGGAACCCCGCAAAAGAAATCTTTATACCTGTAAAACTACCGGAGATATGTAGGTTCAAAATCTGAAAAGTGTTAAACCCAGTGTTTGACGTGTTAAACCTTTGAAAAGAGTGAGTATTGTAACTGAAATCAAGAATGGTTCTTAATGTATTTTTTTCTTTACTTTCATATCAAAATACTCAGATTGTAATAATTATAATAATAAAAGGGCATAATTTGAGCCATATTTTGAACATTTTCTGAAGATTTGGACAGTATTTTAGGTAATATGGACTCTTGCAAATGTTGGTAAAGGCATTATTATTATTATAAAGTCTGTCTAACCAATAAATAAAGACTTAAGAGCACAAAGGTTACAAATCTATATTATGATTTTTTTTTATGACCTGTATTACTTTATTTGTTTAGTTCTTGGTCAGTATAACATAAGAATTGTTCATTGAATATTGCAAAAAATGTTCAGCGCTAGTGAGATAGTAGATATGACCCTGATTGTAGGGGAGTGTCATAGCAAGTTTAATGCTGCTTTACGCCGAACGATTTCCAGAAAGAAATCATCCATCCCGGAAGGTCTTGAAAAGGATTATTCAAAATCTGAGAGAAGGTAGATTTACGAGTTCCAAATTTAAAAGGGGAAACATTAAAAGACAAGGCGCTCGGGAATTAATTTTAAATATCGTGAAGCGTGATCCGCACATCAGCATTAGAAATTTAGCAAGGCGTACTGGCTTTTCTAGAAGTGTTATACATAGGTTTCTGAAAGAACATAAATACCACCCATTTCACATTTCTTTACATCAATGTTTGATGCCACAAGACCTTCAGAATCGCAGGGACTAAATAAAATTCAACAATCAGGTGATTTTTTCAACAATGTTCTATTCAGTGACGAAGCCACGTTTTGCAGTGACGGTACTTTAAATCGTCACAATTCTCATTACTGGGCACAGTATAACCCTAGATGGGTGAAACATGTAGATCGTCAACACCGATGGGCAGTTAATGCTTGGTGTGGCATTCTTGGAACCAGAATTATAGGCCCATATTTCTTCCCAAGAAGTGTAACCGGACAAATATATGCAACTTTCATACGCGATGAGTTACCACTTCTACTGGAAGATGTCCCCCTTAATGTTCGCAAGTCTATGTGGTTTCAGCATGATGGGTGTCCAGCCCATTTTTCGCGGGTGGCCAAACGAGAATTGAATGCCATATTTTCAAAATCGATGGATTGGGCGAGGGGGACCTGTTTCGTGGCCTTCTAGGTCACCGAATTTTAACCCTCTTGATTTTTTTCTTTGGGATTACTTAAAGAATAGAGTGTATTTCAGACAGCCAATGTCTCCTGAACAACTTAGAGGGGACATTGGCCAAGAATGTTTATCAAGACGGGAAGAGAGCGTTGCCAAGAGTGTCGAATTGGTCAGCCGAAGATTGAACGCATGTTTGAGAAATCGGGGAGCAATTTTTGAACATTTAGTGTATCAATAATCCTACCTACATGTAAGCATGTGTATATGTGTATTTTTAACGTAGTTCAGTTTTTCATCTCTTGTTCAATTGTAATAATTACTTTAGACATACAGTATTGGTATTTTATTTCTGAAAGTGTTTATTGTTTCTTTTAGACCCTTCAAAGATACCACTTTTCGGAAAGTGTGAGGAAAAATAAATACATTAAGAACCATTCTTAACTTCAGTTACAATAAATAAATAAAACAAACTTATTTTTTGAAATATTGTCTATTCCACTAAAGATATTTATAAAACTAAAACTACCGGTTTCGGCCTTACACCATCGTCAGGTCTCTAGTTATGAACAGTTCATAACACAGTTCATAACTAGACCTGACGATGGTGTAAGCCGAAACCGGTAGTTTTAGTTTTATAAATATCTTTAGTGGAATAGACAATATTTCAAAAAATAAATTTGTTTTATTTATTTATTACAAATTCCACAATATGTCCGCGTGCCTCACCTTATCAGTCACAATACTCACTCTTTTCAAAGGTTTAACACGTCACACACTGGGTTTAACACTTTTCAGATTTTGAACCAACATATCTCCGGTAGTTTTACAGGTATAAAGATTTCTTTTTTGCTGGGTTCTTCCCAACTTTTTGAGTACTTTTAAATTGTGTTAATTGTTAATGGGCTTAAAAGAAAACCCTTTCTTTTCGTTGGCCATTTAAGCCCTATTACATTAAATTTTTCAATTTTATCACACCGCTGCATACCACTAGTTGAGACGTACAAATTTCATTCTTTGTAAAATTTTGCTAGCACTAATCGTTTCCGAATTATTTGGATTGTGGCCCGTTTATCTGGGACACCCTGTATATGACTGCATAGAGGGCGCCGGTAGCTCAGTGGTATGCGTGCTTTCCTTCTGAGCTCGAGAACGTGGGTTCGAAACCCGACCGAGGCCCTTAGTTTATTTTATCTGGGAGGTAAACTTAAGCACGACGTCCTTCGGATGGGACGTTAAGCGATGGTCCCGAGCCTGTACGATGTCAGGTACTCGTTAAAGACCCCTGCCCTAGGTGAATAAAAATTTAGAACTCCCACAGTAGAGTAGGGCTCATGTTCACCAGAGTGACGAAGAGGGCTCTGGTAGTAGGCAATATGACCTTGTAGTTAAAGCCCGGGAAAGAGTCGTAAAAACTAACTATGAATAAAGTTTTGTCTATGCATGATCTGTATGATTTTTATGTTCGTTCAGGAATCCGTTTCATGTTAAAATCAAAATTTTGGATCTGAGGAGAAGAGGCAGAGGAAGGGGGGGTGGGGGGGGTAACCATAAAATGAGTGTTAACTCTTCAATGGTTGATCGAGAAAATATCACTAACATAAGAGTTGTTCCCATTACCTTCATGTTTCGATTGTTTTTGAATATTTGTACCTTGAAAGACAAAAATAAAAGCTAAAATAATGCCCGTTTCTCATGATAAGGACCATTACATGTGCCACTAAGACAAACTGTCGGTCAATCACTGGCTATGTACTTCACCACAACTAATTAATCAATTAACTTTTCGCTCTTCCTCCAAAATCAGTCAACAGTTTGAGCTAATATTCAACAGTAATAATCAAACTCTTAAATCTTCATACTAAATTTTGTGTCGAGAAATTCATTACATCGGCAGTTATTACAGTTTTTATGTGAAGCCTCCCCCCTAATCCCCCCCTCCCCCCCCCCCCCCGTCTCTTGTACCGATTTGGCTGAAGATCAATTGGTGTCGTCATTAGAGGATACTGTATTCACATATAAAATTTCGTGTAGATACATTCATTCTATCTGGAGTTATCGTGTTCACAGACAGACAATCATTTTTTTTTCATATTTGAAATGTAGAGGTCGGAAAACATGAAAATCCATTGAAAACTCAGGATCGAATTTTTGAACGATTATATAACTTCCCCTATAGGTACTTGTAAAAAAAAAATTGTTGTTAAATAAATTAAAAAAATATATGTATAAATAATAATTGAATTAATAAAATTAATAATGATTAAACAATAAATTACCACATAACTCCGGTCTTTTACTAAATTTTGATTTCTACAGTAATTTCCGAAAAGGGCCCTCAAAAAATATCAAAAGTTCAAGACGTGCAATTTTTAAGAAAGTACACGTATATTTAAAAAAATTCAATTAACAAACTTTTCATTTGAATTTCTAAAGAGATGCCATATGGTTTCTAAATTTTGCAAAAATATTAAATCTAATCCAAAGGTTTTTTAATAATCTTACTGGGCCAAGAGGAAAAATGAATTTACGAGAACAAAAATTGGATTTATTTACTTAAACTACATAATAAAATTAATAACTAAACATTGAAACAAAAATCAAAAGAAAAATCGTACAAACTAAATTCTTAAAACTATTTTAATCTTTTTTTCTGTTTTATATTTTGGCCATTCTTCAAATTTACGTTATATATTTTTGGGCATATATATTTTGTACATATAAATAAATAACAGTACCTTCTTTGCGCATCAATTTTAATGTTAATTTACACCAACTTAGTTCATCACACCGTAAGCCTAAAACAACAACACACTTTATTTGGACCAGAACATCTTGGTTCTTCACACAAAGTATAAGATGGAAAATATAAAATGAAAATAATTAATAATAATGTCTTGGTATAATCTTGGTTTGAGCCTTCTGTGGAGAGTAGGCTGGCCAAGATTGTAGTGGGCTGCTCCAGAACACAGGCCTAGTCTTCCGTGGTAGTTATCTACTAAGGACCTTAAATAGGCTGCGACCCGAGGAACTCCCAGTTCCTCATGGAGTTGGCTGTTTCGGATAAACCATGGTGCACTCAGAGACACACGAAGAATTTTGTTCTAAAATGTTTGTAATCGTGTTGTGAGTGAAGGACTGGCGCCATGCCATATTGGACAGGCGTATGTTAACAATGGGAGAAGTAACGCTTTGTACAGGAGCAGTGTGCAAGAGTGTTTGAGGGGTGTGTTGCGGTTAATGAGTGGATAGAGATGTTTTAAACGGGTGTATGCTTGTGTAAGTTTTGTGTTGATGTGAAGTTTCCATGTGAGCCGTGTGTCTAAGAATACACCAAGGTACCGGACAGCCTGATCTTTAGGGTTCCATGGAATGGGAAATCCGTCAACCCGCAGTCTACTCTGGTCCTCTGTAAAAAATCGGCGAAGGGCAAAAATCTTCGCTTCTGTTTTACTGGCGTTCAACTGAAACTTCCATCGAGCGAACCAGCTGGAGACGTGGTTGAGAGAAGTTTGTAACATGTCAACTGCTGTCTGGAGGTCTTCATGTTGACACATAAGTAGTGTGTCGTCTGCGTATAGTGCTAGAGTGGTATTACATGGCTCGGGGATGTCGCAGCAGTGTAAGCTGAAGAGGAGGGGACTGAGGATAGCTCCCTGTGGCACTCCCGCCAGAATACTACGCTTGGAGCTGAGGATGTTGTTGACCCGCACTTGAAACGTCCTGTTCTCCAAAAAGGAATCAACGATCTTTTCCAAGTACTGTGGAGCCCATGTCTTCCGCAGCTTATAGCGGAGACCTTCATGCCACACCGAGTCGAACGCCGAAGCTATATCTAGAAAGACAGAGGTTGTATATGCCTTCTGTTCGAAACCATTCACAATCTTTTCCGAGACCCTCTGTAGCTGGTGCACAGATGAATGATTATGTTTGAAACCAAACTGGTGAGCTGGAACAATTCCTGCGCTTTCCAGGTGAGAACCCAGTCTTCTCAATATTAGTCGTTCGAAGATCTTCGACAACGAGTTCAGAAGGTTTATAGGCCGATAGCTGTCCGGCTCTTGCTTGGGCTTACCATGTTTATGGAAGACGATTACAACCGCGTTTTTCCAATTTCGAGGAAAATAGCTGCATCGCAGGCATGCGTTGAACAGACCGGTTAGAAAGGCTATACTCTTGGGTGGCAGCTTCTTCAGCACTATGTTCGGAATGAGATCCTCACCGGGGGCCTTGTTGTTTGCTAAGTTTGTTATTAATGTTGTGATTTCTGAGGGAGTGGTGAACTTGATGAAATTTTCAACAGTTTGTGTCGGTATGGATAGATATGTGTGTACTGTGGTGTTCATGTCTGTGTTGGCAGTGTCGTGTGTGCGGTACTTTTGTTCGAGGTGTGTTGCCAGGATTTCGCATTTGTCTTCGTCGCTCGTCACTGTGTGATGTCCGTCTGTCAGTGGGGGCAAGGATGTGTTTTGTCTCAAAATTCGTCGGGTTTCTTTCCAGAGACTACTTTCGCCGGGGGTCATGGCGGTCAAGTAAGCCCTGTACTTACAAATTCTGTGGTTGTCGAGCTCCCATCTCACCCGTCGGGTCAAGCGATTGAGGTCTCTTTTATCTACATCACTTCTTGTTCTTTGCCAGCGTTTGCGAGCCGTGTTTTTTTCGTGAATTAGTGCTAGGATTTGAGTGGGAATGGAGTCATGTATTTGTGGTCGTCTGTCTTTGAAGTGGTGATATGTAGCATTGTGAACAGATGTGTAAACAGTTTGTGTGAATGTCTCTATTGTCCAGTCTATGTCGTCTGTGTGATTGTAGTAGATTGGAATTTCAAGAGTTTGATCCATTTCCCATTGAAAAGTTTTCCAATCAATTTTTCCTGTTATAAGTCGTGGAAGCGGTTCGGTGTAGTGTTTGTGTGCTGTGAATGTGTTAAGGACGGGGACGTGGTCTGAATCGAGTTCTGTTAGTGTCTCGTGACATATTGGGAATGTGAAATTTTGTATAAGTGTGATGTCTAGGATGTCTGGATGATATCTGTGTTGTGACGGGTAGAAGGTTGGTTCGTCTGGGGCTGAGACCTGAGCAGCGAGGTTGTTTGTGGCCGACAAAAGTCTGACCCCATTGTTATTGGTTCTTCTGCAGCCCCAGATTGTGTGCTTGCTATTGAGGTCCCCGAAAAGTGCAGTCGCGTCTCCTGTAAAAATGTGTTCTAGGTCTGTCTGTTTTATTCTTAAGTTTGTTCGTTGGTATCCCGAGATGATGTTGAGTCGTCTGTTGTTGGTGAGTGTCAGTTGAATCCCGACAGCCTCCAGGTGCTCCAGTTCAGGAAGAAGTAGATGGGAATGCTTTATTTTTTTCTTCACACAAACAGCTACTCCTCCAGAGGCTATTCGGGTTGTCTGTCTCGTCTGTATGTCACGTATCCTGTCATTCTGAATGTGTCTGTCGCTTTGAAGTGTGTTTCTGTTAGGCAAACTATGTCTATGTTGTATCGTGTTAGGAGGTTACTGAAAGACTGTTGCTTTGCTTTCAACCCATTCGCGTTCCAATTTAGGATTGTTAAATTTTGATCAACTGTGGAATTAGGGCTGACCATAATTGGAAGAAAGTATGTTATTGAGTATTGTGGAAATGAAGTATTTGATTTTGGGAATGAAAGGTTTAATTAAATTTAGTAGTATGTCAAATAGGTTTGATGAGGGGTCTTGTTCGTTGAGGTTAGTTTGATGAGGGGTGCTTGCTGGTGTCTGTGTGTGGTGTCTGCTCCGGGTAAACCAAGGGTTTGATTTAGCTCCTGAGGGGATGTTTTGCTGTGACTGTGAAGGATTTTCTGAGACTGGTTGGGGAGTAAGTCTAGATGGATTTGCATTTGTTGTGTCATGAATGTGGGTTGGTATGTGTTTTCTGTGTGTGATTCGTGATTGAAGTTCTAAGAAGGTTTCACAGCCTCTATAATTGGCGGGGTGGCTTCCACCACAGTTAGAGCACTTTGGGGGCTCTTGGAGAGTACGTGATGGGCAAGCTGTGAAATGATGATCTCCTGCACACTTGACACATTTTGGGTAAAGGTGGCAAAAGTTCTTGCTATGTCCCACTTGCTGGCAATTCGTGCACTGCACAATGCGTTGAGACCTCTTCCGCGGTTCGACAGTCACTATAGTGTAAAAGAGACGAGATAATTGAAAAATCGCTTTCCCCTCCGGAGTATTCTGGAGCTCGACAGCACACAGTGGAGTGGGGCCTTTGTCCTTGTTCAGTAGCCTTGTTACACTCAGGACTGGGTATGTCGGGGTTAGTTCGTCTTGGATTTCGGTTTCAGTCAGGGAGTATGGAACCCCTCGGATAACAACGGAAAGTTTCCTATCCTCGGGGTTCAGGAAAGTATAGTATTTTACGTCATTTGTTTGGTAAAATTTGGTCAGTTTCCTAAAGTCTTCAGATGTCATAAGGGATATTTTAATTTTTTTGTGGCATTGTTTTGTTTCGAAGGGAGATGTTGTGATACTTTTAATGTCTGTCAGTACTTTTTGAAAATCGTCGGCTTCACAAAGGAAAATTGGGGGGGATTTTAAGTTGTTTTTCGGTCTGTGGGGTGGTATCGTTAGTGTTGTGAGTGGGTATAGTGGAATGAATTGCGTACCTGTTCCGCTTGGGCTGGGTGTGGCTGGCCCCCGGTGAGGGCTCTCCGTCTAGCTGCATGGCTGACTCCGGGAGTGCTGGAAACTCCATGTCTTCTTCTGGGGGACAGGGTCTCTTCGGCTGGCTCACTAGTCGGGGTGAGTTCGACTGATCTGGGTTACCTGTATTGTTCAGTCGTGCTTTGAGGTTATCCGTGAGTCCATTTTTCGTGTTGACCGGTTTTTCGGTCGAGTTGATGTTGGGTTTCATTCTCACCCGTAACTTGGGTGAAAAGTAAGTAATTTTGCTCACTTTTATGGGTATAAATAACTTTTCAAATAATAAAAAGGTAAATTTTCTTGAGACAATTTGTTTACGTGTTTAAACAAACAAAAGTTCACAAAAACGTTAAATAAAACATTGAATTAGCAAATTTAATAGCATCCTTAAACGTTCTGCTCAACATAGGGTACGTGACATCACCCAACACTACTCTATAGGTGACATCACCCAACACTCGGTTCCAACTAAAATTATCAAGAAAGAAATGTGGAATATAAGTGGACTTTGAGGTACCTACCGTTTTGACATATTTTCTGAAAAACAAATAAATACAGCAATGTTGGTAGATATAAAGCATCCAGAAACGAAGATGGTCAACCAAATAAAGATTCAGATGTATCGGGAAAGTCCCATCCGAAGGACGACGTGCTCAAAGTTATTTTTAACCTAAGTTAAATTTTACCTACCCAGGTTTAGATACATAACATACGACTCATTATCCAGTACCTGACATTCGAAAATGCCCTCGATCATCGCTTAAAGTCCAATCCGAAGGACGACGTGCTCAAATTTATTTTTATCTTTTCGATTAAAACATCTGACTTAAGTGACTTGGCTAGATTTCTAAGAGGCGATCCTGAGCTCGGTAAACTCCATTCTTCAAATGTCTCGCTTTTTAACGGTTTTTAGATTCAATATTTGTTAAAACTGATAGAGAACAACCGGAATATCTGAATCCTACACAACACTACTCCCGTAAGCCTAAAAACTCTCACTCCATCTCAACTCAGACCGTCTCACACTCGACCCAGACCTCGACTCTTCTACACTAATTAAAAACAGCTGATGGTCGTGTTTTGTTTTTTTTATTCATTGGTTGTTTTAAAACAAAATGTATTCTCTCTAATTTAGTTGCTTCTTGGATTTTATTTTATACTAATAAATATATTTAAATGTTATAATATTAATAATTTGAATGTGTGTATTTTTTTATACATCCCAACCTACTTCGTATAGCTAGGGAACTAAAAATGAATAAGATTTGTACCTGACATCTTTGTTGTTGTAACCAATTATTTATTTTTCCATGAACTAAAATGAAAGCTGTGTTCATTAAAACTGATTAACGGTTATAACCATCTTTTCATAAAGAATGAAGAACCACATTTTTACGATCTCAATTGTCTTGCTTGTGTTTAATAACTTCGTTGTCGTTCTCATGGTCAAATTTCTATTGGATATTGTCATTTGAAAATGCATTTTACAACCATAGGCGTAGATTGAAGTATAGTTAATTGTTGTGACTCATGCCCGGGCTTTAAGTACAAGGTCATATCGCCTAGTACCGGAATGCTCTTTTGTCGCTCTGGTGGACATGAGCCCGATTATACTATGGAACTATTAAATTTAGCCAACCCTAAATTTTTATTCACTTAAGCAGCCCACACACTTTCAGTTTTAACTGCGCAGTTGAACTGTATGAAAAAACTGTACAATAAAGTGTACTGAAAGTGTATGTTTTCGTCAAGTTTGTTGCCCCGTTTTTTTGTTCATTCTAGTCAGTTTTGTTGACTTGGGAGTTTCCTGGTCCACCAAAAACATTAGCTCACCAAAATACCAAAGTGAAGGGGTGTAAACTTCATCAGCTAAAGCCCCCGACTTTTTTTAATCATTTATTTTCTTTAGCTCTTTTCTAAATGCAGATCTCAGGTTATTAATTTTTTTCACAACAATTTCTCGCGTAGCACAACCATCTATTGGTTTTAATTTTTCTATTAATTTATCATATGCAGCTGCTCTTTTTACTCTGCGAGATTACGCTGAACATTGTGTATCCCTAAGCTCAGGAAGAGAACGGTAGGTTTCTATAAAATCAAGGAGTAACGAGTTTTTTTTGGACCAAGACACCATGGCAAAGAATGAGAAGGAACTGAGAGAACTGAACGACAAACTATGTGACCTGGACAGTTTATCTGAGCAAAAGAGTTTCTGGTAGCACAGGCCTGAGAACTGCATAAATACCTACCTAAACTGTGCAGTTCACACAGTTTATCGTTCAGACATGACGTCACATGTGATAAACTGCGCAGTAAAACTGTGAGTGTGTGGGCCGCTTTAGGGTGGGGGTTAGTTAACAAGTACAGGCCCGAGACCATCCGAAGGACAGCGTGCTCAAGGTTTTCTCATCTCCCAGATAAAAAATTTAAGGAACTCGGCCGGGTTTCGAACCGATCTTGAGCTTAGTAAGCACGCATCTGATCTCCCGGTGCCCTGTATCTACTACGAATACTTTTTTTTTTTTGAGGGGGTTCAGGTTTTGGGAAAAAAAGTAATTTCGCAAGAATGTGAACATGGAATGTTTGTAGGAGTAAATTAAGGGTGAATATGGAGGGGTTGGTTGACCCTGGTAAGGACAACGCGGGTGACCACCGCTAGTCGGGTTATATAAGTTGGAAGTGGTAGGTATGGATGATCCTTGCAAGGTCAGACAGAGAGACTACATCCTCAGATACCGGAACCATGAGCTCATCGTGTTGCCTGCCAGGCTTGGTGGCCAGTCGCCTGTGAACCAGAGACCATAATAACAGTCATTACATATCTTCAGACTATATTGCATGTTACTTCAGGATCCTGGCGTAGACAGAAGCACCCCCCTCACAAATATCCAAGGTTAAGTGTCTTATGCCATTTCAATCATTTCAATTTTCATGAAATTGCACTGTTCTTTTCCCATCTAATGAATATGTCATTGATTTACAGCCAAATCGGTAGATTCATTTCAGAGGAAGAGCGAAAACTTATTTGATTAATTCTGCGATGGGGTGATTACTCAATGACGTCATGTTCTTTCTTTATTTTTAACATTTTTTATATTTTTTTAAACTTACGGACAGACGTCAAACATGGTCTGTGGGCAGGCTCCAGGTAACATACATAAAATCCTGGCTTCTTGAATTTCGAAACGAACCCAGAACCCATTAAAGACGACATCTATTGTTTTTCAGCCAAATCGACCCAAAGGAAGGGGGGATGGGGGAGAGGCTTAATTGAAAAACTCTAATAACTGCCGTTGTAGGGAATGTATTGATACTTAATTTCATATGTACATTCAATATCTCGTTAGGACGACACTTGTTAATTTTCAGCAGAAACGGCAGAAAGGAAGGGGGGATCAGAGAGGGGGCTCAACTCAAAAATCCTAATAACTGCCGACGTAAAGAACTTATCGATATAAGTTTTGTAAAGAACTTATCGATACAAATTTTAGTATGAGGATTTATGAGCCCCTATTTGAATCAACTATTAAATATTAACACAAACTGTGGACTGGTTTTGGAGGATGGTTTAAATGGATCCATTCGTTCTGGGGAAGTACATTGCCGATGATTCACCGACAACTTTTTTTTTTATATTTGAAATCTACACCAGATCGGAAAACATGAAATTCCGTTGAAAACTCGGGAACGAATTTTTGACCTATTACATAACTTCCTCTATACTTAAATTAGAGAAAATTGATAAATTCGTTGTGAGGAAGTACAATAGGGGTGATCCACGGAGGACATATTTGAGGGTTGAGGACGTCTTAAAGAACAACCCTTGTGTGGGTGCACCCTCCCCACCCCAACCACCCCCTCCCTCTCCGTTATATTCATAAAAGTAATATTGAGTGAAAAAAACTTAAGAGAAAAAAAAATCCGGTGCCTTAATTCTACTGAAAGTATTATTTTTTAAAATGAAAAGTGCAGCTTTGAACATGACATCACCACAAGGAAATATGGACTGACTGAGAGGAATCATCAGGTGAGTCTCTTGTAGAGACTTGCTTGAAAATCAATAGACTCCGTCCTTATGGGCCACTGGATATTCTTATAAAATTTCGTGTCGATATATTCATAATAGTTAATTATGCCCGGGCTTTAACTACAAGGTCATATTGCCTACTACCAGAGCGCTCTTTCGTCACTCTGGGAGACATGAGCCCAACTCTACTAGGGAGTTCTAAATTTTGCTTTCCCTAAATTTTTATTCACCTAGGGTAGAGGTCTTTAACAATTACCTAACGTCGTACAAGCTTGGGACCATTACTTAACGTCCCATCCGAAGGACGGTGTGCTCAATGCATTTTTCATTCATGATTTTGCATTTTGCCTGTAATACTTAGTGCCCATTGATATGTTTAAAAAAAACAATATAAGGAAAGTTAATTACAAAATCTACCTGCGGACGATGCTATCATTTCTGTGCCACAGCCTCTGATATACTCGTGAATGGATGCCTCTTCAAAGTTGAGCAAGTTGATTTAACTGAAAACGCCCTCATCACTTGGAATAGTTAAATAAATGGTTAAATGCAGTTATCTCGTGAATGATTCTTCAAAGAAGTAGATTAAGTTGATTTAACCGAGAACATACACAATTTTACGAGATACCAAGAAACCCACATCTTTATAATTCCGAAAGAATTAGAATCCTGAGCTCCCAACTTCTTCACAGTGCTCATTTTGGTCATTTTACGACTTAACAACTTATCCCCTGTGACCATAGATTTGTATACCTGCATAATTTTTGAGACTCCTCAGTGCTTATGTTCAATCCGTTTTTTATTTTTGTTTCCGTTCACCACTCCTGCTCAAAATCAACGCACAAGCCAGTATTTCTCCATTTTATTTCGTTTCTTCCTTTATTTATTCAGCATTGCAACTTTTATTTTATCATTTGTTTATTTAAAAACGTGTGGAAAATTATTCAAGTTCATGTCTTATCTAATGAAACATTTGATTTTCCGTTCTTTATTATTCAACACAATTGATTGCAGCAAAATTGTATTGAAATGTCTTTAATTTTCCACTCAATTTTAAATAAACAGTCAATAAAAATAGCATTAATAAGTTTAAAATGAAAACAACTGGGGAACTAGAATGAAGAGGCCATATTGCGGATGTTATCTACTTAGGTAGGTGTGTTCCTATATTAACATGTTTGTCGATATGGTCACGCGCAACTCAGAGGGACGCCAACGTTCAGGTAAACACACTTCACTTAGTTTAGAAGAAGGCCGTATGAGAACCTTGAATTATCTCTTCAAAAGTTATATTTTTCCATATCAATGTCAGATGATTAAATATACATCTTTCGTGTTTGCGGTGTTTAAAAAGATACCTGATAAATTTTTTTTTTTTTTTTGCAGCTCTTTTTCTCCCACCTTATTCTTAAATAATGTGATATGACCATATCAGGACATTCTTATAAGAACTCTTCTCAACTTCATTTCATACTGGCAATATTGGGTATAATGATCAATAGAGTCGACAGTATTTTTTCAATGTAGAAGGAATTCGAGGTTCTGTCGTGTAAATGAAAATTCAAAATTTGGCCAACGTTTCGGAAACTATTTATATTTATTTTCTTCTTCAGGGCCTACAGAATACAAACAAATTAGTCATTATTAACAATGATATAACTAGATACTTAATAATAGTGTTAAAAACAGATGGAAACAATTTTTACATAAATTAAAGAGAGAAAAATAATAATAATAAATCAACTTCGATAAATGTATTGAAGTTGCAGGACATTAGTTCTAACATTACTACAATAAAATTCAGTTATTAGGTTTAATATTGGTCTAACAAAGAAATGTCTCATTTAACCTCCACTTAATTTTTCCCCAGGAATCTAAATATGCAAAAAAAAAAAAGAAAGGTTGACAGTCAAAAACAATTTTTTTTAATTAAAAAAAAAATTTCATTTGATTAAAAATTGGATTACAGCAAATAATGCGGTCAATTCTACTCTACATTTTTTGTCTCAAGCTTTTTTTCGAGAAAATCATTACTTTTCGAGTTATTTATCTGGGTCAAGATAAAATGAACACCCTGTATATCTTATTTTTTTCTCTCGTTACAATTGAAACATTATTATGAGATATTTCCTACGGAAATTTATTTTTTGGAGAGCTATAACACTGGACCTAACTCAAATCTAAGGAAAAATTAGCGATAGGAAATTTAATCTATATAATAAAAATGACTGGCTAATTTTGCTAAGCGCAAAACTCGAAAACGGCTGGACCAATTCGGCTAATTTTTTTTTTCAAATATTCGTTGAAGTCCGAGGAAGGTTCTTATGAAGAGAGTTCCTAGCGGTCAACTGGAGGGGGGGGGGGGGGCACAAAAATTGCTCTAGCGCATTAACGGATGGACGGATTATCATGAAATTTCACATGTAGTAGTCTTAAAGGCCAAATTAAAAAAATAGGGTGTGTGACGTCACAAAATAGTGAACGTGAGGGGGGGTTGTGGGGGTAGGCCTAAATATAAAGATAGTGCTGTCATTAACGGATGATCGGATTGTCATGGAATTTCATATGTAGTATTCTTAAATAAAAAAAATAGGGTGTGACGTCACAAAATTGTGAACGTGAGGGGAGTTATGGGGGTAGGCCTAAATACGAAGATAGTGCTGTCATTAACTGATGGTCGGATTGTCATGGAATTTCACATGTAGTACTTTTAAAGGCGAAATAGAAACATATACTATGTGAAATCTCAAAGATTTGAACTGGAGGGGGGGGGGGGGGGGGCTACATATAAAGGTAGTGATAGGTCTTTAACGGATCATCGGAATGTCATGGAATTTCACATGTAGTATTCTTAATAGACAAAAATAAAAAAAGGATATGTGACGCCTCAAAATTGTCAACGGGTGGGGGGTACGAGGGGGGCAAGCATATACCTAAATGGTAGTTTCAAAAGCAATATTTAAAAATTGGCTGTGACCCTTTGGACGGGAGGGGCGGGGTGCATTAATGCTGAATGAATCTCACATGGAGCTTTCTTAAAGATGGGATATAGCTCTAATTTTAATATGGTGGGTATCCTAAGCATGTATTACCTAGGAGGGCCACTGTTGCACGGTAAATAATAGCTATCACCAGCGTTGTTAAGCACAAAATACCTAGGGCATCCGCTGTTGCAAGGCACATACTAGCTGCGGTGCCCAGCATTCCTAACTACATACATACTATCTGTGTTGCCCAGCGTTCCTAAGAACTTATTAATACCTGGTTGCACGGAGTTGCAAGGCGCATACTTTCTAAGGTGTCCGGCGTTCTTAGGCAGCATCCAGAAACGAAGATGGTCAACCAAAGAAAGATTCAGATGTATCAGGAAAGTCCCATCCGAAGGACGACGTGCTCAAATTTATTTTTATCTTCCCGATTCAAACATCTGACCTAAGTGACTTGGCTAGATTTCTAAATGGCGATCCTGAGCTCGGTAAACTCCATTCTTCAAATTTCTCGCTTTTAAACGGTTTTTAGTTTTAATATTTGTTAAAACTGATAGACAGATTCAGATACATCGGGGAAGTCCCATCCGAAGGACGACGAGCTCAAGGTTATTTTTAACTTAAGTGAAATTTCAGCTACCCAGGTTTAGATACGTAACATACGACTCATTATCGAGTACCAGACATACGAAAAGGCCCTCATACTCCATTCTTCAAATTTCTCGCTTTTAAACGTTTTTTTTTTTTCAGTTATGGCCTTATGCTGAGGCATATCGGCCAGGTTTTTAGATTTAATATTTGTTAAAACTGATGAACAACCGGGATATCTGCATCCTACACAAAAATTGAAATAAAAAATGTTTTTCGAAAAAAATCGGGCTAAATACTATTCTTCAAATTACTCGCTTTTTAGCGGTTTTTAGATTTAATATTTGTTAAAACTGATAGACAGATTCAGATATATCGGGAAAGTCCCATCCGAAGGACGACGTGCTCAAGGTTTTTTTAACTTAATTGAAATTTCAGCTACCCAGGGTTAGATACGTAACATACGACTCATTATCGAGTACCTGACATACGAAAAGGCCCTCGATCATAGCTTAAAGTCCAATCCGAAGGACGACGTGCTCAAATTTATTTTTATCTTCTCGATGAAAACATCTGACTTAAGTGCCTTGGCTAGATTTCTAAATGGCGATCCTGAGCTCGATAGACTCCATATAAATGATAAAATAAGTTACCGTTTGGTTCCAACTAAAATTATCAAGGAAGAAATGTGGAATATAAGTGGGCTTTGAGGTACCGTTTTGACATATTTTCTGAAAAACAAATTAAAACAGCTATGTTGGTAGATAGGCAGCATCCAGAAGCGAATATGGTCAACCAAAGAAAGCTTCAGATGTATCGGGAAAGTCCCATCCGAAGGACGACGTGCTCAAGTAATTTTTAACCTAAATGAAATATGACCTACCCAGGTTAAGATACATAACATACGACTCATTATCGAGTACCTGGCATACGAAAAGGCCCTCGATCATAGCTTGAAGTCCAATCCGAAGGACGACGTGCTCAAGTTATTTTTACGTGAATGAAATTTCAACTAACCAGGTTTAGATACGTAACATACGACTCATTATCGAGTACCTGACATACAAAAAGGCCCTCGATCATAGCTTGAAGTCCAATCCGAAGGACGACGTGCTCAAATTTATTTTTATCTTCCCGAATGAAACATCTGACTTAAGTGCCTTGGCTAGATTTCGAAATGGCGATCCTGAGCTCGGTAAACTCCATTCTTCAAATTTCTCGCTTTTAAACGGTTTTTAGTTTTAATATTTGTTAAAACTGATGAACAACCGGGTTATCTGAATCCTACACAAAAATTGAAATAAAAATGTTTTTCGAAAAAAGTCGGGCTAAATACCATTCTTCAAATTTTGTGCTTTTTAACGGTTTATAGATTTAATATTTGTTAAAACTAATAGACAGATTCAGATATATCGGGAAAGTCCCATCCGAAGGACGACGTGCTCAAGGTTTAATGAACCTAAGTGAAATTTTAGCTACCCACGTTTAGTTACATAACATACGACTCATTATCGAGCACCTGACATAAAAAAAGGCCCTCGATCATAGCCTAAAGTCCAATCCGAGGGACGACGTGCTCAAATTTATTTTTATCTTCCTGATTAAAACATCTGACCTAATTGACTTGGCAAGATTTCTGAATGGCGATCCAAAGTTCGGTAGACTCTATTCTTCAATTTCTCGCTTTTAAACGGTTTTTAGATTTAATATTTGTTAAAACTGATGAACAACCAGGGTATCTGAATCCTACACAAAAATCGAAATAAAAATGTTTTTCTGAAAAGTCGGGCGAAATCCCATTCTTCAAATATCTCGCTTTTTAACAGTTTTTAGATTTAATATTTGTTAAAAGTGATAGACAGATTCAGAAAATATCGGGAAAGTCCCATCCGAAGGACGACGTGCTCAAGGTTTTTTTAACTTAATTGAAATTTCAGCTACCCAGGTTTAGATACGTAACATACGACTCATTATCGAGTACCTGACATACGAAAAGGCCCTCGATCATAGCTTGAAGTCCAATCCGAAGGACGACGTGCTCAAGTTATTTTTACGTGAATGAAATTTCAACTAACCAGGTTTAGATACGTAACATACGACTCATTATCGAGTACCTGACATACAAAAAGGCCCTCGATCATAGCTTGAAGTCCCATCCGAAGGACGACGTGCTCAAGGTTTTTTTAACTTAATTGAAAATTCAGCTACCCAGGTTTAGATACGTAACATACGACTCATTATCGAGTACCTGACATACGAAAAGGCCCTCGATCATAGCTTAAAGTCCAATCCGAAGGACGACGTGCTCAAATTTATTTTTATCTTCTCGATGAAAACATCTGACTTAAGTGCCTTGGCTAGATTTCGAAATGGCGATCCTGAGCTCGGTAAACTCCATTCTTCAAATTTCTCGCTTTTAAACGGTTTTTAGTTTTAATATTTGTTAAAACTGATGAACAACCGGGTTATCTGAATCGTACACAAAAATTGAAATAAAAATGTTTTTCGAAAAAAGTCGGGCTAAATACCATTCTTCAAATTTTGTGCTTTTTAACGGTTTATAGATTTAATATTTGTTAAAACTAATAGACAGATTCAGATATATCGGGAAAGTCCCATCCGAAGGACGACGTGCTCAAGGTTTAATGAACCTAAGTGAAATTTTAGCTACCCAGGTTTAGTTACATAACATACGACTCATTATCGAGTACCTGACATACCAAAAGGCCCTCGATCATAGCTTAAAGTCCAATCCGAAGGACGACGTGCTCAAATTTATTTTTGTCTTCTCGATTAAAATATCTGACCTAAGTGCCTTGGCTAGATTTCTAAGTGGCGAGCCTGAGCTCGATAGACTCCATATGTATGATAAAATAAGTTCCCGTTTGGTTCCAACTAAAATTATCAAGGAAGAAATGTGGAATATAAGTGGGCTTTGAGGTACCGTTTTGACATATTTTCTGAAAAACAAATTATTACAGCTATGTTCCAGAAACGAAGATGGTCAACCATAGAAAGATTCAGATGTATCGGGAAAGTCCCATCCGAAGGACGACGTGCTCAAATTTATTTTTATCTTCCCGATTAAAACATCTGACCTACAGTCAGTAACAAAAATGTTCGGACGGTTTGATTTTTCAATAAAAAATTATAATAATTAAATGCAAAAGTAATAAAAAATAATTTAAAAATTATTAAAGCCATTTTTCAATCAAGAATAAGAATTCAAAAGTGGGTTAGGATAAAGGAAAAACAGCTTTGATTAGAACAAATAAATATTTTAATTTAATAAATTTTATAACAAGTAATGTAGGTAACAAAAATTTTCGGACAAAAATGTAAACAACTATAAATAAATTCAATGTTTTTTTTACGATTTCACAAATTCAAAAACCATAATGTTAATTAATATTTGGTTGGGTACCCTTTTTGTGTAATAACATCTTTCATTCGATTCGGCATTGATAATATATATATATAAATATATTAAACTTACATTCAAAAGTATTTGCTTGCAATAGAACAAACCGCAATAATAAAATATTCTTGTATCTTGTAACTCTTCACAACATAAAAAGAAATCTCAGGTCATGTAATGTCAGAAAACTAGATTTTTGTGACATGACGTTGGAAGAGAGCGACAGCAGCGCTGACCCTCGGCAGAAACCGTCCCTTCCCCCTACTCTATCCCGTCCACCTTCCCTCTAAAGAAACTAAGTACCCAATTTTTCTAATTTAAACGTTTTTTCTCCGATATTTCGACAAATAAATGTTTCCAGATCATGTCCGTTTACTTCCATGTAATATATGTATACATATACTATTACTTTACTTTTGTTTACTTCCCTATACATATAATATATGTATACATAATAATATGTACTAAAAATTTTGTAATCGTGTGAACATCAGAGATCAATTGCATGCGTGTGTTTATGTGAGAGCTCAAACGCTTTGACCTGACATCGTACAGGCTCATGACCATCGCTTAACATCCCATCCGAAGGACGGAGTGCTTAAGTTTATTTTACCTCGCAGATGAATGACATTACTCCAAAAAATTTCTGAATGATTCTGGAACTCTTTTGCGAAGCTCAATCTTTTTTTTATATTTTTTTCACTCACAAACGGTTTTTGGTACTCTCCCATTATATCCTGCTTCTTTTAGAATTCTTCGAACATTTTGTGGGTGAACTTTCTTTCCCGTTTCTCTGTATACCTCGGCGACGATCTGAGGTGCACTCCTCGAGGGCTTGTTTTTAATTTTCCTACACCTTTCTCGGTCGTTTAATACTCTTGGACGGCCAGAGGAAGATTTCAAATCTATCCGATCCTCGTGCTTATACCTTCGAATTACATCGGCTACGGTGCTTTTACTTCGGCCTACCATACCACCGATTTTGCGGACACTTAATCCTTTTTCATAATTAAAAATTATTATCTGTTGAACTTCAAAAGATGTTCGACCCATCTTGACAGCAGGAAATACAAATAACTACTGAATGCAGTAATAGAAGGATATAAACACATTTTATTTGTTCGGTATTAGCGGTTGGTTGAGAAGGGATTAAAGATCATGATCAGAGTCGCATTTGTTTACAAAACAAACAACAGGTGTCCAGAAAATTTTGTTACGTGAATTTCTTGTCTTCAATTATTAATGCAAAATTTCCTATTAGCTGTAAATGTTTAATTAATTGTTTTACGGCGTTTTGAAATGATTGATGATCTCGAAATTTAAAACTTTGCTTGAATTAAATATTTTGCCATATAACTTTGTGTAACTGCAAAAGAAAAACAAAATTATAAATTGTCCGAAAATTTTTGTTACTGATTGTAAGTGACTAGGCTAGATTTCTAAATGGCGATCCTGAGCTCGGTAAACTCCATTCTTCAAATTTCTCGCTTTTAAAGGGTTTTTAGTTTTAATATTTGTTAAAACTGATGAACAACCGGTTATCTGAATCCTACACAAAAATCGAAATAAAAATGTTTCTCGAAAAAGTCGGGCGAAATCCCATTCTTCAAATATCTCGCTTTTTAACAGTTTTTAGATTTAATATTTGTTAAAACTGATAGACAGATTCAGAAAATATCGGGGAAGTCCCATCCGAAGGACGACGTGCTCAAGGTTATTTTTAACTTAACGGAAATTTCAGCTATCCAGGTTTAGATACGTAACATACGACTCATTATCGAGTACCTGACATACGAAAAGGCCCTCGATCATAGCTTAAAGTCCAATCCGAAGGACGACATGCTCAAATTTATTTTTATCTTCCTGATTAAAACATCTGAGCTAAGTGACTTGGCTAGATTTCTGAATGGTGCACCTGAGCTCGGTAGACTCCATTCTTCAAATTTCTAGCTTTTAAACGGTTTTTAGATTTAATATTTGTTAAAACTGATGAACAACCGGGATATCTGAATCCTACACAAAAATCGAAATAAAAATGTTTTTCGAAAAAAGTCGGGCTAAATCCCATCCTTCAAATTTCTCGCTTTTCAACGGTTTATAGGCCTGATATTAGTTAAAACTGATAGACAGATTCAGATATATCGGGAAAGTCCCATCCGAAGGACGACGTGCTCAAGGTTTTTTAACCTAAGTGAAATTTCACCTACCCAGGTTTAGATACATAACATACGACTTATTATCGAGTATCTGACATACGAAAAGGCCCTCGATCATAGCTTAAATTGCAATCCGAAGGACGACGTGCTCAAATTTATTTTTATCTTCTCGATTAAAACATCTGACCGAGTGCCTTGGCTAGATTTCTAAATGGCGATCCTGAGCTTGGTAGACTCCATTCTTCAAATTACTCGCTTTTTAACGGTTTTTAGATTTAATATTTGTTAAAACTGATAGAGAACAACCGGGATAACTGAATCCTACACAAAAATCGAAATAAAAATGTTTTTCGAAAAAAGTCGGGCTAAATCTCATTCTTCAAATTTCTCGCTTCTAAACGGTTTTTAGATTTAATATGTCATTTGGTAATGTAAGTCAAACTGGGAGACAATTTAAAAACAGGGTATAAGAACACGAATCAGAAATAGGCTTAAACATTGACACAACACACCTCAGTGAAATTAAATCGAAAAAAATTTTAATTTTTACAAAATTTTAATTAGAATTTTCATATTTAAAAAAAAAAAAAAACTAGGTTTTTCGCTATTTTTAGTTTTCTTATACGAGCAATAGTTCTCGAGATATTGGTCTTTGAAAGTTGCGTTTTATTTAAAATCATTTGGGAGTGGATTCATAGACATCTCAGCCCGCAAACCGGGCGAAGAGTGGGGGCGACCCTCCCCCCTGCTCATAATCCTGGCTACGCCCCTGTCAATTTCACATGTATCTTTTCATATTGAACCAATTATGTACTTTTGTACTTCCCCAGTTATACTCAATACTTTAACTTTTTAAGGGAACTTAACATTTTTAGCCGAGATATTTTGAAACACTTAATAGAAAATAAAGAAAAACGTATGTTTAAAAAAAAAATATTGTCTATTTCACAAGATGAAGATTTAACAGAAGAATTGAATAGGATTCGAATGAGAGATATTAGGAGAAAAGTCAAAGTTGCCCGGGCAACGCCGGGTATTACTGCTAGTCAATTCTACTCTACATTTTTTGTCTCAAGCTTTTTTTGAGAAAATCATTACTTTTCGAGTTATTTATCTGGGTCAAGATAAAATGAACACCCTGTATATCTTATTTTTTTCTCTCGTTACAATTGAAACATTATTATTAGATATTTCCTACGGAAATTTATTTTTTGGAGAGCTATAACACTGGACCTAACTCAAATCTAAGGAAAAATTAGCGCTAGGAAATTTAATAACGAATATTTTTGGTAAGATCCAATTTTTCGGTGGGACTAATCGTTTTTGCACAAATCTAATGAAATTTTGTTTCAAAAGGACATTTCAGAACGGTTTTTTGAGTGTAACTCACAAACCAGCTGACTTGCGATAAATAATAATAAAAATACATAGACAATGTATCTTTCAGTCTTATTTTCAATTATTATTTGAAGATATTTTCGAATAGGTCATAAATATAAGCGGTATCTTGTGAATTATATTTAAGCCTACAAATCTAATCAGATCTAAGTTACTAGATGTACACATCTCAAACTTCAAGTTAATACTTAGATACACAATAGTTTTTGTGCTACATCGCTCACAAAGTGCCAATCACATACATCATCGTGAAAAAGTTCAGGGGACCTCAAAACAAGAAAATCCGTTCAAAACTCGATTTCGAATTTTCTCACTAATATAATACGTACTTTTACATCTTTAGTAGAAGAAAGTAAAAATGTATCTTTATTTACCTATTGTATTCAATATTTTCTCTTTGTTTTGTATATAATATTATTTGCATAGAGACCATTATTATTTTATTATATATATATATTTTTTTGTACATAATGATATGCTTTCGATGTATATATATATTTTTTTTATTTTAATGTATAATTTAATGTTTAATGTCATTCATCTTTACTTATACAGGTTTATACTGATTGTAAATATTCAAAATAATAATTTACTAAAAAAAAAAAAAAAATTACCTATTGTAAAACAACTGAATTAACTTGAAAAATAAAATAAACCTTGTTTATTTGATATATTGTCTAATTTCACTAACTATATACATATACATGGGAGTACTTTCGGTATTTCTACCATCCTCAGCCAAAAGCATAAGAGATAGACAGTCTTATCTCTTATGCTTTTGGCTGAGGATGGTAGAAATACCGAAAGTACTCCCATGTATATGTATATAGTTAGTGAAATTAGTCAATATATCAAATAAACAAGGTTTATTTTATTTTTCAAGTCCATTTGAATTATTTCACAATATCTCTGCAATAATGTCAGTTTTCAACTGAATTAACATTGAATTATGGGGAGCCATGGTGGCCGTGGAGGCTAGAGCGTAGGGCTTTGATCGCATGGTCTCACCATGGTTTGCGGCTTCGAATCCCGTCCGGAAGTGAGTTTTATTTAGTAGATAGAACTCCATCCCGGGGCCATGGATGTCGTAAAATAATTAGATAACACCTTTACAAGATATATGCATCGAACATAAGGCCACAAAAATTAAAAAAAAAAAAGAAATGAAAAATAATCTTTATTCTGGGACTTTCGTCCCCTAAGAATAATAACATAAGAAATAGAGAAAAGAGTAAGTATCGACCAATTGAGACAGAATAAAGATAAAAGAAAAGAGGTCTCTTTTCGTTTGATACTCCCCCCCCCCCCCCCCCCCCCCCCCCCCCCCCCCCCCCCCCAATTATTTTAACGGAAACACTAGACTGAATATATGCGCTTTTGAATGTATTTGGAATATATAGGCTAATTTTCATAAAAACCCAACAAATAGTTTTGGTATAGTTAAAATAAAAAAAAAAAAAGAGGACTTCATCCTAATCAGACATTACATAACCCGAGCTAGACAGGTTAGTTAGTGAAGTGTGACAAATTTCAGAGGGCGAGATAGAAGGTTTATCACCCAAAGGTGACATTCTGGTGATAATTATTTTGTTAGTTTTCATAGGATCGATGACATCACCTGTGACACATTGGACTTTGTTAACATGTCCTTTTGAGGACATAATTTGAGTCAAACATTTTGCTGCAGGTTCATCCAGTGGCGGATACAAGGGTGGGGGGGGGGGGGAGGGGGGGGGGGGGGGGGTATAACAGAACCCCCTCCTAGCGCAGAAGCTGACAAGTCAGTTTCGTTAAGGATGCGTGATGCGCGAAGGACCTCTTGCTTTCTTGCGCACAGACTTTAATGACGTAATTTCTTTACAGATTCAAACTGTTACTCTACCTTTCAACGAAATTTCCCCCCCCCCCCCCCCCCCTCCCCTCCCCTGAAGAACATCCTGGATCCAAGGGTGGATATAGAGAATATACAATATAGAGAATGGTGTAGCTAGGATGGACACCATCTAAAAAAGTTGTCGATAAATCACCAGCATTTTACGTCCCCAGTCCGAATTAATCAATTAAGTTTTCGCTCTCCCTACAAAACCAATCGACCATTTGGCCAAAAAATCAATAGTTGATTAACATAGGTGCTTCTGAATTCTCATACTTTTCGTTTCGATACATTCATTACAACGGCAGTTATTTGAATTTTTTGTTAAGCCTCCCCTCCCCCCACTAATCCTCCATTTTCTTTTGTCGATTTGACTGAAAATATGTTTCGTTCTTATGAGATTCAACACACAATTATAAAATGTGTTGATATATTCATTCTATGGGCAGTTATGTTATCGTATTCACAGTCACACACCCACATACAACACTACATACAAATGAACATTTTTTACATAACTTCCCCTATACTTCATACATCAGTAAAAATAATATCAGACCCCACTCTGAAGGGTTGCATGGCGAAAATGGCGTTGACATATTACTTTATGTAATTTTATATATATATATTGTTCACTATAATATTTTCTGTCTAGTTCACCTCAGAAATCTAGACTGGGTAAAGAAGGAAATATAAAATGGAAATTTTGGAAAACTGAACCTAGAATCGTGTTCACAGTTTCCATATCTTAAATTTCATTCCCTACTTGTATTTTTCAAATATTATTTTTGAAGTATATCACTTTTTTGCGCATATTTTCAAAGCGGAAACTTCAAGGCCATAATGTGTATTTTTACTGTTTTTGGGCTACCGTAGTACGTTTCGGTAGCGAACTTCATGTCTCTGGGCTTTTTTTTCCTGGAAAAACAATGCAGCCATTTTGAAAATGTTGGAAAATTAGCACCTAGCTCATAATGAGGACTCCAATACCTTTAATTTCATAACTTCACTTATATTCTTGAAAAAATATTTAGCTCCATGGGAATCTTTTCGTTTATTTGTCAGATATTAAGTTCGGATAGATTTTTCTAAAATTTGTACGTATTTTTCCAGAGGTTGTACAACCACACTACGCTTATAGATCATATGTAGGATTCTTATAGGATCGTATGTGGGATTCGACCTACGAAAGCTGATGACGGAAACCGGAAACCCAGTATTCAGCCGATTTGTCGTCTCCTCCAAGAAAGCAGTCTAACCCTGCTACAGGCGCCACACAAAAAAAGTCCCTAAATATCTTAAGAGGATTTGCCGAAAGAGGTCAAAAATGTTTAATGGTATACCTATGGCTGTTTAGTTATACTGCTTAGTTTCTAATTTCGCCAATAGAGTACTTTCCCTGAAGATCATAAAAAATTTTATATATTCCTTATTTTTTTTTTTATTTTTAAAAATCTTGTTATTCTATTCCCATCTAGATAATCCCTCTCGAAGACTGAGGCGGCGCTGGCCGAGAGACCTGCTACTATAATGTAGCAAAAATATTTAAGGAGTTCCGATGGTGACCAGGTTCTCCCCTCATGTAATTCTTATAACTTCAGCTCTCCTTTCCGTCTTGGTCTGCCTCTACTGCAGGTCAGTGCACTGGGAAGGCGGAGAGGGGATCACTCGAACCTCTGCGGCCTCCTCTGCCACCATTGAGTTGGAATGATGGGGATGGGCTTTTATCTATTTATCTTTATTATTACCATTATTTAAATTTAATATTTTCAATTTGTTTTGTATATATTATATTGTTATGTGTGTCATGGCTTTTATCAATTTGACTATGGATACCATTTTACAATGTTTTTCTTACGCATGTTGGGGCCCCTCCAACTCGGGGGCTACAACTGCTACGCCCCTGATATATATTAGCCTTCATCTTTCTGCCTCCTTCTTGCTCCATTAAAGCGGACAAAGTCACACATCCTGATATTACCAGAAACATCTTTTATCTCCAAGCCAAGGATCTTAAGAAAAAGAGTACTTCCGATCATAATCAATTTCCTTGGATCTTAAAGAAAGTAAGAAAAAGTGACAACGAATATGAAACTGAACTAATTTGAAAGAGACTTTTTATAGGATGACATTGTATTATCTACATGCCGTGTTTCTGATTATCATACAGGCATTGTGTCAGTGAGATGGGAGACATCATACATCAGACACTTTACACACATTTTTATTTTCTAATTATTATTATTATTATTATTTTTTTTTTTTTTTATTATATTTAGTTATTATATTTAGTTATTATATTTAGTTATTATATTATTGCACATATTGCCATTTATTATTTTATTTTATCCTATTAGGTATCCATAACTTACAAAAAATTTACTTGAATATATTCACGAGGAGAACCCGGAAAAAGGAGTCATTGAATCACCTGCAATACACTTCTGCTCACGAATTAATGATATTAAAGATAAACCTTCTCCTCTGTGTCAGTGCTGCGGGGTGGGACTGTCTGTCAGACACATTCTGACTGAATGCATGGCATATAGTCCCCAGCTGAAAATTGCAACCTTGCAGTGGATATTTCCGAAATTCTATCCAATAATAGCTTCCAAATTACCCAACTATTTAATTTCTTACAATTCACAAATCTCTTATCTAAATTATAAAACAAAATTATCTTCATGACATAGCCTTTCTATTCCGTACATATCTTCTTTGTTATTATTAATCTGCGCCTATCCAAATTAACCCGCTAGGATCCCAACAGACCTGCATCCATCAGGCATCCATGACCTTCGTGGTCGAAATGCCTTAAAGAAGAAAAAAGAAAAAAAAAAAAAAAGATATACTGGTGATGGTGTGGACATCTAGGGACCTAAGCATTCAATGCTCTTATCTCATTCCTTATCCAGGTGTAATTAGGGTGGGGCATTAACGAGTATCTGACATCGCACACACTCAAGACATCCAACTAAGTTCCCAAAGCGTGCTCAAGATTTTGTTATCTCCCAAATATAATGACTTACTCCTCTGCTAGCAACCGGCGCCCTGTACTTAATTACTTAATTTTCACATTGATTGAAAAAATGTATTCATACTAGGCAAGTCGCCATCTTGGCCTTACTTAGGGAAGAATCAGTTAGAAAGATGAAGTAGCCAGTGAATCGCCGGCAAAGTATTTCTTCCCCAACAATACAAAGTATAGGGGAAGGTATGTAATCGGTCAAAAATTCGATGCCGAGTTTTCAACGGAATTTCATGTTTTCCGACCTATAGATACTAAATATGAAAAAAAAAAAAATGGCTGTATCTATGAACACGATAACTCCCGATAGAATGAATGTATCGACACGAAATTTTATTTGTGAATCCAGAACCCTCTAATGATGACAGCTATATTTTTTCAAGCAAATCGATCAATTAGGGGGAAGGTTTCATACAAAAGCTGTAATAACTGCCGATAGAATGAATGTATCGATACGAACTTCTGAAACCTTATATAAAATTTGATGTTGATCAATGGTTACAGTGGATGTTATAATATTGTTTGTACCAATTGTAAATATGCATAATGAAAAAATATATCCAAAATATGTAATAATTGAATACATTAAGCAATGCTCACTTACGGAACCCTCCAGTGTGTGATCACACTTCCTGGTAGTATTTTTTTCAGAGAACTTCGAACTTCCTTACTTTTGCATTATTTTTCTATACCTCACGAAGCCTACGCCCCCCCCCCCCCTCCAAAAATCGGTCCTGACGTCATAGCAGTTACACCATGTATAAAGGTGTTCATATTCAGGTCCGCTATCAGCTGTTATTTGGGACAAGGCTAATTCGATATCGCTATAATAGTTATTTAGACTAACAGATACATTTTTAATAACTCATTAACTATTCTATATTGAGTACTGCATCTAATCAGAAAGTTGCATAATAGAATATCTCAATAGAATATATCAATAACAGTTACAGGGAACCTTGCCATTCATACTCGGGAAGAATCAGTTAGAAAGATGAAGTAACCAACCAGTGTTATAAGAAGCCAGTGAAGTGTAATCGGTCAAAAATTCGAAGCGGAGTTTTCAAAGGAATTTCATGTTTTCCGATTTCTAGATTCTAAATTTGAAAAAAATAAAAATGGCTGATCCTATGAACACGATAACTCTCGGTAGAATGAATGTATCGACAGGAAATTTTATTTGTGAATCCAGAACCCTCTAATGATGACACCTATATTTTTTTCATCCAAATCGACCAATTAGGGGGGAGGTTTCATATAAAACCTGTAATAACTGCCGATAGAGTGATGAATGGTCTTGGTTTTGAAGAGAGATCGCGAAGTTAACTATTTCGTCCTGGAGAAGTACATCGACTTTTTTCCGTGCGTATTGATGAACTAAGTTTCCGCTCTCTCCCTAAAACATCACTGAACATGAATTTGTGTGTTACTCAAGGAATCGTCAATCTTCATATAAAATCAGGAGACACTGCTGTGTTACTTTTCTCGTGACACGAAATGCCACTTCATCGAAAACAGTACATTATTCATTAACAAAATGATGTTTTTTGCGACAGAGCCGTCAGGAGAGCTCAGAGCTGAACAAAATAAATAAAGAAAAAAGTAGCCAAAAAGAATCATTTTTGACCAAGTTTCGAAGGGTCAAAATTGGCAAAAAATAACTTTTTTTTCTTTTTCCTTTTTCAGTGTCCGGGCGTCTGGATGACGTCATCAATGTTAAAATATGAATTTTTTTTAATGTATAATAAATATCATGTGATCTATATATGCAAAGATAGGTTAGGTTAGGTTTTATGACTCATGCCCGGGCTTTAACTACGAGGTCATATCGCCTACTACCAGAGCGCTCTTTCGTCACTCTGGTGGACATGAGCCCGACTCTACTGTGGGAGTCCTAAATTTTGCCTACCCTAAATTTTTATTCACCTAGGGTAGGGGGGTTTTTAACGAGTACCTGACATCGTACAGACTCGGGACCATCGCTTAACGTCACATCCGAAGGACGGCGTGCTTAAGTTTATTTTAACTCCCAGATAAAATAAACCTCGGTCGGGTTTCGAACCCACGATCTTGAGCTCAGAAGACAAGCACACGCATACCACTGAGCTACCGGCGCCCTCGGAGATAAAGATAAATATATATATATATATATATATATATATATATATATATATATATATATATATATATACATATATATATATATATCTTTTCTTATTATATAATAAAAAATAACCCAATATTTTAACGATAATGAAAAAAAGACAGCAACGATAAAATACATTCAGGAAATTGATAATAATACGAAAAAAGTAAGAAAAGTCTGTGTTTGTTATCACGTGTTCAAACCTGTCCCAGTTTTCTAACTAATTCCAGTTTACTAACTGCTAATTAATTGTTTAATATATATTATTATTATCACAACTTTTCCTGAGTCAAACTTATGTTTATTATTTACATAGGCAGACATTTTGTCGTACTTGGCCGTGTTTTTCAGTTTTACTGAATTTTTTTATATGTGAAAATTTCGTGACAATCCGACCAACCGTTAATGAGCTAGGACTATATTTATACCTAGCCCCCCTCCCGTTTAAAATTTCGGGACGCCACATAGCCTATTTTTCAACTTGGCTTTTAAGCATATTACATGTAAAATTTCATGATAATCCGTCCATCCGTTAATGCGCTAGAGCAATATTAGCCTATTATTCAATCGGGCTCAAAAGGATGCTACATGGGAAGTTTCATAAAAATCCGTCCAGCCGTTTGGACGTGATGCTGGAACAAACATCCAAAAAAAAACCCTTTCAGCTTTATAAATACCTATAGATAAATTTTTTTTTTTGAGTGCGCCGGTAGCTCAGTGGTATGCGTGCTTGCCTTCTGAGCTCAAGATCGTGGGTTCGAAACCCGACCGAGGCCCAGTTCATTTTATCTGGAAGGTACTCGTTATAAAGATCACTGCCCTAGGTGAATAAAAAAAAATTTAGGGTAGGCAAAATTTAGGACTCCCACAGTAGAATCGGGCTCATGTCCACCAGGTCTGACGAAAGTGAGCTCTGGTTGTAGGCGATATGACCTCGCAGTTAAAGTCCGGGCATGAGTCATAAAACCAAACCAAACCTAATAATTTTCTTTTTTGGCCTTATGTACGATGCATATTAGGCAATATATAGTAGATTAAATTATATAAAAAAATTTTAAATGGTATACTTAAAGTAAAAAAAATACGTTACGTTGTGCGTTGTGTCAATGTTTAAGCCTATTTCTGAAACGTGTTCTTTTACCCTATTTTTAAATTGTCTCCCAGCTTGACTTACATAAACAAAATTACAAAAACTGCATTTTAGATAGTAAACCCCACTTTTTTGTTTTTTCTTTAGTGCTGTTGAGATGTTTGTATAATGTATTATTTGTTCTGGAACCTACCCAACAGTCCTCTCTTTTAAGTACATCGCCTCTGAAGATATTAGCAATACCGAAAGTACTCCCATATTACATATATATATTTTGTGGAATAGACAATATTTTTTTTTTTAAACATACGTTTTTCTTCATTTTCTATTAAGTGTTTCAAAATATCTCGGCTAAAAATGTATTTATTAACTATTTCCTTTGTATATTAACTATTTCCCTTAAAAAGTTGAAGTATTGACTATAACTGGGGAAATATACAAGTATATAATTGGTTAAATGTGAAAAGATACATGAGAAATTGAACGGGGCGTAGCCAGGATTTTGAGCAGGGGGGAGGGTCGCCCCCACTCTTCGCCTGGTTTGCGGGCTGAGATCTCTATGAATCCACACCCAATTGATTTTAGATAAAACGCAACTTCCAAAGACCAATACCTCGAAAACTATTGCTCGTACAAGAAAACTAAAAATACCGGAAAACCTGGTTTCTTTGGGAAGAATCTGAAAATCGTAATTAAAAATTTGTAAAAATTAAATTTTTTTCGATTAATTTTACTGAGGTATGCGTTGTGTCAATGTTTAAAACTAAAGTATTGAGTATAACTGGGGAAGTATAAAAGTACATAATTGGTTCAATATGAAAAGATACATGTGAAATTGACAGGGGCGTAGCCAGGAGTTTGAGCAGGGGGGAGGGTCGCCCCCACTCTTCGCCTGGTTTGCGGGCTGAGATCTCTATGAACCCACTCCCGATTGATTTTAAATAAAACGCAACTTTCAAAGACCAATATCTCGAAAACTATTGCTCGTACAAGAAAACTAAAAATACCGGAAAACCTGGTTTCTTTGGGAAGAATCTGAAAATCGTAATTAAAAATTTGTAAAAATTAAATTTTTTTCGATTAATTTTACTGAGGTATGCGTTGTGTCAATGTTTAAAACTAAAGTATTGAGTATAACTGGGGAAGTATAAAAGTACATAATTGGTTCAATATGAAAAGATACATGTGAAATTGACAGGGGCGTAGCCAGGAGTTTGAGCAGGGGGAAGGGTCGCCCCCACTCTTCGCACGGTTTGCGGGCTGAGATCTCTATGAATCCACCCACTCCCGATTGATTTTAAATAAAACGCAACTTTCAAAGACCAATATCTCGAGAACTATTGCTCGTACAAGAAAACTAAAAATACCGGAAAACCTAGTTTTTTTGTGAAGAATCTGAAAATCCTAATTAAAAATTTGTATAAATTAAATTGTTTTACGATTAATTTTACTGAGGTGTGTGTTGTGTCAATGTTAATGCCTAGAGTATTGACTATAACTGGGGAAGTACAAAAGTACATAATTGGTTCAATATTAAAAGATACTATTAGTGTAAGTAACGTATCGATATGAAATTTATGAGAAAACTTAATGCTTTCTGGGGAAGTACATTGTAACACAAAAACGATTAGTGTCAATAATTATTTAATTTAATTTTTATTTACTTTAATTTAATTACTTTTATATTTTAATTTTATTCTTTATTCTGAACTAAATGTGAAAGAGTACTAACACGGAAGGGAGGCTTTTGAAATGTACGTATACATTTTTTTGGAACATTACATCTACACACAATAATTTTTCAGTTTTAAATGTCAGAAGTAAAGGTTACATGCGTTCAGAAAGTATCTTGTTTTAGACATTAGAAAACGATTAAGATTAATTCTTTAAGCCTCAGATTTATTTTTACTTATAAGAGGAATTATGTAATCGATTAAAAATTCGATATTGCTTTCTCACCGGAATTTCATGTTTTCTGACGTCATAATTCCAAAAATGGCAAACAATGTGTTCGGTAAATTATTGGTTATGTACTTCCCCAGCGCGAATCAATTAAATAAGTTGTTCATCTCTCTCTCTCTCTCTCTCTCTCTCTATCCTTTTCTCTTCTATTCTCTTCTATTCTACCAATTTATTTGATAATTATCAAATAAATTGGATTATAATCAATAGGTGTGAAATGCGAAACTCAAGTACTTCTGAATTCACATTCTATATACAAACAGTGCCGGGCCGAGGCAAGTTTTAGGATGGAGCGAGATCCAATTATGGCGCCCCCCTAATATACACCAGTTGTGTGTGCAAGCATGGAACTTGGAAGATCTCGACAACATCTTAAGTCTCTATGATATTTAACATTTTTGCAGAGATATTGTGAAACACTTGATGAAAATAAATAAAACGTATGTTTTAAAAAAAATATAGTCTATTTCACAAATTATATATAATATGGGAGTACTTTCGGTATTGCTACCATCTTCAGCCACGACTTAACAAATACTAAATTGAAGTTCAACTAGGTAGTTTACAATCCAAACGGTAGGTAGGTATCCTTTTTCAGCCCCTACGGGGTTTTCCTATCCCTTCTGTACAGTTAATATTTGAAATATGTAAAAACATAAAAAATGACATTTCGTCCCAAATTGGGATCTTAAAAAAAAAAAATTTGAAATAGTATGTGTTGATTAAATGCATATATGAAGTGAATTAAAGATAACAATTGTTAATACAGTAGAACCTCTATAGGTCGAACATCAAGGGAGACGCCAAAACATTCGAGTTATAGAGTTTTCGACTTATGGAGGATATCGACTTTGGCGGATTTTGATTCGACTCGTAGAGGTTAAGATTCATTGTAACTAATTTTGAGTTAGAGAGGTGAAATAAATAAAACTTCAAGTTACAGAGGTAACAAACATATTTATATTTATTATAAATCAACATTATTTCAAAACATCCTTAAAATAAAAAATACATAGTACATATATGTAGGTATTAAAAAAAGTCAGTAATTTTTTTTTGCTCTAGATAATTCGGTGGTTCTCTATCTATAGCATTGTCTCTAAGGCATGTACGGGCATCCTTTGACATGTTGCGGGCCAAACTTTAGTGTGCAAATACGTTCGCGGGCCGCGTAGATGGTTCAAAATAAAATAACGTCGGACTTTAAAGTAGTGTTCATAATTTTTAGCGATAGATATCAGACAAAAAATAATATGACAATGTTATTATAATACAATTTATTAAAATAACAAAATGAAATGAAAAAAAATAGGTACAATATTATAATTAAATCGTGAAATTTGGAATTATTACAAACTACGAAAGTTAAGTAGCGACACCGAAATCAATGAGTAATTTGGAGTGAGTGTGAGTAAGTAGTGTAATATTATTTTTTTTTTATATTGGGTTTTTCAAAATGTCTCGCGGGCCGGACCAAATCTTACAGCGCGCCGGATCCGGCCCGCGGGCCGGTTGTTGCCCACGTAAGGTCTAAGGTATAAAGAACAGAAAATTCTATTACTTCCAATGGACACAAAATGACTTGCTTGGCTAAAGTTCAAATGAAATCAATAATAATATCCTTCATCATTTCTTAGAATTGGTAATCCTATTTATTGTATACTCCTAAATTGTTTTATAAGAAACAATGGTGTACATTGTCGGCAAATTCTTTAAGTCTGTAACTTATTTTTCTTCGAGCTATAGAGGTAATAAGTTTCAAATAATCGAATTGTAAAGGTTGTAAAACAAAACATTGCTATGTTCGAGATACAGAGGTCCAATTTATTTTTTCGAGTTATAGAAGGATGTGTGAATATGTTTCAAAATGGCTTGTAGGGACTCACTGATTATTTCGACTAATAGAGGGTTTTGGGGCTTGAAGGGAAAGGAACAAAACTTTTTTTCGAGTTTTGGAGGTTTTCGACTTATCGAGGTTCGACTTAAAGAGGTTCTACTTTATATGAATAAAAAGTTTTATAAAATAAAGTGTGTGACTCACTGGAACAACTAGAAATAAACAGAGCGCTACAAAAAGGCAATTGTATGAACGATCAGACCAATTTCAAACACTCAAATCCTCCAGTCTCTGTGTATATGTACTTACTCTCTCAAAAAACTGTATATTTTATTTTATAAAACTTTTTATTTTATTTTTATTCATATATTATATTATAATATGGGAGTACTTTTGGTATTGCTATCATCTTATAAATTTATAAAAAGTATTGTCTATTTCACAAATAATATATTATATGTATGATATATTATTTGTGAAATAGACAATATTTTTTATAAAACATACGCTTTCTTTATTTTCCTAAATCTCTGTCTAATTTGTAGATTGAAAACAGCCATGCTCGTTGACACTGCAGTCTTCACAGTACCTATACCGGAGGTGCCCCGCCCGCGCACTCGACCCGTGCGCGTCTCAACAGATAAGGTCATTCACGTACCATACTAGCCACACGCTCGCAATCAGAATATCGAAAAGAGAAAAAAATATTTTTTCCTTTATTTTTCTTTACCACTGAGGCGCTCCATGGGACTTGGCGCCTGGAGGGGCCGCTCCGTTTGCCCTATGATAGGGCCGGCCCTGTGTATAACCATTACATGGACAGTTGTTGGATTTTTGTGTTAAGCCCTTCTCTGGTCCACCCTCTCCCCTCTCCGCCAATATAAATTAATTCTAGAGTTATTGGGAGGGGAGTCAGAGAAGTGTGACTCAACTCACAAATCCTAATAACTGCCGATGTAATGATAGTATCTAGATGAAATTTTATATTTAAATTCAAATATCCAAAACTTGTCAATTTTCAGCAAAATTTGCCGAAGGGAAAGGGGCATATATATCGACACAAAATTTAGTTTAAGAGTCTCTGTAAGACAACTATTGATAATAAGCACAAACGTTCGATTGGTTTTGGAAGGTGAGCGAAAAGTTAATTGATTAATTTGTGCTGGAGATGTACATGTACCGGTGATTCGCCGACATATTTTTCTTTGGCGGTGGGGGGGGGGGGGGGGGAGAATATTTTTTGTGGACGCGCCCCTTATTTTCAGGACACGCTGATGTTCCTTCATAACTCACCTTCACCTTCACAAGCCAAGGACAGTTATAATGAGAGTGAACCCACGGGTGGATGGGTCGAGATAGCGTGCAGCGCAGTCCCATGGACCTCAGCCATACGGTCCACGTGTTGACAGAAACCTGTCATTCCAGTCTCCCCAAAGTCTTAGGTTCTTCAACATTTTGCTGTCCCACCACTCGTTGGAAGCCCCTTTTGACCCACTGCTACCATCATTGCCCTCTGAACTTTAGGGTGAGTTTCATTTTTTCAGGCCTAGAACACAATGACTGGGGGTAGGGCGGGGTGCACTAAATAAATGAGCGGTGCCCCCTCCCACTCATTCATGTTTATTGAGACGTCTCATATTTTGCTTTTCATTTAGGCTCATATGTGTTGCTTATAAGAACCCTAAATGAGTCGTATGTTATGTAACTAAACCTGGGTAGATAAAATGTCTGTCTCCCGCTGTAGAGCTAACAGGGAAGGGATAAGAGCATTGGATGCTTAGGTCCCTAGGTGTACACAACAACCCTCCCAATATATCTAAATCTGTCTATGGTTGACCATCTTCGTTTCTGGTTGCTGCCTATCTACCGACATTTCTCTCCTAATATGTTTTTCAGATAATACAGAAAACTGCACCACAAAGCCCACCTGTATAACTTATTTTAACTTTACATAATGTCTAATAAGCTCAGGATCGCGAGTTGGAAATCTTGATGGGGCTTTTAGTGTTAAGTGGGAAGCGAAAAATAATCTTGAGCACGTCGTCCTTCAGACCGGACTCAAGTCATGGTAACGAACTTGTTAGACGTCAGATACTCGTTAAAGACCCTCAGCCAAGGTAATTGAGAAGGGCAAAAACCTTGAGCACGCTGTCCCTCGTAGCCCGGGCATGTGTCAAAATAACTAAGTAGGTAGGTATCTAACTTATGGTTGCCTATCATCGTTTTTGGTCAAGCTATCCACCAACATTACTGCTTTAATGTGTTTTTCAGAAGATATTTGGAAACAGTACCACAAAGCCTAACTATATTCTATATTTCTTCGACGACAATTTTAGTTAGATCCAAGTAGAATATTTATTTTATTTTTACATATGGTGTATGGCGTTTTGCAATACAAAGAGATCGAGGATTACGATTTGGGATGAGAACATATTTTGTGAATACCTAATTGCTAAATGGTAAATACCATTATTTTTATAACCTGGCACTCTTCACCTTCTTATTCGGTTAAAGTCCTTACAGGTAGATGTTGATTAGCGACTGTAGATTTTAATTGTAGGAATATTGAGGGTCAGTCAAAAAAGCCTTTATTTCGGCAAAAATGTTTTTACTTATCAATCCCGACATTTTAATACTATCAACTGACAAATCTAAACAAACTGTTGCAATTAATAAATCAGAATACGAGAATAAAATGAACACCTTAATATCCGACTCTGATACCTACCTACCGCTAATCAAAGATTCCACCAATAAAATAAAAAAACATCACCAAATCCTTGATAAAGGCGGCTCATAAATCTGGTTACATTGACACATACACGATGAGAAGACTAGTTAACTTCACCTCTCAACCTCCCAAAATATATGGACTAGTGAAAACACACAAACCCGGTAACCCTTTACAAATTTTGAATGACCCTGAATATTCCTACAATTAAAGCCCTTAGATTATCTCTGTACTCTGTGGACCGTATCAGGGGGGGGGGGGGGGGGGGCTGTACCTGGCTTTCGGACCGTCGTTTGCCCGCCCATACCTCACCTACGGGTAAAGTCTGTCATCTTATCGTTATCTAGCTTTGGTCTTTATCAGGTCGCTCAGGTAAAAGAACCAAGCTTCACATAGTGTCAGACTGTTACAACTGGAATTACAAACTGGCTTCCATTTTCAAAACATGGTACCTCATGAGGACGACACTTTTTGATTTTCAGTTAAATCGGTCAAAGCAAAGAGGGCAATCGGAGTGGGAGAGATTAACACAAACTCCTAATAACTGCCGATTGTATTGACACTAAACTTTATACAAGGAGCGAAAAGTTCTATAGTTAGATAGCTACTGATTTTCAATAAAATCGGTCAATTAGTTTTACAGGGATACATAAAACTAGCTGGGGAAAAAATATTGTCAATTATTTATATACTAATAGAATTGTTCACATACGGAACTCTTCAATGTGTGATCCGGACAAAGCTCTGTATCATATTTTGCTATACTTAATAGGTTAATTGGATTGGTTACCTGTGACGATCTGATAAGGTGGTTGCCAGCTGCTAGCCCCTGGTGATGTGTTGTCCTGGCGAGTTCCTCTCCAACACTGGTGACTCCACGCCCCTTCTCTACGTACCTCTACATCTCTTCAGGTGACTCATGGCCAGTCCTGAGGTACCTCATTCATAGTCTCCATCTCAACGTCAACTTGTATTAATAACTACCTAACTCACACCAGACCACAATAAATCCAAATAATATATATTCATTTATATATGCAATGAATACTTTCAGATATTACATAGAAATGTGTTCAGGTCACACACTGAAGGGCTCCGTACGTGAATATTTCCTTGTCCTGAAAATTCGACAATTTCATGGTTTCGAATTTCGTTCACCACAAGTATATTGGGACGGATAATAAAATAAAAATAAAAAAAAACTTAGTTACAGTTAGTGATAGTGACTCGTGCTCGGGCTTTAACTATGAGGTCATATCGCCTACTACCAGAGAGCGTCACTCTGGAGGACTGGAAGTCCTAAATTTAGCTTACATCCGAAGGACCGTGTGCTCAAGATTGTTATTCCTCTGAAATAGGGTTTCGAACCCGCACAATCTTGAGCTCAGTAGCCAATAGCGTAGTTACGATTTCAATATTTTCATACTCTCTTTTACAAAAACACTAAAACTATATATCTCAAATTAGGAAATGAAAAATATAGTCCTTTAATACACAAAATATATATTGAGGGGGGCGCTTTCGGTTGTTACACCATTCTCAGACCCTTTAAAAAGTCACTATTTGTTAAGTCGTGGCTGAAGATGGTAGCAATACCGAAAGTACTCCCATATTATATATTATTTGTGAAATAGACAATATATATTTTTTTTAAACATACGTTTTCTTTATTTTTATCAAGTGTTCCACAATATCTCTGCAAAAATGTTAAGTACCTTTAAAGAGTACTAGATAAACCCCTTATGCGTTGCAATGGCTATTTTTGTAATTAAAAAAAAAAAAAAAAAAATTAAAAGTTTTTAAACCACTTTTTAAACCTTTCCAGTGATATGTCTCATAAGTTTGAGCGCAATAGCTTCGACAGTTTCGCATCCTATAAGCCTCACACAGACGGACATTCATTTATATAAGAGTTGTAAATAAAAATTCAATTTTGTTTTTATTTTTACTTTATTGATAGTTAAAAATATTATTTATGTAATGACATTATTCTAATGCTTTTGGATACACAATATTTTTAGTTGTTCCATCTGGTGCATACACATATACATGTAAATCTGATGGTTTTCCAACACGTGAACAGGTTAAATAGAACTGATTGCGTTGTGCGTGCTCTTCTTGAGTTTCATTATTTCTTGCATTTCGGTATATTCGAGTTTGACGTCGAGATCGGCCAATGTTTTGCCGTTTTGGTGACTTTTATTAATGCAAATCCACCTACTGAAAGTGGATTAGATTCGATTTTATCTTGATAAGCCCTTGAAATTTCAAGAAAAATTGAACAGAGAATTATTAGAAGTTTGTAAAACATAGGTCAAAAGAATAGTTTTTTCTTTGTTTTTCTTTGAGTTTATTCATAGACAAATAAAAGTGAAGTTAGTTATGAGACGTTTAGTGTAAACAAAAATCTGACAGTTTTATAAACAATGAATTGTCAATTCGATAACAATCGTATTATTTTCGTTTCGGAAAAGACAGTTATATATATGTACATATAGATGAAAAGTTATTATATGTAGAATGTAAATTTTCAAAAACAAACATTACGAAAAAAAAATTGTTAATACTGCTGAAACGACTTTTTTTTCCAAAACAAAAAAATATGTAAATATATTTTTTATACCTACGTGATACATACACGACTTTCTTGATATTCACTTGGTAAGGATAGGTAAAACGAAGTCTCAAACACTCTCAGTGCTCCATTGGTGAACATAAGAACAAAATGGGATCGAAGTTTAGGAGTCTATAAAACACAAACATACAGACATTAGATTTTATATACACATTTATAGATATATACAATAATGCAACCAATTTACTGACTTTTGTATACCAACCCCTTTTGTACAGACCACTCTCTCTCCACCTCACAAGTTCTTTTCGTACCCGCATTACTGATAGGTATAAGAATTACACTGACGCTACGATGAAATCAATTTGTGAGGAGGGGGAGAAAGAGTGCTCTGTAAAAACATGGTTGGTATAAGAAAGTCCTGTAATGTCTAAATCACATTTGTCATCTTTACTTTTGTTAGACTCTCGTGGTATCTGACTAAAATCAATCTAATGACGTTCATGTATTGGAACGTTTTTCAGAAACTATACGGAACTGGTGCAACAAGCAGAGATAAAAGAAACATCAAACAAGCAAAAACAAACGGTAAGGATAAACCAAATAAATAGATCAAAAGTTTATAGGGAGAGTGGTAACTTCTTTGTGAGGAGTTGTGTAGCTTCAAATTTAGACATCGAAGGAAGAACATAAGTATATTCCAAATAAAAATGTGGAATTTTTACATTTCGTAGATAAAGGTCCCACACTCGACTGGTTCGAAAAATTAGAAATTAAGAAATGTCTAAAAACAAAAAAAGACCTCTGCTTAAATAGGATAACTCAATTTGAACCCCCCCCCCCCCCCCCCCCTTCGTGAGCTTTGTTTTGGGGAGAGTTTCTTTAGTAGATATACGAAAATCAAAGTCACAATGGTCAATCTCTGAGTTTCAGGCTACAGCCCGCATCATACATAAGTTTCTTCTCTCTCTCTAAATCCTTGATCCTATTTGGTGGACCCTTACCTTCTTTTATTGCTCTTTTAAGGGTTCCTCGATCTCTAAATTTGAGACAACACCCGACTCACTTATATGTTTCCGCTCTCTCTCCAAACCTTTAATATTTTTATTAGGTGGATCCTTGTCTTATACTTTTGCTTTTTTGAGGAATTTCTTCAGGATTGTTGTAGTTCTTAATGGCATGCTCCAACATACGTACATGGGGAGTATAATAATTATACTGCTAGTTAATTATTAATTGTTCATGAGTCTGAATTCAAAATGGTTATGCAATTTCGAGGAAAATATGAGTTCGCTACACCCCGAATAATACTAAATTGATATCCTGTTTTTATTAAAATCGGAAGGTAACATTCACCAGAAAAACAGAATAGATCCAAAGAGTTCTGATAGTTATTATTTGAAAAAAAGTTCTGAAACCTTTAATAGATTAATCAACTAACAACATGTGAGTAACACTTACTATGAGTGGCAAAATAAATAGAGAAGAAGGAATTGAAACATTAACTTGTTAGGAAATGAAAAACTATATTTAAAAAAATGGGGGGGAGGGGGACATAAGAAAAGAATGATTAGGAACGGTAAAGTAATTGGTGAACTGCTGCTGCACTCTCGTGGCCTTTTGTCGATGCTGTACTATTCAAGTCACGTGATATTCTAGTATCAACAGGTTTCATTCTTCGGTCTTTTTCTACATGCCGGGTGAGCCTTTCCTTTATTGAAAAAATCAAAATATTAATTTCTGAATTTGTTTTACAATGCATGAAAGCATTATTTTTGTATTTCTCTATTAATCTCCCTGTTTTAGAAGAACAACAACTTTATTAAGTAAAGACCAACCGAGTTGGACGTTTTTGAATGTTTCATTACTTAATTATATTCTGTTGAATTGATTAATAATGGTACATATGTGTAACAGTTTTTTGTTATGTCAATGCCTAGTTTTTTTTTATTGTTTTAGCCATAATTTTACGAAAATAGCTAGTTATCAGATCACTTGATTACCAAAATTCGTCATTAGTTTTATGATAACGTATTCCTTGTGACATTATGCTATGATATTATGTATCAACAGAGAATTTTTGTAGATGATTTGAAGATTTATCATAAAAAATTCTCCCTGATAAAGCTTGCTTTAAAACTATTATTGCTATCCTAATGTAGCCTAATTCAAAAAGAAGTTTTTCAAGTGCTTACTAATTCAAGTGATTAATAATTTTTTTGAGATACTCAATGCAATTCTGTTGTTTGTTTCATACTGTTGAGAGAGGTTTTGCTTGGAGACATAATAATATTATTTATAACTTTTAAGTTGAGAAACGCGGACATATTGTGGTAACTTATAATAAAACAAACTTGGTTTTTTTAAAAAATTGAACTACCGATTTCTGCATTACACTATCTTGATTAGGCTTAGTTCATTAACTTAGCTTATCTATACATTTTTTGTGAAATAGACAATATTTCACAAAACCAACTTCGTTCTATTTATTTATATTCCATGTTTTCTCAATTATCATTGATCTTACGTCGTTCAGTACATTTTTTACGCTAAAGTTAAGAAAAAACGGGAACAACATAACATTTTTGAGTATCAAAAGAGGTGAAGTGGTTAGTGAGGGCATAAGGGAGAATAATTGTATAATATAATACATAATTATTATGGGGCAACGCCGGGTAACCCGCTAGTTGTAAATTAATTACTGTTTATACTGCCGTAGCTGATTTAATCAGCATTACATATCCTTAGGGGAGTGTAACGCAATCAACAATTCGAACTGAGGAAATACACTGTCCATAATTCACCTACGACTTCTCGTTCCATTTGCTTCATTTTGGCTGTTTTCACCTTTCCCTTAACAAATAAGCGATGTATATATTCCTGAAATATCTCTTTTTTCTTATCTATAAAGAAATTTGATGTTGACCATTACTATGTATGATATATTTAGTAATATTTGTTTATTTTTGTGTCTGTTATCAGAGAGAGGCACCCTTCTGGCTTCTAGATAACCTCCTGTTCCTATTTTTCAGATATCTTCATCAAATCCTCCACACTTATATCACAGACCCTCTCCCAGTTCCTGCTATTGTCGTTATAACCTTCAACATGTCTCCACGCATTGGTGAGTAGTAATAACGTTTTTTATAGTTTACTTATACAAATGAAACTATTATTTTCTAACGCATTTGTACAAAAGTTTCAACTGTTGGGTTGTGTAAGGAGATTTTGAATGTATAATAATATATGTGGCTGCTATATTATTTAGGATGGGCAAAATTTAGGACTCCCATATTAGTCGAGCTCAAGTCCACCAGATCGACGAAAGAGCGCTCTGGTACTAGGCGATATGACCGTGTAATTAAAGACCGGGCATGAGTCATCACTCTGAAAAAATTCCTAAGATTTTAGATTAAACAAACAATAGCTCACGAGATAACGCGCGTAATTAACGCGTAATAATTCAAAGATCCCTTTTAATTGATCTATACATGAAATACTGGATTTTCAAAACTTCGTTTTTAACGTTCGGACCTACTTTCATGTATTAAAGTTTAATAATTAAACTATCAAAAATAAACCCCTTTTTGTTCATGCTAATTTTTTCCAATCTGTCGATATATGCGCGTTACAGGGCTTTGAATATCGGGAAAACAGAATTTTTTTGAATGCTTCGAACGTCAAAACGGAGCCGTTTTGGAAAATTTTGCATGAGACCAAATTTGTGTATTTCTTCGCTAAAAATGCGATTCCATCCTGGAAAGAATTGAAAATGACGATTACATCACTTAAAATTACGATTTTGTGATTTTACAAGATGCAGTTGTCGGCTTCGGAGGCGTATAGGTCTGCGGATGATGAGAATATCGTTATGGAGGCTTATGACAATAAAAAGTAGAGGTTTCAAGCTTTCATTTGAAACCAAGCAGACCCCTTAAGACAGCTGCAGAAAGTGGACCCAGAGGGCGGCAGGTTTCACGGAGAATTACCCATATATATATTTTTTTTTTTTAAATCAATTGGAAGGTTACAGTTAATTTTTGTGACTCATGCCCGAACTTTAACCACAAGGTCACATTTTTGTTAGATATGTTCAGTTTCCTAGGGAGAGATCTTCAACGAATATCTGACAAGGGACAGGCTTGGGACCATCGCTTAATCCCAGAGCGCTCAGTGGTTTTTTACCTCTCAAATAAAAATTCTAAGGGCATCAGTGGGGTTTCGAACCTGCGATCTTGTACATACTTCTTAAGTGAAATATAAGTTAACACCAAAATTGTATAAATGTGCACAGGCCTCCGTCGAACATTAATAACTTTAATTAACATTTTTATATTTAAAGATGTTATTTATTATATTAAATTAATGAGTTCGAAACCCGGCCGAGGCCTTTAGTTTATTTTATCTGGGAGATAAAATAAACTTAAGCATGCCGTCCTTCGGATGGGACGTTAAACGATGGTCCCGAGCCTGTACGAAGTCAGGTACTTACTCGTTAAAGACTCCCTGCCCTAGGTGAATAAAAATTTAGAGTAGGCAAAATTTAGGACTCCCACAGTAGAGTCGGGCTCATGTCCACCAGAGTGACAAAAGAGCGCTCTGGTAGTAGGCGATATGACCATGTAGTTAAGGCCCGGGCATGAGTCATAATAACTAATTAAATTAATGGCGAACATAGCAATGATTGTTACTTTTGAAATGTTACATAATATTTTTTAGAGACAACAAAATGTTCATAAGTGTAAAATTACTGGGTATATGAAAATGAAATAACGTCAGCGGTTTTCCTTGTTATATTGTAGAGCGTGATGTGATTTTCTTATGCCCAGTAAGAAATTAATTTGATAGGTGGAAGGGAGAATGATCTGTAAAAGCGTGGTTGGTATAAAAAAAAAAACGGTTATGGCCACATTAATTATATTTTATTTTAAATAAAAATATACATTATAATAGGGGGCCATGGTGGCCGTGCGGGCTAGAGCGTAGGGCTTTGGTCGCATGGTCTCACCATGGTTTGCGGGTTCGAATCCCGTCCGGGAGTGAGTTTTATTTCGTAGATAGAACTCCCTCCCGGGGCCATGGATGTCTTAAATAATTATATATAACACATTGACATGGCTAATATGCACCGTACATAAAGCCAAAAGAAAAAAAAAAAAAAAAAAAAAAAAAAAAAAAATACATTATAATATACTTCGTTGCTAAGCGTTACAATTTATACATTACTTCTAAATATTTCCTATGGATATTTATTTTACATTCTTTGGGGCGCTTTGGTCCTATCTCCTGAAATTTGGAACATGAAATCTGAACGACATTTTTGGTAGAAACCATTTTCTCAATTGAACTAACTCTTTTCGCGTAAATCAAGTAAACGTGTAAAAAAAGAGTTCCAGTGCAACATTTCAGGATTGTTTTCGGCATATATCTCGCGATCCTGGCTTCTGGGAAAAATTGTATTGCTTATAAAATGTATCTCAGTTTTCTCTGAAAAAAAAATAAATAAATAAAAACACGTACTTTTATTACATGGCAAAAGGCAACTTTCGAGCACTACATATAATCGGTAAAGCAATTTTTTGTCCCCCCCCCCCCCCCCCCCCCTAATGTTTGTGTACAATTTCGGAGATTCCTGAGATCTTATCCAACTAATAACAAATTGTGTATCTATTAGTTTAAGAGTTCATGTCCACTTGCGCATGATGAAAAATTTTGAGTTTTTGAGGTTCCACCAGGACCATTATGATATTTTTATTCATCTACGATATTAGCGCATATCTTTGTACAGCTAGTTCACGAGTGCCCCAATTTAATTTGATTGTATTCAAGTTCCAACCGAGGTCATACTATGTCACAGCGGTAGCATGTATGCCTACTGTGCTCAAGATCGAGGGTTAGAAACCCGGTCGAAGCCCTTAGGTTTTTTTTATTTGAGAGGTGGGAAAAAACTTTGAGCACACCATTCTTCGGTCTGTACAATGTCAAATTGTTAAACACCCCTATTCTAGGAAATTAAACTGGATGGGCAAAATTTCGCACTCCCATCAGTAGAATCATGTCCGAAAGAGCGCTCTTATTGTAGGCCGTATGTCCTGATAGTTGAAGCCCGGCCATGAGTCACAAAACAAACAATTATCCATTGTTTTTCACATTTCTTGTTGTTCTTTTGTCGAATGTTGTTTAAAAATCAAGAGATAGCTCTGGGTGCCCTCTGACGACAGGGTTTTTATTTATTTGATTATATAATCATCGGCATTGAAATTGAAAGTAATTATTTAATTTGATAAGAAAAGAAAATATGTCTAGTGTATAGCACGAAAGAGTACAAATCGGGTTCTGTAATTAACAAGGTCGAAGATGGCTAATTAACCTTCATGATAATTTTATTTTTATTATCATTCTATCGCCTTTTTACTTATTATTTTTACCTTTAATGTCTCACGAAATGTTATCTATTATCAATTTAAATTTATTTTTAGTAATTTAATTATCACCCCAAGTCTTATCTATTTATTTATATGGATAAGGATTTTTTGTATTCGACCTGTTGATTATCTTATATAGAGTTGGAAAATATTTCATATTTAATGCTCTCATTTCCGAAAATTGACGTTGAAACAGGATAATCAGTTGGGCGTTCACTCAAGAATATTTTGTTCATATATTTTTCGAAATTTGTACCTTAAAAGGGTGATGATATTGCAACTTGCTAGCTCTTTAACGATTGAACAAATTCTCATAAAATTTCACATGTAGCATCCTTATAAGCTCTGTCCAAACCAAAGCTATGTATGTTTTGAACGGGAGGGGGGTTATGGGGGCTCCATAAAATGATTGCTAGGCTCATTAAAGGTTGATCGGATCTTAATGAAATTTCCCATATGGCATCCTTTCATGGCGGCACAATGGTCAGTTGAACAATTCCTTGAAACAAAATGGTATTTGTCATCGTTGATGTGTTGTGCGGAAGTTGTATGTTGTGTCAGTGTTTAACCCTATTTCTGATATGTGTTCTTTTACCCTGTTTTCAAATGGTCTTCCAGTTTGACCTACATAAACTAAATTGCAAAAACTACATAAAACAGAAGAAGCAAGTGGAGTTCACCAGCTAGAATGTAGTTCAAACTGGAAGCCCATTTAAAAACACCATTTCGATATAAATACTGGCATACAATGCCACATTTTTGTGACAAAGGTACATTACTCAACTCACTGGAACAACTGGAAATAAACAGAGCATTACAAAAAGGATATTGTTTGAACGATGAGACCAATCTCAAATATTCACCCCTTTTATCGCCAATAATATAATCCTCCAGTCTCTGTATATACGTACTTATTTTCTCAAAAAACTATGTATTTTTATTCAGCACATACTATTTCAAAATGTTTTGTTATTATTAAGATTTCAATTTGAGACGAAATTTATTTTTAATATTTTTAAGACTTAACTGTACTGAAGTGACAGGGGAAAATCCTTGTGGGCTGAAAAAGGGGACAGATTGGATTGTAAACTGGTTGAACTTGCATTTAGTATTTGTTAAGTCGTGACTGAAGATGGTAGAAATACCGAAAGTACTCACATATTATGCGGAGCCAGGTACTCGTAAAGTTGAAGCCTGGACATGAGTCACAAACAAAGCTTAACAAAAATACATTTATTTTTTATTGTTTTATTATTATTCATCTCGTGTGTGTTTGCTTATGATCTAATAACTGCTGTATAATTTATAAGCTATATAAATATATCTATATTTATATGACAAATCCTGTATGATGTAGCTTGCTTGTTATTGTGATTCATGCCCCAGACTTTACTATGAGGTCATATCGTCTACTACCAGAGCGCTCTAATGAGCCCGGCTCTACTATGGGATCGTGCATATCACCCATCGTGTTAATCCATATCTTCCTTGGTCTAACATAAAATAGTAATGAACATTTGAATGGATATTATTGTAACGGATGTTGTGTTATAGCGCTGCTGAGTGTCTCAGATAAGACAGGACTTACTGACCTGGCCACAGATCTGATCAAGCTGGACTACCGCCTGGTCGCCTCCGGAGGTACCTGCGCCAGTCTCAAGGCTGTAGGTAAGCACATACTACTATGCTACAGATACTAGCTGCGTTACCCGGCGTCCACCGGGTGGAACTATATTATCCTCGTCTTATTTCTATCTCAGTTTCGCCTTGTATACATTTAGAAGGTAACTATATTATATCATCCTCTTTTACGTTAATAGCCGGCCACTATAATCATAATAGCCAGTCACTCTATCCACTCAACTACCAAGGCCCTCATCAGGCTACATGGCAGATATTTATAAACTGCCCTTACCTTTAGACCTTTAAAACGATTTGTTACTCAACACTAGAAAAATAATCCCTTTTGTCTGTGAAAAATGAGGTACTCTATGCGGTTTGATATTGTACTCATGATAAACACTCCTGTTGATAGATTCTTGAACTAACTGTTCACGTGGGCATCTTCGAGGAAACGTGTTCCATCCTTACCACTTCGTTCTCTCTTCAACTCAAATACTGTTACATTTGGTTTTCTGGAAGTTGTATCCTTTTGGTGTGCGTCAAAAAAGATAGACACCTTTTAGTTTCTTACAATTACTTATCATCCACACTAAATTCCTAAAATAATGATTTATTCAGCGTTGCCATAGCCAGTAATCTATTATGATTTTAAATTATACAGATATTCTTATGAAATATAAGAGTGTAGCCACTTTTGTTAAATTGTTGAAAACATTGAATTGGAAACTGGGTACACATTTCTCACAGACGTCTCGAGCAAAAAATCCTCTAAATGTACTTTAGTATTGCATTGTTTTATTTATTTATTTGTATTTTTTTATTATAAAACAATTTTCTAGAATTAATTTGTTTTGTATACGAGGAAACATAAGAAATGGGATATGTTTTCTAGGTCTGTCGGTGACAGAGGTAGCTGACCTGACAGGAGCTCCAGAGATCCTTGGAGGTCGGGTCAAGACACTCCATCCTGCAGTCCATGGAGGTAAGTTTGAAGTTGTCCCTAGCAACCGATTCGCACTGTTCTGGGGATCCCTGTTTTCATTTTTAAAAAGTTGCTCTAAACATTTTTGAAAACTTGCAAAAACATTTGCTTGCTCTCCTCTCTTTTAGGTCGGGTTTTCACAAAAAAAAAAAATTTAGTTTTCCTGATTATTTTTATGTTATATCTATTCTTAATTTTTATCTAAAGTTTTCTATTCACGTTAAAGATGTGGGGACACCCTAGCAACGGGTTTGCGATGCTACAGCCCTTGCTGCAATGACTCCCAAAATTACCAAAAAAATATTTTTGTAATCTACGTTTATCTTTTGTATGATTCTCCACTTTATTGTAGGACATTTCTGCCCTTCTCACGAAATTCCAAAACGAATTTATAATCTTACTCATCAACTCAATATCCTAGTCGACTATGTACTAAAATATTTCAGTTTTCTTGAAAGCAATTTTTTTTGAAGCCGCTTGGCTTGAAAATGGTTTTGAAACCGATCACTATACTCTGCTTATAGCTGACAAGACAAATAAATTCCGAGTTTCATAGCTTTGATTTTTTGTGTGAGAGCTGCACATAGACAAACAGATACACGATCTAAACCATAAGGTTTTTTCTTCTTCTTTCTTTGAATTACAAAACTTTTTTTTTAAAGTATAAGTTCAACTTGATAACAGAGTGTACTTGATGTTGGGACCAGTTCTCTTTTTATGGACCCACCTTCATATTATTCTAATCTCTTTGCTCTTCTACTTCCATGCTGTTGTGTTGATTGCAGGTATCCTGGCTAGGAACATGGACCGGGACCTCTCCGATCTGAAGACGCAGGGTTTCGAGATGATCTCTCTGGTAGTCTGCAACCTCTACCCCTTCTCCAGTACTGTGGCCAAGCCAGGGGTCACTGTCCCAGAGGCTGTAGAAAACATCGATATCGGTATGGGTTCAGTTAACTATAGTCTGTCGGGTCTTAGTTGAGGTTATAGAGATGGGAAGGGATGCAGTTTAGTGGGGAGCCAATCAGAGGCTCTAGAAAGCATTGATATCGGTATGGGTTTAGTTAACTAGTCTGTCGGGTCTTAGTTGAGGTTATAGAGATGGGGAGGGATGCTGTTTAGTGGGGAGCCAATCAGAGGCCCCCAACCCTTCGTTTCCAATCCAACCGCCCATCTAGTGGGAGGAGTGTGCCGTTGCCATATTTACCCTATAAATAAATATTAAATGAAGTAATTATTGCAGAAATATATATATAATATAATTATCTCAAGATAACATTATTTTCCTTCATATAGTGCCAATTGGCAACACCGCTCGTCTCCATTTTGCTTAACCGCACCAGCCCAAGTCTCAGAGAGGACAGACTGAATGCTTCATCTCCAGGAAGTGCACAGCTACAGAGGTTGGCATCTTCTTGATTTGGGCTGGGATAGCTCTTCGTCAGAGAACATAGCTCGTTTTTCTGGTACTTGGAGTTGGAGGAGTTGCAAAAGTACATATATTCACAGACACACATAGACATACTCGTACATACTTATTTTTGGAATGAAGAGCGCTTATTTGTTTAGTAGACCTACCACATACCAGAGATATTCACTAAAAATATTTTATTCCCCAGACCATTTTTAGTTTCGTAGTTAATGTAATTTATTTTTATTTTTTGAAATGTTGTCTATTCCACTAAAGATATTTATAAAAATACAACTACCGGTTTCGGCTTCACACCATCGTCTGGTCTAGTTATGAACTGTTCATAACTAGACCTGACGATGGTGTGAAGCCGAAACCGGTAGTTGTATTTTTATAAATATCTTTGGTGGAATAGACAACATTTCAAAAAATAAACTTGTTTTATTTATTTATTACAAATTCCACAATATGTCCGCGTTCCTCAACTTAGAAGTTGGTAATTTATTTTACCGGATAACTCTTGATACCTTTCTCTTGGATTCTCCGGATCGAAAAGGGTTGTACTGTTCAAAAATATTAAATAAAGAGTTACTCTGTAGCGTCGTTTATTCGATCTCAATTAATCCAGTAAATATCTGGCAATATTGCTACAAGTTTGAACTATCCGTAGGTGGAGTGACTCTGCTTCGAGCTGCTGCCAAGAATCACGACAGAGTGACTGTGGTCTGCGACCCTGCCGACTACTCCAAGATCATTGAGGAGATGAACCGATCTGACACCCGCGATACCACCCTCGATACTAGGTAACTATCTCTGTTCTTGTCTAAATATATTTTTGCGATCTATGTTGATGAACTAATAACAGCGAACGACTTGTTTAATATTTATATTTGTCTAATTCCACTAGAAAACCGGTGGTGTACCTGTTTCGGATTTCGCCATTCTTAGCACAAAACAGTAATATTTATATTTGTTAGATTGGCATATCTGAGCTTATGGCCCTTCAACCCTAAGGCAAGCCCCTTGGGGGAAGGAAGTCCTACTGTCTTAACGGAAAATTCCATTTGAGAAAATATTTTTCTTTTAATATAAACTTCAAAAAATAGTAGCAAGAAATTCAAATAAACTAAAGAAATGGTATTCATGATAAATTACGTAGTAATGTATGATAAATCAATTAAAAATGATGAAAAAAAAAAAAGTTGAAATAATATCGAAAGCAATAAGAAAATCTAACCAAATAAATAAATACATTTATGATCAATACAAAACTGATTATTCTTATGAAAGAAAAAAGCGAGGAAAAAAAGTATATTTACCGAAAAATATACAAGTCGTTTATTAATTTGATATATTTTTCAGTTAATAAGCCTTTCTTTCAATATTATATATTGTATAGTTTTTCATTATACAAATTATGTACACATTTATTTTGTTTGATTTTTTTTTTTTTTTTTTTCTTATTATTTCATATTGCCATTATTTCAGTTATTTATTATGTATTACGAACTGAGAGCTGGGCAACATGGATGGATTAACATGTACCTAACAAATAAACTTAGGTCCATCAAAACAAATATTGATAAATGGCAAAGCTCCGAAAGGCACAGTAGGCAGGAGGAGGTATGTCTGATGCGGTTCCGTGTAGAGGTCACATTCGTCTAACCCATGGCCACCTCATCAACAGCTGTGAACATGACGTCACAACAAGGAAATATGGACTGAGTGAGAGGAAACATGAGGTGAGTCTCTTGTAGAGACTTTGACCGATTTGGCTGAAAATCAATAGGCTTCGTCCTTATGGGCCACTGGATATTCTTATAAAATTTCGTGTCGATATATTCATAATAGTTAATTATTATCATGCCCGGGCTTTAACTACGAGGTCATATTGCCTACTACCAGAGCGCTCTTTCGTCACTCTGGTAGACATGAACCTGACTCTACTATGGGAGTCCTAAATTTTGCCTACCCTAAATTGTTATTCACCTAGGCCAGGGGTCTTTAACAAGTACCTGACATGGTACAGGCTCGGGACCATCGCTTAACGTCCCATCCGAAGGACGGTGTGCTCAATGAATTTTTCATTCATGATTTTGCATTTTGCCTGTAATACTTGGTGTCCATTGAGATGTTTTAAAAAAACAATATAAGGATAGTTAGTACAAAATCTACCTTCGGACGACGCTAACATTTCTGTGCCACAGCCTCTGATATACTCGTGAATGGATGCCTCTCTAAAGTTGAACAAGTTGATTTAACCGAAAACACCCTCTTCACTTGGACTAGTTAAATAAATGCAGTTATCTCGTGAATGATTCCTCAAAGAAGTAGATTAAGTTGATTTATTATTCGAGAACATACACAATTTTACAATAAACCCACATCTTTATAATTCCGAAAGTATTAGAGTCCTGAGCTCCCAACTTCTTCACAGTGCGCAGTTGGCTTGGGAGATGATCACAGTACACTTAACTCATTTTGACAATTTTTTGACTTAACAACTTGACTGTGACCATATAAATAATCTAGCAAACTTGAATGTTACTGTTGAACATTGTGCTGAGGATGACGTAAGCCGAGATAGGTACACTTTAAGTATATTTTTTTGTAGAATTAGACAATATAAATGTTATACAAGTTCTTTGCGTTTATTTGATATCTGTTCTGTTATAGTAACAGTGATTAGTTCGCGGAACATTCTGATTAAATGCCTATATATCTATACGTAGGGTTTCGCGTGGGCTCGAATCCGAAAAAAGTATTAGTGTTTTCTGAATGATCAATCATGTATTGTTGAGGTATGGGTATTTTATAAAGAAAGAACTTTATACATTAACTAAATATATATTAAACATATAAATTAAACATGCCACTTATTAAGCAGACAAACAAGATCATTTTATGTATATATATATATATATATATATATATATATATACTTTATATAATTCATGGTTCTAAAATGATTTTTTTTTTTAAAAGATTATTTTAGAACCATGAATTATATAAAGTAATAATAAACAGATGGTTAATACAAAACTCCAAGGGTCATCATCATGAGAATGAGGTCACATATCTTAATTTATTACAACACCATGACTTCAATTTCTGCTTTGTCAAATTATGAGCATCTTCCCCCTTGGATCCCTTCAATGCGTGATCAGATTATACTTCTCTTTAATATTTATGTATTACTATAATCATGAGGCTAGTTGTCACATATGGCCCAGGGGACGTGGACCTTGTGAACACCGAGATACAGACATTAAGATATCTACATAGAGAGGGAAACACCAGCGGCTAAGATGATTGGATCGCCTCCTTCTTCGGACGGTGAAGCCCAGGACAAGACCACGAACGAAGGAGGAGTACAATGTGCCTGCAGATCTCCGACGTGTCGGGATTTTCCTCTACGACCAAACGAAAAAGTCAATAACTGATAAAATCATTTAAATAGAACAGACATATAGGATATTTCTATATTAATTTGGGTTTTAACCTTTCCAGGAAGTCTTTGGCGCTGAAAGCGTTCACTCACACCTCCGAATATGACCTTGCCATTTCGGATTACTTCCGTCAGACGTACTCTGCAGGAGTCTCTCAGTTGACCTTGAGGTACGGCATGAACCCTCATCAGAAGCCGGCACAGATCTTCACTAACTTACCTCAGCTTCCTATCTCAGGTTAGTCTCTCGTTAATAAAGCTGGCATCCTTAGGGTTAGTATTTCCGCTTACTAGTAGCCTCAATGTAAAGCGGGCTATAGAGGATCTCTCATCTGGTCGCCAGACAGTCACATGTGTCACTTATAGACGTCCTGACAGCGCCTGATTTTCGTTTCTTTTTCATTTGATACTTTAATTACTCTAGCATCAGGCTTTTTACTCTGTCTAAAACAGCAAAAGATGGAACATTATCAGCTATTAATTCAAAAAAATATATTGTTTAAAAAGGGCCAAGAAAAGAATTCAGTCATATAATATATTACTAAACTGGAAATAAACACGAAAAGCAACTGTTTACAACAGTACTGTACACTATCTTAATTCATAGAACAGCTGACTGACTCTCCAGTCTCCGGTTTATACAGAATTGTCTAAAGTCTAGAACATTTTATGAATTCTTATTGGTTAGATTTCACATTAGATATAGTGGTCTAAAGCAATATTCTAGAGGAATAACAATATTAGAACAACTTGGGAACAAAGGAGCCTATTCTTAAACACAATCGACCGAAATAGGTTATTTGAATGAAAATAAACAGAATTGAATCAAATCTCAAAAGAAAACTTATTGTAGAAGGAAAAATGGTAAAATCTAATATTGAGGTTACAAACCGGTAATTCAGAGATAGTGTGCTTGTCTACTAGGATCAAACCCCGGAGAGGAGAAAATAAACATTGAGCACGTCGTCCTTCGGATAGGACGTTAAACGACGGTCCTGCCCCTTAACGATTTTTTATAAAATTTATTACTCCCAGAGAAGGCGATATGACCTCATAGTTAAAGCCCCGGCGTGAGTCACAATTACTAATTTAGTAAAATGGAACTTGTCCCAGGTCATTCTAGATCAACGTCGAATACATGAAATGACCTACTGAAAAACATAAATATAACAGTATTGGTTTGACATATTTTTCTTTGTTGCAGTTGTGAACGGCTCTCCAGGTTTTATCAACCTTTGCGATGCGCTGAACGCCTGGCAGTTGGTGAAGGAACTATCCAAAGCCCTGAGTCTCCCGGCTGCCGCCTCCTTCAAACATGTCAGTCCTGCTGGAGCTGCGGTCGCTGCAACTCTCTCAAGGGAACAGGTGAGCAGCCATTCTGTTGGAAAGAGCAACCGGTGGTTCTGTAGTATTCTACCCATTTGTAAAATTTGAGGTTAATTCGAGATGGGCGGAGACGAATTGTGGACTATTTTACTTGAGGCTCCGCAGGGTCGGATGAATTGCGCACTCCCAAATTTAGAGATGTCTGTAAGATAGATTAATTGCGAACCAAGGATAAAAATAAGGAAAAGGTCATTAAATATTAAAGAGCAAATGGAATCAAACATTGAAACTGTTCAAAAAAAATAATTAAAGGGTATGTTCGTACATTGGGTAGTTTTGAAAACTATATGGGTATTTTCCTTTTCAGGTCAAACCAAGATCATACAAGTGGTTCGTAGCTTCCGTATTGTCCGTTTCTGTAATTTTTTTAACCTAACTCCGTATTTTGAATCTGCTTATTGAGAAATAGAAAGAGGGGGAAATAGTTGGAGACAGAAACAGTTATTATTTAGTTATTTCAGTAGTGGAAGCCCAGCGCTTCCAGGGAAGGGATAAGAGCATTAGATGCTTAGGTCCCTAGGTGTAAAACACATATATATTTTACGCCTGGGGACCTAAGCATCTAATGCTCTTATCCTTTCCCTGGAAGCGCTGGGTTCCACTGCTGAAATAACTGTTTCTGTCTCCAAATATTTCCCCCTCTTTCTATTTCTCAATAAGCAGATTTAATATGTGACATTTTCGAGTGTATATACATTTGTATGGTGGGTTTTCAATTTTTTTTGTTAACGCCCTAATCCCAATCCTTATTGTTAATGAAACATTACACTAAACCTTGCATGATGTTCCTATAGGCTAAACTGTGTATGGTGGATGATCTGTACGAGCGACTGACTCCCCTGGCCACTGCCTACGCCAGAGCTCGTGGTGCCGACAGAATGTCATCATTTGGAGATTTTGTTGCTCTTTCGGCTAAATGTGACGAAATCACTGCGAAAATAATCTCAAGAGAAGTGAGTTGTTTGCTTAACATATTGTGGGTCTTGATAAACGTAGAACCTTATTAATAATATTTTAAGAATTTAACAATAACGACCAATGTCTCAGGTCAACTATAATAATATTGTTTGTAAACGATGTAAGTACTTAAAATCATCAATTTCATATGCATTGAACTTTATATTAATTTTTCGAAATAACATATATTCTAAAAAATTGTTATGTTTTATTTGCTTCATGTCAGTAGCAGGTTACTGCTTTTGTGAGTTAATTAATATTGCAAGCAATAATTGCCGTTTTTTTGAATAAGAATTCAGCCATTTTCTTTATCCACAGTTTTATCGTTAATTTTGACGCAGACATGAGATGGATAAACTCCGTTAGAATATCTGAAAATTCTTGAATCAACATGTTATCTCTTATCAGCTGGATTATATAACATCTTATTTTGATTTCCTCTTCTATTTTCCATCAGATTGTATCTTCGTGTTGTCATCGATTACATATTTCTCTTTGTTATTCAATATACATAATTTTTAGAATTACATGTCTGAAATGCGACCTAGAATACTTTCTTATAATCCTTACCGGATTCGTCATTTTTGTAAATAAATAATTTATATAAACTCGTTAGTATTTGATCTCATTCGTAGAGGAGTATATGTCCATTAGAAGCCGTTCGGAGTAGTACTGCATATCTCTGCTCGAAAGAGCGTCTGTTAATTAGTAAATACAGAGTTTCCCCTCTGCTTCTAATTCGTCATTTTTCGGAAACAAAAAAATAATAATAAAATATCAAGTTCGTTAACTACAAAGTCGGGGTGAAATTTGAAAAAGTTCTAATTTCGAGAGGAAATAACCGCGACTCCTAGAATGTGTTGGTATTTCGATGAGTTCAGTTAGTCATTGATTAACTGTTTCTATGTGTAAAACTAGGGGCTCCCTTCGGCCACCAACCCCTCCGGGGGCTCCGCCATCCTCGCATTTATTTGCGTCATTTCTCGACGATATAAAGGAATTTAGAGAGATGTATTCAATCGAGACAATGTGGTTTGAGTAACTTCATAAATTTCCAAATTATCGCCATTTGCTGCTAACATTATCAACATTTTAGAAAACTACATTCGTATTAATGTGGCAGCCATTATTACATTTAGTTTGATCCTCTCTCGTAGTTTTAGAAGAAAGTAAAATTTACTGTGCACTTCAATTTCACGGAGTGAACTATATCCGAAAATCTATTTTTATTATTTTTTTTTTTTTTCTGGCTTTCAGCTTACCTAGTTACAATTTTTTACGAAATTTGAATACACTTTATTAGTATATGGTTTAAGGTTTCTGACATTGGCTGCCACCAATTTGTGAAATTTCAAAAACCAATTTTATAAAATATACGTTTTGAGCTTAACCCTCGGGCACCCGCGCCTCTCTTGTGAAACAAATAACCCGCGGGCGGCACGGAGTACCGGAATTTACACATAAATTGATAATAACTATGTCTATTCATTGTTTTCTGGTCAAAGATATTATACCACTCAATTCAGCATTAAAAATATTGAAAATGGCACCTTTGGAATTATTTTTGGTTGTAAATAAGTGCCGCAAAAATGCACAAAACAAAAAGTAAGTCTAGTGCCAAGTGATAACTACCGTAGAAGTTATCGGTCGTCAAATTTCGGTTTGAGTTTTTATGGGTTCAACAAGTCGCATGACAATGTCGTGTGGCTTGTTTGAGGTCGAAAAAGGCCCTACTTTCTGAGTGCCGCAATGTACCTCAAAATTATGCACATATGAAGTTCTGACGTCGCATTACGCATACATTTTGAGACCATATATCGCAGGCTTTGCTGGCATGTACTGCACAAATCCACACCACCCTCTGAATCCGTGTAACATTTCATCAACAATTACTAATTCAGGAGAATAATTATTTTACAATTATCATTGAAATTGGTGTAAATCTCTCTTTTGGCAGCAAGCTTAACAGTTTCTCTCTCTCCTTTCAGCCCTAGTGGTTGAATCATCAAATCGAAGAGCTTGTAATAAGAAGAAAAATCTATTATAGCTAAACGTTGCACGAAATATCACCATTCGAGTACCGTCGCTCATATCCTATTGAATAAAATGAGTCAAAAGAAATATATTACCGACTAAAAGAAATAACTCGCGGGCGGCATGGAGTACCGCTTGGGTGACGTTTCGACTTGACGCGACGAAAACCAACTGATTAGGAGTGATAAAAATCGACGGTACACATGGTCAGGTAGTTGCTTGACACATACCTAGGTGCTATTTAGCGGGAATGTTACGCGTTAGCGGTTTATTAGAATCCTTAGAAAGTAGCGGCATGGAGTACCGCTCCGCGCGTGCCAGAGGGTTAAATAGATTTTTTGCAGAAACATACCTTGGCTCACGGAGGGAAATTTTCCCGTTGTTTTCAGATTTTCCCCGATTCTACCAGAAAATAACCATTTCCACTATTGGAAGTGGGTTAGAATTTCGATGAGTGAGTCAGTGGTTAACTTTGGTTCAACTTATCTCATGTAAAGTATATATGAAAGATAGGCGCCTGATGTTAGACTTTCTCTAAATGTAGAGAACCGCATCACTTTAGCACGTTCCTTTATGGAGTTACACTGGAGAGCGCAAGAGTTGAACAATTTCTTCAGCCATTTGTAGTTTGTAGGGATTTTCTTACCTAAAAGTAATATGGTCATGTTAAATTTTGAGTTACTAACTATATTATTTTGCAGGTATCAGACGGTATAATCGCGCCAGACTACACTGAGGAGGCGTTGGTTCTTCTGCGGAAGAAGAAAGGAGGTGCCTACTGCGTGCTCCAGGTAGATGCAAACTACAGCCCAGGGCCTGTGGAGAGGAAGGTCCTCTTCGGACTTACCTTGGAACAGAAGAGGAACGATGCTCCCATTGACAGCAGCCTCTTCAACAATTTGGTCACCAAGAATAAACAGGTGAGTCGTAACTTTCCAAGAAAAGCCGAAAGATTTATGTACGAGTATTCTGGAAGGAGAGCAGAGTTGGTATTTTTTCTCTCTAAGCTATGATAAAATAATTAGGGGTTTTTCCTTGTTACTAATTGCCGAATACATTCTTGCGATCTGTGTCGATGCTGTGGAAAAACAAAGAACTTGTCTTACATATTGTTTAATTGCACACAAAATATAATAATAATAATAAATTTATTTCCGTTAACCCAACACATGGTAATAGGATACGTCTAAAGAAATTATACATTAAGATAGCTTATAAATTAGATTTATAACTACTTGAGTCTAACACATCTATGATTAGTAGTAATAACAAAACTATTAAAAAAAGTAAAATGAAATTAATACAAATTGAATAAATAAATACTTAAAAATATATGAGTATATAAAAACAATTAATACATAGGTACATTTATAATAAGTAGACATATTTTTCAATTTAATAAAAATTAAGATAACTATTTTTCAAAAAACTCTTCCGAAGTGTCTTTATCCCAAAGATGTTTCGGGACGTTCTTACGTCCCTTCATCAGGTCCCAATGTGTGAGATATAGAAAAGAAAAAGAAAACAATGTAACTATAACAATATATAAAAAAATAAAATAAATAAATTAATCAATTATAAATGAATAAATAAAACAATAACGTACATTCGACTGACCTTTAAGGTGTGGAGTAACTCTATAGTGTACTGATTTCGGCTTTCGACATCCTCAGCACAATGCTCAACTGTAACAAGTTTGCTAGGTTGGTATATTTATACAATTGTGAGATTACCTGAGGCTGTGACTCTCCAAGCCCAACAGAAACCCCACAAAGGAGGGAAGTTCTGCAGACAACGGAAAAAGTTACTAAAAATATGAACTTGAAATTTAAAAATATATAATGTAGGAGTGTGATACAAAGTCGGTGAATCACTCGCATTGTACTTCTCCTGAACGAATTAATCAATTAACTTTTCGCTCCCTACCCTAAACCAATTGGGCTAATATTAAACAGTTGACCTACATTGAGGCTCCTAAATCCTCATACTAAATTTTGTGCCGATACGTTCATTACATCGACTGTTATTAGAGTTTTTGAGTTGAGCCCTTTCGCCGATTTAGCTGAAAATCGATAGGTGTTTTTCTTATGGGATTTTAGTCGTATATAATATATATTATATAAGATTTTGTGTCGATACATTCATTCTATAGGGAGTTAGTGTTATTGTTTACAGTTTTTTTTCATATTTGGAATCTAGAGGTCGTAAAACATGAAATTCCGTTGAAAACTCCGCATTTTTGTACCGATTACATAACTTCTTCTATACTTCGTATAGCAACGGAAGTTAAAAATAATGGCATTATGATATAATATCGTAGTAATACGAGAGAAAACAATATGAAAATAAAATAAATAACCGTGTTTTTTTTTAACCCCAGATAAAAAAATCAAAGCAATTCGTATCTTTATGGGGTTCTGCATATCATTATGGAAGATAAAATATTGAAATAAAACATATCTATAAAACAATTAATGAATATTAACACTAATTGAACTTCACGGACTCAGGATCGAGTAAGTTTTTTATCTGGGAGGCGAAAAGACCTTGAACACTTCGGATGGGAATTTAGGCAATGGTCCCGAGCCTATACGATGTCAGGTACTCGTTAAAGACCCTTATCCTAGGTGAATGAACCTGGATAGCCAACAATTAGGATTTCCACAGAGAGTAGAGCTTATGTCGACCAGTGCGACGAAAGAGCTCTCTGGTAGTTGGCAATATGACCTCGTAGTTGTAGCACTGACAGACATGATCGCGATAATAGTCAAAACATATTCAGGAGACCTTGAAACATGGAATTCCGTCCACGTACATTTCAATTAGTAAAACTCGATCTCGGATTTTCGCACGATTACAATTCTTTCCTCCATTAAAATATTATTTATTTGTTATTCTAGCTTGCTGAGAGTGGAGTGAGAGACTTGATAGTTGCAATGATCGCCCTCAAGTACACGCAGAGTAACTCTGTCTGCTACGCTAAGGATGGCCAGGTGATCGGCATTGGAGCAGGTCAGCAGAGCAGGATCCACTGCACCAGACTGGCTGGGGACAAGGCGGACAACTGGTCAGTCTGCTTATCTATACGATATTACCGCCCCACTCACCGGACATTGCACTCTCCCTAATTGGGGAAGTATCGATATTTGCTGCCTTTCCAGTTAACTAAATTTTAACGGCTAATTAACAGTGTCGAAAGATTCGTCAATTTTCGGCCTTGTGGGAGTTTTAATAGGTTTTCAATAAACAATTTATCTCTCAATTTTTTTTTCACTTTTCCATAAATTTATAAACATAGAAAAATAATTAGCATACCAAGTAAAACTAGAATATATTTACTATCCAGATTTCATCTTCTTTTAAGGAACACTACGTATTTCGATGGTGAGGATAATGCTAATGCGCCCACCCAACTCTGATAGTTTCACTTGGAAGCGACTTTGTATGAGAAAGTTGTCAATGAATCACCGACAATGTACTTCCCCAGTGCGAAATAACTCTTCCTCTAAACCAATCGACTAACTTGTCACTGGACATCCCAGGTACTTTCAGGTCACGGCGACTTCAACTCGAAACTTTTCTTCTTCAAGAGGAAGGATAGCCCGAACTGTTCGTGTGGCGGCATCGAGACTGCAGAACATTTGCTTCTTGATTGTCCGCTGTACGACAGGGCTAGGGTGGAGTTGATCCGCGCGACAGGGTCGTATCTGGAATTGACCCTGCCGGAGTTGATGACGGAGTCGAACGGTCGGTTTGTCACCTCCTGGCGGGAACAAAAAAAGGCCTTTTGACCCTGCGCCGGGGTCGATTGACGGGCCAGACCCGAGTTCGACCCCCGGCTACTGCGATGTAGAAGCAGCCCCACTCCACTGATCTTGAGCTCTCTCGGCGCCAACAGGCAACCGCAATACAGGGGGTCTGGGAGCGCCAGTCTGTCCCGCAAGGGACCAGAGGCAGTCGCCCCCAGACATCCATAGCAACAAAAATGTTAATTGTATATAAACCGGGTCGGGTGATTTGCCGGAGCACCCGTTAATAAAAAAAAAAAAAAAACTAACTTGAAAATGGATAGTTGTCGTACTCGAGGTTTTTTGAACCCTCAGATATAATTTCGATAATTAATAAACAGACGTAGAGAATTTTTTTTTTTTTCATTTTTGGAAATAGGGGCTTGAAAAACATAAAATTCTGGCGAAAACTCAACATCGAATTACTATAAATCTACCAATGCCAACATTCTACTTCTACTTTATTTATAGGACCAATACTGAATTTAATGAATTCCTTGTAAATGTTTGAGCTATTATTTTAAAATGTTATGTTTTGAACTCTTGAGGAGCGCCCCTGTAAGGCCGCCCTCTTGCCTTCCCTAATTCCGACGCCCTTTTTAACAATGAAACCATTGTTAATGCAATGTTCTCATCCATTGTTAAACATGTATTCTTCTAACCTGTATTATACTGAGTACTTATTGTCTCTGTTTGAAGGTGGCTAAGACAACATCCCCGAGTATTGAGTATGAAGTTCAAGAAAGGAGTGACCAGAGCTGAAATATCTAACGCCATTGACAACTACGTTAACGGATCATTAGGTAAGTATTATAATAATTATTGTAGTCAAGCCATGATTCTAATAATAAGGCGTTCATCTCTCAAATATTCATTAAATTGTGTATTTATAAATTTCTGTGAAAAATAGCTTCTATTGTGAAAATATCATTCAGGGCTTATCGGAAACTCTTAATACAATTTTTTTATAGAGTAGACCCCAAGAAATAATTTAATTTTTCGAAAACGAACTGTTAGTTTTTATCCCAAAATGAAATAGTTGTTGAGTATGATAAATAAGATTTCTTGTCAATTCTAAATCGTGTGTTTAAAACCCATGTCCTCAAACAATAGACCGTATAGACTCCAATATATACGTATATAACCAATAGACTCCTCTCACATACAAACTCCAGTTACGGCCAATGCTGAAACTCTTCAAGTGATCCAAACAAATCCCTTAGAATGGTCGGTGGCTACTTATGGGTCATCTCCATTTTTTCAAATCGATGAACACTTAGAAATAGATCATCTACTGGACTACATAGCCATACTTAGTACATTTTTTTTTTTTTTTAATGTTTAACAAACGAGAACGATTTTGTTAAAAACAACAAAAACTCATGGTGGAAAAATAAAAAAATAACTTTATACCTAAACTTCATTTATGTTCAACTCGTTTTGATAATAATTGTTTTGTTATATATATTTTCATAAGGGTAGTTATTAATAACCTTATTGTTCAAAATTGTCATTACTAATCGTATTCGAAATAATAAACTTTCTTGTTCTTCTTCTTATTGTTGTAAATGAATGAAAAATTAATATAAAACTATTAATCGAAATTGAAACGTGTAAAGAGTAAAGAAACAACAGTATCTGGGAAGGATTACACGTGAAGTGGTCCACTCCACTACCAGTTTTTAAAAAATTTCTTTCCAGTAAAATCAAACATCTCAAGTTTCCCAGATTTTTTTTTTAAATTGGCAAATTTATCTTCATTAGAAATCAATTATAAATATTTTATGATGATTATGTATGTATTTTTAAATAAAGTTTCACGTAGAAATGTAAATAAAAACTATTTATATATTAATTACTAACTATAGAAAGAATCCTTAGTGTAAAATCAACATCTCTATCGTTGAGATAGTTAAGAAACCAGGTTTTTTGAAACGGACTATAAAATGTGTGACCATTTCGAGCGGGCGCTCTCGGGAGTTTTTATAACATGTTTACAGTTGAACTATATTATTTACCTACCTACTTTGTATCCTAGGTAAGGACATGGACATAAAGGAGTGGGAATGTCGCTATGAGGAGGTGCCGCCTCCCCTCACAGAGGAGGAGAAGAAGGACTGGATCAACAAGTTGTCTGGAGTCAGCCTCGCCTCTGACGCCTTCTTCCCCTTCAGTGACAACATCAACCGGGCCATTCTTGTAATTTCTTTTTTTTTTTTTTAATTTCTTCAATAATTTATACGTGTAAAATAACCATAAAGAGGGTGTCCAGCAACCGGGAATCATCAGGGAAATTTTAATTTAAAAAAAAAAAAAAAAAAACTTTTGAGTACATTAAAAAAAGTCCTCATAGTTATATGTAAACACATAGTATGTGGACGCGCAAGATGCTGAGATCCCCCCCAACTCATTTTTTCGAACTCATTTGCGAGCTGTTATTTAAAAAAAATGTAAGTCATAAATAAATTAAGAATGAGCCTAATTTCGTGGTACCCCCCTCAAGCCTCCATTGTTGCGGGAGATCGTTATCGTGTATGGATTGTTGCTGTCTTCTTGCTGCAGTCTGTAGATAGTTCTGGGTCCGGCTTTTTATTTCCACTTTTCCACTCCCGATTTTCCAGTCACAGTCTCACTGATGAAAAATAATGTGTAATAAACTAGTTATATACAATTGTAAACTATTATGTAATTATTTTAGTCCACTTAATTACATTAATTGTTTTAAATAACAATTACGTCAATTCAAGGTCAGTCGTCGCAGGATAATTGTAGAATCAGCCTTTTTACAAAAAGCCGTCTTTTTTTTTTTTTTAAAAACGAGTCTATCTCAATTAGGCTGAATAAGTTAGCCTTTTTACAAAAAGGCGAAAGCATTTCAGCATTTTTGTAATCAACAGTTAATTCTACAAATAGACTGAATTGTAGGTACTAGCCGTCTTGTAAAACGCCTGAATCTTCCAGCCTACATGTAAACCACATTAAACAAAGCAAATGAACATAAAGTGTACATTATTAAAAAAAAGTCTTTATTGAACAAAATAGAAATATTTTCATGAATATAAAATACAAAATATACAAAAATATGTAAGTCTTTATCGAAAGATATAATAAACATAAAATTCATTACGTACATTATTTGTTGTTTTTTAAAGTACAAAATACATATACAAAAAAAAATGGTAAATTGGTTATGTAGGTATCTATTATATACAATTATATATATACAATAGCTTCCAAAACGTTTGGATACTTCTTAATTAAAAACATCTTTAACAATATGTTTGTATCTATTTCAGAGTGGTGTTGCCTACATCGGGGCCCCGTCCGGGTCGAACAACGATGCGGATGTTGTAGCAACTTGCGACAAACACAACATTGTCATGGCTCACACCAATCTCCGCCTCTTCCACCACTAACTTCAAAAATTTCATTTCAAAGTTATTATCATTTTCATATCTGACTTTTTTCAAGGTTAAATCTCATGTGTAGACTTTTTCAAGTTCGTTTTCAAGTAAATCTCGTATATGGGACAGTCTTGGGTCCAGATAACACATTAAAACTACAACAAAAAAATGAATTGTTAAAATATTGTGTATTTCGTAGCTATTTTGTAAAATAGACAATATGTATTTAATATATATATGTATTTTATTAAGTGTATTACAATATCTTTACAAAAGAGTTAAATATGAATACTACAACTCGTAAATAACAACATTAAAATGAGCAGATGGGATGAACATTAGAAATCAACACAAAAAAGCTCGGCACTTCACTGTTGTTAAACACATTGAATATAGAGCACAAAACATGTGATGTTCATTACTCGTTTGCACAAAAGTCCACACAATATCCAAACTTATCTGAATTTAGCTCGTAATTTCAGGGAACATTGATACAATGTCCACCTTGCTTAACATCACATAATTGTCGCATCACACCTTATATTGTCTCGATTGTCAGCCCATCTCAGCGGATCTCCATTAAAATTGCCAAATAAATTCTATTATCTTCTTTAAAGGACAATTTTTTTTTTTTTTATCATTGTTCAAGTTAATTTTTTCAATCCCAAATTCAGATAGGGCCTTCATCAGATTGAAACGGATTTTATATAAAAAATAATATATGTATAATGTTATCGAAAAAAAACAGTAATTGTATTTAAGTTTCAAGGATTAAGAGTGGTTGGCCTCACATTCTTACCAAGTCATGCATGCGTGGCCGTAGTTTGGCCGAAAACACCAAGTTTTGTAATACTAAGTCTATTTTCTATGTTATATTTATGTCGGTTAGGCAGCTATGTGAATATAAAAATTCGAAAGGGAATATTAACTTAAAAGTTATAAAAGAAGAATATAATTATATTATTGTGTGTATGCCATCATTTATATATTTTTTAAACATTTTGTATGTTTCTATAATTGTTATTAAGATTTATTTAGTATATTAATGAATGTTATGCGTCGTACGTTATTATTTTGTTATTACAATTTATAATAAAATGTTAAAAATTTATAAATAAATGAAAATTTTGCATTATTGACTGATAAATTTTTATTGTGTTAAAACTCAATCTTGTATGTCACAAAAAATCAAAAATATGAATTCATTTTTTGAAATTCAAAACGAGCTGGAAAAAGAGTTATAAAAAGGTGGAAAATTTCAATTACGCTGACAGAAAATTCAACTATTTGGAATCAAAAGACTACCATTCATGCGATCTCAACTTCGCCTCAATCACAAACTGGTTTTCTACAAGATCGTTATCAGACCTATCTGGACATATAGCGTTCAGCGCTGAGGTTCTAAGTCGTTTCACAACAAAATAATTCAATCCATTCTCAATAAATTGTTCGAACAGTCACTCGATGAACCTTTCAAACAAAGCGGACTAGTAGTTTCTTTATAACTACATTTCAGCAGTAAAATAAGCGGATTAGTCCTAACTTTTGACTACCCTAAATTTTCATTCACCTAGGAAAGAGTCTTTAACGTACTTCATATTTAACAGGCGGGACGATTAACGTCCCATCCGAAGGAAGGCTTGCTAAAGTTTTTTCTCAGATAAAATAAACTAAGAGCCTCGGCCGGGTTTTGAACCCGCGATCTTGAGCTCAGTAAGCAAGAAGATAAAGATTGTTCATTTTCGCCCTTGGTTGGGCAATATTTGTCTCAATACAAGATTGGACGGCAAAAATCGGATATAATCAATTGATTATTTATTAATAGTCTGATTAGTCTGTCTTATAATAAAAATACTTCAGATACAAAATAGTTTGAGAGCTGCTATTTGGTTATTTTTCTTTATCAAGTACATAGTACCATTACTAACAAACAGCTTCAGAAGCAGACAAACCGTAATCGATTATATAAGTAGTATTAATTTTCACCGCGCAATACCAGAACCTGTCAAGGAATCATCTCATTCTATCAAATAGTACATCTCACGGGTAGATGCCAGCAACAGTCAAATCGGACTAATAGTATCTTTTTTTCACCGCGCAATACCAGCTCCTGTCAGGGAAACAGGTCATTTATATTAAATAGTACAATATCCTATGGCTAGATGTCAGCAGCAGACATCGCAAACTAATATGTATTATTTTCTACCGCGAAATGACACCAGTCAAGGAAACAGTATCATTCTCTTAAATGGTACTAATCTCAGTAACCGAACCGCTTTGACTGTCAGCCGTGGACCATAGTACTATTTAATGAAATGGGATGTTCGCCTAGACAGATGCTAGCATTTCGCGGCAAAAAATCGTACTACTGCTTATCTTCCAATTTTTTCCCCGCCGAATCTTGGAGTGAAGAGAAATATTGACGAATAGGGCGAAAATGAACAACCTTTAATAACCTAAAATGATCAAGTACCTTTGTCAAAATGATAAAAATTGAAATTCTTACTGGTACGGTTTTATATATCTAGATGCAGACATTTTAAAATACACTGCTCAACATTCGAAGTGGAACACATAAAAATTCGATAGCAAACCTCGTTTTTTGTCATTTTATCGAAGCTTGAACCAATGTGAGCGTTCATATGTTGTAACACGAGGCCTCTTGAGTGAGAAAACAAAGAAAAATTGGAAAAATTCTACCTTTGTATCTTAGCAGTGTGAAAGAATGTAAGTGCGTGGACTTTTACCCTGTTGGTGTCCTGTTGTTATTTGGCGGATTAAGTCATATTGTATCATGGAACTTCTTATCTTTTGAACAGTAATGTTTTCATCAGTGGATTAACAGTTTCTGAGTTGTTCTGAGCAGTGAACCTGTTCATAATGAACCGTTTAAGTTACGATTCCCTTAATCAAGCGATGGGGATGCTAAACATCGGTGAATCCATGCGTGCAGTCGCAAATAGCTTCAATGTGTGTGCTAGTGTGATCCATCGAGCTAGGACAAGATTCCTGGATACTGATAGTGTGCGATACAGGCATGGGGGAGGGGGTGGGCGGGTAACATCAGTAACTCAAGACAAATTTTTAGTAACGCAAGCTGGTAGAAGGCGTACTGTTACAGCCAGAATCCTTCAAGCTGAGCTTAGACGTGCGACAGGTACATTGATTTAATGCAGACAATACGCAGGAGACGAGCGCATTTTGAGGTCCATTTTGACTGCTGCTGACATCTAGCCGTTACATGCAGAACTATTTATTAGCATGAGATGTGGGCCTTGACAGGTGCTGGCCTAAGGCGGAGGGAAATAGTACTATTAGTCTAATTTGACTGCTGCTGACATCTAGCCGTGAGATGCAGAACTATTTATGAGAATGAGATGTATGCCTTGATACGTGCTGACATAGCGCGGTAAAAATAAATACTACTTACAAAAAATAATAATAATAAAAAAAAAAAATACGGCTTGATCATCTTCCGACGCCGTTAGGTAGTTATTATAACTCATGCCCAGGCTTTAAGTACAAGGTCATATCGCCTACTACCAGAGCGGATAAGAAAAACGTATTTAAAAAAAAAATATTGCAGTGTCCGCCGCTGAAGCAGATATTAGTTGGGTTGTGTGTCGTTGAAGGACAGGTATCAGGCCTCTCGCAAAGGCAATTTCTTTAAGTCGATTCAACCCCATGTAGGAACCAGGCCGTGGTTTAGGGACAAAGCAACATCTAAATTTGAGTGTAAGACCATATGCCGTTTAAGAAGCAACCACGGACTGTGCAATGCCTACCTGAATAGGATTGGTCTGAGTGAGAGTTCTAGCTGCCGCCACTGCGGGGGCTACGAGGATCTGGAGCATATAGTGATGCAGTGTCCACATTACAGTGCAGAAAGAGATCTCCTTATGGAGAACCTAGAGAGAACAGTTGCAGCTCCTCGAACATACCTGGCTATTTTATCTGCTTGCAACAGCCCTCTTGTCAGAGAGGCGCTGTTAACTTTTTAAAATTATGCTGGCCGCAGGGTCTGAACTTCATATGTCACTAGCTATGTATATGTTTTTGTGGCCCTTCGGTCTATCGTGCGCCGGTTGGCTGCGCGGTGGGTGGGTTGGGGTGCCGGATTCGGCTGGGGCTCCTCGGGGTTTCGGGTCGGTCGGGCACACATGGAAAACGGTGTACTGTATTGGTAACAACGGTATGAGTGATGGTCACTGGGGCGGGATTAAGTTCCCTCAAAACCTGAATCAGTGTATGAATGATGGTCACTGGCGCGGGATTAAGTTCCCTCAAAAGTTGAATCAGTGTATGAGTGATGGTCACTGGCGCGGGATTAAGTTCCCTCAAAACCTGAATGGAGTTATGTTACCCAAGTTGGAAAGTGATGGTTTTGTATTTCGGGGTTGTGTGCTCGACGGGTTTGGGACCCTGGTGGGTCGCGGCCGGTTCGGTGCCTCCGCTCCTCTGCTGTGTGGTCTTCTGGCGTCCTGCTCGCCTTCATGACTGTGTTGTGTGGTGGCCCCATTCCTCTTCAGGGGCATTGCGCGTCCGTATCTTGCTTCTTTACAAAATTATTGCTATAAATTTCAGCTTTTTCTCATAATTGTTCTTCTTTAATTGCTTTGTCCTTAAGGAACCTGTGAAAAATTTTCCAAAATGATCATCGTGGTAGCTGGCCAATATGCCTCAGCATAAGGCCATAACTGAGAAAAAAAAAAAAGGGACTTTGAAAATTGTAACATTATGGTACTGTTGATGAATTGAATAGGATTCGAATGAGAGATATTAGGAGAAAAAGTCAGACAACGCCTGGAATTACTGCTAGTATTAAAATAATTATATGATTAGATTTCTTATCTTGAGTTTTTTATTTTTTTTTATTACCTTCCTATCAATGTTCAACTTTATTTATATGGATTAATATTAGTGAAGTGATATGATTTCTCTATAACATTATCATTCTTGATAAACAATGAATAGTTACCTATTCTAAAACTGAAATACTTTTTTTTACAGTGTGACCAACGAGCCTCATAATGAAACAATGTTTTTCCAATTTAATTTTTTCTCTCGGAGAATAAAATACTTTTCGGTTTCCCCTAATGTTTTCCCGAGTATCGAAACTAGAGCACTAGAATTCTAATTCCTTAGAAAAACATAACAAAGCGGACAAAGAATGCTATTACTATTTTTTTTTAAGTCGATATGTTTTAAAACAATCGATTCTTCTTATTCCATATTTTTATTTCAGGGTCACTACCGGTAAATTGATTGATGCTTGGTTGTTTACTGTTCTTATTTATTTAACCACGACATATTTTATTTACCCATTTTGTATTTTATTATTCTTTTTGGGGCATACTCATGGTTAATCTAAGTTCGAATGGTATCAACTTGAACTAGTTATTGTTTGAACTATCGCAAACATGAGTAAGTTTTTCTCTATTTATTATTTGTTTATAAATTATTATGAACTACTATTTAGTTTATTAATATATATATATTTTTTATTTCACCGGACTAAAATGTATCCTACAAACACAGTTTATTTTCCAGTGGAAAGAGATCCAACAAAAAGAAAGGTTAAGCCTGCAGCTGCTTTGTTTGAATTTGAAGATTTAGGTGAAGAAAGCTCAGATGATAGCGATTTTCGTATAGAAGATCATGCCGACGAATCAGATGACGATTCTATTGATTCTAATGATGTCGGACCTATTTCAGGTTGGAATGTTTTCACTTTTCTTGGTTTATACCAATTACAACGGCTATAATATTTTGATTTATTGCATTTATTTAAAATTTACTTTATTTCAGACGTTGGCGAAGATGCGGATTCTGCCTCCTCCACCAGTGATTTTGGCGATGCCACAAGTGACCAAAAGTCGAATGATTGTTCGGTGATTCTCTCAGGAGAGAGCCACAATGCAAAAAAGGTTAGTTATATTCAGTACTTGTAAAATTTCTTTGGTCATGACCCACGTTCTAGAAAATAATTTGTTTTTTTATTTTCGTACAGTAGGTATATATTTTTGGTGAGTCAAAGAATGAAGAATATTATATACAAAACCATCTTTAAATGATACCCAAAGCTTGTAGGTATGGATTTAACGTAAAAAAAGCAAAGAAATCCTGAAAATAATCCATTATTTGAAAGAACGCTGTTGAAATTCCAAAATATTTTAGGATTCCCTTACATATGCAGTTTTGAAAACTTATTTTTAAGAAAATTGTAATTATTTGAAACTATATTCCACAGAAATGAATAAATGTTCTTTTTTTTTTTTGTTTAAATTGTAGATGGTTTATCATTCAATATCCATTTATTCACTTTAAGCCTAAATTTCCAATGCTAACAAAATCATTTTTGGGGAATGCGTTGAGTGTAAATAATGATGAGTTGATTTTTTATTGTTTAGATGGGAACAGTTTGAAAATTAAAATATGACATTAGCATTTTTTAAATTGTGCACTAAATATTGTGGTGACTTCCGGGACAATTTGAACAAATTCATAAGCACATACATTTCAGTGTTTGTAACAATGTACGCTAGCTGACCATATTAATCTTTTTACGATAAAAGGTATTATTAAATAAAAATTACTTTTCAATGTACATGAATCTGTTGAATTATATTTTAAGAATTGAAACAGTGATAGTCAAAAACTATTTTATTATTAAATTTACATACATATATGTACATATATGAGCTTAAAAAAAATAAACATTGAAATGTAAGGAATATAAGTACATATATATATATATATATTATATAATATAATATATATATATTAAGATTGACTTAATATTAGACGAGGCTTAAATGTGTTCCATGAAATTTTCAGGAATGTGAAGGTTTGTTGAATCTTCTCACTCATGTCCAAGTCCTGTTTTATTATTATTATCTTGAATTCGTGAAAATGCCTGAATTGAACAAACAAATATATATTTGTTTTATTTTCAGTTTGACCCCAGAGACTCTTTGAATATTCTAATCTGCAGCGTATGTCTTAGCGATAGAAACGACGCAACAAATGAAATAATTGAGTGCGACAATTGTGGTGTCATGGTTCATGAGGGTAAGTTGTTTTTGTCAATGATTATTATTGATCAAGGTTTCTTTAACAGCTCCCAAGGTATTGTTAACACCTCAGAACCTGTTCTGTTTCCACATATGTATGTAGTGTGATTGTAATGTTTATTCCATATATCGTAAAGCGTAGTTAGTATATATTATCACTATTTGGTAATTTTATCTATTTATTTTGTTATAATTTATATTTATATCTTCATTGTTATTTATTTAGTTTTAAAACTTAATTAAAGAAATAGGGAACCGTATCCTTTATACTTTTACCATATTATTGCAGAAGTGTTTCACACAAAATTAAAAAGAACAATGGTTCAAGGGCGCCGATAGCTCAACGGTATGCGTGCTTGCTTACTGAGCTCAAGATCGCGGGTTCGTCCTTCAGATGGATCGTTAAGCGATGGTCCCGAGCCTGTACGATGTCAGGTACTCGTTTAAGTCCCCTACCCTAGGCGAATGAAAATATAGGGTGGGCAAAATTTAAGACTCTCTTAGTAGAGTCGGGTTCATGTCCACCAGAGCGATGCAAGATTCATAATAACTAATAATCAAACCTGTGATCTGGCGTGCCATTGACGTAGGAGAAGCTATATTTCAGAACGGTAAGAATTACATAATAAATGTGAATTAATAAATACTATATTGTAATAATATTGTCTTGAGCGAATTTTCCTTTTTAATTGTGTTTTTAAAATTATAAAAGTGTGCTATAACTTTTTTGTTTCTTTTGAGTGTAGTGTGCGCAAGGGTTTTCTTTTTTTTTAATCTAACCTAAAACTATTTTATTCTAAATTGTTTTAACTATGTACAATTATTATTTTGCTATGTTCACTACTGTACAGGTTGCTACGGAGTACAAGACTCGGATAGTGTCTGCAGCACGGACTCCCCCTGTCCCACCACCCCCTGGTTCTGCGACTCCTGCAAGGCGGGCCTGGACACCCCTCACTGCGAACTTTGTCCTAATCCAGGTGAAACTCAATGATTTTCTTTTTATTTCCTCAGCTATAGATTCAACGTTGCGTTTTCACCGGAATTACATGTTTTTCGAATGATTTCCAAAAGTGAAAAGAATGAAAAACATTCTCTGTCTGTTTATTTGTGTCTATGAATATGATTACACCTAATAGAATAAATATGTCGATACGAACTTTGTATGAGTATCCAGAACCCTGTAAGGATGACATTTATTGATTTTCAGCCGTATCGGCCAAATAAAAGGGGTATGGGAAGACCATCAACTCTAAAATCCTAATAACTGTCGATGTAATGAATATATCGACATGAAATTTTATATGAGTATTTGGAAATCCCTGAGTAAGGGTTAAGGGTATAAGTAAAACACATTGATTTATTTCAAATCGATGGATTGATTTCAGAAGGGAATCGATAACTGAGACAATTAATTCGCGCTGGGGAAATTGCCGGTGATTCACAGGTATTTTTTGGTGTTCTTTCTCATAGTCATCATCCGTTATCTTTCCGCGAAAGGTATGTTTTTTTATAAAATATGTTACTTGACTGCATAAGAAACTATAAACGGCGCGATAAGAACGAAGATAACATCATGCAATTTAGTCACTTATCTCTGTAGAAAAGATTGGCGGACATATAACGGAATTAATCTCCCAGACCCTCCTCATCCTTGGCAACCCCCACGTTCTAAACAGGTTTACCCTTTCATTTTTACGAACAGCAACTTTTTTTAAAATATTTTTGTCGTTTGAATAGGTAGTTTTTTTACTCACTCTAACTGTTAATATTTTCCATCGGAAGAAATTTGATTTGCGGTCGTAAAGCATATTTACAGCCCAGAACAATGAATAAAACATATTATCTTAAATTTTCTCACAGATCAAACTTGTGAAAATGACGTTTTTAAAACGTTTTGTTTTCAGATATTATCCATGGAAAGTTTGTTATTGTGACTCATACCCGGGCTTTTTAATTTCGATGTCATGCGCCTACTTCCAGAGCGCTCTTTCTTCTCTGGTGGGCATGAGCCCGACTCTACTATGAGAGTCCTTAATTTTCCCTACCCAGATTTATTCACCTAGGGGTCTTTAACGAGTACCTGACATCGTACAGGTACAGGACCATCGCTTAACGTTCCGTCCGAAGGACGACGTGCTCCCAGATAAAAACATAAGAGCCTCGGCTGGGTTTCGAACCCGCGATCGTGAGCTCAGTAAGCGAGCACGCATGCCACTGAGCTACCGGTCCCCTAGCTATGAGAGTACCCTGATGCTCTCTATAGATAAATAAATAAAACCAAGTTCTTTTTTGAAGAACTGTGTATTCTATTTAAAAAAAATCTATACATCAACTACCGGTTTCGGTATTTCACCATCGTCAGGTTTAGTTGCGTGTGTCTCAGTTTATAACTAAAATTGACGATGGTGAATGCCGAAGCTAGTTTAAGAACAAGTTAATTAGTGGTATGGCGTGCTAACCGCTGCCACCCTCTTCATGTTGCCTCACTATTCAACTGTTGTTCTGTTTCCAGGAGGTATCTTCAAAGAGACTGACGTCGGCAAGTGGGTTCATCTCGTCTGTGCCCTCTACATGCCTGGGGTTGCCTTCGCCGAGGTGGACAAGCTGCAGTCAGTCACTCTGTTTGAAATGGCCTACTCCAAGTGGGGTGCAAAGTCCTGCTCCCTCTGTCCTGATCAGCGGTTTGCTCGAACTGGGGTCTGTGTTGGCTGCGATGCTGGCATGTGTAAGACCTACTTTCATGTCACCTGGTAAGTTTTATCTGTCTAAAACTGTCATTTAGATATGGATACTATATGTAGCTTTCTTTGGTTGAAGCAAGAAACAAATTTACTTTAGTACTTCGTAGACTGTTTTTCCTCCCAACACTAAAGTAGTGATTGGGCACCATGGAGAGGAAACCGTTAGAAAAATCTACCTGAAATTATATGTTTTTAAACATTTTCACAGTTAGACTTTTCCATTATGGCAGTAGGATTTGCTTCCTCCGTGGGGTTTCTTTTGGGATTGGAGGGTCGCAGCCTCAGGTAATCTCAGAGTTGTATGATTGTAGCAAGCTAGCAAAACACAAATGTTACGTTGAACTTTATGCTATGATGATGTAAGCAGAAACCGGTAAACGTATATATTTATAGTTAATAAGAACGTTTTCATTTATATTGTTATATATATATATATATATATATATATATATATATATATATATATATATATATATATATATATATATATATATATATTGTGGAATTATGCAATATATATCAGTGCCGTTTTAAGACTTCATACGGGGGCCCTTGAATTATTTTTTCAATATTATACTCTATTTTTAATAATTTATATAATACACCAGAACATTCTAGAATTTTATAAAAATTCATGGAATTGCAAGAAGTTTCTAGAAAAATCCGATAGAACATCGTTAAAATCTAGAATCTACATAAAGTTTCCAGAAAAATCCAGTAACTCATCCACAATTCGAATAGAACTTTCTAGAAACTCATAGAAAGCTATCGAACTTTCCAGAAAAACCAATAGAAATTTCTAGAATAAAGGGTATACATATTCAACGGTTTGACCCAAAACGCATCTCTCCCAATACAACCAAAACGTTTAGAAAATTAAAAACTTTTTTTTTTATTTTAGTTTTTTTCATATTCGATAATTGCATTTGTATCTACGATTTCATTTCAAATAATTTTGTGCTATAAAATTTTTTGATAATATACAATTATGGTCGTATTAACGTTTTATTATATATGACAGATGACGTTAACATAATAATTTTTTAAGTATGTATATTTATATTATTGATTAGTTTTGTTAAAAAGTAAGGATGTATGGCAATATTTAATTGAGTCTTGCATCTCGGCACCTGAAATGGGTAGTTCCGAAACGTCTACTTACGTGTATATTGACTTTTGGGAGGTCTGATGTGACTCGAGTTATCGAGTTGCATCAAGCCACTCAGCTTGGTACAGATCAGTTCAATGTTGCATCAGCTATATCAAGCATCTACCTGTTGGTAAACCACCATAAGATATTTAATTTTATTTGTGACAATAAATAGTTATTAATTATTATTATTAAAAAAAAAAGAGAAGAACGTCATTAATAAGTCAGATCACACTTTTAAGGATATCGTAGGTAGAATAAAACATTAACTCCGTAGAAATCTTCCTTTGTTCAAAATATGTTTTTTCAAATGTTATAAAAATGATGTGCCGATATTATGTACATAATATCTATCAATTAATTATTTATACTGAATAGATAAATGGATCGTTATTGGAAGGTTTTCGTTACGTTCATTGTCGACAGAGAACCTTTTTTTTTCTTCTTTAAACTAATAGGCGAGTTGAATAGTACCTTATTAACCTAATAAGTTAATCTATCCAAACCCAAATATTTATTTATCTTCCCCAGCTTATAATAGGGAGATTTATGTAATTGGTCAAACATGTCTATGATTCTATGTAACTTGTTCTACCGACAGAATGAAATTTTCAGAGTTCAGAAATATATACAATTTTGTTACAATATATATATATATATATAAAGATGTAAACTCTGCTGCTCCCTAGTGACGGCGCTAGGAACGACTTTAGTGACAGCTGTAAGAAGAGGATATAGTTTGTTGACTTGTAATTTAATTTGTAAGTCTGTTTTAAAGATTTTATTATTCGAAGAATAATTAAATTACAAGTTAACAAACTATATTCTCTTCTTACAGCTGTCACTAAAGTCGTTCCTAGCGCCGTCACTAGGGAGCAGGAGAATTTACATCTTTACATATATTTCTCCAATTTTTTCATGGCAAAACAATGGTTTTAATTTCAATATACTTGTCTATAATGTTAGCCTGTTTTCTTGTCCCTCTCATGTCAGCGGTCAGAGGGCGGGACTTCTTGCAGAAGCCCACTCAGAGGAAGTGGACCAGGCTGATCCCTTTTATGCACACTGCAAACTGCACACCGACAAAAACCTACTCAAGTAAGTACTTTTAAGAAAAAAAAGGTTTCAAATTATATTTATTATATATATTATATATTATCAAATTATATATATTTTCTTTCTTTCATTTATTTTTATATTATTAATATATCGATGGATCAGTGACTTTGGGAATATAACAAAAATTATATGTATATATTTCATGATACAGAATAGTTCATTCAAAACTGAAACTTTAGTGGATACAATCAATTGTTTTATCGATATGATCCTAATTAGATATAGAACCCACCTGAGGAGAGGCCAGCTCTTTATTAGGCCTATTTTGGTATTTCTTCAACATTTTGCTCATACAATTTTTTTTTTTTTTTGCCTTATGGTCGATGCATATTAGCCACGGTTGGTAGCTCATACAATTCACAACAAAACAAAAAAAAAACCCAATATTATTAGAAATGTACTTACAATCAGTTGAAAACAAAATGAAAAACAAAAATGTATGGGTCTATTTTGAAAAAAATCAGAGTATACATGAAACACAAAAACCATCAACCATTTCTTATGGCCGACGGTACAAATGCAAACAAAATTGAAAAAATTGTACATGCAATTAAATTTTATTGATTTTAAAATTATCTTACAGCAAGTAATGGATTGAATTTAAATCTAATGGAATAGAACAAACTTATTTTTCGAAATATTTTCTATTCCACACGAACTACCGGTTACACTAACTAGTTTATAACAAAGCATGACCGAAATAGGTAGTTTACATATAGACTTTAATAATAGACAATATTTGAAAAAATAAGTTTGTTTTATTTATTTATTATAAGTTTCCACAGTATATCCCTGTTTCTCGATTTATAGCTTCTAATGGAAAGTTACTAAAATGACAGGAAACTGAATTACTACTCCATATAAGTTAGACATAGAAAGTCGAATTAGTCTTATACATTCCCAGATTTATTGATTACTCTTAACAACTCTGGCTATTGTGGAATTGTCATTCTGACGCCTTCGATTATTTCTACATAGTGAAAATATATATATTTTTTTAATTTACAGAAAACGTCGAAGAAATTGGTTGGCTGTTCAGACGAAAATAGCGGAGGCGAAGAGACATGCAAAGAAGGAGACGGAGGACTTCTTGAGGATCCAGAAGCGACTGGGAAAGTCGAGAAACAAATACTTGAATGTGAAGGTTGGCCGGATCCAGCCCTGGGGTAAGTTGCCTCTCTGCTACCTGTTTCATTCCATAACGCATGTTTAATGTACACTCCCGGACAAAATTAAAGGTTCACTTCAATTTTGTAATTTTAATGAGTTTGTGACATGGGAAAAGGACATGACGATATTATTATTTGTGGCATTGATAAAGGAATTAAAAAATTGACAGGAAAAGTAAAATTCTTTATTTTTTTGAAATATGGAAAATGTTAAACAAAAAACAGAAAAGTTTTTATAAAAACATCAAATTTCAAAAACATTTTAGTAACGTGTCCCTCCCCTAGCTTGAATGACAGCATCTATTCTTCTGAGCATTCCCCTCATTAAATTACTTCTTCCGGTATGTTTTCCCACTCTTGAAGCTAGAAGTTCCGCAAGTCCTCTAAATTTTGTGACTGTCGCACCTTTCAAGCATGTCCCAGAGACGCTATCTGGACTTTTTGTGGGCCCAGTCCATTGTCACAATTTGAACTTCACGAAGGTACTGTTGATCAACACCCGCAACGTGGGGTCGGGCATTGTGCATCAAAATGTCCGGGAGTGTATATTAAGGCCGTTGCACATTAAAGCGTTGCATAATAAAAATCTATACATTGATTCAAATGGAGATGCGCATGCGATGCGAAAGGAACTTTTGTCGTGGGAGTATTTTCATTCAGAACGGCGCAATGTCCTCGGGACACTTCGTACACGAACCGCTATCCTCGGGCCCGCCACTTCTCTCGTTATCATCTTTAGGCAACCCTTTTAAATTAATATTCATTATTCAATAAGATACATCTGACAGTCAAGGAAATTACGTTTTCCTGCGGTCATGAGATAAAGAACACTTTTTCATATGGTTCCTAGTTTTGTAAAGCCGTTGTTTTCTCAAGAGTTTTATTTGCATATTTGTTGCCCACCTTCTCAAGATCGATGGCCCCGAGCTGCACGATGCCAGGTACTCGTTAAAGACCCTTACCATACGCGAATAAACCTGGACAGGGAAAATTTAGAACTCCCATTGTATGGTTGAACTCATGTCCACAACGTCCATAGCAACTGTCGGAACGTTACTTTGCGTCATACAAATGAATATTATGAATTGATAATAGTATAGTCCTAGTGAAATTTGATTGAAATGAGAAGGTTACATTTTTTATGTACAAATAATCATACATGTTATTAACACGTGTTTTTAATTTTTTTGATCGTAGGAAATACAATGCGTGTAACATGTGGAGGCTTGTTCTCACTCGTTATATTCCCTGCTCGTGAGAAAAGTGCAACTTTCCACCCGGGTTTTACAAATAGCTGTTATTATAACAATTTGCCGTTTTAAGAAGGCTCCGCACTATACGATCACCGTACTGAAATAATCAGATACATGTTCCCGGATCGAAAACAGTAATGAAACAGGATCATTTCCACAACGCATATAATGCGCATATCCTTTGCGTTTGAACATGTTTCCGGTACACATTGCATAGCTTTTACTGATCAGACTTGATGAGAGAGCGTAGCGATAACGTTCTGACAAAGACAGAAGATATGTTTACTATCAGCTTAGGCCAGGCACCAAAAGTTCTTTTCCAATCGGTCTGCTACACAGCTTAGTGATTGACATTATATGCAGTTTGAGAGACATTGTATTTTGGCTGTGTGCCTTCAATTACTGAGCCATTTACAATTACTACCATTATTCTATTAATATAAATATATATTGTTTTGATGTTGCAGTGCCCACTCAGAAGATGGGCAGACTGGTGACAACTAGCGCGAGTGCCTGCCGAGCCCTGTGGAGGAAGGCCGAACTAAGTGGAGTGGACACTACTGGATGGACCATTCGACAGTCTGGGGCCGACTCTCTCACCGACATACACAAGCGATGGCACATTCAGCCTGCTTTCAAGTAGGTCACTCTAACCAACTATACATCCTTTTCATTCAAGTGAACTTTCCATACACGTAGTGTAGGGAAAGTTATGTATTCTGTCAAAAATTCGAGTATCATATTCAGTATACTTGCCATTATTTTGTCACCACCTTTACTTGTTTTTTTCTCCATATTTCGTTATTTTCATCATTAAAAACGAGGACAATGTGATAATAAGACTTCTGCGGAGACTAAGAAACGGATCACGGCTGCCTATCGCTGCTTTTTTGGACTACGGAAACAACTGGTGAGCAACCTTGTGTCTCGGCGCACACAGACAGTCCTGTACAAAACGCTAATCCGCTCTGTACTCACATATGGCTCGGAAACATGGACCACAACTAAAGCCGAGGACCGGGACCTCCAGATATTTGAAAGAAAAGTCGTCCATTGACTTTTTGGCCCCGTTTGCGACGGAGGAGAATGGAGGCGCAGAAGCAATCAGGGGGTGTACGAGGTGTACAACGAGCCAGACATTGCTACGGTGGTAAAACTGGGCAGACTTAGATGTGCCGACCATGTCGCCAGAATGCATGAAGATATGATCCCGAAGAAACTTCTTATATGGACGTCGGAGAGTGGGAAGACCGAGGCTGCGGTGGTCTGACTGCTTGTCAAAAGACACCAAGAGCATCGGGATCCGTAACTGGATGACAGCAGCACAAAACAGGGACACAAGGCGATTGATGTTGGAGGAAGTCATCATTGATGATGATGGACAATAAGCAGCAGCACACAGAAGTAACATTCTTTCATCTGAAGCTATTTGACAAATATCTGGTAAAGTGGACAGTTTTTGGTTCAGTACATGTATTAAGATGATTTCATATTATCACCTTTTCCGTAATTAGAAATGCATACTAAAAATGAACATTTTAAAATCGATTGTAACATTCAAAAAGTTTGAAAGAGACATGCGCAGAAACTGGATCTTTCAAAGGTTATCTAGAATTGAGGAGATAGACCCGGCCAATATTTTGTCATTTTTCAATAATGGGTCACATGAGATTGTCTGAAATCGAAGAAGGTTAAGTATATACAGTTTTCTGCAAGAATGTGCAATTTATTTCAAAACATTTATTAACTGCCCGGTCAAAACCACCTTTATTTGACAAAAAAATTCATATATTTTATTTTCTAATAAGTGATATTACATCAAAGATATTATGATGTTTGTCCTTTTAACTACAGCCCATCTATAAGAACACAATTACCGCATTTGTATAAAAACATCTTCATTTGTTTGCAGCAGGTTACAATAATGGTTGAATACATTTCTGTGATTATTTTTTTTTTTATTATACGAGGTGTCTTGAAACAATAACGGGAATTTTAGGTTTTTGAAAATAATTTTATTTATTCGTCTACATCAATGTTATCCCCTTCAAAATAGTCCCCATAACTTATGCCAGGGCTTCTTCCAATCCCCGAAACACTTCTGGAACTCAATCTTTGCGATAGTATTTAGCTCTCTCAGCGATGCGCTTTTGATCTCATCTATGCTTGTGAAACGACTGCAGAAAAAGTCACACGGAGCCATGTCTAGCGAATATGGAGGCCGGGGCATCATTATAGTGTTGTTTTTGGAAAAAAAAATTTACCAACAAGCAATGCGTGCTCAAGTTTGTTTCACCTCCCAGATAAAATAAACTAAGGGCCTCGGTCGGGTTTCGAACCCACGATCTTGAGCTCAGAAGATAAGCATAGATAACACTGAGCCACCGGCGCACAGTGGGCCAGATCCCGAATCTAACGGATCAAAAGTCCTGTGAATAAGTTACTGATAAATTAGTATTTTTCAATCATTCAGAAGGGCATAAAAATACAGAAAAATAACGAATAACACTATGGTTTGTCAATTACTTTTTTAATTATTATAATTAGAGCGACAAGTCGCTCTAACCAAAATCATTAACGGAATTGTTGTCTTCACGGTTAATTTCTGCCGAAGTCGTTGTTGAAATTAAAAATAACTGTCTTACTTTTTCACTAATCAGTTTTTTTGGTAGGCAGTGGTCTGACGGAGCCAATAAAAGGATCAGACAAAATGAGCAGGTTGTTAAAATGTCAGTTAGTAGAAAATGGATCCATTTTTCTAGAAAAGTGTTCCCTGAACCTTTTTATCTCCTTATGTTGGCTTTCTTGAACGTCTTAGGCCAGCTTTACGATAGGTATTAGAAAATGTTTGATAAGAGCACTCCCATATATAAGTATTTTATGAACACTGACAGGCACAGTGTCCAATCATGCAGCAAGGCGTTCCTACGAGCAGTTTCAGCAGCGAATGTTTCAAAGGCTTCCAAATAAATATCATACCCTGATGACGAAGCCTGTAGGAGTATGCTAAACCTTTCGATTCATTCTTCATCCACGCCAGTAATTTCAGCTGTTAAGGAAGGATTTTGGAAAAACCTTCGAGCTGCATTGCCATCATGTGTATTGCCACCTCCTTGCTTTGGCGTATCAATAGCTGCCGAGTCCACATTTTTTCTTCGTATAGTCAAAAAGGAATGTAATTTGTTCGAGGGTATTTCCAATAGGACGATTGCTGGCTCTCAACACATCGTACAACTCCCTTCTGCATATAGACATTTTCACACCTGCAGTTACAAATAACATTAGTGAAAAAAAAAAACGGGGCAAAACGGGTCGTTAAATTTAGTGCCATCCTATTATATATTAGTCAACGAACAAGAATAATGAACGTTTACGAGGTACTGAGAGGTACGAAAAAAGTTACGCTCTTATGAACTAGAATGAACTTTTTTTTTTCAAACGTGCACTATTCTTGTGGCCCTTCCAACACTTTCTGATTGACTTAAGACAAAACAAAAATTGCTAAGACTTACCTTTTTGAATGCCTTCCATGGAGGAATAATGATGAAAAGATCAGTAATGTTGGGAAGCGACACTCACAGGTAAGTGATGGAGTAAAACTACCTCGCCTCCAAGATAATACGGCTGTTTGCATGGTTTGTTTATTTCGTCGCTGCGCTGTATTGACTTTGTCCTCTCTAATTCCCTTTGTTTATTTCTCTCTCACATACTACTTGTTGAACCAGGTTGTTTTTTTCCTGAAATCTCTCAATTCATTTTTGGACTTTTGTCCAGCTAGATTTGGGATCTGGCCCACTGTGCGGCGCCCTCTTGTCTGTAGTGTTGATCCCTGTTTATTCACCCTTCTGCTCAAAATACTTTTTTTTTTTCACGCTCTCTCAAATGTCCGTTCGCTTGAAATATAAATAAAGCTTTAATGTTCCATTGTTGTATATTCAAGAGTGAAGTTTAGCTTCACACACCTCCGTCAACTGATATATTTTCACTGTATAATATAATAATGAATATATTTCAGTGTGGAGTTCATTGGTTACTACTTGGATCGAAACGTGAGGATTATCACGATGAGGAAGCAGCTGAAAGAATACACAGAGGAGAACACAAAACTACTCGACGAACAGTCAGTCATAGAGAAGAAACGAGATGAAGTGAGTCTTAAATTTTTTAATAATAGTAGATTTGCCAAAGTAGTGACGTCGCGATATAAATATATATATTTTTTTCTTTTTTTTAAACAAAAATAATGAACATAACTTTTGGGTAAAGTGGAGGTTTGCAACCAATTTAGAGTTAAGGAAGCATCCTCGCGGGCTTCCAATTGAATACGTCTCTTCTGGAGTCTTATTTAATAATAGTTTTTCTAAATTTATGTTTTTTTTACTATTCTATCCTGGTGCATTTAACTATAAAGTAAGTGTTGTATAAATTTGGTGAAAATGAAAAATGTAATCAGGAAAATATCAGGGAGTTTGAAGTTTTTTTTTGCTGTTCACCCACAGAGATACATTAATTTCTAATTTAAAAAAAAATATATATAATACAAAACAAACAGACTGTCAACCCAATGGGGAAGTTCCGTGCAGGGTTCCACGAACTCGTCAAGTTCTGGTATCTTCTGAGGTTTTGATCTATTTTGCTTTACTTACTTACTTACTTGCTTACTTGCTTTCCCTGGCGCTACGGTCCTTGTAGAACCTGGGCCTCCGCAACGATCTTCCGCCATTCTTCTCTATCCTCGGCCTCCCGTCTCCATCTTCTCACACCCATCGTTCTGAGGCCGTCCTCCAGCCAACGTAAGCGGGGTCTACCTCTTCTTCTTTGTCCTCCCGGGTGTCCCTCCAGTATCCTCCTCGGCAATCTGTCTGGCTCCATCCTCTGTAAATGCCCCAGCCACCGCAGCCGCCCCTGCTTTATTAAGGCCACCAGGTCCGCGCTCTTGTAATGGTCCCTAAGCTCCCTATTAGTCCGTATTTTTTCGTCACAGAGTTTTCCAATAAACCTACTGAAAACGTTTTCAACGTTAAAACATTGGAAATATGAGAGGAACAGATAATAACTGACTTAAGTCACTTAAGATAATAACTTTGTTCTAGCCAACAGTTGAAGTGCCTACTCTGTGTAACGATGAGAAATGAAGTGAATATTGTGCACATGCATATCCCTTGTTTCCTATCTTTGTGTAACAACTCTTTGTTACTCCTTTCTCTCATCTGCTAAAAAACTAAGTTCAGTACCAGAAGACATTTTTTCAGATTCGATGATTAGTTTTCAATATATTTATCTATTGACAACTATTAAAACAACAAATATGCCTATAACACAATATCGTTCTATATTTCACTACAGGAGTTTAGGAGTTAACACGAGCCGGTACCGGAAGTTCTTTTAAAAATAAATATCCGACTTGCATTTAGGAACTTGGTAACCTCTTTCATTTGTGGCCGGTAAGTGCGCATGGAGAGGAGAGTTGGAAGTGTAAGGTGCGCGAGTTAGTGGAGAATTGAGCACTTGCGCCTTCTCTTCTGCGTCGCCAAATTATAATTGATTTACTGTTTTTTTTTAGGCTGTGAAGAAGAACAGAGAGGAGACAGAGAGGAATCGATTTCTGAAATCTGTTTTAAGTGTGTATTATGATGTGGTGAGGATTGTCTGTCCTGGCAGGACTCTGCCCAACCTGGACACCATGGGACGGCCCACACTCCATCCTCCTCATTTCCCAAGTAAATGATTATTATAGTTGTATTAAATAAGCCTTAGCACCCGGTCAGGAAAAATCAGGGAATTAACAAACTATATAAATAAATAAAACAAACCTATTTTTGAAATATTGTCTATTCCACCAAATATATTTACAAAATTATCGGTTTCGGCCTTACACCATCGTCAGGTCTAGTTATGAACTAAGTCAGTTTGCAGAGTGCAAGAGTGCAGTTTTGTAAATATTCTTGGTGGAATAGACAATATTTCAAAAATAAGTTTTTTTAATTTATTTATTTATTTATTACAAGTTCCACAATATGTCCGCGTTCCTCAACTTAGAAATTAACAGACTGTCAGAAAAACTCTTTAGAGCTCATGGAATTACATTTTTTTAAATTTAGCTCCAGTTGCTTACATATTTTGCACAAAAATAGACACAATTTACTTTTCGGAGGCGACATAACTGCAGCTTAACTCAATGACTAATTAGCGATTATGAATGTATAAATAACATAATAATAATTGTGGACATTCTAAACCCTGAGGATATTTTTGGACTTTGACGGATAGTAACACGTGCACACCCTTATATTACACAGTGTAACTAGCCTTGAGTGGTATCGTCAGACAAGGGGGTAATTCCAAGGCTCGGAAGGGTGGTGGAAGAGAAACTATCTGAGCGATAATGGAAATAATTGATAACAGAGTTTTTGTTTGTTGAGGTGGAGTTCCAACTGCAGCGGCTAGGAAGGCCATCTTCAGTGGTGCTATTGCGCCCTCCGACACAGATCTATCTGATCATTCTACAGGTAAGTCATTCATATCATATCTTGCCACATTACATAAGTTTAGTTTAAATTTTAGTTATTTTGTAAATATTACCATTGTCCGCTCAGTTGCCTAGTGGACTATTATATATTTTGAGTTACACACACTTTCAACGTAACGGACGGGCACTTATTATATAGGTCAGGAAATTATGACCTAAAATAGGCCAAACCTGGTGCAAATTGATCTAATTCTAAATTTTTTTTGAGAATGTTCCTATAGGTGTCCTGAGTCCGCAGATGAAAATCCCTCAGAATCCTTGCATCGGAACATTGAAATATTTTTATTATTTTATTATTCTTTTTAAAAAGGTTTTCAAGCTGGAGAAATCAATTGCCGGAGATTCCCCGACAACTCTTTTCATTATTACGAGCCCAAATAAGCATGTAATTATTATCTACATTATTATAATACAAAAAAACAACTTTTTCTCCCGAAAAAAGTATACATACTCTAAATAAGTATTTACGTATTCTAGGATGAGTCGTTGCTGGTAGATGTGATATAAGTGTCTTTGTCTAGGTGCGGAGGGAGTCTGTTTGAACAACAGTTGCGGACTATGTCGAGGTCGGCAGGACCAACATCTTCTGGCCAAGTGTGACACCTGCTACCGACACTACCATCTGTCCTGCCTCAACCCTCCTCTCACCAGGATGCCGAAGAAGACCAAACTCATGGGATGGTAAGTCATCTAGTATTGGTACATCGCAAACCTCTTACCATCATATCTATGGTGAAATGTCGTAAGCTCCAAACCCAATCTTTTTAAAAATACGACTGATTTACAAAAAAACCGTTTTCATCGTTATTTTAAATACAATCAATTTTTTTTATTTTTATAGGAAATTTTATGGGTCAGAAAATCTATGTTTGAAACATGTTTTTTGACCCCCGATAACTCCAGATAGAATGAAGGGGGGGCTCAACTCAACACCCCTCCTAATAACTGCCGGTGTTACGAAATTTTGTTTAAGGCTTCATAAGTTCCTGAGTAAGACACCTCTTCATCTTCAACCAAATCTGTTGATTGGTTTCGGAGGGAGAGCAAAAACTTAGTTGATTAAGTGCACTGGTGAAGTACATTGTCGAACTTTTTCTTCTCATCTGTTATAAGGATATTTTTTGAGTTTGATACATCCAAAAGTGTAACAATTAATTGGCTAATAAAAAAATTCCTTTCGCTATTTGTACAATGTTGGAAAAAGGGACCAACATAAAGGTTATTTCGCAGAACGGACGGAACCTCGGTCCCGACAAAACCAGTTAACAGGGATTCTGCTACAATGATGTTTACATAAATCTGTCTGTATGTTTGCCCGGGCATCTTGCGACTGCGAAGACTGCTGAACGTATATTCTCGAAAGTTAGAGGTTATCTCACTCATGGCCTCATTCAGAATATTGATTGCTTTGGAGGTAGTTGACTTTCATCTGAACATATTTTTCAATCGACGTAGCCACAAGCTTCGGTTTAAAATAGCCTAGTCATACTATTCGGTGCAGATTTCAGTGCAGAATATTTAAAACTATCTGAATAACGTATTTGAATATTAATTATTATAACTCATGCCCGGGCTTTAACTATAAGGTCATATCGCCTACTACCAGAGCGCTCTTTTGTCGCTCTGGTGGACATGAGCCCGACTCTACTACGGGAGTCCTAAATGTTGCCTGCCCTAAATTTTTATGCATCTAGGGTACGAGTACCTGACATGGTCTCGGGATCATCGATAACTCTCCATCCGAAGGACGGCGTGCTCAAGGTTAAAACCTAAGGGCTTTGGCCGGATTTGGAACCCGCAATATTGAGCTCAGTAAGCAAGCACGCATACCATTGAGCTACTGGCGCCCTTCACAAAAAAAATGTATATATGTATATTTTAAATTATACGTATGCACTTATAATAACGAGTTGTATTGTTTTGTTGGGCAGGCAATGCTCGGAGTGTGACAAAGATTCTTCTTCTTCAGACGTGGAAGTGGATGCTGAAGCACCGCGCAGACTCAGAAATAAAGACAATGGAGATTCTGTAAGGATAATTTCATTACGTTTTGTACAGTATTTCAGACACAATATTTTTATATACTCAGCTGTTTGTAGTATAGAGAAATTTATCTAAATGATTTTTAATTCATTGTTTTCCGAACCCCTGAATTCAAAAATAACTGCCGATAGAATGAATGTATTGGCTTGAACTTTTATATCTGAATTCAGATGCTTGTAATTGAGACAACATATTTCTAAATATGTGCAATTGAGGTCTTATTATATAGAGATTTTACTTTATCGTCCTGCTTTATTTTGTGTTCCTTAAATCAGATTGGGGAAAAAATTACAAGAAAAAACCCATATCTAGAGATTTGTTCCCAGTAAGAATTAAATTAATTGATTGCAGCACAAATATATGTTGATTTTCAGCCAAATCCGTCAAAAACAAGAGGCTTTAGAGGTTGCTTAACTTCAAAAATCCCAATAAGACTAGATGGAGTCAGAAGTTTATAAGATACCTGTATATACTGCTTTTTAGTCCAATCAGAAGAAGAGTTTAAAGGGGGAGCGGAAACTTAGTTTATTATAAATAATTCGAGCTGGGGCAGTACGTTTTTGGTTTCACCGACTTTTTGATATTATATTAAATGGGACTAGGTGCTCCCGGCAGGATAGCAAGTTGAAAACTAAGATTTTCGTCAATAAATAAACAAACTTTTTTTGAAATATTTCTATTACACAAAAATATAGTTTTTTATATTAGTCACAACTAAAAAACAATAGAGATGTGTCCCACAGGCGAACATTGTTTTGATGTATTAATTAATGCATATTTAATAATTATAATGTTCTAAAATATAGCTGCCAAAATCTCAGCCATGAAAATTCCAAGGTTTCAAATCTCACCGCAGGTATATGACTGGATAGTAAAATACCTTTTTTTTTCGAAAATTGGTAATGAGATTATGACAATGTTGTCCCTAACTCCGCCACTAGAGTACTCTACGTGTTCTTTAGTTGTGAAATCTTGAATGTGTTTAGTTATATTTGCGTATTAATGTTTACAATATTACGGAAAACAATGTGTTGGTCTGTATATCTCGAATTAGTTATATAAACACTCGTTAATAGGGTTTCATAGGCGGCCTCCGATCTAGAGGAACCCTAAGAAGTTTGTTTTATTTATTTTAAGAAGTTTGTTTTATTTATTTTAAGAAGTTTGTTTTATTTATTTTAAGAAGTTTGTTTTTATTTATTCAATACAAGTTCCCGAAATATGTAATTCGGTATTTTCGCTTAAGAAGGATTTATGTTTTTTTAGTTGGACGGGTCATTCCTTGCCGACTCATCTGCTGCTGACGTTGACACTTCTTCAGGCAATATTGGTAAACAATATTACGTATTTTTATTACTAGTTAAGTTAGGTTTAGATTTTATGACTCATCCCCGGGCTTTAACTACGAGGTCAAATCGCCTACTACCAGAGCGCTCTTTCTTTATTACTAGTTGATCCATTGATCAGTGACCTCATCAATATAACGAATAATTGAGTATATTTCATGATTTAAAGTAATTGCATTCATTGAAAGCTCCAGTGGATATAATCAATTGTTTGATTCTAAATAGATGGAGATCCCCATCTTAGAAGTCATTTACCCTATTTTAACATTTTTGTTCATACAATTCACATTAAAAAAAAAAAGTAATATTTGAAAATGTATATATTATATTTAATTTTCTGTTCGTTCTAAGAAAATCTTTTCAATGCAATTCGTTCAGAAAAAAGTATGTACATATGACAACACTGAGAGTAGAACTGACTGACATCCTATATTATTATATAGGTCAACCGACATGCTATCTTTCTGCCCCGATTAATGAAGAGATGAGTTATAAAAAAATATTAATTTCTACTCATTTGGGAATTAAGTTGAACTTGGAGGGAGTACCACTATTACTGCATAGAAGTGATGTTTCAGAAAATAAGCGTCATTTCGAGAAACATGACATGGTCCATCAACATCCAATATTTCTTTCCCGATTAATTATGCATAAATTACAAAAATATTCGAATTTCTACTCCTTGTGAACTAAAGTTGAACCTGGAGTAATAAATAACCTGTTATTACATAGAAGTGATTTTTCAGAAAATAAACCAGATTCCGGAGTGTTTTTGCTTTAATTATTTTTTTTAATGTGACTTACCTGTTTGATCATAACTAAAATTGCAAAGTCTGCTGACTCAAGAAGGAAAGTAAACGTTATGCAAATGAGATGGGTTGAAAGCTGCATATTTTCCTAATCGATGCCTTCAAAATGATGTCACACAATACTTAGGTTGGGAAGACAGTTTATTTAGTTTCTGAAACATGAGAATTTTGGACTAATGCTTCGTTTTGTTATCAATTTCTGTACTTTAATTTAGAAGCCGATAGATTACATGGAGGGGCTTGTCAACATACAGTCCCCTCCCCTGCTATGAATATGTATATTGACTAATATATTTCTTTATTCTTGTGTTCAGTGCCACCAGAAGGAGGAGTGGGAGGTGACCTGTCCATCCGAGGTGGTAAGAAGAGGAAACGAGAAAAGCACCACAGATATTCTCCAGACCCGAACAGTATCCGAGATAAGAGCCACCGACATAAACACAAGAGGAGTAAGCTCCAGGCCGAGCAGCGACACAGCCTCAAGATATGTGTAGGTCACAGCAACTCTGATGTGGAACTTATATGGCACTCCTTAATCTTTCTATTTCTAAGGGGAAGATCCCAAGTTCTGTGCGTGATCTTTTCGATTAGAAGTCATGTGCGGAGTGAGTCAAGACGTTAAACTTTAGATCATTATTCACCAGCACAATCTGTGCAGTATTATAGTCAATCTATACAGGGTGAGTGGTTGTAGTCTCAACGTTCTTAAAGAGTGATAGTACTCCCCAAGACAAACAACAAATGTTCTAGAAACCTTGGTCCGATTCTCACTCGTTTCCAGGTTATTAAATTTTGGCACATCTTCAAGAAGCCTACGTATATTATTTCGTAGACTAATTCCATTTACTTGGTCATTTTGTATAAAATTGAGGGCACGCAGAGATGAAGCAACTCATAGGTTGAGGTAATTACTAACTGTAGTAATGGTTGACGTGGAAATGAGGAAGACAGCAAAGGTCTCTGCTCGGAAACGCGGAGGGCTGATTGAACTATCAGAATCATTCTTTTATATAACATATTTATTGAGATTTTAATATTTAAACACCTATTCAAAATTTGAGTTTATATATAACTTATTTTTTCATATATGATAATATATTATAAATAAATATATACATAAAGTGTACCAGTTTCGGCTTAGTGACTACTTTTGAACATTGTGCTGACGATGTGTATATAGTTTTGAGGAATTAGACAATATAAAAGTTACCCAAGTTCCTTGTTTTTATTTATTCATTTTAAAAGGTAAAAGTCAAAAATAAAATAAAAAATTGAATGTTTCTGAGAAATTTGGCCTGCCCATCTATTTGAGACTCAATGTATATGTATTCTTTCTCTTAATATTTCAAAGCAATTATTCGCTAGATCTATAGTTTCAGGGACATATCTTCAATAGTTTCTAAGATTTTTTTTTTTTTTTTTTGGGAGGAGGGGCAGACTTACAGACGTCAATCATTCGTTACTAGGATTTATAGACATTCTTCGACCTATGGAATCCTTGTATATGTATGTTCTACATAAAGTGCTTCATATTCTAGGGATCATGACACTTCCCTGTTTAAATCTAATAAGAGTACCGCACTGATCAGGTAGAGCCTTGTTGGACATATACCCGGGTGATTTTTTCAAGGAGCTAAATGAAGAGGGGATGGAGGTTGGAACTAATGTTTCACCCCTCTTGGTGTTTCAGTTCAAGTCGATCCCCCATCCTGGCGGGAGTGGGAGCTCCTACGTGGCCACCCCCAGCTCCAGTCTCTCCAGCCCTCTACCCTCCTCCCCGCCTCAGGTTGGAACTAATGTTGCACCCCTCTTGGTGTTTCAGTTCAAGTCGATCCCCCATCCTGGCGGGAGTGGGAGCTCCTACGTGGCCACCCCCAGCTCCAGTCTCTCCAGCCCTCTACCATCCTCCCCGCCTCAGGTTGGAGCCTCAGCCAGCAGGGTGAGCCTCCTCAAGAAGAAGGAAGAGCCTCAGGCCATTGTCTGCTTCACTTGCACCCTCCCTGGAGAGTCCAACAATACTGTCAGGTCTGTAGGGTGGCAACCGTATAGCCCTTTCTTAGCCGTCTACAATAAAAAATTCCTTTTTTTTTTTTACTTTTCCATTTTTTTATTTAACATAAAAGAATATTAATAAATTAAAAAAATATATAGAAAAAACATTGTGATTTTTCATTTTTGAACCCAGAATGTACTCGTATTTAGGATGCATACACTTGAAATTAATATTACGTTTACATAAAAGTTGTATTACAAAATAGGATCAGGATTTAAGAATGAATTGCGTCGTGTTGAGGACTGTAGAAAGAGAGAAGCATTGTAAAAATCAAGATTAGGAAGAAGGTACATGATGTGTCATCTGCGTATGTATGTAGGATAGTGTCTGGATGAATGGGGATAGGGTGAATAGAGAAAAGTTACATGAATACTTCTCTGGAGAACGTCCGCAGCGTGGAAGCTAAAAGTGATTTTTCACAATGCGTCTGCGCGTATTTATGAAATTTTGTACCTATAACAATATCGTATAAGGGCTTTCTGGCGAGTTCCACTCAAGTAGCTGGACAATATTCATATATTATGCTTTAATGGAATAACTGTCAGAAGTTCCCATAGAAATATTTCATATTCGCGGTAATTTCTACTTATTCATTTTTCAACATGGAAATTAAATGAAAAATAATCTTTATTTTGGGCCATACGTCCCCCAAGAATAATGATGTAAGAAATAAACAAAAGAATACAAGTATCAGCCAACTGAGACAGATTAAAGAAAAAAGAAAAGAGGCTTCTAAGAATTAATTAAAGAAATATTGAATGTTAATGACAGGCATTGATTAAAACTAGTGAAACAGAAAAATAAAAACGAAAAAATGTTGAAAAACAAAATAAGAATAATAATGTAAACAATAATGAGTAATATCTAAATTACAAAAAAAATCAGAGGTCAGGTAGAAAATATATATATATATATATAAATTATGGTATTGTATAAGAAATATGTGTTAACAAGTGATCCAAGTTATATTCTAACTGGGAAGATGAAACAGTAGAGTAACAATCTGTCCAGTGGAGTGAGAGACTTATAGGAAGACGAGAACTATCTTATAGGAGCCAGCCTTAGGAATCAGAGGTTTATTGAGTTAGGAGGTTCTGGAAAAGTAGAAATTTAAATGAAAGAATAAAAGCATGGCGGATCTGGAGAGGGAGAGAGTTCCAGAGGGAGTGAGCCTGGATAAGGAAGGAGTTGTGGTAGGTTGTTGTCCTGTGGGAAGGGAGATAAAGATCAGAGGGACGGGATCTAGTGACTTTCTGCTAGATATATATTTAAATTGGATCATTTGGAAGATGGAGGTTATTTTGAAAGAAAAATTATTTTTGAAAATGGAACTCATCTATGGTTCTCCTTACCGATATTTACTATTATTTTTGTATAATTTCTTTTGGATTGGTAATTATCCATTAATTGTTCATTTATTTTCTAATTAAATAAACGCATTAAATAATAGTTTCGTTTGTCCACAGATGTGACGAGTGCGTGCACGACTTCCACTTCTCATGCCTGGACCCCCCTGTCAAGAAAAGTCCCAAAGTCCGTGGCTACTCATGGCACTGTGCCAACTGCGATCCTACTGTAAGTATGTTTTTCATCAACATTTTTCTTTTCTTACTCAATACACAAATCGGAGTGTTCTTGAGTGAAACTAAACTTCGATTCTTCTCCTTGATTGGTTGTTTACCTGTCTTAATTGCGAACTTCTTTATAAAAAATTGTACAACTGCTCTCGTGTCGTGAAATGTTGCTCCAGGTTCAGTTAGTGTCTTTGCTAGCATAATGTGAAGGTTGTTTGGGAAAATTTGTTGAAGGAAACGTTTTTTTCAAAATGATTATCTCTTTTCCCCATTTTAATTATTTCATTCCATACGTACATTTTTCACCCAAGTTTCCATTAGGACGCCTAATACGGCGCGTACTCCCTAGTCTAGTAGCGTTGAGAAACATTTCCCAACAAACTCGAACTTCTTCCTTACCATTAGGCAGTCTGAAAATTAAGTTATTTTCTCTTCTACTCCTTTCGTTATTTGTTGTTTTCTATATGTGTTTTGAAGGCTGACTTGCCCAGACACAGACGCGTATCTCTGATCCCATGTCAAAATAATTGTTATCTTTCCCAGCTATTCGAAGTATAGGGGGTAGTTATATAATCGATCGAAAATTCAATGTTCACAAATAAATAATGTAGAAAGCATCTATGGTGATCTTTCATTTATTTAAATATTTTTTCATATTATGTTGTATACTCTCATACCCCAGAAAGCTTAGCTGACAATAGTTTCGGGTGTACCACCCGTCATCTATGAGCGAAAATTTAGTTGATTATAAATAATTCTAGCTGAGGAAGTGGATTGCCAGTGATTGACGACTTTTCTATGTCTGAATATGAAAACTTTTCGAATTGAACTTAAATGATACTTAACATTTTTGCTAAGATATGCTAACACATAATAAATAATATAAAGAAAAACATGTTTTTTAAAAATATTGTTTTTTTCACAAAATATATGGGAGTACTTTCGGTATTGCTACCATCTTCAGCCTCGACTTACTCAGTATTTGTTAAGTCGTGGCTCAAGATGGTAGCAATACCGAAAATACTCCCATATATTTTGTGAAATAGACAATATTTTTGGAAAACATTTTTACAAGCGCTTGCTTCTTTTGAGCCCTTTTATTCAGTTTTCAATTTTTTTATTATTTTTATTTATTTTTCAGGAAAGCGAATGAAATACAAGATGGGAGATCTGTGAAATTATTTTATGTATTAATACTGTGTAGATAATTTTGAATGTTTTCTTAAATATTATAAGAAATAAAATAATAATGAGTTTACACTTCAGGATAAAATATTGAACAGGAATTCATTGTTCATCCTGTATATGCTGCAGCATATAAAGAACAATTTAATGTAATTTTGTCTTTATGTTGCATTTTGAAATATATTTTTTACATAATAAATTTTTCAGTTATTTTTTTTCTTTCCCTATCTCAAAATAAGTAACCAGAATTATCTATTAGACTTTGACAGTACAGTTTCATCCCATTTGAACTCTCTTCAGTGTAGGATCCAGGTTAACCACTCTTTCTATAGACCATATTGTGGAAATGTTTAAATAGGAACAAACTTATTTTCTGAAATATTGTCTATTCCATAAAGAAATTTGTTCTCATAAACTATCGGTTTCGTCACTTTCAGTTAAAAACTAAGACAAGTTTTCTGAGTGCGATCTGTTCTTATAGATAGAGTAGGTAAGGAAAGGGTTGGAATCTACGTGGCTTCAGTTACCTACATTTGATTCTTCTGAGATATATATTTATAGTTTTTTTTTTTTATATCAATTATTAAATTCTAACAAAATACAACTAATTTGTATAATATGCGTGAAATAATAATTGTTAAATAAAATGGTTACTGATGATATGAGAATATTAATAAAGTTGAAAACAGAAGGTTGTCCTATTTATAAATTAACAAAGAAGATATAAATTGAGAGAGGGCGCCGGTAGCTCAGTGGTATGCGTGCTTGCCTTCTGAGCTCAAGAACGTGGGTATTAACCCGACCGAGGCCCTTGATTTATCTTATCTGGGAGGTAAAATAAACTTAAGCACGCCATCCTTCGGATGGGACGTTAAGAGATGGTCCCGAGCCTGTACGATGTCAGATACTCGTTAAAGACCCCTGCCCTGTGAATAAAAATTTAAGGTAGCCAAAATTTACTCCCACAGTAGAGTTGGGCTCATGTCCACCAGAGTGACGAAAGAGCGCTCTGGTAGTAGGCGATAATATCGTCATCATATTATGACCTCGTTGTTAAAGTCCGGGCATGAGTCATAATAACTAACTGATAATAAATTAAATTATAATATGAAATAGTGGTGGTAAATATTGACTGCGATAAATATATGGATATAGGAAATACAATTAACCAACCAGGAAATACATTAGTTCTAAGGTGTATGAAAAAAATGTTGTCATTCAAAAACGTTGCATCTTGAAAATAGAATGATTAGTAGGTGCGATATTGCTTTTTTTGGGGCTGAAAATTTAATTTTCTTCTAATGGATGTAACCAAATACGTTGAATTCCTAATACTTTTTTCAACCATATCACTGGAATAATACATTTTTTTGGCGAGCTTTATTGTTTCCTGAAATTCATAGACAGCAGATGTTGAATACTTTTTATCACTACATATGATATTTACAAAAAGTAAAATAAAATAATGAATTAATAAAAATTAAAGTGTATTACATAATGAGTTCAGGTCCTTCATTCGTTGAGGTACCGTTGGCGAAAAAATCTGTACCGAGTTCATATCCAGAGATGAGGAGTGTTCCGAGGGGGGCTTTTTTGCAAAATGTCTCCTTTAGACAAAACAGCGAAAAGGCATCGAGGCGGGAAGCACTTCTCCAGCTGAGAGATCCATTCTTGAAGGCCATCCGGGACAAGAAGAAGTGCATGAAGAGTCTTATCTCAGAGTCAGTGCTGGAGATGAACGATGGGATTGTGAACAGAGCTAAACTGTGTCTGATCCGAGACGAAACTCTGCCTAAGATCCCTGAAGAGGTGAATCGGTTCAAATGGTCTCCCATTCAATGGACTGGCAACCATTTTGCAGAAGCGTTCACTCAATTGCGCCCAATAACCATTGATATTTCAAATCCATCCGTTCATGAAATGGCACAAACCAAAACATCGGCGTACAGTAAAAGAGGTTCAGTTATAACGTTGAAAAATTTAAAATACTCAATTAAAAAAGTTGAAAATGATTGTATTGAAATTGAATCAGTGACAAATTTGAAAAATGTTAAACCCTACATAGAATTAATCCGGCAAAAATCCAATACTGACATATATGATAAAATGGCGGCAAATATTGAAGAATCCACAGGTGCTTCTATTGGGGAAATAATCATCAAAGTGGTATGAATAAAGGAAATATAATGTCATATTTGGCTATAAAAATGTTTATTGTAATTTCTTGAAATACACACACACACACACACACACTTTATTACTGTAGATTTATGTACAATTTATAATAAATAAAATATACACGCTATGCAAAATTATTTAAGTATAATCTCTCTTGCTCAACATTACTCCACTTCTATACAATGTTTAAAATTAATAGGGTGAGTAAAAAAAACTTTTCATTTTATACAAAGATTGAATGGCCTTATCTTCCAATGTTATTATTGTTGGTCGTCTTAAACCTTAGACCCAACCAAAATACGATATTCGCTTATTTAACATGACTTTGAATTACGAAATTCTCGAATCGCTTTTTGTTCGAGAATTTGAAAGAGAAATACGCCCTCAAATGTACGGACTTTGCGGAGGTTGTTTAAAAAATTTGAAGAAGACAATACGAGCCTTGGAAGAAATAAAGGTTGAAGGCGAGCCTCTGTAGTTGATAGTGGACCTCTGATAGTCCTGGCCATCAAGGAAGTCAGGCCTCTCCCAGTCTACGCTGGACTGCCACTTACACGAGTTAGAGGGATGAAAGAACAGCACCCGCAGCAAGCCGAACCCATCCAAGGAACTTGCCTTACGCTCCTGCAAAATTCAATTCAATAGTGACTATGACCGGGGATAACCTGCTCTGCAGTTACAAAAAGACAGCAATTCGGAAAAAAATTTTGAAAGCATCATCCAGAATGAGTTCGTCCCATAAGGCCGTTCTATAAGTTTCGAGCTCTTTATGGAACAATTATAGCGAATGTTAGAGGCTCTAACCCAGCGCTGCGCAGGTTTTCCTCAACAGGAAGCAAAGTTTGCTTCACCTTTGGGACAATGGCCGTCCCCTCGGCTCCCATCCTAAATTTTGCCTACTCTAAAAAGCATTAGTACAAAGAAACCCATCTTCCAGACAGTTTACTCATCTGTTCCGGTCAATGGATAGATAATACTGTAGCGATTGTACCCGAACAACGACAGTGTCGCTAAGCGGACAAACATACAAATATAATATTATCCAAACAATATTGCCAGCCTGCCAGCTGATAATTCAATAAGTGCAGACCATATGATTGTATATTATAAATCGTATCTTTATAATATACATATAATTTATATAAAATTATTAATACATTTGGCCACTGTAAAATAACAGATGATCCAAAACCGAAAAAAGACAGTCAGAAGTCAGTGTCCAAGTGCTGATGTGTAATGACGAACATTTTTAACAAAAATAAATATTTGTAAAATATTGTAAATAATGACAACATAATTTCATTCTGTGAATAAAATATGTTTTTCTTGAACACGCTTTTATACTTATCGTATAAGTGTTAAAATACATTAAATTGCAGGTTAAAAATTGAGTACAGGACTCAGAAAGCAAACAGTGGTACCTCTAAGGGGTTGAACAGCTGGCCTCCAGCCATCCAATATAAAGGCCTGTATTTTGAATAATAAACGAAAAATGTGTTAGTTTCCTAATTTGCCTAATTTAAATTTTGATAAAATACACTAAGGACCTGGGCCGGGTTCTGAACCCGCTATATTGATTTCAGTAAGCAAGCACGCATACCACTGAGCTAAAGCACCCTCTAAAAATTTATTATATTTTAAAATAAATAAATGGATTTTGAAGCTCAAAAACAGTTTTGTTTTACTCACCCCTACACTATTAATAGAGAATAAATGTATATTTTATTACATTCAAATGTTCCCTACTTTGCAATTTGTTGCATTCAATAAAATACATAAAAATATAAACAAAAAAAAAATTGCATATGGCACAAAGGTTACTTGTGTTTTTAAAAGTAGAAAACGTATTGCTTCATAATGAGAAAGTTTCGGGTTAGATTGCCGGCCAGCCGGTTATTGTTATAAAACTATCGTATATATACCGGGTGTAGTTCGGAAACACAAGCTGATCTACATATTCTAAGCACATCATAATGTTGACTCAGACGTCACTAAATGTTTTAATGACTAATTCCATCAAGAAAAAAATACGTCCTTCATCTTGCAACGTTTTTGAGTCGGCTTTTAGTAACATACATTTTGAATTAGACTGTACATTTGCACACCTTTAGTTAATTCATATAGGAAAGCATCAAAGAAAAAGATATCTCAGTTTTTGTTGATTTGGGCGATAATAGAGCTGAGAAAAAAATAAAAAATAATACGTATAAAGCTAAATTTATCGAGATATTTATAATTGAAGTTACGTAATAACTGTTTTGAGAAAAATGTACGCAAAGTTTAGCATTGATCGAACACAGTCTTTGGAACAACAACTGTGTGTCATATGTACTCTTGAATCTGAACTATCAAGAACGTAAATTCGAACTCTATTTCAGTGGAATTTGCTAAAGATACAAAACTTGGACGATATTGTTATAAATATGAAATATGTGCTAAATTGCATATATGTACTTCATCAAAACAGCTGATTCGATTGGCATCAAAATCAAGTCCTCACTGTGATAATCATTTTGCAAAAAAGAAAGATTAAAATCGATGCATTTTTGCAGAAGTTATCATCAAGGAAAGGAAAGAAAATTTCGCGGACTCTTCATGATTTTTTTACTGCCCTCTAAAATTATTTTATTAATTAAATAAACGTCCTTTTCCTGAGGCCTCACAAAATGTTTGTAAGAGTATGGTTTGGAGTCCAATATTGGTAGTAAGCTAACCCGGCCCTTCCCTCAAACACTGGATCCTCCTTATAAATAAATAATTAAAATATAAAATAAATAAATAATGACTAATTTATACACACATGGTAAAAAATAGACTATACACAACAATTTATAAAGGATTGTATAAATTATAAATAGGTATTGTCGAGGAGCTGTTCCCACTGGATGGAGGTCTGGAAGACTTCTTGTTGAAGCCACAGGTGGTAGTGTTTCTTGAACTCTTCAGAGAGCTCCACCTCCTGACCCAGGACGGAGGTAGGACAGTTGTCTACGGGCTCGTAGTCAGGGTCACTGTTGTTGCCATAGCGGCGCGTGTTGAACCGGTCCACGGAAGAGCGAAGTGCGCACTCCTCCGCCTGGAAGTCCCAGGGCCGGGCATCCAGATCGTTCCCATAGGCCCAGTCATCGTTTAGACGGTGACGTACCTTCTGATAGATTGCACTCATCGTTTTCATGTTTGATTTTCTCCACTGACGGCCCAAATATTTCGTCTGCATTTTGAGGAGTTTCAGAACGTACAGTTGCATCATTGCATGTCGCACTTTCAGAGCTCTCTTTAATATAGGGGCTGATTTGAAGACGACAAGCATCATAATGCGAGAATGTTTCCATTTGGTCAGTTTGTTTAATATTCTGAGCAGGTTTATGCAGGAGAAAAGGTTTCGCCATGAGTACTGCTGATTGTCACCGATTTCTAGGCTTTCTGCAGTCAGCTCTGGTTGGTCCCCGATGACGCATGAAGGAAAATCAAGAATAGGGATGACATTCTTAGCTCCAACATAAGCCATAATGTTCTGATTGAAAAACTTGAGAACGAGTGGTATGCAATTGGCAAAAACTAAGTGTTGCGACATGAACTCAAATTGGTATATGTGGTTTAGTTTGAAGTGCTTGAGGAGGAGCAGGAGGATGCCAGACACAGCCTTGACGATGATCTCTTTGTGTCTGTTGACATCAGTGCCGAGTTTCATAGACTGGAGGACTGTGGTGGGCATCTGGGTAGGGATAACGTCAGCCATGATGTTGATGGAGTCTGTCTTGGCCTTCGCAGTAGGGGCAGCAGCTAGGAGGATCTTAAGCAGAGCTATCATGTACTGGGGGAGGCTTGGGAACATGGCCTGGTAGAGGAGTTCCGCGGGGGTGGCCGCCGGCGGCTTCTCCCTCTTGGACAGCGGACTCCGCCCCAGTTCCTCCTCCGCCTCTGTCTGCACCTCCCCAAGAGAGCGGTACATGTGCTGCTTCAGTACCCTTACTCCCTCGTGTATCGGCAATGGTAGCCCCACCAGCGACTCCCGATCCCCCTCCACCGGGAAACCGAGAAATTTGATTCGCGTGTTCTCCAGAAAGAGATCGAGATCCTTCTGACGGACCTTGGGCTGCCAGGGGAGCCCCTTGGCCCGACAAGGCCCTGCTGGAGTGTCTGGTCTGCTCACCATCTCTTCTTCCTCCTTCATGGCTCGCTCCTCATATTCCCGCATCTCGTCCTCTCCCTCCAGGGACTCCATATCCATCGGTTCGTCCAGGGAGCTCTGTTTGATCAGACTTCGCCTCAACAGCCGGTTCTGTCTCTTCTGAATCTGATTCTCTATCAACTCGGCTGCGTTGGCTGGAGGCGACGACGCTCTCATATTCCTCACCACCTCTATCGTATCCTCTTCTATGGTCTCCAGGCCTGCTTCCTTCCTATATTCATATTTCAACTCTCTTAAAACGTCACTACCTCCTAAACAAACTAATATAGTTTTCCATAATAACAATAATACCTTTTTCATAGGGAAATGAGGAGCAGTGCCGCCACAAGCTTTAGTCACCATCCCGAAAAGCTTAATAATCAGCATTTCATCACACATCAACTGCAACAAATCGTTTCGAAAGGCATCTACATAGTTCTTGTAAAGTTCATCATCCTCTTCTTGCAGAGATCTGACCACTTCCACTATTATGTAAAGAACACTAAGGATGACACGGAGATCAGTAGAGTCAGCAATGCTAACATCGAACTTGGGCATGGCGTTAGAAGCGGGGTTGCTGTTGTCAATTTCAATGTTTAACAGCTCTATGAAAGAATGGAACACCCCTTCATTGTAGAGCAAGAGAACATTCTCTCTGGTGGAGGCCATCTGCTCCTTGTCCGACTGCACCTCAACCCAGCAGCCCTGGGCCAGGTAGAGGATGCAGTGTGCAGCCTGCATCCGCAGCTTACAGTCAGACACCTCCAGCTGATCCAAGAGCTTGGCAATGACAGACCGCTTCCTGTCCAGCGGCAGTCGCTCCCACATCGGGCTCAGTCCGTACATCTCCATTTGCTCCTCAAACGCCTTCACATTCTGCTGAAACTCGGGCTGCTCTGTGTAACTGTACAATTCAGCGATCTCATTTAAATGCGTGTCCGTATCATCGTACATAAAGTCCAGATCCGGACAGTCCGGTCCAGAATCCGAGTCTTGCCTCTGCCTCCGGAATATGTCCCGAAGTTTGGGCAGACTTCTCTTCCCATTGCCGTTGGCGTCCACATTGATCGCCTTCACCTCTAGGTCAGGCTGTTGGGGAGGCGGCTCTTGCATTTCTTTGATTTGGAAAACACTAAATCAAAGATACGAAAAGAATTCGGGAACATTTACTTGATGTAATCTTCTGCCTGAAACAGAAAAATAAATAAGTTATTTTATAGGACCTGATATATTTACAACCAAACAAAAATAGAATCAAAACTGGGCCTACATTGAACCTCCACCGTGTAACCCACACTAATAAAAAGGGGTAATGCTGCTTCTCATTACTGACATCTACCTTAAGTAAAGATATTTCCTGAACCTATTAACTTTATTTCTATTTTTTGAGAGTACGATCAACCGATCTAGCAATCACTAAGTCATAGTTGGATATCACCAAAACTTATCAATCATCTTCTGGACTTGAGATGACTTTGATACTTGAAACATGAAAAAATGTGTAATAAAGAATGTATTCACGCAGAAAACTGCAATTTTGTACTATTTTTTTTTTTTGTGCGTTACGTGGTCCAAGCCACATAAATTAAACTACATAACTGAATTACTTCAACAAATGAAAATAAAATAATCTCAGACCTAATGACACTAAACTAGTTCAATCGATATTGAGATGCAAATAATTGTTAGGACAGATTTTTGAGCTAAACGATGTTTAATAAACAAAATAAAATATAGAAATTATTACATAGATGAAAGAGAAACAAATTGAAATAATTCATGCCAAAAGATCAAAGTTAACCTTACCAACTAATTAAAGTTCTTGACGGCATATCTAACAAAACTATTGTTGAATAAGTTAGTTTCTATACTAAGTAGTCAGCTTTAAACTAAATAACTTTTACAATACAAAGAAAAATACACTTAACAAATTTTAACGTTTTTAGTGGAGACATAACTTCAACTAACCTATCGATGTATACAAGTGGTGAATCGATGGAATTAAACAGTATATTCGTAATTGCTTTGAAAAATATTTTCAATGGTAAATTGTGTTTTAAATATTACTTATATTTAAGTTCTCTGGATTATTTGATTTATGAGAAGTAACCTGCATGAAGAAATGAACAATCATTGAGAATTTTGTAGATTCATTGAAGAGACTTTCTTCCTTATTTTTATTTTTGAATGCTTTAATTTTCATTGTATTGCAATAATAATATTTAATAAACTGGAATAGAAAGACAATTATTTTTATCTAGAATCTCAGTATTCTGTCAAAACTGTTGCTTAGGAAGGGTACATTTTAGGTTTTAGGTTACCTTCAGTGTTATGATGTTAGTGTCGTTTTATATTTGAAAATTGTTCACTTATAATCAGTAAAGATGATGAAGAAAATATCACAGAATGATTTGCGGCGATTTATGACTGCTCACAAAAAGAAGGCGTTAACTTCTGCTAAGAAAATAGAATCACCTTTAGCAAAATATCCTTTTTCCACCTATTTTATTTCATAATACTAAACATAATATTATAAACATTTATTTATTTTTGCATGATTTGTGTTATTTGAGTTTATTGTCGTCTATGCTTTCCCATTGTGGTAACATAGACAGTTATTGTGTGTACCTTCTTGTTTAATTTTTCAGAAATACTTCTTTCATATTTAATATTTCTATTATTCCTTAATGTTGTATACGTATTTATTTGATGGAACTCTATCCTGTATTGTTTGTGGATCTGTTGTGAAGTCTGAGACTGTTTGGGCTGTACATATTAATTCCAAACAACACAGAGAGAATATAGCTCGTAAAAGTCAACCTGCGGCTCCCCTTACCTCCGAAGTTTCTCCTTCAATAAGTAAAAGGCCTCTGGAACCGACGGAAGAGAAGAAACCGAAAAAACTGAAAAGTAGGATATACTAAATGACACAAGTTCATATACCTAGTCATAGTATTATACTTAGTTCTCTTAATTTTTTTTTTTGGGGGGCATTTTATTTGCTTATTTCTTATTTAAAAGTTGAGTAGCATCTTCTTTCATTTATATTATTTAATTGCAGAAGGCAGAAATACATACAGGTCACCTTTTTAAAAATGTTAGAAAAAGTCATTAATAATCGTTATTGTATTCCCAATAAATTATGTGAAAATGAAATATCGCGTCTCCAACAGTGGCGTCAGGAGACGAGTTCAAATTTCAAAAGGGCCAGGTGGTAAATGTGTCCATAACCCTGTTTTAATTTCGGGTTATTCTCTTATGTTTTTATCAATTATTTATTATATTTGTTTCTCGTTCTAATTTTTATAGACTAAGGCCGATGTGAAGACATAACTAGCCAGGTGAAACAAACTGAGGGAAACCTCAAACATGTTTGAACAAGTGGGGTAGACTTATACTAAAAATATATCTAGATAGTTAACTAAATTACATTTAACTAGCTCGAGTTCATATTTCTTATTGTTAATAATTTTAAGAAGATAATTATAACGCATGTTTTGAGGTTGAAGACAGTTTTTCTTTTCCCGAAGAACTTCCATTGAATATTGCCTCGTTTTATTGCGAAATGTTTGGTTTGAACAACCTAAAGGCCTTGCCAGACACAAGTATTTGGGGTGCGGTTTACTGAAAGGTAACGCCTCAGACGCACTGAACAGCCTTCCCTTCTCAGATAATATACAATTATAGCGTCATAAATACCAAATAAAACTATTATTAAATGTCGGAAAAGTAATAATAAAGACGAACTTACATTTTGACGTCACCTTCTTCAGTCATGAGAGGCTGTATTGGTCCATTGTCTTAAGAGACACAGAAGCACTAAGAAAAGTTGTATTTTATGTTTATAGACATGGTACATGTAATTAAACGTTTAAAGACTGTGATAAACGTTTGTATTATTTTTCAAATAGAAAAAAATGTATAATGCTAGTAACTATTTTTTCCGTAGGTATTTTAAAAAATGCACCTCCAGTTCCGGCTGGTTTCTTCGACAGTGACAAAAGAGCGACTGAAGTCGTCAAGGTAGAAGGAGGAGCAGGTGTGAAGAAAGAAGTGTCAGAGCCAACCCGGGCTGATGGGGGAGATGCGGAGGAGATGGAAGTGGATGAGGCGAAGGAGACGGAGTTCGAGGATTCCAAGGAGGCAGAGCTGCCGGAGGGCTTCTTCGACGATCCTATCCTAGATGCCAAGGTAATTATACCCTATTGCACTAGTAGAACCATACGAAGGAGACGGAGGTCGAAGAGTCCAAGGAGGCAGTGCTGCCGGAGGGCTTCTTCGACGATCCTATCCTAGATGCCAAGGTAATTAGGCCCTACCGCACTAGTAGAACCATACGAAGGAGACGGAGGTCGAGGAGTCCAAGAAGGCAGAGCTGCCGGAGGGCTTCTTCGAGTGGTAGAGTAGGTGGCGGACGCCGTCTCAGAAAACTGAACACCTGATGCTTTTTTTGTGTGTGTTTCATGCCTGCGTTTATCATATCGCTTACTAGCAGAGGTACTTCGCATCTCTGGAGGCCCACTCAACTATGGGTGTCTTTTACTTATCTAAGTTTAATTAGGGTAGGGGATTTTAAAGATTACCTGACAATGCACTACTGGTTAACGTTCTTTCCGAAGGACTACGTACTCATGATTTTTTTTTACTTTACAAATAAAAAAAAACTTAAGGACCTCCGAATATTCTGCATTTGATGACCTAATCCTGCATTGTATACACTATACGTTCTATATTGTTTGTTTAGGCTAGGAATGTAGAGTACAAAGACCCTGTGGAGGAGGAGTGGGAGAAGTTCCAGAAAGAGATCAAGGAGGCAGAAGAGAAGTCAGCTGAGATCATTCATCTGGAGTCTGAGGACGCCACAGTCCAGCGGCAGGTGGACCATATCGACGAACAGATCTCCCGCCTCTCCAGGTAACTATATCCATCGGGGAAATAACCTTTACTTTATTTTACTTCCTCAGCTTCACGAAGTATAGGGAAAGTTATGTAATCGGTCAACAATTCGATGCGGAGTTCTCAAGTTTTCCGACTTCTAAATTCCAAGTACGAAAAAAAAAAATTTCTGCATGTCTGGTGAACGTGAAACTTCCGATAGAATGAATGTATCGACACGAAATTTTATATGTGAATTCAGAACCCTCTAACAACGAACATTATTGTTTTTCATAGAAATCGACCAAAGGGGAGGGGGGGCATAAAAGCTCTAATAACTGCCGATAGAATGAATGTATCGACACAAAATTGTATATGTGTGGCCAAAACCACATAAAGACTACACCGATTTTAAGACAAATTGGCAGAGAAGGGAGGATTAGGGGAGGCCTAACTCAAAAATCTAATAACTGCCGTTGTAATAAATGTATCGATATAAAACCCCATACAAAGTTCCCCGGAATCGGCAGAAGGGAAAGGGGGAGGGAGATAAACCCTAATAACTGCCGATGTAATGAACTTATCGCCACAAAAATAAGTATGAGGATTTAGAGGCTCCTACGTAAGTCAACTATTGAATATTAGCGGAAACGGTCGACTGGTTTTGGAGGGGGAGCGAGAAGTTAATTGATTAATTCGTTCTGGGGAAGTACAATGCGAGTGATTTTTTTATATTATGTTGGCAGATTCCATTTTTTTTTTTGGAAAATAATTTTTGTGTTCAGTTGTCAGCCGCCTGCGAGACCCCTCCCCGCTCTAAAGGGAATTGGCTCCTAAATACTAATACTAAATTTTATGTCGATAAATTCATTACTTCAGCGGTTATTAGGGTTTTTGAATTGCGGTCCCCTCTCATCCCACCTTTCCTTCTGCCGGCCCCGCTGAAAATTAATAAGTGCTTGTGTCGATGCATTCATTTTGACTGCAGTTACTAGAGTTTTTGTGTTAAGCCTCCCCCTCCCATTTGGCCGACTTGGTTGAAAATCAATAGATGTTGTCCTTAGAGGCTTCTTAATACAGATATAAATTCTCGTGTCGATATTTCCATTCTATCTGATGTTATTGTGTTCTCAGCAAACACACTTTTTTTTTCATATTTGAACTCTAGAGATTGGGAAACATGAAATTTCATTGAAAACTCAGTATCGATTTCTTTATCGATTGCATAACTTCCCTTATACTTCGTCGAGATGTGGAAGAAAAAAATAATTCTGACCAGCAGCTACTTTACGGGGCTTATTACCTTAACTATGTAACTTAATTCCTTTTGTACCTTAAATACGAATTAAATTTCGGAGCACCCGCTTGACCACAGTCTGTATTAACATTGTAAAAAAAAAATATAAAGAAAAACGAATGTTTTTTAAAAATATTGTATTTGTTAAGTCATAGCTGAAGATGGTAGCAATACGGAAAGTATTCCCATATATTTTGCGAAATATATAATATTGTTTTTAAAAACATACGTTTTTCTCTAAATTAAGTTTTAAAAATATTCTTACCAGACTGCCTGATGAAGGCAATCTCGAAAGCCGGCTTGCATAAAATAATTAAACTTGTGAGAGGTTATCCTAGATTTCTATTTTGCATCTGTGAAATTACTTTCCCTACACATTGTTATAGTTGTGGAAGGACATTTCTCATTTCAAATCCCTCCAATTGATAACAGCAAATACTTTTACTTATAGCTGTTCCTTCTTATTTAAACATTGTACCTATTTATCTATTTATAATAATAATAATAATTATTATATTGAATATTTATTATTCCAGAGTTGTCCAATTGCAAAAGAAAACAGAAGAAGTGAAAGCCAAATGCCACACAGAGATAGAAATAAAGAAAGAAGAGCTGTCTAGCGACGAAGACGACACAGATCTGGATATCGAATTTGACTGGAGAGCAAAAAGCTACCTCAGTTGACTGACATTCATAAAATTTTATTTCCATCACTACTTTTAATGTTCATTTCATCCTAGTCTATATATATGTATATATACTTATGAAAATATTGTTCATTTTTTGTTCTCCGCCTTTTGATTTTAGGCCAACCATGGCGTTGTATTTTTTTTTTTTAATAGAAATATTTTTCTTACTTAATACTCAAATCAAAAGAAGAATTTAATTAAATATTAGAAAATAATAAAAATTTTAAATGTTTTAAAATGATTCATGTCATGATTCGCGTTTACACTATGTAGCAAAACAGCTATGTAACTGAGCTATGTATCTATGACTAAAAAGAGCTATAAATATAAGAGCTTGTGTAGCTTAGCAGCTGTATGAGCAGTTTACTTCGAGATGGCAAGCACACTACAATAAAAAACGCGCTTGCAGCCCGGCTATATAGCTCAGCTGCATAGTTCCCTTTGATCTTGCCGACAACCGATGCGAAACTCATCTCCAGCTATAGAGCTCTGGAATTGAACTATATAGCTGTTTTCGGGTGGCGTTTTCAAAAACTTGTAGCACATAGTGTAAACGCGGCATAAAATAAGTTAAGCAAAACGCATTATTATTATTATTTTTTTTTTCGAAAATCATTTGATTGCATAATATAGTGAAGAGCTAACTATCCGTTCTGCAATTCCTTGTTTTTTATATAGATATTGTAGAGTAAACATTTTTTTTTTTTTTTAAGTGTAAATTATAAATAGTAAATAATTGTTGCTGGTATATACGATATTTGACTTGAGAGTAATCAGAGTTGAGAGATATTTGTATAAGGATTTATATTAACATTTTTTAAAATACAATTGTATTATAAATATCTTTTGTTTATGTTTAATAAATACTTTTCAATGAATACTTTCAAATTCCCGTCTCGGCGATTTATTTGGGGTAATTCTCCCCCATTTCTATTCCGGGTAATCAGCATTCTACTCTATTCCATTTGCGAGAACGCAAATTTGCTCAACCTATTCGCGCTTTTCAAGGTTCAGCCGCATATGCGAAACGAATTTTTTTCAAGAAGTGCTGTAAAGTAATAGTATGAACTTCCGTTCATTGTCGTCCTCTAAGCTTGCGGTTCGCAAACTACAAATATTTTTTTTTGTTCCTTTTGCATTTAATAAAAATTAACTATAAAATCATTAATACTTTATGTTTTCCAATTTCTGCATTCATTTATTTTAATTTTCACAATGCAAGTTACATATTTTGTTTGTGCCTGATCAGTCAAGAAGTTAACCTGAAGTCTTTGTTGTACTTGATCAGTTCCTTAAAACTGTTTTACTGGAGATTTGCGGTGTTTTCATTTGACCTATGTTTTAGGATTCCGTAGTTTGAAGACCGTCTCTTCCCGAAACGTCTATAATTGCTAGGTGGAATTCTAGAGTTTTAATAATTATATTATTTACCATTGAAATAAATAAATTAAAATAAAGTTAGCCATCTCAGAATTCATTTTCCAGTTTTTTTTTTTTAATTGTAATTTTCTATGTTTATTTAGTGTTCTTTAAACATTCATGTTAACTTTAATTCTTTTGAACGTTGCATATATTGTAAATAAATTAAACTAAAGAAAAAAAATAGTCTATTTGTTAGCTCACTCCTTTATCAGCATTAACCAATCCTAATAATACTCGGAACTAATTTCCAACGGATGCGGACGAGCGGTGCCGAATATTTCTTGTGTGGATACATACGAAAACACCAGGCTGTTGTCAACAATGATATCAAATAACACAAATTGCTACAATTAAAAAATACTGATAAATGTGAATACTGTAAGATCTGTTAGCTTCGTTGCGCCGTTTGCCCTAAATCAGGGATCCTATCATAGAATAGTTCAAAGTGCATCAATTTTACAGTTACAAAAAAACACATTTATTGTCGCCATTTGTCTTTATCTGTTGTATTATGTTGTAAAGCCACTGAAAAGGTTGCTGCTTCGATTTTGTCAAGATCTTGAAATTTCATTACTTCGTATTTGAATTACTTCACTATAATGGAAAGGACTTTTGTAGAGAGTTTGTATTATTTGACAATTATTTTATTTTACAAAAGAAAGAAAACAGTACTCACAGTTATAGTATTAGACGATTTTTGCTCAGAGGTCTGTATTTATTAAACTTAATATTTTCTGTTTACTCAATAATTTTTGCCCCATCGAATATATTAATAACCCTTTAACTTTGTGCACAGTTTCAGTTATATAACTTCAATAGACTCTAAATAAAATAAACTTTAGCTGGGACGTTAAGCTATGGCACCGAGCCTCTACGATCTCAAGTACTCGTTAAAGACGCCTAAATTAGGTGAATAAAAATTTGGGTTAGACAAAGTTTAGGACTCCCATAGTAGAGTCGGGCTCTAGTCCACCAGAAAGAGCGCTCTGGTAGTAGGCGATATGACCTTGTCAAAGCCTGGGCATGAGACATAATAACTAACAGACTCCAAGATAACGGGAGGCGGGATACAGTAAAATGGATTAATCTTCCTGAGGGATGGCCTTGCACTATGATCAAGTTGGCCTCTATTAACTTAACTATAAACTAAATTAACATGCTTATAATGAATTTGATAAACTTAAAGGTTTTTTCATAAAAAGTTCGTACAACAAGTGACTCTTTTCATATGTTTTTTAACAGCTGACTTATATACAGTTATATTGTCTTCACACGACCAGACCAGTTTAAAAAGACATCATCAGAACAGAGGATAATGGAAAACAAGTTACTTAGTTATTATGACGCATGCCCGGGCTTTAACTACGAGGTCATATCGCCTACTACCAGAGCGCTCCTTCGTCACTCTGGTGGACATGAGCCCGACTCTACTGTGGGAGTCCTAAATTTTGCCTACCCTAAATTTTTATTCACCTAGAGCAGGGGTCTTCAACGAGTATCTGACATCGTACAGGCTCGGGACCATCGCTTAACGCCCTATCCGAAGGACGGCGTGCTTAAGTTTATTTTACCTCTCAGATAAAATAAACTAAGGACCTCAGCCGGGTTTGGAACCCACGAACTTGAGGTCAGAAGGCAAGCACGCATACCACTGAGCTACCGGCGCCCTCTGAGTGGATGAATATTGTTTTGAAAATTATGAATACTTTGTCAATAAAAAGTATAAAGTTTTCACAATAAAAAATAAATAAAAGAACATCATTGGTTAAAGAAAACAGTAACAGGATAATAAAAAAAAAACTATGTAAAAGCAGATAGTTTTATTATATTTTATTAAGAATAGGTAGATAAGAGAAAATATGTATGTAATAATGTAGCTAAATAGTATTCAATTAAATAAGGATAATATATAAACATGTTGAACAAATACATAATGAAAATATGTCAATAATGAATAAATGTACAGTGAAGTTCTCAAAATAATTTCTAAAATAAAGGAATATATTCTTAAATACAATAAAGAATACAATTCACTTTCTTATTGGTTCACTTTCATTAAGCGCAGAAAAGCTTAAAGCTAAATTAATTTTTAAAATTACAATCAATCAATGAAAAATTTCATAAAAAAAAAAATTAAATATTGAAAAACCACTTGAACTTCCTCCGTCCCCTAAATATTAGAAATAGTTATAAATATAAAGTTTTTGAACTTACAAATAATATAATTTGGCCCGAACTATAATCACTACACAATACATCATAAGTATTACTTTAATTTTTTTTTGTTCTACTAATTCTATTATTTATAATGAATAAGAAAATTATTTTTATAAAAAAATGATAAGCAGAGAGTGCTCAAAAAACTCCACAGTCCCTTGGAATCTCCACAGTCCCTTGGAATCTCCGACTTTCAGGTAGTTGTCTTTTATTACATCCCGTTATTTCATTAAATTTTTTTCTCTTCGTACAGCTTTAACAATAAATTTATTCACAGTTTTAGTTTCACAATACATCAATTGAGCAGAAGAAAATATTTTTATTTAATAAAAAGAAATAAATAAATAAAAATACAGCAATAATAAATTACATCTAAATTACAAATTGTGCAAGTTGTTTTTATTTTCACTTTTAATATTATTATTATTTATATATATATTTATATAAATTTAATAATATGAATAGAATCTACTTTTTCATTTTTTTTTCTTTTTCCTTTCTTTCAAAAGAAGAGATCACTGTCCGCCAACCGCAAAAACCTTCCCTGAGTTTTTGCGGTTGCCCAATAACCGGTTAGGTAGCTCCGAGTCGACATACAGACAACCCTGGAACTATTGCCCATATGTGACAGAGCTTCCTTTTAAACGCAATTCTTTGAACTTTTTTTTGTCATTTATATAAATATTTTTTTATTATTCTTACTAGTATTAAAAAAAACAAATGAAAAAATAATAAAGTAATGTGCAAACTTTATTATATAACAATGAATAATATTTGAGAAACAATTTATTTGAAAATAGATTTAAATAGGAAATAAAAGCAAAGCTATTATTTATTATTCTGTAGATAGATGTAGGATTTGTGCATTTTTTTTTTTTTGGAAATGTGCGTTTATATTGTAGTTAATAAATATTATTAAGTAATATTTGTTAAATATATAACTACTCTGAAAATATATAATTAACAATAAATGACGAGGATTTGTTATAAATCATTACTAGAAGAAATAACAATTTTAAATTGAAGGAACTCTTCTCCTTCGTTAATAAAGTTTAAAAATATATGAAAAAGGCACTAATAAGAAATAAAACTATTTTACTTTCTTTAAATTCTAAAAGCTATCGAGGAAAGTAAAAAAAAAATTGCTAAAGTTGAAAATTTTAAAACAAATTTTTGAAATTACCTAAAAGCCAAAAAGTTTTTTTTTTTTTTTGTCTACGGGAACCAGCCGATTTGAATAATTTACTAATAATATAAGAATTAAAATATTACTAGTTTATTAATTTATTTTTAATTTTTTTTCTGCTCATAGTCTAAAAATTCTATCGTTGTCTATATTCTTCGTTTTGAAATCGCACTATTCATATTTAAAGTTCTCACCAAGTACTTTAATAAGTATAATTGTTTAAATTATATATTTTCTAAATAATTATTTAAATTGACTTCACTTTTCATATTTATTTAAATCCTAATTATACTCAACTTCTTAAAGTACTAAAAAGAGAACTATTACTAATAGAAAAAGTCTTAGATGTAGAAATTAAGTTTTTCAGTTACAAAAGTAATTTTTTTTTTCTTTTCAATATCAAAAGTGCCAATTTCACTTTTTTAAAATTTTTTTTTCTCCTTTCATTCTTGAAATATAGAAGTATATAAATGATGTAGAAAATATTACTATGTATTTAAATATACATATATATATATTTACAATATATATATATATATATATATGTTTTTAATATTAATAAGTCTAATATTTTGAAAGAAGAGTGCCAATGGCTGGTTTTCATATATAAGCTTCTCTCTTTGAGTGCCAAATATGTGCTAAATTAGTTTCCAATTTATTTTTTTAATATTTTTTTTCTTTTGGCTGGTCCCTAAGGCTTGTTAGAGTTACGAAAGCAGCTGCAACAAGAGACGGATCTGTAGACATTTCTAAGCTTGAACGGCTGAAATGTAAAACAAAATAGGCAAATTACTATAGTATATATTATAATACATTTATTTTAATATATGTTAAAAAAAATGAAATATAAGTAAATATCCAGACTCCAAACATAAGACCTAGTGAACAACATTCTAAAGATATTACAGCAAATTTATTATTGACAACATTAGTAGAATTTTACGACGAAATTAGTAAGGACCAATCAATATGTCAGGGCACTGTTATTGTACATGACGAAAAATTCATTTTTCAAGGATATATTTTTTAAAAAATGCTAATTTTTTTTCTGAAGATTTTATTAGACTTCTATCAGTTTTTTATTTATTTTTTTTTTAAGCTTACCCAGCTAAACGTAGTGTATGAGACCCAGATGTGGAATCGGTCAGTAATGCAATAAAAAACAAAATTCATATCTGTATTGTGCACCTTTATTAGAAGACTGAAAGAAACTTTCCCGGAGAACAATCACTATGCATAACTATTTAAGGAATATACTGGGTGTTCATCCCAATGCTCTCATCCTTCCCTAGAAGCTCTACTGGGGGAGACCTAAATTATGCTTACCTACCCATGTTTACCTTCGAAGGACGGCGTGCTCAAGTTTTTTTCACCTTTTTAGATAAAAAAAATACCTAAGAGCTTCGGAACCCGCGATTTTGAGCTGAGTAGGCTAGCACGCTACCTCTGAACTACCGGTGCCCTCTCCAAGTTAATATGGTGAGTATTCAGCCTGAAGCCCTTTCTCAAAATATATTTTAGAAAATTTTGATTTTATACATTTACACAGAAAACGAGGTAATTTATGTTTTGAAATTGTATACAACTTGGTTTAATGATCACATATTTTAACACAATTTGATGGGGAAATGAAAGCAGGAGGATGTGTTTTATCGATATTTTAGTGTGTGTTTTATCGATATTTTTCCATATCTTTAACATGGTTCTTATGGCTATAAACTGGTTCTCAATAAACACCCCCCCCCCCCCCCCCCCCCCCTCCTCAAACTGGAGTTGATTTGAAATGAGCCGAAGGAAGGTTACTTCATTCTAAAGATATGGCGACCCATTTTTTTCTCATAATGGTCTCTCCTCTCATATTGCACAAATATATAAGTTTAGTATCGCTTTTCTTCTAAAAAATTTATCGTTTCACAGATATCATCAGTGCCCCATCATCATTTTTTGATATAGACACGTAATTCAATCTACAGCAATGCTGAAAACAGGGAAATTTTGGTAAAATTGTAAGCAAGCATGGATACCACAGAGCTACCGGCGCTCTCAACTACATTTGTATTTTACAACCTGTGAAATAATCATTTCTCACTACATCAACCATATTCACATTAGCATTTATGTATTTATTAAACAATACAGAAATCATGCATACATATTTTAATATCATTACGATATCTCTTAAAAAAAAAAAAAAATCAATGACAGGGGTCACATAGATAGCAGTGTTGGTTCAAGCATATTTTTTCAACTATGAATTGTAACATGCAATCCTGCACTTTTAGATATGGAGCACATTCTACTGATTTGCATAAACATGGATTTGCACATATAAAATATATAAAATCCTTTCAAGACATATAACTATAATAGAGGTCACGAAACTAGTTGTATGAGACTCTCCCCACTATGTACATAGCTGCAAGCTGGGACAATGGTGCAGTCATGTTGCCAGTTTTATGGCTTCACTAATGTTTTCTTGGTCTTAACCATCTAATTTCAACTAATAGCTAATAAATTTATACTGAAAAAACGTTACTAATATTGAAACAGCACGGCCTGAAAATATATACTATAAAAAAGCAATTTTGAATATTATAATTCACAATAAAACTGTAAAAATAATAAATATAATAAAAATATAAGATGTATGATAAACAACCCATTCTTGGTCTTAAGTTCTCCCAAATATACTTATTTTTTACATCGGTTAACGTTTCGCTTATTCGGGTATTTTCAAAAATAATTTTTTTAGTGTCTAAATACTTTTGTCAATCATAATATCCGATATAGAATTTATATTGGAGTTAGTTATTGTGACCGGGCTTTAACTACGAGGTCATATCGCCTACAACCAGAGCGCTCTTTCGACACTCTGGTGGACATGAGCCCGACTCTACTATGGGAGTCCTAAATGTTGCCTATCCTAAATTTTTTATTCATCCAGGTTAAGGGTTTTTGGCCCTAATTTATATTGAATATTATGATTGACATAAGTAGATACGAAAAGGTAAGTTTTGAAAATACCTGAATAAGCCGAAACGTTAACAGATGTGTAAAATATAAATATTTCAACTACTTTGTATCTACTGAAGTTACAACTGGTCTCAAATCAATGGACATTCTCCACCATAAATTGTTGTTTTAAATTAATTATAAACTTTGCTTGTTAAGAATTTGGTCTAAGTTTTCGCTACCAAGTTTAGTATTACGACCACAATTGTGAGGAAACACGGAATGTTTTATACAGGACGGCCGGGTTCGTAGCGGACCAACCTTTTTTTTTTTTTTTCTTCTTTTTTTGACTTTAGCGTTGAGCCATTAGCCGGACCAACCTTGGGATATTGTAGAAAATTTAACTTTGAGGAAAAAACTGCAATCAAAAACATTAAGGCGTAGTCAAGGTCCACGCCGTGAAAACGTTTTTTCATTTTCTTTTCGATGTTGCCGTAGCTCTTGCATTTGCTCGGCACTAGACTTTTTAGGTTTTTAAAATTCCTTTTGATGCGAGCTTCCCTCTAATTTGAGTTTTCTATAATTCCGCGCATATTTACGATTCATATGAGACGACATCTTTAATTTTTTTGCAATTTTCAATTTAATACCGATTTTTACATATATTTCGGAGAATATTTTTATTGTTTCACTTTGAGTCCTAGTAGTGCTCCTCAAGCTCTTTACAATAACACCCGAATCAACGTCCTATCTAAACGCGTTATCACGCTACACAAATTTCTAATTTTACACAACGCTAATTCGCAACAATCATCCGCCGGCGCCCACACTAGCCCGATAACGTCACAGGCAAAAAAAACACTGCACAACAAACACATACAGACATGCTCTATCCATTGTGACTTCAACTGTTGTTATCGCATTATTAGTCTCGTAGTTATTATCGATTGAAATCTGACGGTATTTTGTAACACAAGAAAGTTTGACCGGCTATCACTGGGCTTAACGAGAGAATAGACGTTTTTACGTCATAAGTGCATTTGTAACTAATTTCAGGAATGGCGAAGTGCTTGGAAAACGTGGGTCAACATGAAAATTATTTGAAAGTTTCACAAAAACAAACAAGTTATGTTGATGACATTTTGATGTGAACTATGACTTGTGGATATATTTCTTGGTGATAGGCGGATCTAGTGGACTTGTTAAATAAGTAATACAGATGATCAATCTAGCTTCTATTTAATTTTTAACACAACTAGTTTCGGCAATTTGTCATCTTCAGGTGGTGAACCTTATTTAGAGAAGGGGTCAAAGAAATGGACATATATTGATCAGGGGTAGTTGGATGCTGACTGCTTGGCAGTAAAACGTTTTATTGCAGCATCCAACTAGTCCTTCTCTAATAAGTTTCACCACCTGAAGATGGCAAATTGCCGAAACTAGTGTTAAAAAAAAAAAAAAATATGGGATTGATACATCTGTATTACTTATTTAATGATTTGTGGAGGTACATTTTTTGAAGGATTGCATAAAAAAATCTTCCGTGAATTCTTTAAGTTTTCACTCTCACTCAAAAACCAATTTGGTTGAAAATCAATACCTACTTAATGTAGTATTGACAGTTATTAGGGTTTTTGATTTGAGACTCCCTCCTAGGAACCCCTCTTTTCTTTGGCTGAAAATTAATAGGTGTTGATATATTCTTATGGGATTCTGTATACACGTATAAAAATTTCGTGATGACTTCTTCATTCTATCGGGAGTTAACGTGTACACACTAACAGACAGAAAATTTGTTATTCAGTTTTGGAATCAGGGGGTGGGAAAATCTGAAATTTCGGTAAATTTCAACATTGAATTTCATGAAAGAGTTAGAGGGGTGGGGAGGTAGAATAGTCACGCCAGGGGTTGCTCTAAAACTGGGTATTGGCAGAAAGTCTGCCTTGACTGGTTGAAGCCCCTCATCTAACCTGGGCTTTGTGGCTAGACATGAGGAGCTTTGCAGGTATTACCCCCACTCTACTTACCTCAGCCCGAGAGGTGCTTAAGTGGGCTTTTTTGGAACAAATTACACTTCATATCTTTAATTTTATCGTCAGCACCTTGCAGATAGAGCTGACAACCGTCCGGTTGATCAGGGATCAAAGGGCGTCCTGTAAGAACTGTCTACGAAGACGCGAAATAATCAGCATTTTCGTAAAAGTAATAGCTGTGATATAACAACAATGAGGCAAAGGAGAAGAGTTTGAAGAGTGTAGGCAAATAGATACAAAGCACAGTGACAGTCATGAGTGTTTTCTTTTTTGAAATCAGAGGTCAGAAAACATGAAATTCCAGTTAAAACTCAACATCGAATTTCTGACCAATCACATAACTTCATATTGGTGGAGATGTAAAAAAAAAGAAAAAAAACTAGAACTAGGAGTAGGGTGCCGGGATTCTGGGTTCTATACTGTAACTCAGAATGTGCTATTTGTATAGACAATCCCAGATACTGGGATTCAGCAGAACCCAATTATCTGAGAGTGCCCAACTCAAGTACAGAATGGCCTAGTGAAAACAAGTTTGTTCCATGGGCAATGTATACAGTGGCCCAACCCACTCACATATTTAATACGTAACTAGAATCTCATTTTTGTTGTTTACATGTTCTAATCTGTGTAAGTACTCGTATGGAGTGGTCAGTGTGTAAGCACGTAATAAATACATTTGTCAAAGATGATTCGATCGGATTGTATTAACTAAAATGGCGTTGATGCAGATGTGACATGTTGAAGAATCCATCATGTAACTAATTCTGATTTTGAGGAATAACACTGAACTTTTCATGGAAAAAAGAATAAAAAAAAGTAACAGACATTTCACTTAATTGCTAATTTTCTAAATTTAATGTAACTTGTTTTAATATGTTTTGATTAAAAATAACAACTCATGACATACAAAATAATAGTTATTGTAACTCATGCCAGGGCTTTAACTACGTGGTCATCTCGTCTACTACCAGAGAGCTTTTTCGTCATTCTGGTGGACATTACCCCGACTTTACAGTGAAAGTCCTAATAAACATTGCCAACACAGGTTTAGTTGCCTAAGGTAGGAGGGGTTTTTAAGGAGTACCTGACATCGCACAGGCTCGGGACCATCGCTTAATTTCTCATCCGAACAACGAACTCAAGGTTAAAGCCCCTAATTGATTCATTTAATAATATATTCTATTTCCACATATTCTATTACCTATATCTTGTTTTAGAAATTTTCGATGAGTAGCCATGTTACAGGCATCTCAATAATAACATATATTATACTTAAATTTTATTTAACCGTTAAAAAAAAAGTTTTTAACGCCATCTTAAAAACCTACCACCAAATTTGCCATTTCTGAAGACAATTTTCGGATTCGATTAGCTACTGGATGCACCGGAAAAAAGATATGTTCTCGCGATGTTTCGATTGACGATTAAGAGACGCCTAGTCCCAGACAGATGTAGTTTACATTATTTGTAAGCTTGGAGCTGTTTTTATTTTTTCTCAATAGCAGCGCTATCAAATAAAATATATTACTCTCATCCGAATGGGCAAATAAATAACACATTCCTTGTCTTTCAAAGCCCTTGAAATTAGCTTTCAATCTATGTGTCACATGACCGTTTTTAAGCAAAGTGGGAAGAAGGGGCGTCTAAATGTGGTTTCAAAAGGTTTTTTGGCTGTAGGTTTTTTATGTGCACCTATGTTCATATTAACTTATTCATTCAAAACTAAATTTTTAATAAGGACTCAAGTTTTGTTTACTATGAATGTGGCCACCAAGAAACAGTCTCAAAACCGGAATTTTGAAACTTGGATTCATGGAAGAAATTTTGAAATAATCCATTAATCATGACGTCTGAAATTCTGAAGGTTCGCCTGAATAATTTCATAACATATATCCTTTTGTCCAATATATTGACAACATTGATAGAAATACATGGAACATGACAATTTTGCATTTCAAACATAAAAAAATAAAAATAACATTACTACTGGGCTTACTGGGTAACATTTACTGGCAAGCAACATTCACATATCGGGAATATTACAATTCACAGATTGATAATTGGTTTTAAACAATTATTTGCCTAAAAATGTTATCCTGATGATGGTGTTGTGATGATGATGGAGTGAGGGGCAGTTCTATGTGACTATGCCATCTATTTACTGGTTGCCATCTCATTAAGCAAAGCAATGCGACTGCCCTCTAAATTTCTAAAAATGTGAGTCCACGAGTTGACCCCCCTCTCCTTTACTTGGGTGGAGGGGAGGTCTCCTCCTATAAGAGAACGGAGGGTGGGGGAGCAGTTGGGCTCTCCCCCACCGCTCCATCCCTTTATAGAACTGATGACTGCATCGTGAGTGTTTTCCATTTGGTTTGCTTTCTACAGGTCATGTTCATCATGATAAGATTCCCAGTCGATATGTTTAGGTACACATAACATACAACATAAACAGTTAAAAGCACGATAAGGCAACACAGATTTGAGGAGGGGGGGTACTACGGGGACATGAAAAGTTATGAGATTCTTCCATTCTGTTTGAAGTACATACTTCATCTTCCCACCGCAGATAAACTTACTAACTGATATGATAAACTGATGAACTGAACCCCACCCCTCGCCCTAGATTCGTTACGCAGTTGTGTGAAGAACACTTCAAAAAAAGTTTCAATTTAAAAATAATTTTTCTGGACTCAAATCTCAAAACTTCCAATCCCCCCTTCGTACCAGTTTGAACTAGAACAGTGGTTCTTAAACGGGGCGGGGGGGGGGGGGGGGGGAGGGGGGGGGGGACTCCTCAACTATAAATTGTTTCATAACACCTATAAAACTGTTCCAATTAGTTGAGGAAAGTTATCAAAATTTTTACCCGCAGTTTTGCGATAAGTGAAGGTAAAATGGGCAATCTATTTATTACTTAACTGAGAGTGATAAAGTTCGGGAGCGAGATCGATTTAAGAATGTTAAATACAGGTTTTATTGTCGCAAAACTGTTTCACCCAATGGAGAAACCAATGGAGATGTGGGTCATAAGATGTTTCTCAAAAGAGTTGGGGATCAGAAGATCTATCCCAATGGAGATGTGGGCCATAAGTTCTTTCCCAAAAACGTTTTGGATCTACAGATCTATCCCAATGGAGATGTGGGTCATAAGATCTTTCTCAAGAGAGGTGAGGGTCATAACATATATGGGTCATAAGATCTTTCCCAAAAGTGGTGTGGGTCATAAGATCTTTATCAAGGGAGAGTAAACAGTTTAAGAACCACTGCAGCAGAGGGAACGTGCGGTGGGCGGTGTCTAGGGGCTCACGTACGGTTGGCTGTAGGTTCGGTCTGGTGGATGGTCGTTGGAGATTTGGCAGATCCGCTGCTACTCCTCGAGCCTCGAAGTGAGCCCACTTGAGAAGAGACTCGCGAACCTACAAACTCTTCTCTGTCATTCGCTGCTTTTTCATAACGTTAACTTAACATTTGGCGAGCATGCAACAAGCCCATGAGATTTGTCTCGAAACATCGCAATATAACAGTTTCCAGGAAACATCAAAAGCTGGTTGTACAATTTCAGATAATCATTTTTTTAAATTTATTTTTTAAGTAAGGTGGCAGCAATTACATTATAAAATGGCCATTCCACGACATTGCACCAATTTAATTGTCTAATAATAGACTGGTGGGATCTTCTGCGCCATTGTTACGACACGTAACTGCTTCACATTGTCTAACCTAGGGAGGGGACTGAGACAAGAAGACAAAAGATGGAATCAGTTTCCCGTACATATTGATCTTGAGACAAATCTCATGTTATTTGGAGCAAATAAATCTATTCACTTTAAATATACTTACATAACTAAAAAATCAGTAACAATAGAAAGGTACAATTACCAAGTGGAATAATAAATGTCAAAAAATCAGTAATCTGCAATAAATACATTTAATTATTTATTTAGAAAGAGGAGTATGCCACATGATGACAAGATAATGACACTGCCATTTATGATTTCTGCTGAAATTTTTGAAAACATTGCACTGCAGGGCATCCTAGCGGAATAAGTAAACAAAAAAATAATGTAACTACACATTTTTGTTGGGTTTTTGAAAAACTAAGCTTTATAAAAAAATTAACAATTATACTTATAAAAATATATACAAATTGATAAAAATCGACAGGGCATAACTATAAAAGAGAAGGAAGGATGCCCAGACAAGGTTTGGAATAAAATTAATTTTAGGAAGTAGAGGCTAGATAGAAAGAGTGTGAAGAGAAATAATAAAATAAAAAATAAATAATTGAATGATAAAAATATATAAATATGTAAAATTAACAAAATGGGAAAAACTTCTATTATGATAGAATAATTTAGGAAATATGGAAAAATAAAATAGTAAATAACGATAATAATTAGAGATGTACATATAAAAATACGGGGGAGGGGGATGTAAAACTAATCAAAGGGGTGTGGATTGTTTAGTGAAGAGGAATTGGAATTGTGAGGTAGAAGAAAGCCACGGAAGGAGAGTGACGGATTGGGGGAGGCAGGGAGTTGTAGTCAGAGGAGGCCAGGGAACGAATTGTGTAAAGTGCAGGCTGCATATAAAATGAGTTAAACAGACACTGACATATGCAAACTCTGTTAGTATTTATACAACTTGTCCCGATCACACTGTATATTCCTAACTCTTTTCTCACATTAAATTTTCTTTTTACCTCAAAAACTATAATTGTTTCTGTTCCCTCAGGGGCCGCGGGCTCCGCAGGTTGCTAACCTCTACTCTGAAATAGTGGTTTTATTTAAAACTATTCTCTTGGTGTGATAGTCATCGTATCAAGCAGTGCATTTCAATTCAAGAGATAGATCATTTTAAATACATTTGGAATTAGGAATCATCAGAAATTTAAAGTAATATGAGAAATGTTACCCATTCTTTACTAACGCTTCAGAAAAAGTGGCCCCCCTCATTATAGAGTATATTAGACACTACAGAAAGAAGTCTTAGAAGAAACCAATCTACATACATAGTAGTAATACCTTCATTTTTTTTTTTTTTTGCATGGCAGAAACAGAATAAGACCCAAAAAGTGGTCTCATTTAAGATTTTTTGATTTTATAATGACAACAAATGATGATATTATTAAAAGTATTAGGCTAGCCTCCTAGGACGGATGTGGCTGAGACCAACTCACCCTGAGAGTGTGCAGGCGAGTTAGGTCGAAGAGATGCCAGGCTGGGCTGCCGACTGGGAGCCTTCGTGTTGCTGCCCTTACTTCCTCGACGTTCACTACCCACCTGCTTCTTCTCCCGAAGTAGGGAAACGTTCATCAGACGAGGGTTTGGAGTGTTGAAGATGGTACGATTGTCTCGCCATCGAGCCCTGAAAAAAACAAAACAATGTTTTATTTCTATTTTATTTAGAGATGCACAAAATTATCAAGTTTCAGTATATCATACCAAGGTAATATAGAAGAGGAACATGCATGTAACGTTTGAAACATATGAAGAGCACGGGGAAAGAACCAGGTTTGTCACTTTTTTCTTGAATGTGAGATATCGCCACTACAGTATTAGTATATTAAAAATATTTCACGATTCACCATTGTTACGGGCTTCAAAAAGACGGTTTGTCACTACGAAAACGGAAGCTGAAAATATGATGTGCGGGGAGTTGATACGATACGAACTTTCAAACATTAAATTTCAGTTTTCTCAATTTCAACATCTGATGACAAACCTGGTTCTTTGCCCGTGCTCTTCATATACATCTGTAAGTTTTTTGTAAATCATTTTTTTATTATTATCTTATGCTGTTCTATGTGCATTATTATTATCTCTATTATATTGCATTTTTAGGACGAAATAATAATTTTTGCTCCCCTTCCCCGTTCCCACGTCGGACCGACATGGTCCATATACAATACATATTTTGATTTTGTCGAAAGTAGATTCTTTTATATTTAATTACACTTTTCAGCTGACCGAGCGAACCGAAGTTCTACTTTGACATGCTTAGATCCAGGTGTATATGTAACACGATATTTATCGCATCCGATCTCAGATTTTCATCAAAATTCCTCAAAATGTTCTCTTGAACCTTCGTTAAAACCCTATAGTTTTGCATATGATCCAACAAGACAAAGTCCCTAGAGTGTATGATAATTCAAGTTAATCATCTCCAGTACTCTGCTTCTTCACTTTATCCTCATCCTTTTTATACGGGTACTTTTTTTAATATGAGCTGTAAACAGCTTCTTGTCCCTTTTTTGTTTTAATAAATTCTAAAAAATGTGACTTTCCTTGGCGAAGGTTCATAATTATTTTTATAATTTTGAGACCTGAATTTATTCAAAACGGAACATTACATAATAATAATAATTAATAAAAATTACAATTCTGAAATTACCTGAGGCTCTGACTCCCCAATCCTAAAGTTCTAAAGTCCTAACTTTATATTTAAACCTATATATTTTCACAGTTAGATTTTTCCTTTAGGTCATTAAGACTTCCCTCCTCTGTGGGGCTTCCCTTGGGTTTGGAGAGTCACAGCCTCAGGTAATTGCCAACCTAGAAAACTTAAATGTTACTGTTGAACTTTGTGAGATGGTGGATAGCGTAAGCCGAAACCGGTACACTATATATACAGTAGAGCCTCGATTATCCGGGGTAATGGGGGGAGATGTCGCACGGATAAATGGAAACCACGGTTAATCGAGACACTTTCCATTTAACGAACTACATATGTGTGTACATTGTCATGTTATAACATCAGGGCTTGAAATATAAAGTAATCCTTCTTTGTTTTTTGCGGTTTGAAATGATTTTCCTTACTTCAGTTCTAATTTTTCTCAAATTCATGACGTCATGGAAGTCAAAATTTTCCTGTTCGCAGAAGTTGAGGAGGACATGAACTGCTTCCATTGTTTGACTTGTCTGGATGTTTTCTTTTTTAGCGCCAACACTGTCATCATTGTCACTCTCATCGTCCTCTGAATCAGCCCCGCAAGTTTCTAGGAACCTATACTTACTGCTTACACACCATGGTTAATAGCGAACAAGGATAATCGAGACACGGTTAATCGAGGTCCTACTGTATATTCTTTTGTGGACTTATACAAGTCCTTCGTTTTTAATTCAGTTTATAGTTTTCATTACTTCGATGATAAACTTTATCAGAAGTCACAGGAGTAAATAAAAGAAACATTGTCAATAAAGATGTAGTTCAAATGTAAAAGATTGGTGGTTAATCTAACCAGAGATTAACGAACGACCAAGGAGAGAGAGAGAGAGAACTAACCGCGGACAGGCGGCTGGTTGTGGTCACTAACTATGCTGTTGGTCCTGAGAATGGATCACCTCCACTCCTAACTCTCTCGACTGCTTCATTCCCAGAGGAGTACCCAGCTGAAGATTACAGCCAACTGTGTTGACCAGAGTTTAGAGCGTTATTCGTTATTCACTTATTCCTTATCAAAATTATTCTTTATTCGCACCACATTTTTTTATCATTGTATTTTTGTAGTATTTAACAAAGAGTCATCGGTGAATTATCGAATATGTACTTCCCCAGCACGAATTATTCATCACGTTTTCGCTCTCCCTCCAAAGCCAATCGACCACCAATATTTGAGTTATATTGTGACTTCTGAATTCTAATACTGAATTTTATGCTGATACATCCTGTTTTTTCAAGAACCGATTTCCGAAATACCCTCCCTGTAACGAGTCCAGGTTTGGAACCGAACATGGATCGAAGTTCGGCTTTGGAACCGTGAACACGAGTCAGGGACTTGGTTCCGGGTCTGAAACCGAGAGGCGGGTACCCGAAAATCAAATACCCGGATGGTTCCGGTTCTACCAATCCGAGTCACAACCCATCTTTGTATGAGGAGTCCCAATATGTCCGTATCAGTTTGTATCAGTAACAGTTTTGGTATCATTATCAATTTTGGTAACAAAGTATCAAGGAGGGATGGCCGATAGTATTATCGAAAAGTTCTGTAACTTTTCCACTCATGTTAATCAACTTTGATCGGAAACAGATCGTTTTCCTAGCAATATTAGAATATTTCGAATGAACACTTGCCACTTGTGAACACAAAACCAATCAAATTCCTAGAAAAAAAGACTAAACAGATCCAATTTAAGGATCACCTCTTGAGACGCCACCAAGGAACTTATAAACCGGCACCCAAGACCAAACAACCCACTGCAGAACCTGGATCGCCGCCTATTATTCCATAAAGTTTTACAAAAGTATTTTTCGTCAATTGGTAATTAATTTTTTGATATTGTTTTATGAAAGTTGTTGATTGAAATAAAAATAGTTGAATCTAATGCCATTGTATGTACTGAAAAAACAATTCTTATTCGATTGATATTTTTATTCCCTTTTATCCTCCATAACATAGAATTATTTATAATAAAATATTGGAATTGGAAAGTATTTTGCATGAAAAGCGTCAACTTACTGAATTATCGAAACTATCGATAGCTGCCCACCAATAGTATGGGACTATCGATAGTGACCAACTATCGACTATCGCCCTTCCCTAGTATCAGACCAAGTTAATATAACTATCTATTATATTAACCATGAGTATCAGGTACATATTTATAGCAGTATCAATGTGTACCAGATACAGCAGATGGCTGATACACCCCATCCGTACATCATATATCATATGCCCAGATCAACATTAATCATACAATAATACAATTACCAAACATGGATTTCCGAATTTGAACATGATGTAATTCGATTATAGTGTCTGAAGCCTGTGGTTTGGAAGGGACACATCCAACTTATAATTAACATCAAATTACTAGACACACCAGATGTCATTTCGTGTAATTGAGTTAGTTTCGTGAAACCTACCCCCTTCTCTTCGTATTATACCCTCCAAATTAACTACTATTCAGATGATTATTTTAAATTAACATAATACATCACAATTTGTCCAATTTAAATAAAATTGTTTTATCCTATTCTAACAAAATTACATCTCTGACCCATTTCGTGTTATTAGATTCTCATTTATTTAATTGGAAGTTTATGTAAGAAGGGCTTCTTTATTAAATGGTTTTAATGCAGACCATTACCAAGCTAGCAGCCTCTATTAATAAATTAATGACATAATAAAGAGCTTCCTTTATTCGATACTCTATTAGCGCCAGCCTGTCCTCTGTGGCGGCGAGTCTGAGATAAGCTTAGAGTCGAGTGGCCTGTCCTCTGTGTCGGCGAGTCCGAGGTAACAGAGTTGAGTGGCCTGTCATCTGTGTCGGCGAGTCTCAGGTAACCATAGAGTCTAGTGGCCTGTCCTCTGTGTCGGCGAGTCTGAGGTAACCTTAGAATCGAGTGGCCTGTCCTCTGTGTCGGCGAGTCTGAGATAACCTTAGAGTCGAGTGGCCTGTACTCAGTGTCGGCGAGTCTGAGGTAACAGAGTCGAGTGGCCTGTCATCTGTGTCGGCGAGTCTCAGGTAACCTTAGAGTCGAGTGGCCTGTCCTCTGTGTCGGCGAGTCTGAGGTAACCTTAGAGTCGAGTGGCCTGTACTCAGTGTCGGCGAGTCTGAGGTAACAGAGTCGAGTGGCCTGTCATCTGTGTCGGCGAGTCTGAGGTAACCTTAGAGTCGAGTGGCCTGTCCTCTGTGTCGGCGAGTCTGAGGTAACAGAGTCGAGTGGCCTGTCATCTGTGTCGGCGAGTCTCAGGTAACCTTAGAGTCTAGTGGCCTGTCCTCTGTGTCGGCGAGTCTGAGGTAACCTTGGAATCGAGTGGCCTGTACTCAGTGTCGGCGAGTCTGAGGTAACAGAGTCGAGTGGCCTGTCCTCTGTGGCGGCGAGTCTGAGGTAACGTTAGAGCCCCTTCTACAAGATGCACGACCCAAACATCATTTCCCCTCTCGTAAAGGCCCCTCTGGCACATAAAGAAGCTCCGTGACACGACCACTGAGGTCAATATACCTAGCCAGCTTCCAGTCCTTACTTTTATCACCCGACTACAGAAGAGGGTATTGTTTTTGGCGCGATTTTTGTTTGTTACGAGAGCAAAAACTGCTCAACAGATTTTGATTAAACAAAAACAGAAGTTATCTTTAGAATCTTAGGAGAATTCTTAAATAGCTAGAAGTATTTGTCTTAAGTTTTATTACAAAAAGTAATTTGAAATTTAACCAAACCCCGCTAAGTGTTCATTCGCAAATAGAAGCAAAAAAAAAAAAAATTATCGAAAAATAAATCAAATGTATTCTAGTCCTGCCAAAACGGCAGGATGTACAGCTCAGGACGTTATGTCAACACTGTGGCACTCTTTTGTAGAGACTTGATCTGGGTTAAGATGTGTGATGATCCAGAAAATCACACGATAAAAACTCTTTAGATGAACTTGCTGAATCTAAGGGGCCTTGAAAGTATTTAATAGAGCACTAAATGTATAAATAAACAACATTAAAAATAAATAAAATGCCATAAAAAAAGTTATTTTTGTGATTTAAAATGACTGAAGTGTAAGATAGGTATTTTGAAGCTTCCAAATGTGAATAATTACAGGAATTTCAAGAGCGTCGGTAGCTCAGAGGTAGCGTCCTCAAACCTCAAGATCGCGGGTTCGAAACCCGGCCGAGGCCCTAAAGGAGCACGCCGTCCTGGGATGGGACGTTAAGCGATGATCCCGAGCCTGTACCATGTCAGACCCTTAGTCTAGGTTGGAAATTTAGGGTAGACAAAATTTAGTAATAATTGTATACGTATTACCTACTGCTAATGTCGGTGTATTGGCCATTATCAACAATAGTTTGTTATTATCAATATTAGCACAGCTCACTAGTTAATGGTTTTTTTTGCCTCATGTTCGATGCATATTAGCCAGGTCCACTGTGTTATCTAATTATTTACGACATCCATGGCCCCGGGAGGGAGTTCTATCTACGAAATAAAACTCACTCCCAGACGGGATTCGAACCCGCAAACCGTGGGTTAGACCGAACAAAGCCCTACGCTCTAGCCCGCACAGTCCCCATAGTAATGTTGGAAATATAATTTTAACATTGATTTTCGTCTTTATCTAACGTCGTCTTAGCTAGTACCGGCAATGGATATCGACCACTGTTAATGTTGTTAGAGGGTAGTTTAAAGTAGGTCACAACTCGACGATTGTAAGACGCGACGATGGTCTTATCACAGTTCCGATAGTAATTAGTCCACCGTTGGTAGTAGTTACTTAGTCCGACCCATCTTAATAGTCACACATATATATATATATATATGTGGGCTCATGACTACTTTTTCAGTAGGTACCTAATTCATATAACTGCTAAAATGGGTTATCGGTTAATCACCGGAAATTTATTTCCCCGCTTAAAATTAATTAAATAAGTTTTCGCTCTCCCACTGAAACCAATCGATGTGTTTGTCTAAAATTGCTGAAAATGTAATTGAAAAAAAAAATACATACACATAATAGTAAATTAAAAGGACATAAATACAATGAGTTAGTTATTATGACTCATGGCCGGGCTTTTAACTACAAGGTCATATCGCCTACTACCAGACCGCCTCCGACTGCTAGCTCAAATTCGTCTGCACAATAGCAATAGAAATTTTAGAATATTACTTGGAGGGTTTAGATATGAGTTTTGTCCTGAAAGGCTCATACACTTTTTTGTTCTTTTGTCCCTCTTTGTGTATCCCCAGGCAAACATTTCTCCACAATTATCTCACTAATAGACCAGAATACGACTCAGAACCAATTGTGCATATTCTAAATAATCAAGATGTTAGAAAAATTAATAATTTATTTTTATTTTTTACTGTTGGATTGAAAATAAAGAATAATATAATTTAATTTTTTGCATATAAAATGGATATATATATATTTTTTTTTTATTTTATTCTATTTATTTATTTATTCATGTTCATGTCATACCTTGTTTTATATAATTTTTGAATTGTTTCTTTCATCCTGGTTGCTTGCACTATTTATATTAAAGAGCATGTCCATTTTTACTATTTCAATATTATTGGTACCTATCTTTTTATTTAGTTGCTTTTTTTGTACAATTTATTATATAGATATTTTTTCTTATTTTTTTAAATTTTGTATACATAACTATAAGAATATTTATTTTCTAAGAAAAAATAAAAACCCACTCATTGCCATAAATATTGTAATCTTTACTGCAATAAAAGTTTATCCATCTATCTCTATCTACTACCAGAGTGCTCTTTCTCTACTCTGGTGGACATGAACCTGACTCAACTATGAGATACCCTAAATAGGTCGTCCAGGCTCAGGACCATCGCTTAACGCCCCATCTGGAGAACGGCGTGCTCAAGATTTTTTTACCTTCCAGATAAAAAAAAAAACCTAAGGGCATCGGCCGGGTTTCGAACCCGCGATCTTGAGCTCAGTAGGCTAACATGCTACCGGCGCCCACTAACTTGTCTGTGGATTGTCAAATATCTAAATTAGAATAATACTAGTCGTATTTGAATCAACTTACTTGCACAGCACGTATTAATGAACTAAAATTTCCCTCTCCCTTAATAACCAATCGATAATTAAAAATCGATTAATAATTTGATATTCTGAATCCTCATTCTATATTTTGTATCGATACATTCATTACATCAGCAGTTACAGGGGTTATTGAGTTAAGTCCATCATATCTGATTCTCGCCCCTTCCAATTGGCTGATTTGAACTAATATAAAACTAAAACTAATGCATCTTGCATCCAGATATAATAAACAAAACTCCCCATTTTTCATGTAGGTCCCTAAATGAGGCTAAACAAGAACACGAACTAACATAGTTATGTAGAAGGGGGAGAGATCATGTTTGACGGCTAATTTCAGTTTCCATGAACAACTAACCGATCTGTTGATCCACATGCATGGTTGCATGAACATGTGACATAAATAGATGCAAATATGAAGTGAGGGTGACAACAAAAAAAAAAAAAAAACAATTTTCACGAATGTGGAATAAAATTCACAGAAGATGAAAAACAACCGGTATTCGCAGAAAAAGTGACATGAATTGAGCACAATGGAGAGCTGGTTGCATGCCACAAAGTCATCAGGGAATCACTTCCTTCCTCATCTGTAGCGAGTGCAAAGTTTAGTTACGTAATAGTTCGAAAATTGTATGTTGTGTTTTTTTGGAATTTCATGTCAAGAAAAATTAATAAATAGAACTGAATTTATGTTGATTTTCATCCATATCAGGAGAGCTTAGAGATTATTGAACTACAAAGTATACATTTCTTCTTTAATAACAATAATAGTAATTCTACAGAATTTATACGTAATCTCAAATTTTTCCTGTTTTACTTAAAAATAAATTCATGTGTATTATAAAACTATCTTACTTTGTTTTATTTTTTTGGCCTTATATGTTAGCCATGTCTCTTATAAAAGTGTTTCTCTAGTTATTTGACCACATCCATGGCCCCGGGAGGGAGTTCTATCTATGAAATAAAACACTCCCTGACGGGATTCGAACCCGCAAACCATAGTGAGACTATGCGACGAAAGCCCTACCGCCCTAGCCCGCACAGCCACCATGGCTCACTCTTATTTAAAAAGTTTCTTTATATTTATATTAAATTTTACCACTCAAATGTGTTACTTTCAGTTATCAATGGACAAGAATTGTCCATTAAGTGAGTAACACCGATGGCCGCCGACTCTACCCCCTCCCTAACAAAAATATAAGGGGGGGGGGGGGAGGAGGGGAGGGGGGCCAGGATGTCTTTTCTATCTCCTAATAATTTGGACTACGTTAAAGAAGGATGTTCCAGAATAAATGTATGCATAAACTACCTGTTTAGACATTACACCATCGTCAGGTTTAGTTAGGTAAGATAACAATCGTACTCGTATGTACACAGTAAATGTATCGTCAGTATGTATGAAAATTCAAATCTGGACGTTTTCATAAAATCACAAAAAATGAATACGTTGTTTCACATAACATTCAATAGTAAATGCAAAAGTCGAATACATTTGAAAAATCATCAACAGCAGTGACGCTGAGGTCCTGATGAATATTGTATATGATTGTATTCATTACTGGGAAAACAGTATTCGCAAAAACCTATAAAATCCTGGAATATTTCTAGTATTCTACTTTTGAAGTTCGATAAGTAATAGTTTTTATGTGGCTTTATACGGTAAACATTTATATTCATTTCTGGGGGAGGGAGATTTGAGGTTACCATTCATAATACAGTAAAACCCCGTTATACGGACACCCCTCTCTGACGGACGATGCCCCGGCCTGAAGTACAGCAAAACAATGTATTTTTACACCCTCGCAACGGACACTGCTCTAACGGACGCGGACAACAAATTTTTTGTCATCAAGAGATAAATTTACCTCTCCTAAGCGGACACTTATAAAACAATTAATTTGATTAATGTAATTTTGAATGCTATTTATTATTCGTAGACTTCGCTCTTTGTGAAACAGGCTTACACCCCTACTGTTTGGTTTATTGACATAAAATCCATAGATAATAACTATCATTATGTGTGTTTTTTTAAATTTATTTATTTTTTTAATCCTTCTGCAACAGACGATTTTCTTAGTCCCATGACTGTCCGTTGAAGAGGGTTTTACTGCTATATAGATATCTTAAGTAGAGCTACTTACTTGCTGAAGAGGCGAAGTACAACACAGATGATGACGAACATTAGTGCCATCCCGACAAGAACCCCGATCATAGTTGGATCCACATAGGTGACAGGCTCTGGAGGTATGTACTCAGCTGTGAACACACGTAAGGTTAGTTATATGTAACAGCAGAGTAGTTGAGAAGATGGGAAGGGGTCATTCACTAATACTGCTCCAGAACCGGCCTTTTCTATCTACTAACATTGTACAATGAATGTGAAAGCAGGTAAACCAATGAATACCATTCATACAAGCCAGTATGAATGGTATCCAGCCGGTATGAATGCCATCCGGTATGAATGCCATGCACAGTGATGAGAGGAATGCCAAATTGGCCAAGTGAGCTTAGCTAATTTCACGCAGTTCAGAGAGGGGCGTCAAGACAAGCATCGTTTATAATATGAAAATTAATTATTATTTATGTTCCACGTTAATTTTTGTACAATATACCATATTAAAAATTTCATTTATATAGATATTTCTGGTTTCAGGAGAAAAAAATGTCAGAATATTAAACCGACTGGGATGTTTAAAAGTATAAAATGAACTGCAATGAAACAGCTTGCCTAGAGGGGGTTTTAACATCCGCGGGGTTGCAATTAAGGCTGAAACAGAGCTGACGAGAGATTGGTTAGAGAAGCTGCCATTTTGCAGTTCCTCCACGGTGCAGCGCTACTGTCCCAACCAAAACAGAGCCTTCTGGTCAAAAGGTCTACTGAGCTCAAGATTGGGGTTCGAAACCCGGCCGAGGTCCAAAGGTTTTTTTTCTGGGAGATGTCAGGTACTCGTTAGAGACCCCTATCCTAGATAACTAAACTTGGGTAGGAAAAATTTAGGACTCCCACAGTTGAGTCGGGCTCATGTTCATCATGAAAGAAATTAACGATGAAAGTGCGATCTGGTAGTAGGCGATATTTTGTAGACTTGCTATTAACTAAAAAAATAACATTTTCTATTATAACCTGACAGGAATAACCACACGGGGAGGTTACAATGGTGTTTAAGAGTAACATAACCTAAGAGGGATAACCACATGGAGAGGTTACAATGGTGATTAAGGGTAATATATCCTGACAAGGATAATTTCATGTTTTCTGTCGAGATAACGGATGTATCGATACAAAATTTAGTATGATGATTCAAAAGTCACTAAGCAAGACAAATTAGTTCATTAATGAAACCGAGAAACCGACTACTTCTTAGACTGGCCGCTAGGGGAATTCGATGTTCCGCTGTTCGACTCTCAGTTCCATAAAGTAGCAGTTAAACAGTTATCGATAACTGCTATTAAAAATAACAGTAACAGGTATTCATAAATAGTGTTTTTGCCCATCACTAGTGTGTAGAGAGAGACTCCACCAAAGAATCTCGGCTCTTACAGTACAGAAGGTAGGTAGGTGGGTTACTAAGCCGCTTATACAGAACCAAGTGACAGCTGAGATCTTGGCTAATCTAATCTGCATATATGTATAGCTGGAGAACGGAATTCAAAGTGTGTTTATACAGTATATCTCAGGGGCTTACCTCACACACACAACTCATACCTTAAATATTAACTATTTTTCGATGTTCATTATCCTAAATTCAGGTATAGCCACAATTTTGAGGCTTGAAAGAATCCAATATCTAGTTTATTTCAAATTCTGGGGTGAGTTTTATAATAAAACCGTGTATTTCAGGGAAAGTTGTCGTCGGTGAATCACCAATTAATTTTTCGTTCCCAAAACAGCCTACAGTCCGCGCTAATATTCGACAGTTGACTTACATAGGGACTCCTAAATTCTACCTCCCAGATAAAATAAACTAGAGAGTTTCGAACCCGCGATCTTGAGCCCAGTAAGCAAGCTCGGACAGTTATATTTACTTTTTTTTTTTTTTTTTTTTTTTCGAAAATAAACACAATAATTGTGTTATTAGTAATAATTACCGATACACTCGATCTTATGATGTCTGAGCATTGGCTTCATCTCGAACCGGCACCTGCACTGTCCATCTCTGCACTCGGTCTGGTCCATTCGAGCCTCGCATTGTTCGTTGAAGTTGCATGTTCCGTTGATATCTACCTCTGAAACAGAACAACAACACAATCTTAGATCGGATCTCTTGCTCAGCTACAACTACAACTATTTTGCTTAAAACTACTGATAATGTATTCAATCTGTATCAAGGAGTCAGACGAGGGCGTAGTGGTTCCTATCCACTACTGATCATATGATATTTTAAAAAATTCATAAGAATGCATCATATAAATGAAAAAGAACATTAGAATGCACTTTAACGCGGAGCTGCGTGCCGATGAAAGTAAGTTGAAAAAATTTAGTCATATTACAATTTTATTTTATTTTAAATATCAATAGCATAGTATTAGCACAATGGACCTCTTAGTACCTTACCTAATTAATTACTATTATCAAAGGTATTACAGATAAGTAATATAGAAAATAATACAGATATTAATATAATTAGTAAAATAAATAATAAAGAAATTAATAATATATAGAGATAATAATAATTATATTATGAAAATTAGTTATACATAACATTTTGGGATAAATAAAAGAAAGGGTTAATTGTTAAACTTACAGTGGCGTTCATAAGTATTTGCACAAGCAATATTTTACTCATAATCATAGTAAGGGACAACTAAAAAAATCATATAACTAAATACATAAAAACTTTATTTATTTAAGCATATATTTACGTAAAACCCGTTAATGCGAAATAAGAAAACATATTTTTACAACAATTTTCTTGAAAAAGCTCCGTTCAAAAGTATTTGCATATAGTATATAACTTGAAATAAAAATTATTATAAAATCAATAAAACAACCTATAATATATTTAATACTTGGTATAAAGTCCATTGGCGTCTATCACAGCCTCAAGCCTCCTTGGCATGGAATTAACTAAATTTTTTATGAAGTTAACGTCAACTTCATTCCACTCGTCCAATAAAATTCCTTTTGAATTATTTTTTCCCTTAATTTTATGTTTTCGAATTTTAAGGTCTAAATAGTTCCAAACATGTTCTATAATATTTAAATGTGGAGATTGTGGAGGGGTTTGTAGCATCCTGGGCGCATTATAAAGAAGCCATTCTCTGGTTTTATTGGCCTTGTGTTTTGGATCATTGTCCTGTTGGAATATAAAAATATTTTTCATATTCAATTTGATGGCACTAGCTCGGAGATTATGGCGCAAAATGTTGAAGTAGGTATTAGCAGTCATGATAGTTTCAATTGGGACAAGATTGCCTACCCCATTGTAAGCCACACACCCCCAGACCATCACGTATCCTCCACCATGTTTTACCATAGGTGTGACATTAAGGCGTTTAAGCTCTTTATTTGGTTTTCGGCAGATATATTTTTTCCCGTCACTTCTAAAAACGTTTTTGCTCTCATCACTAAAGAGGACGCTTTGCCAAAATTCCATTGGCTTGCTGAGATGGGTTTTTGCAAATTCCAATCTATTTTCCTGTTGACCTCAGAAATTAAGGGCTTTTTCCTTGGAACCCTTCCATGAAAATCAGCTTTATAGAGCGCTCTTTTTACTGTTGATTCACTCACATGTTTTTCAGAAGTCAATTCGACCTTATTGACTAATTGCCAACCACTTGTGGATGGGTGTGCCTTTACTTCCCGTACGATATCCCTGCACTCCCGTTGTGTCAGAGCCCTTGGTCGTCCTGTTCGTTGCTTATTTAACGTATTTCCTGTCTCCTCGAACCTTTTTATGGCATAACGGACTGTAGAAAAATTTAAATTTTAAATATTCCCAATTCCACGGTAGGTTTTGCCTTGGTTTCTCAAAAAAATAATATTTCCCCTTACTGCCTGGGATAACTTTCGTTCTCGGTGCCATGTTGACTGAGACTGGATTAAAATAGTAGACTATTCTGAAGAATGTTAATCCCTAATTGAGTGAGAAAGGAAATGTAAACAAAACGAGTAAACACACTCAGGTATAAAACTACTGTACTAATTAAAATACCATAATTTGTGCAAATACTTTTGAACGGAGCTTTTTCAAGAAAATTGTTGTAAAAATATGTATTCTTATGTCGCATTAACGGTTTTTACGTAAATATATGCATAAATAAATAACGTTTTTGTGTACCTAGTTATATGATTTTTTAAATTATCCCTTACTATGATTATGAGTAAAATATTGCTTGTGCAAATACTTTTGAACGCCACAGTAAATAAATGATAAATAAATAATAATTAATAATAATTAAAACAAAAAGAAACAATAAATTACCTACCACATTTTCTGTAGAAATGTTATCTCTTTTCTTTTACTAAATTTTGATTTCTACAGACGTTTTTCGAAAAGAACCCTAAAAAGTATCAAAAATTCAAGACATGCAATTTTGAAGAAAGTGCACGTATATTTTAAAAAAAATTCAATTAACAAACTTTTCATTTGGATATCTAAAGTGATACCATCTTATAGAATTTTCGAGAACAAATATTGGGTTTATTTTCTTAAATCTACATAATTAAAATAAACATGGAAACAAACAAAAATCAAAAGAAAAATCTTAAAAACTAAATTCTTAATACTAATTCAAATTTTTTTTTGTATTATATTTTGGCCATTTTTTTAAAATTTAAGTTATATATTTCTGGGCATATATCCTGTACATATAAACAAATAAAAGTACCTTCTTTTTGGATCAATTTCACCGTCAATTCACTTCTATCAGTTCATTGCAATTTAAGCCTAAACAAAACTGTCCATCTTTTACTCAGCCCGTCGCCATTCAACCCAGGCCTCGACCCTACTCTCCACACACTAAAAAACAGCTGATGGCCGTGTTTTGTTTTTTACTGGCATTTGTTTTAAAAGAAATGATTTCTTATTATTTATTTACTAATTCATTTTCCTTTTAATGGAAAAATAAATATAATTAATTTTTTTTTTTTATTAATAATAATTCAATGTGTGTATTATTTTTATACATCACAATTTATCACATCAGTTTTCTTATTTATTTTTCGTCTAGTCATCTAGCTCTCCGACATTTTCCCGCCATTAAAAGGCCGGAAAACTTTCTTGCACACCGGATGGCTGTGACCATGTCAGGTGATCCACTTCCTTATATGGTATTGCTGCTGACTTCATCAATGCTTATCCTTTTTGGCCGCCACTTTCACACTGTCATCTGCATTATCATTTTTACTTAAATATTACAAAAATTAATGTACATAAATTTTGGACATCACAACTTCGTTTAGCTGGGGACGTAATTGTAAAAACATATTAATATTTCGTTACGTAACACACCTGCCTCCGGAATGGGTTACGTAATTTAGGACGGCCCCTCTAATGCTTGTGGGATTTAGTCTGATCCTTTGTATAAATAAAGGTGTACTTTATCCAGATCCCTGATGTAGATAGATAGATGTAGATAAGGTTGGTCTACAGATCTAGCTAATCCCTCGGGATCACCATCTGGGGGCAGTTGAGCAATCCTGACTACAATAGGGTTCACAAGTTAGGTGTTGTCGGAGCTCCGCAACAATCATTTTATATTTTCAAATATTTGAGACCCCATATAGCCTATGATTCAATCGGACTTATGAGGATACTACATATGAAACTTCATCAAAATCGATTGAGAAGTTTTTGCGCAAACTTGTTACAAACTTAGGTATAGGCAAAACAATACATAGATAGATGGATAAAAAGAGGACGCAGGTAGTTCACAGATAGCGTACTTGCCTTCTGAGCTTAAATGGATGACGGGTTCGAAACCCGACCAAGCAGGAGATATGACCCCCTAGTTAAAGTGGAAGTCATAAAGAAATGAGTCACAATAACGAACTATAGATAAAAGCTCTCATTGAAGGGCTCTGTTGTAGACAACTGTTGGGATTAAACATATGGTTCAACTTTCAGCAGATATACTTATAATGCCACATGATTCACTGTGTGTCGTAGAGATGTAGTCAGTTGCGTGACAATGACAGGTAGTCAGTTGCGTGACAATGACTATGAATTTCTTAAGGGGAACAATCAGTTGACCCTTTGGAAATGCAAAATTTGCACAGCAAATAGACGAGAGAGTCTGCTTATACAGCATGGAGCCATACCCCTGGAGCAATCTAATTCACCAGGGTCCAGCCCCCCCCAAAGCACCTGTCAGAAACCGATGTCGGAACTACAGGAATTTAAACAGCTTATGTTATCCAAATTCGCTGAACAGGCCTCTCTAATAAACGATTACAAACGTTCAGTCGATTTCTGCTGTAGTAAGTACGACGAATTTTTAGACAAATTAAACCTCGCCATCAGTGACAACTTTCGTCAAGATAAAGAAATCGAGATTCTAAATAAGAAAGTCACTGAATTAAAAAATCAAATAGAGAACCAAAATACCGAAATCTGTGATTTACAGCAAAGGATGAGGATGAATAACATCGAAATAACAGGAGTCCCTCAAACCGATAGTGAAGATGTTATCGACATCATGAATCTAGTGGCCAACAAACTAAACATCGACTTCAAGACTGATGATGTGGAGAGAGCGCACCGAGTTCCTTCTTTTAGTAAAAATAAAATAAATCCAATAGTGGTCCGCTTCCAACATTATTCATCAAAAGTGAAGTGGTTAGAGGCCTTCAAACCACACAAATTCAAACTTTCGTCTCTAGACTTATCATCGGAATTATTCCCTTCAGAGCAAAAGATTTTCATATCGCATCACCTTTCACCGGCGAACAAAAAACTACTCTACGAAGCACGGCAGTTCGCGAAGGAATTTAGCTTCAAATATGTTTGGTGGAACGGTAATAATGTATTGTTGAAGAAGGAAGACACCTCCCAGGTGCTAAAAGTCAACAGTGAAATTATTGAAAAACTAAAAGTGTCACTAAAAAAGTAACTCCCAGCCTGATTAGAGCCTTTCTACTGAAAGTCCAGTAAGATATGACTTATTTAAAAATAAATATAAATGTTTGCACATCCTATTCTTTTTATGTAAAAAATTATAAATATTTCTATATGCTGAGATCAGGTATCACCTGGTCAAGTTTAGCCCACCCAAGTCCTGGCTCTGGCTCTCGTCACTCAAACTATTTCTTATTATTTATTAATATTACTAAAATTAATCGCCTGGTTTTGCTGGTGCCTGGTATTGAAATGAGACATGAAATTATTATTTCTTCTCTCTATTTCATTCTATTTTACTCGTGTATTTTCCTTTCTACAATTAACTGTAAAATTCCTTTGCGCCCATTTACTTACAAACGTAAGTATACTATTGTATTCTTAATTGTCACTTTCCTTAACTGTTTACTATTTCACTCCATCGTATATAGGCATGCACAGTTAGGTTCAACATGTCCGAGATCCTAAAGTATGAGTTCGATCCTATCAACTGCCTCTATTTTAATCACGATTCTCACCTAAAAAAATATATTACACAGGCTAATGGTACACGGATAATTCACCTTAATATACGAAGTTACGGGAAAAATTTTAATTCACTAGAAGTCTTATTGCACGACTTGGATTACTGTTTTGAAATTGTAGTCCTGACGGAGACGGGAATCGACGAATCCACAGACATTCCTATTCTTGCTGGCTACTCAGTTCTAAAGAGTAAGCATAAAGCTAACAAATGTGATGGAGTGTTGGTATTCGTTAGGGATGGGAGGTTCTCGGTGACTCACCATGATACAGTGGTAGCGGGGGCTAGCTCAGTACATCTGACTCTGGAAGACCTGTCATCTCCCGGCCTTACGGTCACACTCCTTGCCCTCTACCGCAGCCCAGCCGGCTCACCTCAAACCTTTGTTGACAGCCTACTACATCATGTCGGCAGCACAGAGGAGACCAGAAACTCTGTTATCATAGGGGACATGAACATCCCAATCACTGGTCCCTGCAATTACCTACATGTTAGAGAAAAATACCTCAACGAGCTCCACCACTCTGGGTTTGTCTCAGCGGTTAATGTGGTTACGCGGCCTTCACCGTTCGGAGGAAGTTGTATTGACCATATTTTCGTTAGATGTAAGGCACTTGTCCCTGAGGCGGGCGTTATCCGCACGTCTATCACTGATCACTTCTCCACATTCATCGTACTGGGACATCAGACGAAAAACAAAGATAGAAACAACGACTTACTGACTAAAAATAAAACTAATCATGACAAACTAAATGACCTACTAGCGGTTGAAAAATGGGATTCAATCTTCAAACAAACGGATGCGAATAACGCTTTAGTCGAGTTTTACAAAACGCTACAATACAAACTTGACATCTCAACTAAACAGACTATCAAACTACCCTCAAAACACAGACCAATCAAACCGTGGATTACTGTCGGACTTGTGATTTCTATCAGAAAACGTGACAAATTATACAAACTGACAATCAAACAGCCGAACAACCTTAAACTAAAGTCATACTACAAAAAATATCGAAACAAGCTCCACTCAACATTGAGGCTAGCTAAGGAGGCTTACTACCGTGACCAGCTAGATGCATGTCGAGGGTCCCCGCGGAAATTCTGGTCCATTGTCAATGATCTGTCAGGCAAACCCACAAGGAACCGGACCCAATTAAAGAACCTCCTCCCTGACCATCAGTCTGGCCAACCTGTAGCTACTGTGAACAGGTTAAATGAATACTTCTGCAAAGTTGGACAAGAACTAGCTGACCATATCAGTGCTAACTGCTTCCCACCTCCACCCTCCGCCTCTCCCAAATGTTCACTCTCACACTTCCTAGAGATAGCGGAGTCTGACGTTGCGAAGACCCTTAATGAACTTTGTGGCCGTTCCGCTCCAGGCCCTGACAATTTCTCTACCGAAGTTATAAAAAAACACTCCACACATCTAGTCCCCCCACTGACTCATATAATAAATCTAAGTCTAAATTCTGGTTCCTTCCCCCACTTATTAAAAAAAGCTAAAGTCATCCCCATCCATAAAAACGGTCCTGCCCACATTTTATCTAACTACAGACCTATTTCCATGCTAAATACAATCTCTAAAATACTAGAAAAATGTGTTAAACATGTATTAATGCAATACGTTTCTGATAACCAGTTGCTCTCCTGCAGACAATTCGGTTTTCAGCCGGGTAAAAAAACGAGTGACGCATTACTGGAAGTCATCTCCACAGTCACAGCCGGACTCAACGAGGGAGATAAAGTACTCGGAGTCTTTCTCGACCTCGCTAAAGCCTTCGACTCTATTGACAGGGACATTCTAATTCAGAAACTGAAACAAATAGGGATAACGGGGACTGTACTAAGATGGTTCGAATCATATCTAACTAACAGAACACAATATGTCTCAGTTGAGGGTGTGGAGAGTGACACGAAACAGATAGACTATGGGGTCATCCAAGGCAGTACCTTGGGTCCTGTTCTATTTCTCATCTACATAAACGAGATAACAGTATACGAACCGAAGGAGGGTAGGATAGTGTTATTTGCAGATGATACTGTGGTGCTGTACCGTGGACGATCCTGGCGTGAGGTGTTCGAATACGCTGAGCTTCACTTAAAGGACATACTTGGGTGGATTTGTTCTAACTCTCTCACGCTTAACGTAACAAAATGCAAATACATAACATTTTCGCTGACATCTATCAATCCTGAATATCCCTTAAAAATCCATAATTGTGACTCCACCCTCTGCTGTTCCTGCCTACCCCTCGAAAGGGTCCCACAATATAAGTATCTAGGAGTCTGGGTAGACTCTAGATTAAATTGGGCCTTTCATATCCAGCAAGTAACAAGGAAAGTAAGGAGTATGCTTTTTGCATTTAGAACCCTGCGGGAAGTCTTACCTGTCAAGGATCTGAAAAATATATATCACGCATACATAGGTTCAATGTTAGACTATGGGATCATGGCCTGGGGCGGTTCAACAGCTTCAGCTGTAAAGCCGCTGGTGACCGCCCAAAAACTAGTTATAAAGACCATTTTGAAAGTCCCTGCTACATTTCCTACTACGCAAGTTTTTTCCGTTTTCCCCGTTCTCCCGATCCGGCATATATACCTCAAAAACCTCCTTAGACAGCTTTTCCTAAATGCTTCAGATACTCTCTGTTCTGTTCCTCACCGATACCCGACACGAACCCCTCACTCCACCAGTACTATCGTACACAGACCACTCACCACTTGGACGACCAAACAGACACCGTTTATTATAGCAACTCTTTTCAATAATTTGCCCAAAGATATAAAACTAGAAATAGAAAACCGGAGAGGTTCTCTGGGCAGGTACATGACTAGAGTCATGGAGTGGGTCACCGGACTGAGCTCTGATCAGGTTGAGTCCTTGTTAAGTTCTCTCTACTCTGACTAGCACGACGCTCTGTTCTGATCTCTTCCCATGTATGCTGTTGTGCTCTGCCAACTTCATGTTCACTTGTCTTGTCTCTCACTCTATTAAAATTCAATGCCAGGTCTCCGGGTTGTCAGGTTCATTCCATCAGCACTTCATTATTCATCTATTTTTATTTTCCTTTTCTTCTATATTACGAGAATATTTCTTATTTTAGTCACTTTTTCTTTTTCTCATTCTTTTTTTTTTTTAATTATTATTATTGTATTTTTTTATTTTTTACTAAAGATACTATTGTTATTTATTTTTGTATTTTTCTTTTTTTTGTATTTCTTCTCTCTATACTATGTTAAATAATTGTTAACAGTGTTTGTACAGTCCTAGCTGACTGCTCCCCCTCCCACACTCAGACTCCGTCTTCTGGGAGGAGGTAGCCTATTTATCCTGTAATATTTATCTTTTATTTGTAAAAAAAAAAAAAAAAAAAAAAAAAAAAAAAAAAAAAAAAATGTTTTTCGTGAGTTGTTAAAAGGTTTTACCAAAATACACAATGTTAAGGTTAGGCCTCATGCCCGGGCTTTGTCTACGAGGTCATATCGCCTACTACCAGAGCGCTCTTTCGTCACTCTGGTTAACATGAGCCCGACTCTACTGTGGGACTCCTAAATTTTGCCTTCCCTAAATTTTTATTCATCTAGAGCAGGGGTCTTTAACAAGTACCTGACATCGTACAGGCTCGGGACCATCGCTTAACGTCCCATCCCAAGAACGGCGTGCTCAAGTTTATTTTACCTCCTAGATAAAATAAACTAAGGACCTCGCGGTCGGGTTACGAACCCACGATTTTGAGCTCAGAAGACAAGCACGCATACCACTGAGCTACCGGCGCCTCTACACAATGTTAATGTTTACCACTATTTCCTTTATATATTAAGACAGAACAACAATGATGAAATAATTATCCACATCGGTTAATAAGTTTTGGAGATTATCTCAAATATACAAACAAACTTTCACTATATTAGTATAAATTTTATATTTAAATAATATTATCTGAAACATTTTTGTGTTTTTTGAACAAAATGATTGCCTGATTAGATAGCTAAGGATCATGTTTTTCGAAGGATCACTCATACACATTTATGTAAACAAACAGCTGCAATGGCCAATTCCAAGTTTTATTTTTTTAACAAAATATTTAAATAATTCTTTGTTAAGTCCTCATTTAGATCCCTTGTTAACTGTGCCAGAATCTCTCAAGTACTTACAAAAAGATTCAATAGATTCTCTCAATAGAGAAGCTCGTCTCTCCTCTAATCCTATTACGATTCTTCTTCTCCGCTCTCCTAACTTCGCCTCATTTAACTAACTAACTTATTTAATAGTCTTCAAACAAAATATTATTTATCTACAGGAGTGTTCAAATTAACTTTCACCCCACAAAGAAGTTTCCAAGTTTTAGGAGGGGCTGGGAATTTAGTCTGGTTGTCTGTTTGTTAAATCGAGCTCCCCCCCCCCCCCTCCCTCCCCCCCGGCCGAAACTTATTAAATACCCCCCGGGAGTAAACCCAATCATTTTTTTTTTTTCTGTGATCCTTTTTGTATTGAAATTAAATAAAATGTAACTAGAGGCTACAACCTGTAGGGAGGGGGATATCCATGAAAACATTTTGTATCGCAGTTTTATCTTCTTCAGTTTAACCAATCCCGTCTTATTTATTTGGTTTTTTTGGCCGAGTTAGAAAAAACGAGGAAAGTTTATGCTCCACCATGAGATACAATAAACCTACTCACTTTCCTAAACAGTTTAACTTTCATATATATATAGGTTAGGTTTTATGACTCATGCCCGGGCTTTAACTACGAGGTCATATCGCCTACTACCAGAGCGCTCTTTCGTCACTCTGCTGGACATGAGCCCGACTCTACTGTGAGAGTCCTAAATTTCTCCTACCCTAAATTTTTATTCACCTAGGGTAGGGGTCTTTAACGAGTACCTGACATCGTATAGGCTCGGGACCAGAGTTCAACGTCCCAACCTAAAGACGGCATGCTTAATTTTTTTTTACCTCCCAGATAAAATAAACTAAGGGCCTCGGTCGGGTTACGAACCCACGTTCTTGAGCTCAGAAGTCAAGCACGCATACCACTCAGCCCGACTCTACTGTAGGAGAATTTTGCCTACCCTAAATTTTTTATTCACCTAGGGCAGGGGCCTTTAACGAGTACCTGACATCGTATAGGCTCGGGACCAGAGTTCAACGTCCCAACCTAAAGACGGCATGCTTAATTTTTTTTTACCTCCCAGATAAAATAAACTAAGGGCCTCGGTCGGGTTACGAACCCACGTTCTTGAGCTCAGAAGTCAAGCACGCATACCACTCAGCTACCGGCGCCCTCGATATATATCTTTATTCTGTCCTAATTGGTCGATGCTTGTAATCTTTTGTTTATTTCTTATTATATTGTTATTATTCTTAGGTGACGTATGACCGAGAATAAAGATTATTTTTTTATTTCATTTAAATTCATGGTCAAAATGAATACAGGAATGAAAACACGATCTAAAATTTTCGCATGATTATAATACTTGCTTATACTGAATCTACAAGGAAGTAAAAACCCCCTCAGAAAGGAGAATTGAAATGTTCGCTCCTCCGTCCCTTCCTCTCTGCAGGAGGAGATATTGTGTGTCTGTCTGTGGCATCGTAGCTCCAAGACGGCTCAACCCATTTCAAAGCGGTTTTTTCGTTTCAAAAGCTGCGTATTTGCGAGATGGTTCTAAGCCATGTTTGGTGGAAATCGGACATGCCGTTTCCAAGATCTTCAGGTTTCTCAGCCTGTATAGGGATCTCGGCCTCTATTACAGCTAGAGACTTGGAGTTTGTGCTGATATGTTTATAAAGCCAAGCCTCCCCCCTAAGCCCTTCAAGCCCCCCCCTTTTTAGTTATATATTTTGAGTCGGCCTTTTTTTTTTTAAATTTGATTGTACTCATCTATTTTTTAATTTCCATACGATATGAGAAACAACATACTAAAAATCATATTGATGATCGCGTCGTCTGCGAAAGGGCAAAATAAGGTAAAAAAATAAGCTTATTATGTTATCCCATTAATTTATATATTCACCATAACTCAGTGGTCCTGACAATAGTTATTATCAATTGTATATAATAAAAAAGTCGTCAGTAAATCATTCAAGCTCAAATTATTCGTAGTCAACTAAGAGAAAAATTTCGGGAGTTGCGTATAACTTTTTTCTTTTCATTTTTGTATACTGGGCTTTGGAACATTAAATTCCGATGACAAATTCATCAAGATAAACCTTAGTGACTCCAGCCCCCATGAATTCTATCAATGTAACCCAGCGTTCGGTTTCTTCCAGCATCTTGAAACTATCAATGTAACCCAACGTTCGAAATAGAACCGTCATCTCCGGGAACCTTCGCATCAAGCAGCTGTCTAAGCCCCATTAGTTTTTCTTTGACTATGCAAGAATGCTTATTATATACTCTCATTTTTCATATATCATAGCCAATTCATCATATATATTTTTCCTCTCTCTCAACAATACTAGTCATGATTATCTCACCAGGTATAATAAGCAAGTAAAAATTCGAATAATAAAACATTGTACCTCTATTTTTGTAGAAAAATTATAACTCATAATGTAATCAATTTTAAAGCCCTTCCCCACTTCTTGAAAGAAAGAAATACAATAAAAAAACTTGAATTCAATTAAAAATGTTAACGTTTGTTTATTCAACAAAGTGTGTTGACAACGTAATGTAAACACACTGGTAATCCCTTCCTCAGTTTGATGCTGTCCCCTGCTATAGTTGCACGAGAGTGGACCTGTTGTTGGTTGTTATTTTTTTTTTTTTTTTTTTTTATTTATTTTATTTTTTTTTTTTATTTATTTATTTTTTTTATTTTTTTTATTTATTTTTTTTTGACTTTATGAACGGTGCATATTAGCCATGTCAATGTGTTATGTATAATTATTTAAGACATCCATGGCCCCGGGAGGGAGTTCTATCTACGAAATAAAACTCACTCCCGGACGGGATTCGAACCCGCAAACCATGGTGAGACCATGCGACCAAAGCCCTACGCTCTAGCCCGCACGGCCACCATGGCCCCCTGTTGCTGTCTTCTATTGGGCCTATATACTTACCTATATATATATATATATATATATATATATATATATTAATGAAAAATATCGATAATTATAAAACAGAAAAATCGATAAGGACCGTAAAAAAGTCAAAATAATGAGAGTAGCCTGAAAAAAAAAAATGAAAGTGGCTGCCTGAAAGCTCACAAAAAATAATAATAATGCAAGTTATTATTTATGTTTTTCGAAAAGATTTGTTATTTCTCTTTTAGCCCGAGGACACGAACAATGTAAACTTCTGTAACGGAAATAGGAGCAAAATTGCAAATAATTTATGGTTTCCAGATTTACTTTGTGAAGCTCCATTCTAGGAATAGATAATTAAAATGCACAATTTCTTTGTCAAACTTCACTATATATTCTCAAATACTCAACTAGTTTCGCCGTGTTAAGGCATTATCAAGAGTCACTTACAAACTCCAGTTTGTAAGTGACTCTTGATAATGCCTTAACACGGCGAAACTAGTTGAGTATTTGAGAATATATAGCAAAATTGCATTTGTGTTCGTAACTGTAGTTATTGTGAGTAGGCACCTAGGGAACCCTTCACTGTGTGATCTGACCACACTTCTGTGTAGCATATATACGAGTACTTACACTCAGAGTATCGCATTCTTAGAGGATCAGCTTTTTTTTCTCTGAAAATACGCGTGCGCATTTTAAAAGTTCTTGTATATTTTTAATATCAAGTCTCCAACTAAAATTCCTTATTTCACATGAGATTACATATTGTCGAATTCTGATACGAGATAATTTTTTTTAATGAAAAAAAAAAAGTTTGAAATTGTACATTCTTTTAAAATTATGATGATGGTAAATTTCGATTCCTTGGTAAAAATTACGCAAACATCCTTTTCAAATATGTTAACTATTGGCATATTTTCAGAGAAAAATATCTGATTTTATAAGAACGTGACTACATTTGTGTATATATATATATTTGTTTGATGCAGTGTTGTGTACTGTCGGGACATGAGATCTAGGCCAATGTTTGAGGTCTTCTTGATAGCTCTTTGTCGACAGAACGGAGGGAGCTGAGGCTCTGTTTTTGTGGCACCAAACCATTATCCGCCCCCCCCCCCCCCCCCCCCCCCCCCAACCACATTTACATAATGGACAGCCACAACGTCAGCCCAGCATCCACCCAACCAGAAAAACCAAGGTCAAACATTTGCAAATGAGCTTCTTGCAAGATCCCACTCCACGCCTGCGCACTCAATTAAATTAGAAAAATAACAAAAGGATCAAATTATACAGAAACCATTTTTTTAAAGGAAATTTTGTATCGCTTCTCCTCTGTTTTTACAGTTTTGTAGACAGAAAAAAAAAAAAAAATTTAATGATTTCGGTTGTGCGTCTGTTGGTCAGAGGGCAGCGTTTAGCTCCCACACAAATAATCGTAGCCACTTGAAACTGAGCTGCGCGACATCAAAGAAATCTTGAAAACTAAAATACTTTTGGTAAGGGGGGGGGGGGGGGGGGGGGGGCTTTTGGATAACTTCGGACGTGCAACCCCCTCTTAACTTCGTCCTAAGAACATCCATCTGAAAAGAAGGTAAGATTCGAAATTTATTATTTTGAGAACTTTTTCGGGATCTCGATAAAAAATATCATATTTAAAGTGGCAAATCATATGAAAGAGAATTGAATGTACACATATTATTTTAAAAACATTATTTTTTGGATTAGACGTAGGGTAAAAAAGTATTTTTTCATAATTTTGGAGCCATTACAAGAGGAACTTCAACTATTGTGGCGTAGGGAAATTCAAGAATCTACCTGCAAGAATACTATGAGCTTAGCCGAACACAAGCATACACACAACAGAGCTGACGTAGGGACCTTGGTGATGATGTGGGTAGTATTTCAACCTACCAACCCAGAGTTCCAGCATCCGAGATCCATCGTTATCAATATAACTTTAAATTAAATATTTTTTCCGCTACTGGTGACAATTTGGAACAGGATGGCAACCTATAGGTAGCCCGTCGCTATTAACCGTAATAGTTGAAGCAACAAAAAATTCAAATTAAATATTAGAAAAATTCCGAAATTGGCATACAAAACGCTTCAACGGTTGGGCACTAAGCACATTTGACTGTAATATTTATTTTTATTTTTGAAAACTCACTTTTTCTCATGGGTAGAGTGCCTGCCGAGAGAGGTAAAAATAGTCAGGCTCATGTCCACCAGAGCGGTCTGGTAGTAGACAATACTAACTCATAGGTAAAACCCGGGCATGAGTCACAAAAACAAACAGGAGAGTCGCCTATTTTTTTATGTTTTTTTCACTACTTCACAATATTCCACAAGATGTAATGAAAAATGGGAGAGGTTGGCTATGTGACTTGGGTCGCGAATCCACTTTATCCCTGCTAGTGAAGGGACTTGGTACGTTCTTGGGTAAGCCCCACTTTGATATAAAGATATGGCACCTTCTTTCTACACTTATTTCAACTAGGTTCTTTTACTTCCACAGACATACCAAGTCTAGGGGAAGTTACGTCACCGGCTATAAATTAGATGTTCATCTTTCACTCGAATTTCATGATTTCCAACCCCCTGGTTTCAAGAATAAAACTAATCAAAAATAATGACATCTATTGATTCACAGCAAAATCTTACAAGGGAAGGTTGGTATGAGGGGGGGGGGGACCCGAGGATTCCCAATAAGTGCCGTTATAATGAATGTATTTACAGGAAATTTCATATTTAAATTCAAAATTTCATAAGGATGGCACCTAATAATTTTCTGCGAAATCTCTCGAAGAGATGGGAAGGGAGGGGAGGGGGGGGGGGGGGGCTAGACTCGAATACCATAATAACTGCCATTGACATAAATTTATTATGAAAATTCTGAAGCCACTATTTAAGTCAAATATTGAGTTTTAGGTCTATTGACTTTGGAGAGAGAGCGACAACTTTATTGATTAATTCTTGCTGGGGAAGTACATAGCCGGTGTTCCATCGACCACTTTCTTATATTGTAAAAATGATTTTCTTAATTGAAAATCTAGAAAACTTGTTCAATGCAACACAATTCATTCAGAAAAGAACACGTACAAAAGACAACACTGATTGAGAGTAGAACTGACTGACATAAAGCTATTGTAAATTAAATATTTTTGTTTTAAGGGAATCTTAGTAATTGGGACATAATTAGGACTGTGATTTATATGCATTTAAATATTTTTTTCTATTAACTTCAGCATCCTGTTTAAACATTATTTTTACGTTTTGGCTCATATAGAATCTATTTAAGTTATTTTTGTTTTACATATATGTCTTGCATATATCGCTAACATATTTTTGCATCTCTCAACCTTATTCGTCTATTTTTATTCTTATTTTTGCGTTTTTTCGGCAGCTGAAGCATAGACTGTAAAGTAGGTAGGTACATACCTATTTTCATTTTTTTTAGCCATTTTTATTATTTTTTGTAAACTGAAGATTAATAAAAATTAATCCCTTTTTTTTTCCAAATGTCTCCCACTAAATTTGCTTCTGTTTGGCCAGGTGTACGCGTCTTTTATTGACATGACTCATCGCATTCCCGCAACTCCAATGTTTCTCTTCAATTCATTGTGTTCATATTGCCAACTCTTTATTCTGCTGTTTGTTTACTTTAATAATTTATTCTTGGAACTGTTTCTTATGCCCATTTCTTCCCTTCTTTCTAATTCTATCAGTTCAGTTTTAAACGTTTGGGTGAAAAGCAGTGGTGGTGAGCAAAGAGTCAGGCGTTGAATTGAGCTCAATGGATATTGTGGTTTTCAGTTATGCGCCAGTTACTTCAATTGATGTGGAGCGCTCATTCAGCCGATACAAATCAATTTTGAGGCCAGACAGGCGTTCCTTTTTGTTTGAAAATTTAAAAAAAGTTATTGTGTGTAATTGTAACAGTTTTTAGACAATTAAGTTTTTCTCTGTTCAAATAATTCTTTATACCACTATATTTTTTACTTTATTTTTTTGCTTATATATTTTTTATTTAATAAATTTCATATCTATAAAGATTTTCTATTACTTCTGTAGTTTATTTTATTCTATAAGTACTTTTTTCCTTTGCAGCCTTTCAATATGTTCATATTTCGCTGTTTTTATTGCATACAAATCACAGCTCTCGTCATAAAAACAAAACCAATAGGGTTAATTAACATTTATGCAACATTTTGTGCAAATCTGAGACAGGATGCAACGAATTTATTGTAACACAAACTCAATGGCTCCTGATTAAAAAGATCTTATTTCACTTGGACAATAATATAGAAGATAGCAGGATGTGTGGATGGAGGTTTTGAAGGATAGTAGAGGCTAAGGAGTGTAAGGACACTGAAGAATGGATCCATGAGACGGGCCTTCTGGGGGTTGATGGCATTATACATGAGGACACCTGCCTCAATATCCTAGGGGCTGTCCATAATCAAAATATTGAAAAAATATCTACCCCCTGTCCAAACTCTCCTAAACCTCTCTTTAGATTGAAACCTCCTCCCGGCCGATTAGGCTGAAAATCAATTGGTGTCCTTGTTATGGAGTTCTGGACACACACACACACACACACATACATACACACACACAGAGCGACAAACGTTTTACTTCCCCAGCTAGAAGAAGTATAGGGCAAGTTATGTAATCGGTCACAAATTTGACGTTGAGTTTTCAACGGAATTTTATATTTTCCGAACTCCTGATTCCAAAAGTGTAAAAAATAATCTGTATGTGAATACGATAATTCACAATTGAATGAATTGGTCGAGGCGAAACATTATGTGTGTCCAGAATCCCATAAAGACGACATCTATTGATTTTCAGTCAAATTGGTCAAAGAAAAGCGAGGAAACGGGGAAAACAACACAAAAACTCAGAATGAAATGAATAATTCGTGTTGGGGAAGTACATTGACAGTGATTCATCGATGATTTTTGTATTTTTGGAATCAGGGATCGGGAAATATGAAATTCCGGTGAAAATTTAAGATCGAATTTCTGATCAATGACATAACTTCCCCTCCTATATCGAAGTATATGGAAGTACAAAATCAAGTTGAGAAAAATAATAATAGAAAAAATGATAATAATATGACCTTTAGAATGCAATGGAAAGTTCAATAAATAATTAAAATAGATGATAATTAATTAAGTATTGTTTGTTTTCTGTTTCTTTCTAAAAAGTTGTTATAAATAACATGTAACATGATGAAAACTTCTAGTTAGTTGTTATATTGCGTTATGGAGGGCGCCGGTAGCTCAGTGGTATGCGTGCTTGCCTTCTGAGCTCAAGATCGTGGGTTCAAAACACGGCCGAGGCCCTTAGTTTATTTTATCTGGAAGGTAAAAAAAACTTAAGCATGCCGTCCTTCGGATGGGACGTTAAACGATGGTCCCGAGCCTGTACGATGTCAGGTAATCGTTAAAGGCCCCTGCCCTAGGTGAATAAAAAATTTAGGGTAGGCATAATTCTCCTACAGTAGAGTCGGGTTCATGTCCACCAGAGTGACGAAAAGAGCGCTCTGGTAGTTGGCGAGTCATAATAACTAAGCATGAGTCATAATAACTAATTAACTATTTCGTTGTGTGATATTTTTCAAGACCCAACAAAATTCGAAACTCCACTCCCTGACCCATTTCGAAATGTACGGACAGTCCCTAAGAAATGAACCATGAGGAACTCATCCAGTGTATCTAACCACTATCCCACCAGTGTACTTGTTAGCTCCCCAAGGTGTCGTGGTCAGCACAGCCATGCAGTTGTACTCCCCCAGAACTATAAGCAGTATAGAGGAAGTTGAGTAATCATTCAAGAATTCTGTTGCATCCCAATTCAAAAATCAAAATAGAATCTCAGTTTATCTGTCCGTATGTATATGAGCACGATAAAATGAATAAATCGATACGAAATTTTATGTGAATTGAGAAGTTCGGACAGAGGAGGGAGAGCGGAAACTTACTACATTACAAATAATTGAAGCTATAGAAGTACAATGCCCGTGAATCACCTATTTTCTTTTTCATTGCATGGATATTTGAAGCTGTGTGAACTACAGTAAAAATACGGAGTTATATTTTTTTGTACTGATGAAACGTAGGCAAGTTTGGTCTGTTGCTAATCTAAGAACTATTGAGGCGCCTGGATTCTTGGAGTTGGCGTCATCTATTAACTAGTCCGCCACTGCACTAATCCTATCTAGGATGCAATTAAGTTAATTTCCCACCCCAGTCACGCAATCATACAACTTTTTTTTAAAATTATTATTATTCCTATATGACAGTTGGCGCATTGTGTGGTTGGTGACGACGGGAATCGATTGGACGGGCGCCTCTTGGGTCGATGTTTCGTGCTAATAGCGTGGTGCTCAGCTGTTTAGGGGTTGTTTCCCTCTGACTCTCACTGAGGGGGGTTGATAAACCACCGGTGACACGATATGTGATATCAGCGTGATATCACTATCGCTATCGTTATCAAGCCCTACCTCTGGTTATCGAATAACCACTCACACTTGACCGGTCCAATATGCACTTATGTTTCAAGATTGTGTCAATTATAAGACGGAGGTGCACGATACATCTGTTAACGTGGTTTTCAAGGAATAGTCATTTTTGTACTCCCCCACCTATAAGGTTGTATAGGGGAAGTTATGTAATCGATCAGATATTCCACGCGGAGTTTTCAACTGAATTTCATGTTTTCCAACATCCAGATAGCAAAAATGTCGGTCTATGTGTAAATCAAAATGAAATCTCAGTTTATCTGTACGTATGTATATGAGCACGATAAAATGAATAAATAGATACGAAATTGTATGTGAATTGAGAAGTTCGGAAGAGGCGGGAGAGAGGAAACTCATGTGCGGTAAACATTGGTAAGTGTGGTGGCGGCTCTGTAATGTTTTGGGGGTGTTTTGGTGAGAACAGAGTAGGCGACTTAGTCAAAATTGAAGGAATCATGAAGAAAAAAAACACGATAACTTCCAATAGAATGAATGTATCGGCACGAAATTTTATATGTGTTTTCAGAAACCTCTACAGATACACCTCTACTGTTTTTCAGCCAAATTGGCAAAAGGGAAGGGGGATTAGGGGCTTAACACAAAGACACGAATAACTGCCGTTGTAATGAATTTATTGACACGAAATTTCATATGAAAATTCAAAGTCCTATAAGGACGACAGCGATTAATTTTCCGCGAAATCGATCGAAGGGTGGATGGAGATCAAGACATCGACACAAAATTTAATATAAGGATTCAGAAGCCACTATGTAAATCGAATATTGACGAATACTAACAAACGGATAGGCTTTGTAGGGAAAATGTAATTGGTTAATTAGTGCTGGCGACGCCATTTTTTAAACAGAATTAAGCCCGAAGCAGCTGATATGGGACAGGATACGCGATGGTTTATTAGTTCATGAGCTCCTTATGGCAGAGAAAAACATCAATCGGCAACCTAAACAAGAAATCAGAGCCGAGAACTCTATCCTCTACAATCCTTTCAATTGATTTCCATTCCTCCAGATAGAGCATATGTCGATACAGAAGGGGATCAAATTGAGTGGAACTAACAAAATGGGTGATTTGGGACAACCACACTAGAGCTCGCGATCAGCGCTGTCGCCAGGGCCCTTGTTTCGCTACTACTTACAGTTAGCTTTATAGTTAATATTTATCTCATTATATTTCACAAGTAGAAAACTACGGATAAATGAATGAAATTTTGCGAGTGTAGTCCCATATGGGCCAGTTTTTTTTCGGATATTGAAGAAAATGTGAACAAATGAGGAAAAAAAATCATTTCGAGATAATTACCATCAATGTTATAGTAACATCGTAAATTCAGGTATTACCCAGGTATTTTCCACTAGATAGCATTACTGGTACTAACAATGGTTCTGATCATTAGCCAGTAGTCAGGGTAGGTGTCAAGGAAGATGTTAACACACATATCTCAATTTCAGCCGAATTGTCACTTACATCCCTTTGCTTCTAACCCCCTCAATTGGTCTTCTATTCAATTTTGATTTCTACAGTAATTTTCGAAAAGGGCCCTAAAAAAATATCAAAAGTTCAAGACCAGATATTGGACAGAAGTAACTTTGCATTGTGTTAGTTTACCTGAGGGCTATGTACTATACGATCCGAAGATCCTCCTTACAAACTGTGAAGGACAGCTAACCTACCTGGAGACGATATATATTATTCAGGTAGCTACTTGGAAACTTGTCAGATGGGCCACACTTCTGACAGATATTGAAGAGATGGGGGCGTATCTCTGGAGAGGGACAACCAACATAAGGAACATTTATCACGAAACATTACCCACCCCACCACCCACAAGGGATGCCATCACGAAACATTACCCACCCCACCACCCACAAGGGATGCCATCGTGAAACAAAAAAAAACAGTTGAACAAGAAAAAGGCGTCGGTGAATCACCGGCTATGTACTTCTCCAGCACGAATTAATCAATGACGGTTTTGGATTCCCTCCACAGCCAATCGAACCACGATTCGGATAAATCTCAACATTTGACTTTCATTGTGGCTTCTGAAAGTAAGTTAACTAACCAAATAAAACAATCACAAATCGCTTAATGGTAGGAAATTGGCGAGAAATTGTATTTAATTCGCACCGCGTCAAATATGAACTTGTCTTCTCAATTTAAAGAATTTGGAGAGTACATCATAAATATTATTTTTTTGAAAATACTCATGAGATTTCAAATCTGGTTACAACTTAAAGAAAATGAAAGATCTAGCTGAAAGTGCAATGTGCGCGCAACTATACACACTCAATGCATGAACACAACCCAGCTGATATAGGGACCTTGGTGGTGGAGTGGATAGCACTGCTACATAGAGCGGAGCGTCCGTGTCCCATCGTTATCAATATACGCGGTAAAATATTTCTCCCGACTATGATGGTAAATTGGAACAGAATTTTAACCTGTAGATAGCCCGTTGCTATTAGCAGTTGAAGAGACAAACAATTTAAATAAAATAAAATAAATCCTAATTGACCTACATAACCCTGTCCTAGGAAAGGTCGGATTTCCCCCGTACAAAGGGATAGACACAGAGCACAGGGGTGTTTGGGACCCTTACTGCATTCAACTCCTCCACTCTCTATTTTTTTTTATAAATCAGAACAAGCTTTCGCACACTACGGTGTCATCTTCGGTGGCATAGCACCAATGCGGCATTCAGAATAACACTGTGCTGTGTCACTGATGATGACACTATAGAGTGCAAAAGTCAGGACTGGCCTGAGAGATAAACAGTAGGAAAACAATTTCTTGAGTCATTTGAGTTTGTAAACGTTGCTCAACGTAAAAATATCCCCTAGAATTGGGGAACAAGACTCGTGTTTCGTGATAACATGAAACATCTGCCCTCTGAAGCTATAATACCGATAGCGATAGTCCCCCTCTCAGAGTCATGTTACAGCGTCTATAATATTTTTATATACTCTGTCTAATATATGAAGGACATTATTCATAATAATGTCAATCTAACATTTTCTAGTTATTATCATATTGTCTGCTCATTTTGGACATTTTTCACATTGCCTGGGCCTTGCGAATTACATTTATTTGATTTTTATTATAAGTATTAACCATTTTAAAGTAGGTAAATTTTAGGTTAATATAGGACAATAAAAATATTAAACCCAAAAATATTAAAAAATAATATTTTCCTGATCAGGTACTTCACTGTTACTTACAAATATTGCCAGTGGTTTGTGATAACTTTGGAGTTGTCTAACACGTTCTGTTGAAGTTTTTGGCATTCTTAGCAATTTAACATTATTTCAGAATAAAACTAAACGTATTAAAATCATTAATCAAATGTATTATTTTAACGCATAAACCGTATACAAACATGTAGCATACAACAGCTGATGCATCGACACCGTTTTCGGCATTACACCATCGTCAGATTCACCTATAAGCTAAGGCTTCTTTTAACTAAACATGACGACGGTTGAATGTCGAAGCCGGTATGTTATATATACATTTATTGTGAAATATACAATAATGAAATGAAAAATAATCATTATTCTGGGAAATACGTCCCCTAAGAATAATTACATAACAAATACACAAGAGTATACAAGTATCAACCAGTTGAAAAGAATAAATATAAAGTAAAATAAAAGAGGTCTCTAGGAATAAATATTAAATCTTAAAAACAGGCAATCAGTAAAACAATATAATAAACTAGTGGAAAATAATAAAGATAAACAAAAAATAAAAATAGAAAAATTAGAAAAACAAGTATGAATAATAATGTGAACATGGTAACAATAATGACTTGTATATGAATGAATTGTAAAAACCTGGACTGATGAAACAGAAGAGTGACAATCTGTCCAGTGGAGTGAGAGACTTATAGGAAGACGAGAACTATCTCATAGGAGACAGCCTTAGGAATCAGATTTGCTGAGTTAGAGATAATGGAAAAGTAGGGACTTAAATGAAAGAAGAGTAGGAGCATGGCGGATCTGGAGAGGGAGTTCCAGAGGGAGTTAGCCTGGATAAGGAAGGAGTTGTGGTAGGTTGTTGTCCTGTGGGAAGGGAGGTAAAGATCCCATGTCATATTAACGAAGTTTGTTTTGATTTAAACAATATGGAAACCAAGCTGGAATATTTAATAACCATCTTTGTTTTAAAGTGATTTTTAAGCGTTTTTTAAGGGTGTTTTAAAAATGTCATGATTCTAGAAAAATAATGAAAGTGTGACTGGAGCTGGTATGCTGTGGTACTTACCTAATCCACATTTGTCGATGTGGTTGGTGGCCGGGAGCTCAGGTCTGCAGACACAAGTCTTCTTGACAGGTTCGCAGATACTTCCTCTGAACCCACACTCCTCACTTCCTTCACACTTGTCCCCGAACTTCAGCGTTCCCGTTGGTTCTGCCTCTGAAAACAACATGTGAAATATCCATTAGACCAACCAGTACAGCACGGTCCCTGCAGCATATTGTCCCAACAAAGGGATGAGCAGGGAAAATTTTCTGTCTTATTTGCAATTTTTCAACAGTAAAGGGGTAGTGGCCCAAATCAGAGGGGGGGGGGGGGGGGGGGGGGGAGGGACATTTTGTCAAGAAGAGAAAGTTCAGGGAACTATGAAACGTAAAATTTCATAGAAAAGTGAATCTTGGATTTTGGCCAGATACAATACTTGCTTATGCAATGATACTATGGAAGGGCTTAAAGCTGTAAGTCTTACATCCCCAGTTGCAGTATAGGGGAAGTTATGTAATCGGTCAGATAATTCAATGTTGAAGGCCAGACGGTCCATTGGTTTTGGAGGGAGAGCAAAACTTAATAAATTGGAGCTGAGGAAGTATATAGGTGATTCACCGCCTTTTTCTGGAGACCCATCAGTCGGAAATAATAATCATTTGTTAATTGGACAGAGACCTTGTGAAAGTCATCACTTGGTGACACTCTCTTTAAAGGAAGAAGAGAATAAACTAACCAGAGATGAACCAAGAAAAATTAATTTAAATTTAACACCATCTCGTTATGCTCCGTCAGTTTTTTTTAATTCCAAGCACGTTGTAATCCTTACATTCTTGAAGGTTTTATTAAAATTTCTCGGATATCCCATGACCTTATTAAAATTCACTCTATATGACTATATTCAAACTCATATTAAAACGAGATCTGAGTGTCAACAGGAATTTAAGGCAGCAATGTTGGTGGACAGCTGTCGACCGAAAACGATGATAGTTTTAAGTTAAAACAACTAACTATTGTATGGTTAAAACATTTAACCACATATTAGTTAGTTATTTTGACTCATGCCCGGGCTTGAACTACGAAGGTCGACGTGCTCAAGGTTTTTTCCCTTCCCAGTTATCTTGGCTAAGGGTCTTTAACTAGTATCTGACGTGTAACAAGTTCGTCACCATCACTTAAAGTCCGGTCCGAAGGACGACGTGCTCAAGGTTATTCTTCACTTCCCAGTTAAAACAACTAACATCCCCATCTAGATTTTCAACTCGCGATCCTGAGCTCATTAGACTCCACATGTAAAGTTAAATAGGTTTCTGGTTAGTTTTAACTAAGATAGTCAAGAAAGAAATGTAGAATGCAGGTCGGCTCTGTGGTACCGTTTCCACATATTTTCTGAAAAATACATTTAAAAAAAATTAAAGAATTATCGATGAATCACCGAAAATACTCGCCCTTCAAAACCAATCGATAGCTTCGACTAAAAATCACTAGTTCACTTACAAAGGGTTTTTTGAATTTACATATGAAATTTCATGTGAATATATTCATTACAAAAGCAGTTATTAGAGATTTTGTGTTAATCCTCTTCCTTAATCCCCCTTTCCGTTGGTCAATTTGGCTGAAAAACATTAGGTTTATCCTTAAGTGGGTTTTGGGTACACAAAGAAAATTTCGTGTCGATACATTCCTTTTTAGTTAGTTATTATGACTCATACCCGGGCTTTAACTACGAGGTCATATCGCCTACTACCAGAGTGCTTTTTGTCACTTTGGTGAACATGAGTCCGACTTTACTGTTAGAGTCCTACTAAATGTTGCCTACCTAGATTTATTCATCTGGGGTAGAAGTCTTTGGCGAGTAGACATCGCTCAGACTCGGCACCATCGCTTAATTTTTAGTTTCATAATATAAAAACGGCCGAAAGTATAGGTTAGGTTAGGTTTTATGACTCATGCCCGAGCTTTAACTACGAGACATATGGCCTACTTCCAGAGTGCTCTTTTGTCACTCTGGTGGACATGAGCCCGACTCTAATGTGGGAGTCCTAAATTTTGCCTACCCTAAATTTTTATTCACCTAGGGCAGGGGTCTGAGTACCTGACATCGTACCTACAGGCTCGGGACCATCGCTTAACGTCCCATCCGAAGGACGGCGTGCTTAAGTTTATTTTATCTGGAAGGTAAAATCGGGTTCCGAACCCACGATCTTGAGCTCAGAAGCCAAGCACGCATACCACTGAGCTACCGGCGCCCTCCCCTATTTTTGTCCGTATTTATGTTGTACAACGTTCAAAAACCCATATACAGACAGACATTTTGTCTTTTTTTCTTCACATTTATGTTTATGTGGTCCGAAAACATAGAATTTCAGTGAAAACTCAATATCGAATTTATGGTCAGTTTTCATAACTTCCCCTATACCTACTTTGTTGAATCATGCCATAGGACTCATCTCAGCCCAAGTTTACTTGAGTGTCAACCACAGCTGATCGATACTTACCAACAAATCAAACAGACTCTGAAACCTGAGCTGGAAACATGAAACTACCACGGCCGACTCCACTTAGAGGCCCAAATAGATTTTACTAAGCTTCTTAATTAATAAAGTTTTGTCTGTACAAGGTTGGAATATTATTTTGTTTAATCAGAAATTCGTTTCAAGTTACAGAGAACATCAGTTCTATTTTGGTTTGTATTTATGTTTGAGTTTTATAGTATAAACATACATACAGACAAAAATAGAACTGATAGTCCATGTTTGATTTGTTGGTAATTATTGTATAGATGTATATTTATTACTGTTATTATTGTGAACCTTAAGGAAGCAAATAAAAAAGCTATTATTATTTTTGATCAGACGTGGTTGAGACTCAAATAAACCTGGGCTAAGATGAGTCCTATGTCATGATAACTCCCAAATGAATGAATGTATTGACACGAAATTTTACACGTGGATCTCAAGTGGCATAAAGACATATTAAATTACAGCCAAATAGAAAGAGCGGATTGAGAGGGGAGGGAATTAACTGCCTATGAAACATATCGATATATAAGTCGATTCAGAAGACACAGAAATACACTTATTGAACTTTTACATGTCGATTCAGAAGTTCATAAGCAAGACATCCGGTTGTTTTTAGTCAAATCAGACATATATGAAGCAGGGATTAGAAGAAAGGGAAAACTATGTTAATTACAAATAATTCGAGGTGGTGATTTCACTGAGCTGGATGTTTCACGGAAATAGTTCATATTTTAGATCAAATCTATTCCAAACAATTTATTTTACGGTCCATATCGGGTGAGGAGAAGACTCCATAGATAGGGATGAGGAGAGGTGGATGTTGACATGCGATCCCAAGACGGAAGGAGACCTAGAGGGTCTGCAGCAGCATTGTGTCGTATCTAGAAAGACGATAACGCCTTTGTTAAACTTGCGAACAAAATGGAGGGAAAAAAGTAGCTGCCCACATGGTTATTTTTTTAAAGAGGAAATAAACATTATTAACGCCAAAATATAACTACTGCTCTAACAAAAAAAAAAAGTTTTTTTTTGTAGCCAATAAAAAAAAAGTCGGTGTGGAAATGTACTTCCCCAGAACGAATTAATTAACCGTCCCCCTCCAAAAAACAGGTGACCTCATACCAACCACCAAAAAATTTGTTGTACATAAATTCATTACAAATGCAGTTATTGGAATTTTTCAGTTGTTCACCCCTCCCCTTCTCCCGATTCGGCTGAAAATTGATGTCATCCTTATACGATTTCGAATTCATATATGAAATTACGAGTTGATGCATTAATTACAACGGCAGTTATTAGTGTTAACTTCGTAATAATTGAAATACGTAAATTAGAACGTTTTTAAGTTTTATTAGACAACATAGCATTAAACAATATGAAAGTATATACACTTATAAACGTTATGTACAATACGTGTCTTGTTATAAACTCCCGTCCAGGTTAACCCTCTTAATGTCGCAGTGTTGCCAATGTCCTTTTCTATTATATGACAATTAGTTTTTGAGTTAAGCCTCTCCACTAACCTAAGCCTCTCCGTTTGATGTGATATATAATATTTAAAAATTCATATGAGATTTTTACTTTACATACATGACGAATTCATAGTTGTAGGCTGGGTACGAGTCCCAAAAAACGTGGTTAACTCCAAGTTAGAGACAGACATGGGGACCAAAGAACAAACTAACATTTAAATGATGACAAACGAGTGTGTGGCCAAGGTTTATTCACCTAGGATAGAGGATTTTAACGAGTATCTGACATTTCTTAGGCTCGGTCATCGCTTAACGTCCCATCCGAAGGACGGCGTTCTCAAGGTTTTTTTCATTTAGTTTATATTCCCTTTTTGTTTTTCAATGTTGTTTTTTTCAAAAAAATATTGAAAACCTAACAAATCCAATTAATACTTAGAAAAAAACTAATTATTTCTGATTATTGACTTAACAATTAAACCAAAGGATTGTGTTGACATGTTGGTTGGGTGGCCATGTTTGGGACCTGGTTAAATGTCCAAACGTCACCACCAGCTAATGGGCCATTAGTTGAATCGAACCACCAACTTCACTCAATTCATTCAATCAATTAAATTCCGTTCTACGGAAATTGAATTGCTTCAAGTTCAATTGGAAAATAGTTTCATTTGCTAAACAGCCATAGTTCGGGTCAGTAATAATAATAGCTTACAAATTAGTAACATAGTCAGAGATTGCAAGTAATACATTGCGAGCTTGAGTATGTCGTCCTTCGGATGACAAGTTGATGGTCCCGAGCCTGTCCCATGTCAGGTATTCGTTACTAAGTAGGCACTCCCATAGTAGAGTCGGGCTCATCTCCACCAGAACAGAAGCGTGCTCTGATAGTAGACGATATGACCTCTTAGTTAAGCCAGGGCGGCACAAGTCACAATGTCAGCCAGTAAAACATAAGAAAAAAAAAATGGAAAAAAAATTATTATAATAATTAATTCTCAGGAGTAAAGAATTTAAACAATTCCCCTGGAAACCGCCAAACGATCTACAGAAATTTCACAAAAAGTTTTATGTAAAAACTGTACTCATTCAATTGTTTGTGCACAAAAGACAAAATAAACGCGAAACAAAACTTTAAATCACCATCAATTTACTTCCCCAGATCATTAAATTTCAGCTTTCTACTTAACTGAAAATCCCCAATAACAACATATCTAAGAAATGTATCGACACAAAATTAAACACGTGCATTCAGAACCCTCCAAGGACAACACATATTAATTTTCGGTCAAATTGGAGGAATAGAAGGGGAGAAGCATGTGAGAAAATGAGGCATAACTCAAAAACTGGAGTAACTGCCGATGTAATGAATTGTATCGAAACGAAATTGAGTAAGAAGATTGAGTGACACACAAAATGAACTTTAGCCAAATTGACCGATAAAAATGGTGTAGAATAGTGCTTCTTAAACGTTTTGCTGACCCACCTCTGTCTGGCATGATCTTATGGCCCACACCTTCCACACAGCCTCACTGAAATGATCAGAAACAGAAGCAGTTTCCAGCGACATATTGTGGCATCTTGTTGAACTACTTAAAGAAGTTAGTTACTCATGCTCGGGCGTTAACTACGAGGTCATATTGCCTACTACCAGAGCGCTTTTTCGATGCTCTGGTAGACATGAGCCCGACTCTACTATGGGAGTCCTATATTTTGCCTACCATACATTTTTATTCACCTAGGGTAGAGGAGGTCTTAACGTCCAATCCGAAGGACGACGTGCTCAAGATTTTTTCACCTCCTAAATAAAGGCCTCGAAGCTGGAGTCGAACACTGCCGGTGACTCACCAACGGAGTTTATTTTTCTCAGTAAAACGTTATTACAGGCTTGCTCCTTAAGAAAAAAATCTTTGTTTTGTGACAACCAAGATATGACTATTCGCACGCATGTCGTTGACATGCAAAATAAACACAAAACATTTATTATCCTTATTTATGTGTTCATACTTTTGAAATTATGCCATCGATTTTTGATATGGTCGTCCATGTCTGTTGGTTGACTAATCCTTGACAGTAAATAGACAATTGACAAGTATTCTCTTAGTTCGGATAAAATAAAAAGTTGTCGGTGAATCGCCGTCTATGTACCTCCCCAACATAAATTAATCAACTACGGTCTCAAAAACTTAATGACTTACATAGTGGCTTCTAAATCCTCACATTAAATTGTGTATCGATATATTCATTAGATCTGCAGTTATTGGGTTTTTTGAATCGATACCTCCTCCTTCGACTGAATTCACTGAAAGTTTTTAGTTGCCATACTTATGAGGTTTTGAATATAAACATTAAATTTCATGACGATACATTAACGATATGATTTTTGAGTTGAGTCTCCCCTCAGATCCAGCAAAAATCAAATATCCGGTTCAACAGTCTCAAAGAACCGGTATCAATAATGGATTATTGTTGAAGCTTATCTACCGATGTTTTTATTCTTTGGAAAACATGAAGAATCGGTGCCACAAGTATCACCTATATTCTGTATTTCTTCCTTCACGTTGTTGGTTGGGACCAACCAGAATATAATTTTCATCTTTACTTATGGTTGACCATCATCGTTATCTGGTTGAAACCTGTCCACCAACATTGGTGTATCAACGTTTTTTCAGAAAATATAAAGAATCAGTGCCATAAGGACCACCTATATTTCTATATTTCTTCCTCCACTTGTTTTTAATTAAAATCAATGAGAACAAATTTTCATCTTGACTTATTGACTTACATCATATCCGGTTGAAACCTTTCTACTGACATCGCTTCATTAATGTGTTTTTATAGGCTAAAGTGGTTACACCCAAACCTATAAGTAAGTTTCTGCTCTCCTAAGTCTTCGAAATCTTTATTTTCTGGAACTTACCTTCAGTTTTTGCTCTTTTGAAGGTCCTTAATCCCTAAATTTGAGGCTACACCTCGACACACAAGTAAGTTTCCGTTTTTCCTCTAAACCTTCAGTCTCTATATTTTCTGGAACTTACCTTCAGTTTTTGCCCTTTTGAAGGTCCTTTGACCCCTAAATTTGAGGCTATACCTCGACTCACAAGTAAGTTTCCGCTCTTCCTCTAAACCTTCAGTCTCTATATTTGGTGGTCTCTTGACTTCTATTTTTGCCCTTTTGAAGGTTCTAAATTTGAGGCTACACCTCGACTCACATGTAAGTTTCCGCTCTTCCTCTAAACCTTCAATATTTTTATTTGTTGGTCTCTTGACTTCTATTTTTGCCCTTTTGAATGTCCTTTGACCTCTAAAATTGAGGCTACACCTCGACTCACATGTAAGTTTCCGCTCTTCATCTAAACCTTCAATATTTTTATTTGTTGGTCTCTTGACTTCTATTTTTGCCCTTTTGAAGGTCCTTTGACCCCTAAATTTGAGGCTACACCTCGACTCACATGTAAGTTTCCGCTTTTCCTCTAAACCTTCAATATTTTTATTTGTTGGTCTCTTGACTTCTATTTTTGCCCTTTTGAATGTCCTTTGACCTCTAAAATTGAGGCTACACCTCGACTCACATGTAAGTTTCCGCTTTTCCTCTAAACCTTCAATATTTTTATTTGTTGGTCTCTTGACTTATATTTTTGCACTTTGAGGGACCCTTATGAGAGCGAACATTTTGTTGACCATTTCGCGCTGGGGAAGTACACGCATCACATTTTGGTCAACTTATAGTGACGTCAGAAATATAATTTTGATTTTGATCACCTATTAACCGGACACCACTCAACCGGTATTTATCCTAAGCACAGGACGTGAAGTGACCAGTCCGGTAGTGGTTAGGCTCGGTGACCTTTACTAGTCTACCGTATTAATGTTTTCATGACCTTTAGACTCACCACAAATTTATCATAATTATTTTACAAAATATTTTTTTATAAATGTTTTTCCCTCTTAGAATAATTCCCGGTATTCTCTTATTCCACGAAGAAACATATTTCTTTCGGGAAGTTTTGAGGGGGCGACAGAAGTTTATGGAGGGGGGGGGGGGGAATACAACATGTCAAAAAATCTAAATTTCGTTTGCTGCAGACAGCTAAGTAACGACTTCTTAATCTAACGAAAGGCGGACGAACTAGTTACTTCACAAAGATGAGAGGTAGACTTGTGTCTTCTGTTATGTTTATTATTTCGCAGTTTTGAAGTGAACACAATGCAGTGGGGTTGGGGAGCATCGACCTTGAAATACCGGGGAAATATTGTGTTCAATCCGCCCCGCGCCCGGACCCACACCAGTACATATTACGTATTTTCCTGTTTCCGTTTCATCTGTTCATTCAATTTTGATTCTAAAAAATTTATTTGAACTCTTTCAACCTTCTACTTTCATCGCCTTACCTGTAATTTTTGTAAAAAAGGAAAAAGATAACATGTAAAAAAATAGATAAATAATGTTATTAGTAATTTAGAGTTAAAAAAAAAAAAAAACCCGAGTGTCATATCAATCATACATTAATTTCGAGTACAAATAAAAAAAATGTAAAAAGTTAAGCCGTTTAGCCAAAATACCTTTAATACCTTTCAATAAAAGAGCACAACGTGGTGGCAGGGCTGAGAACTAAAACAGGGACGTTTAACCTAAAATTAACTTTAGGAATTGTTAGGTTAGGTTTTATGACTCATGCCCGGGCTTTAACTACGAGGTCATATCGCCAACTACCAGAGCGCTCTTTCGTCACTCTGGTGGACATGTGCCCAACTCTACTGTGGGAGTCCTTTTTGCCTACCCTAAATTTTTATTCATCTAGGGTAGGGGTCTTTAACGAGTACCTGACATCGTACAGGCTCGGGACCATCGCTTAACGTCCAATCCGAAGGACGGCGTGCTTAAGTTTATTTTACCTCCCAGATAAAATAAACTAAGGGCCTCAGTCGGGTTACGAACCCACGACCTTGAGCTCAGAAGTCAAGCACGCATACCACTGAGCTACTAGCGCCCTCAACGTTAGGAATTAAACTTATCAAAAAAGTTAATGAAATATGATTTTATGAATACATAAAGTTCTTTAAAAGAAATATATATTTTTTTTTTTTTCTTTGGATACGTGAAATAGAAGTAACATTTATTGTTTAGAAGACCCGGTAGAAAAGAAGGTAAATATTAATTATTATAATTGTATTAATTTATAATAGTTTTGAGACAAACTGCCAAAATTCAATTACTTTTTCTGAGAACGATTCTAAAACCCACTCAGAATATAATAATTATCTAATATACATTTTGGTACAGGGGAGGAAGTGAAGGGAGTGTGATAATGGGAATTATGTAAAATTAAAATAATTAAATAAACAATAAATATGAAAGTAAATAAATAAACAATAAATTTCCTGTAGACATTGTATCTACATTTTTACTAAACTTTGATTTCTACAGTAATTTCACTGTACGACAGTATCCACCGAAAGGTATGACAACAGTTTTTTAATTATCTTACTGGGCCAACAGGGGAAATGAATAGCATAGAGTTTACGAGAACAAATAATTGGGTTTACTTTCTTACATCTACATTATAAAATTAAAAACGAAAATCAAAAGAAAAATCGTAAAAACTAATTTCATAAAACTATTTCAACACATTTTTTTTTTTGTTTTATATTTTGGCCATTCTTCAAATCAATTATAAATTGTCAATTATTAACAATTATAAATAAATAACAGTACCTTCTTTGCTGTTTTCATTTTACTGTTAATTCACACCTACTTAGTTCATCACATCTTAAGCCTAAACAACAACTCTCTGTCCACCTTCACATCTCAACCCACACTACACCCACCCATTCACTCCTCTACACTAATTCAAAAACAGCTGATGGCCGTGTTTTGTTTTCTACTCATTTGTTTTAAAAGAAAATACATTCATATTATTTATTTACTAATTCAGTTGCTTCTTGGATTTTATAGAAAAAATTATATTGAAATTCTGTTGAAAATAACTTACACAAATTTTATCTATTCTCTACTATTTTATTAAAAGAACGTGAGTCAAGGTTTAATTAATTACTGATTAATTAATTAATTTTGAACAATAATTGAGGTAGCTAGAAATATTAATGTAAAGAAATATGGGATCACTGTATCTGACTTCTTTCTCGAATACAATTATACAGAGTATTGGAATTGAGCACTGCTCTGTCGAACAAAGTTTGTATAAAACTGTTCATCTTCTCCCTTCAAATCTTACATTAAATTATCGTAACTCCATAACTTCTCTGTTTAACCTACAAGTCACGTACTCAAAAAGAACATGTTCTGTTCTCGTTTAGTTCTTCTTCTAAAACCCGGGCGTCCTGGATACAGCAGCAATCAGCCTCCGACTTTATATCTTCCAGCTATATTATACTCCCATTCATTTTCTGAGACTGAGAAGGACTTATTTAATACACAGACATTTTCTCCCATCACCAGCTCCTTTAAAAAAAAATCAAAATAGATATGATAAAGGAACATCTTATAAGTCGATCAAAAATATTGACATTTCCTACCGACATAAGAGATTTTAAAAATAACCAAGAAAAAAACATTGCTGCGGAATCAAGTGAAAAACCTCCCATCAAAAACAAAGAAAGGTTCCTTATAGTTGTGGAAGAAAAAAAAATTGCCAGCAATAATTGCGACGGCCTTTTTGAGGTGTATATATTTTGTAATTATAAATAAATAGCAGTACCTGCTTTGCGGATCAATTTTATTGTTAATTCACTCCTACTTAGTTCATCACATGTTAAGCCTATACAACAACTCTCTGTCCATCGTCACATCTCAACCCAGACCACACACCATTGATTCTACACTAATTCAAAAACAGCTGATGGCCGTGTTTTGTTTTCTACTCATTTGTTTTAAAAGAAAATGCATTCATATTATTTATTTACTAATTCAGTTGCTTCTTGGATTTTATAGAAAAATAAAAAATAATTAATTTTTTTATATTAATAATTTAAATTTGTGTATTTTTTATACATCATAGGAAGTTTTCTTGAATCCCTTAAGTCGCCATTTCAAAGATAAAAAAATGGAAATAAATATATTTCATATCGACTCACAATAAGTAACTATATGAAATCGTACTCGGTTCTCCCAGAAAATATTTTGTATATATTTGCGACCCAATAAATGTTATTGATGACTTACAATTTTCCTGGCGTTGGCCTATATTTCTGGATATTTCAGAAAAACCGCAACATCCTAGCTCACAGACAGACATACACAACTCGCTATAAGAGTTTCCGTTTTCAGTTTGTAACTAAATAATAAAAATGCTTAAAATAATTATCTAGCACACATTTTACCAAAATGCATTTAATTGAAATGTCCCCAAACATTGTGAATTGTTATGTTCAATAAGAGAAATTTACCGGATTGCATTACACTACACTGTGTTTGGAAAATGGCCAACAACTATTGTCGCAGTGCTTCTTACACCCCACCATTACAGAAGTATTGATCTTCTTTTTAAGCTGAGCTTACACGATAATAGTTTTACAGTGAAGTCCTATTTTTTTTTTCTCTCTTCTTTAAGGCAATTCGACGACGGGGGTCATGGATGCCTGATATCGTAGGATCCTCATGAAAGATGTATAAGAGAGAGGCAGGTCTGTGGGTATACTAGCGGGCTAATTTGAATGCGACCTTATTATAATGAAGGTCGAGATTGTTTATGTATAGCGGAATAAGAAAGCTAAATAAGACCAAGTGGTGAAGATATAAGAACATAAGACATACTATATGTTGCTTTCTTATGGATCGCATCTATTGTGACATTGCGGGTAACGAATCAACTGAGAAAAGTCAGAAAAAGTATGGACCAAATGGCAGGTTGGGTGGGTCGGAATGACCGATAATAAGCTGAGGTTTGTCGATACATTAAAACAATCGGCAGTTATTAGGGTTATTATTTTATACTAGCAGTAATACCCGGCGTTGACCGGGGAACTTTGACTTTTTCCCTAATATCTCTCGTTCGAATCTTATTCAATTCTTCGACAGTACATTACATAGTCCTTCAGTGGCGGACACAACAGTTAGTAAGTTTTTTGGACCCCTGGCACCACGGCTAGTATGTGCCTTGAAACGGCGGACCCCACAGCTTGTACGTAGTTTGGACCATTGGGCATCACAGCCAGTATGTGCCTTGCAACGACGGACCCCACAGCTTGTACGTAATTAGGACAATTGGGCATCACAGACAGTATGTGCCTTGAAACGGCGGACCCCACAGCTTGTACGTAGTTAGGACAATTGGGCATCACAGCCAGTATGTGCCTTGCAACGGCGGACCCCACAGCTAGTACGTAGTTACAACTGCTACATGTAACAACAACAACAACACAATCTTTCTGCTAAGAACTACACCCACAACCACCCTCCCGTTCGAAATTTTGAGCCGTCACACACCCTTGTTTTCTATTTGGCTTTCAGGAATACTATATGTGAAATTTCATGATAATCCGACAATTAGTTAATGAGCTAGCACTATATTTATATTTTGACCTACCCACCACAACCCCCCCTCCCGTTCAAAATGTTTAGCTGTCACACACCCTCTTTTTCTATTTGGCCTTTAGGAATACTACATATGAAATTTCACGACAATCCAACCATTAATTAATAAGTTAGCACTATTTTTATGCTTAGCCCCTCCTTACAACCCCCCATCCCGTTCGAAATTTTGGGACACCACATAGCCTATTATTCAATCGGGCTCGAAAGGATGCTACATGTGAAGTTTCATTAAAATCCGTCCAGCCGTTTGGGCGTGATGCTGGAACAAACATACAAACAAACCCAGTTTCAGCTTTATTAATGTAGAAGTCGGTGGAAGAGAACGGGTAGATAAGAGAATCTGAATACAAAAATCCCAATAACTGCCGATGTAATGAATGTATCAACATCAAAATTCGTATTTAAAATTAACAGTAACTGAGGACGTAACCAGTCAAATTTCAGGGATATCGGCTGAGGGGAGGAGGTAGTTACGGGGAGGAGGCTCCATTAAAAAATCCCAATAACTGCCGATGTAATGAATGTATCAACATCAAATTTCGTATTTAAAACTAAAATCCACTGAGGAAATAACCAGTCAAATTTCAGCGATATCGGCTGATGGTACAGGAGAGTTCCGGGGGGGCTCAATTCAAAAATCCCAATAACTGTTCACAATTTTGTGACGTCACACATCCTATTTTTCTATTTGGCCATCAAGAATACTACATATGAAATTTCATGACAATCCGACCATTAATTAATAACTTAGCACTATTTTTATTCTTAGCCCCTCCTTACAACCCCCCCTCCCGTTCGAAATTTTGAGACACCACATAGCCTATTATTCAATCGGGGTCGAAAGGATGCTAAATGTGAAGTTTCATTAAAATCCGTTCAGCCGTTTGGGCGTGATGCTAGAACAAACATACAAACAAACCCCGTTTCAGCTTTCTTAATGTAGAAGTCGGTGGAAGAGAACGGGTAGATAAGATACCTGATACCTCCAAAACCAACCTCATTTGGGCAATATTTGAATTGCATAGTCCTTTTTGAATCATGATACTAAATTTTGTGTCGATACATTAATTACATCGGCAGTTGTCAGTTTATGTGAGTCGAACCCCCTTCTCTGATACCCCTCTTCCCTTTAACTGATTTCGCGGAAAATTAATAGGTGCATTGCTTATGTGGTTTTGAATAGAAATATAAAATTTCATGTTGCTTTGTTCATTACTAAAGTTATTGTTTTCACAGATACACGCATTTTTTTTTTCTATTTCTCGAAACAGGAGGTCGGAAAACATGAATTTCCGTTGAAAACTCATTATTGAATTTCTGACCGAATACATAACTTCCCCTATACTTCATGAAGCTGGAGAAGTAAAAAAAAAATCGTCCTCTTAACATCGATCAACGGTTTTGACTTCGGAATCGATAGATTCGTCACATGGAGCAATATTTATGGTTCCTGAGTTAGATTAGGTCAGGTTAGGTTGCCCGGGGAACTTTGACATTTCTCCCAATATCTCTCATTCGAATTCTATTCAATTATTCAACAGTACATTCATGATGTTATAATTTTCAATTATTCATTTGGAATAAGGCTTAAAGTCCTTCAACGAGAAAACCCAGCTAGTGTCCGCCTTGCAGCAGCGGACACTCCAGCTAGTAGGTGTTTAGGACCCCAGGGCATCACGCCTTTCAACGGCGGAAAACACAGCTAGTAAATACTTAGCATCGCTGAATATCCTAGCCAGTGCATACTTAAGAACGCTTCTGACCACAGCTAGTATCGGCCTTGCAACGGCGTAAGCTCCATCTAGCAGGTGCTCGGAACCGCTGGGCACCACAATTACTACGTAATTAGGACCGTTGGACACCACATCTAGTATGTAGATAGGAACGCTGAGCATCATAGCTAGTATGTGCCTTGCAACGGCGGACCCCACAGCTGGTTCCTAGTTAGGACCGCTGGGTATCACAGGCTGAGTATCACACACCCTATTTTTCGATTTGGTCTTCAGGAATACAATATAAAATAAGAAAAAAATAATACTACATGTGAAATTTCGTGACAATCCGACCTTTAGTTAATGAGCTACCGGAATCTTTATATTTAGGCCTACCCCCACTCCGCTCAATGTAACGAATGTTTCCACCCAAAATTTAGTTTGAGGATTCAGAAGTCAACCATTGATTTTTAGTCAAAACGATCGATTGGTTTTGGAGGGACTAAAAATTCAATGATTCAGCCATGACTATTTTATTTCTGAGTGAGATCAGAAATAAAATAGTCACGGCTACAAAATATCAATACTTCTGTAATGGTGGGGTGTAAGAAGCACTGCGACAATAGTTGTTGGCCATTTTCCAAACACAGTGTAGTGTAATGCAATCCGGTAAATTTCTCTTATTGAACATAACAATTCACAATGTTTGGGGACATTTCAATTAAATGCAATATGGTAAAATGTGTGCTAGATAATTATTTTTATTTTTTAGTTACAAACTGAAAACGGAAACTCTTATAGCGAGCTGTGTATGTCTGTCTGTGAGCTAGGATGTTGCGGTTTTTCTGAAATATCCAGAAATATAGGCCAACGCCAGGAAAATTGTAAGTCATCAATAACATTTATTGGGTCGCAAATATATACAAAATATTTTCTGGGAGAACCGAGTACGATTTCATATAGTTACTTATTGTGAGTCGATATGAAATATATTTATTTCCATTTTTTTATCTTTGAAATGGCGACTTAAGGGATTCAAGAAAACTTCCTATGATGTATAAAAAATACACAAATTTAAATTATTAATATAAAAAAATTAATTATTTTTTATTTTTCTATAAAATCCAAGAAGCAACTGAATTAGTAAATAAATAATATGAATGCATTTTCTTTTAAAACAAATGAGTAGAAAACAAAACACGGCCATCAGCTGTTTTGGAGTTAGTGTAGAGGAGGCAATGGTGTGTGGTCTGGGTTGAGATGTGAAGGTGGACAGAGAGTTGTTGTTTAGGCTTAAGATGTGATGAACTAAGTAGGAGTGAATTAACAATAAAATTGATCCGCAAAGCAGGTACTGTTATTTATTTATAATTACAAAATATATACACCTCAAAAAGGCCGTCGCAATTATTGCTGGCATTTTTTTTTTCTTCCACAACTATAAGGAACCTTTCTTTGTTTTTGGTGGGAGGTTTTTCACTTGATTCCGCAGCAATGTTTTATTCTTGGTTATTTTTAAAATCTCTTATGTCGGTAGGAAATGTCAATATTTTTGATCGACTTATAAGATGTTCCTTTATCATATCTATTTTGATTTTTTTTAAAAGGAGCTGGTGATGGGAGAAAATGTCTGTGTATTAAATAAGTCCTTCTCAGTCTCAGAAAATGAATGGGAGTATAATATAACTGGAAGATATAAAGTCGGAGGCTGATTGCTGCTGTATCCAGGACGCCCGGGTTTTAGAAGAAGAACTAAACGAGAACAGAACATGTTCTTTTTGGGTACGTGACTTGTAGGTTAAACAGGGAACTTATGGAGTTACGATAATTTAATGTAAGATTTGAAGGGAGAAGATGAACAGTTTTATACAAACTTTGTTCGACAGAGCAGTGCTCAATTCCAATACTCTGTATAATTGTATTCGAGAAAGAAGTCAGATACAGTGATCCCATATTTCTTTACATTAATATTTCTAGCTACCTCAATTATTGTTCAAAATTAATTAATTAATCAGTAATTAATTAAACCTTGACTCACGTTCTTTTAATAAAATAGTAGAGAATAGATAACATTTGTGTAAGTTATTTTCAACAGAATTTCAATATAATTTGCATATGATAAAATAATGTTTACGAAAAAAGTACATTTTTTTGTATGCATACACATTAACCTAGAATGGAAATTCCAAAAAAAAATAAAGGAAATCAATAAATAAATAAGCGTTTTTTAAAATATTTCTGTATTTCCAACAGGTTGGTTATAGTAGTAAGTTATGTTCGTCACTCTGATGGACATGAGCCCGACTCTACTGTGAGAGTCCTAAATTTTGCCTACCCTAAATTTTTATTCACCTAGGGCAGGGGTCTTTATCGAGTACATGACATCGTACAGGCTCGGGACCATCGCTTAACGTCCCATCCGAAGGACGGCATGTTTAAGTTTTTTTTTTACCTCTCAGATAAAATAAACTAAGGGCCTCGGTCGGGTTTCGAACCCACGATCTTGAGCTCAGAAGGCAAGCAAGCATACCACTGAGCTAGCGACGCCCCGTTATAGTAGGTATCGGAAATAACATATCTATATATTTTGGGTCATGATATCGATATGCGGTAATATCGTGGAACAAAATATCAATATATTAATTTTTTATTTAAAAAAACATCAGCGAAAGCTTTTAAGATTCTCTTCTGTAAATAAGATTCAAAGTAAAATATAGAAAAGTGCAAATAATGTTTCATTTATTTTACTAATATAATGTTAATATAATTGTAATATATATAAAAAGGGAAATATAAGTCAATAAAAAAGTATGAAGAAGAAATACAAGTCTCAAAAATAATTTAGGATTGCAGACAGAATAGGTACAAAGGTGATGAGAAATTATATTAACCTAACCATTTAACTTATAATTATATATATATATATATATATATATATAATAAGTGGGAAACTGGGGAATGGAAATTACTCTACCACATGAGGGACTATCGATATCTAACTGTGAAATCGTGTCTTTAAGATCGAGTTAAGACGCTGCGAGGTGGGAGGTAGCACTGAGGAGAAAAGGATGAGGGCTTAATCATTTTAAATGCTTTTATATTATAGAAACACATATCGGCTGTTAAGATGAAAAAAGATCGGTATGTAAATATCAACATCAAATATATCGATACAAAAAGTCGATATTAACACATAGCTTATCTATACTCATCCCTAGTAAGAGGTTAAGCGAATTAGAAAAAATTATCCATTGTTTACACGAAAAGTTATATATATATCCTCTGCTGGATAGTCGATAATAGTGCACAATAAGTTCAGCCTTTTACTCGTGAACTTTGACTTTTTCAATATCGAGAATAGTGACACAATTATCTTGTGAACCCACCCTTAGTGCGTATTTCTTTCTCTGGAAATCCCTTTATTTTATTTTTTTTATAATTATTATTATTTTATTTTTTTCTGATCAAAGTATACAGGTTTCAGCATAGAGGCTACATCCATTTTTATTTTCAAATGTTGACCCTAACATAAGGGCTTTGTGGGAGCTTTTAAAGTATAAAAGTAGGTGACCCAAGGAAGAAGATGGATGGTTGGTGGCTTTGAGAATGGAGCAGATAACGTAAGGACATTGTCCGGTAGACTAGACCTGCTATGTAGCCAAGCGGGATGGCAGCTCCTGCCTCGAAGGGACACAAAGGTAAACCCCATCCACTTTTATCAGCTATCAATCTTTTCTTGATTGATTAAAATGTATTGATTTATAAATAAGAAAAATAAATTAATAAATAAATAACGGCCGTGATCAGCTGAGTTCAGCCCAGCATTAACCAACTATAATCTAGATCAATTTGGGATATAGACTATGCGGCATCTCAAAATTCTGAAGTGGAAGCGAGAGTTGTGGTAAAGTTTTTTTTTTTTTTTTTTTTTTTTTATAACGCCTCCCCTTATGAACATCCTTTGGGCTGTTCCAGGGCAGGGGAGTGTAGCCTTTTTTTTATTTTGGCAACACAGGGGGGCGGGTTACATTACAGGGGTTATTTACAAACATTCCTTGGAGAAAAGTTTTATCTATGAAATAAAATTCTCCCCCGGTTGGGGTTCGAACCCGTGGTAAGTCCGTGCAACAATGTGTCAACTTTTTGAAAGGGGGGAGGGTTGTGGGGGCCCCAAACAAGAAATGAGTGATGACTCTATATTTACTGCTTAAAGTTACTAATAAATAATTGCAAATCAGATTGTCTACCAATTAAAAATATATAGTACTGGCCAAAGCTTTGAATTTTAAAAATTTTCTATAACAATTGCTTCTCAAACATTAGCTAAGATAGTTATATAAAGCCAAACATAATAACTACAATATAAAGAGAGGGCGCCGGTAGATGGTCTCGAGCCTGTACGATGTTAGGGACTCGTTAAAGACCCCTGCCCTAGGTGAATAAAAATTTAGGGTAGGCCAAATTTAGAACTCCCACAGTAGAGTCGGGCTCATGTCCACCAGAGTGACAAAAGAGCGCTCTGGTAGTTGGCGATATGACCTCGTAGTTAAAGCCCGGGCATGAGTCATAAAACCTAACCTAACCCAACCTAATATATAAAGATGGCTGATGTAGTGAAAAGGGATTATTTTACAGGTTGTAAACCAGAGTTATTAATTTTTAAAGCTTTTATATCACTTTATTTCATAATACATATTTATTGGTTTTTATTTATGCATTTTAGGGCCAATATTTCTACGTAGTTATTATAGCCTCTTAGAATATCATAACTGTTTTTACTAAATGATGGTATTTTTTGTAGTCATTATAGTAACTAGATTTTCATTTTGAAACCTGTAATAATAAGTACCATATAAAGTACCTATGTAAAGGACAATACAAAAAAGAGAGAAAGAAAGTAATTTATTTGGGCCGGCATTCAAGTGCCTTTCACAAAAATGACAAAATACAAAAAAAAAAACAAAAAAAAACATTAATAGTGATAAATAAAACTAAAATCTAAGTTAAAATGTCCTGTGGGAGTCTGGGTCGCAGTCGGCGATGTGCAGTGGGCTGTCCAATATTGAAGTGGACAGCTCCAGGGCTGAGGGGCAGGTTCTGGAGGAACGTCTCAGTCAGAGATCGCAGGACAGTGTCCATGGGAGCTATGTCCAGTTCTTTGTGAATTATACTGCCTCTCACGAACCACGGTACGTTGAGACCTATGCGGAGGGTTTTGTTTTGGAATGATTGTAATTTTCGTTTTACTGTTTTGCTTGCACTGTACCATATTGGGCAAGCATATGTTAGTAGTGGCCGTAATAGTGATGTGTACAAGATTTTGATGCAATTTGGGCGGAGTGGAGTGTTGCGGTTAATGAGTGGATACAGTTGTGAGAGTCTTTGATATGCTTGTGTTAGTTTTGTTGAGATGTGGGTGTGCCATGTAAGTCTTGTGTCCATGTGTAAACCGAGATATTTTAATGTTTGTTGTGAAGTATTCCAGGGAATATCAGTATTGTCAATTTGGATGTTGTTGGTTTGGCGTATTCGGCGGAGAGAAAAAATTTTGGCTGATGATTTCAAAGGATTTAATTTTAACTTCCAGTTAGAAAACCAAGTTGAGATGATGGAGACAGCTGATTGGAGAGTGTGTGTGGCAATGTGAATATCGGAGTGTTGTGCTAGTATTAAAGTGTCGTCCGCATAGGTAGCAAGCACCGTGGTCTGCGGGACTGGCATGTCATGGCAGTATAAGTTGAAAAGAACTGGGCTGAGAATAGCTCCCTGAGGGACACCTGCACCTATCGTCCTCCGTCTGCTGACCGCGGCGTTGATCCTGACCTGGAAAGAGCGATCCCTCAAGAAAGATGAGATCATATTCTGAAGGTACTGCGGTGGTCCTGTCAAGTGAAGTTTGTACAGCAACCCCTCATGCCAGATGGAGTCGAACGCGGCTGCCACGTCTAGCGATGCTGCAGCTGTATACTCCTTCTTTTCGAATCCTTTGATAATAGCTTCAGTGACCCGCTGAAGCTGGTGGAGTGTCGAGTGATTCGAACGGAATCCAAACTGGTGCTCCGGGATAGTTTGCGTTGAGTCCAGGTAAATCAAAAGCCGTCGAAGGATAATTTTCTCAAACACTTTTGATATGGTCGGCAACAGGCTGATTGGGCGATAGCTGGCCGGATCATGCTTTGGTTTCCCAGGCTTGTGGAAAAGGAGGACTATTGCATTCTTCCAGGCCGAAGGAAAGTAGCCGAACCGAAGGCATGCGTTGAAGATGCTGGTGAGGTAGGCGTCGCCTTTAGGAGGAAGCTTCTTCAGCACCAGATTTGGGATGAGATCATCCCCTGGAGTTTTCCTTGTTGGGAGCTTTCTGATGACTCCTCTGACTTCCTGTGGTGTTGTGTATTCTATCGGGAGTTCTGCAGTGGAGTGGTGTTGTGTCATGAAGTTAGTCACTAGGTCTGTTGTTTGTGAGTTGGCGGAATTATGAAGTGTAAATTTTTGTTCTAAATGGGCAGAAAATATGTTGCATTTGTCGTTATCAGTGATGGCTGGTGGTGTATGTCCGTCTGTAATCGTAGGTATTGGAGTATGCCGTCGCAAAATACGTTTTATCTCAGTCCACAAGCTAGTATCTCCCGGGGAAATGTCACTTAGATGTCGTTGGTAGTTAGATATACGGAGGTTGTCTAATTCCCACTTGACTGCGCGAGCCATGCGATTGAAGACAACCTTGTCCTGGGGTAGCCTAGAACGTTGCCATAATTTTCGCAATCTATTTTTCTCTTTTATTAGCGAGAGAATGTGTCGGGGGACTGTTCTCTGGCCAGGCCGGAGATCCGAGTACTTCTTGTACGTCGAGAGGTCGATTGAGCTCCTTATACTGTCATTAAAATGTCCAATGTGCACGTCGATGTCGTCTGTAGAGTTATAATTGAGAGGTATAGTAAGTGTATCTGTTAGTCGGTCACGAAATACGTCCCAGTCAATTTTCCCATTTATTAATTTTGGTAGGGGGGGGTTCTTTTGAAATTCTTCAATGAACGTTACTATAACCGGTAAATGGTCTGAGTCTAACTCAACTAGGGGTTTTTGGAAAAAAGGGAATCTGATGTTCTGTATGAGACAGATGTCCAGGATGTCGGGGAGAAAATTGTGCTGTGTGGGGAAGAAGGTCGGTTCGTCGGGAGGGATAACTAGCATGTCAAGTCTGTTGGAGTAATGAAGAAGTCTGCTTCCGTTATTGTTTGTCATTCTGCAGCCCCATAGTCTGTGTTTACTGTTTAAGTCCCCAATCAGGATAGTCGGTATCCCTGAGAAGACTGATAGCAAGTCGACCTCTAAAAGATTAGTACTGGGTCGTTGATAGGCGGCTATGATATGAATGGGGTTTCCAGAGTGACTGAACAGTTTGAGCCCTATGGCTTGGAGGTTGATGAGATTATGGAACTCTATGGAGCAATGCTTGATGGTCCGTTTGATGAAGATTGCAACCCCTCCCGTCCGAGTCCGTTGGTCATGTCTGTAAACCTGGTAACCACCAACCCTGAGTCTGTCTTCAGCCACCAGGTGGGTTTCAGTAATACACGCGATGTCGATGTCATGTCTGTGAATGAATTCGGTGAAAGTGTTTTGTCTCTGTTTAAGTCCGTTCGAGTTCCAGTTGAGTATCTTCAGGTTTGTTAAGTCAGTAGGAGCTAAAAGAAATGAAGTTTGGAGTGATGAACTGTAAGGCGAGAAGTCAGTTGGTAGTACTGTGTTTGTGTCCGTCATACTTCAGGATGTAGTCTAGTTATGTTGGTGCTAAGGGAGTTTAATATTAATTGTACTATGGTAGGGATGAGTTGATTCACAATTTGGACTATGGTGTTTTCAAGTGTGCTGTTCGTGTTTGGTGTATGCGTATGAAGAAGTGATGATGTGTTTTGTGAGATGTTATGTTTGGGATGCATCTTTGGTAAGGAAGCCGTTATTACCTTTGCTGCCTCGGCATATGACGACTTGCTGGTGCTAGGCTGCACTGTCTGTGGATGTGAAGGAAGGCGAGGGGCCACTGGCGGTGCTGCTCTTTGATTCCTCTCTTGGAAAGACCTGTAAAAACTGCAACCTCTGTAATTGGCTGAGTGTTGTTCGTTACAGTTGACGCATTGGGGGGCCGTCCTCTTGTCCTGGGGGCACTCAGTCCAGTGGTGGCTACCGGTGCACTTGACGCACCGCGGCTGCAGTCGACAATAGTTCTTGGTGTGAAAATAGCGCTGGCAGCGGGTACACTGTGGGATCCCACGTGGTTTACGCCTGGGTTCGACCCTAACTATGCAGAATAGGAGACGGTCTAGCTTGAGGATATTTCGTCCTGCGTCGTTGTCTTCGAGCTCTGCCACTGCTATGGGGATGGGCTCCTTCTGCTTATTTAAAAGTCTCATGACCTTAAAAATAGGATAGTTTAATTGCAGAAGTTCATTTTTGATTTCGTTATCCGTGATAGATAGAGGGAGACCTTTTATAACTACAGACAGTCGTTTTTCATCTGGAGCTCTGTAGGTGTGATAGGGCACTTGATGATCATCGTAATATTTTGTGAGAGTGCGAAAGTCGGGAATGGTGGAAGTTAGTATTTTAATGCGACTTCCAGCTTGTTTCATTTCAAACTGATCGCTGACTAACCTTTTTATATCGCTTAAAATGGCTTGAAAATTATTTACATCATGGAGAAATATCGGTGGAATTTTGAATTTCGGTTCTGGTTTGGTGTTATCTACTTGAATAGCATTCAACGGTTCGAATCTATTTTGTGTGTGAACGAGAGAAAGGTCAGTTAAGTATTTTTTGCTTACGGACTGACTGGTGGGAGAGTTGGCTCCAGGCCTCTTCCTGGAGTTGATTTGGGTCCAGGACCCGCTGTCTGCTACTGTGGGGAGGTCTTCTGCCCAGTCTATTGGGGATTCATTAGCCTCTAGTGACATGTTGACTGCAGGGATGGTTTTTATGTCTTTGGAAGACATTTCCTCATCTCTTCGGGTAGAGGGAGTCTTTACCCGCAAATACGTCACAAAATTGAGTAAATTTGGTTTACAATTTAGTCTCACGATTAAATTAAACTTTGTACATATATAAAGCTACTTTATAACCACAATGCTGAAACAGCTCAATACAAAAAAAAAAAAAAAAAAGGAGAGGGATATAGAAAAAGTATTTTTCAATATAGTTAAATATAATTTTGAAAAGTCTGTATTTAATTATCATTTAAATATAACATAATAAGGAAAGTTACCTTCATAAATACTGGACAAAACATTGCAATTTTTAAAATACACTATCCTGGTATTGATTATCACAAAATTGTACAATTTCAGTCAATAGTGATGTCTTACATATACAATAATAAAAGCAAAGAACTCGCTCAACTGTTATATCGCCTAATTCTACAGAAATATATTCATGAAGTGAACACCGGTTTTGGATTACGCCATCAATGTTCAGAAGTGACATTGAAGTTTGCTAGGTTGTCATATTTATACAATTCTCAGGTTACCTGAGATTACCCAAGACTGTGACACCCCGTACCCTAGGGAAGCCAAGGGAGGGAGTCCTACTTTATAGTAACATATACAAATATTTCAGTTGTCAATGATATAATAAAGTAAAAAAAAAAAAAAATACAAAAATATAATAGTAAGAAATTTAAAAAAATATATAATAGAGAAACTAGTGGAATACATATTTGAGAAATAAGGGCTACACAATATCAAAGTACAAGAAAAACCTGAAAATACACAATATGATATTAGCTTAGTGGCATTAACAGTGTTGAGATGTGAATTTGGTCGTTAACAGCGTTGAGAAGTGAGTTTGGGCGTTCAAATAATTCCCATTTTTTCCAGCTCTACTAATTTCCAGCTGTTCCAGAGAGTCGAGCTGTCTACCATTTTCACAAAAATGGAGGACACTTTTTTGGAGTTGTTTCGTAGAATTGTATTGTGACCCATATCGTTGATGCGTTTAGTGAATGTAAACTGTCCTCCTTTATTCACATTCAGTAAACATATCAACGATATGGGTCATATATTCAACGGAGCAAAGGCAATAAAGTACATTCCATCTTTGTGAAAAATATAGACAGCTTATATATATATATATATATAAGTTCAGTAGATAAATAAATTACTAAGAAAAATGTAAAAACTAACTTTTTTTTTTTTTTAGTCAGCCATGTGAAAAATATTCTTGTTTTTACGAATAATATTTATAATGAATAAATTATATGTTTAATAGGTGGATAAACATGTTTATTGAAAAATCTCTCCCTCCTTCTGTAGAATGGCTGATTATTAGTATTGTAATTTTTATTTAATTTTGCTTATGAGGTTTAAAAAACTAATGTATTATAATGTATATAGAAACAAGTTTTCGAAAGAAAAAAATGTATGTATGTATAAAAATAAATGGAATGTATCACAATAATCTCAATTAAAATTAAATTAATCTATACGTCGTCGTCTACATTGTGTTGCACACTTGACATAGAGATATAATGCATCCCAGTTCTCCTCCAGCCCAGTCAAAACGGCAAGGCATTCATTGTAATTTAGAATTTTGTTTTTGAAGAATTTAATACAAAATTCCTGGAGAATGAGGGATTCCCTCAAGAAGTAGGTCGTGTTTTCTCCTTACCAAGATTACCCAAAAGGCATTTAAGGAAATAATATATTTCAAAATTTGATTTAGAAGTTTAATAAAAAATTACTTTAATTTATTAACGTTAATTTGATATCCAACCGTTATTTTTTTAATAGTTTATCAACACAAATTTGAGGAATTGGGAATTTAATTAACTTTTTGTAAAACATTCTTCCTAAAGCTTTTTTTTTTTTTTATTACATATATATATTTCTTTAGATACATTGCAAAGATAAATTGTAGAAACTCCTCCATACAGGTACCATTAAGACTTAATGTATTTATTAGAATGAATGGTTTTTACATGTTGTGAGTGAACCTGGCTACCCCCACCCCTTAGAGCTATGCCAGTTATCTTCCAACCGCTGGGCTGTGTGGGTGGGTAAGTTAATTTTATAATTTTACTCTGTACCCTTATGCTTTAGGAATTATTTATACTTTTTATTATTTGTATATTTTGTTATTCTATGATAGATGAACCACTGATGATGACGCTGTTGCGTCGAAAACCGGTTCTGGTATAAAATAAAACAGTGGGAAGACAACGTCTTTTATTTCTATTAGGTACCATTAAAAGTTAAAAACTATAATTTTTTTTTTTTACAAGCAGCAAATGTAAAAAAAGTTTTGTTTTTCATGTTGTTTTTTATGTATAAATTATATATTATTTACAGTTTGTTTTATACAACATATATTATAAATGGTTAGCAGCATATTTAAATATATTCCATGAAAGTTAGAAAAAAGTCCAGAAAAGTTAAAAAGAATGATTTGTTCAAAAAATGATTCTATATTCTTAACTTCCTTATTTGGGATGTCAATTATTTTTGACATAGTGATTTGAAAAAAAAAATATTACCATCGACGCCTCTGTAAATTATGAGTAAAACATCTTTAGGTATTATTAACCCAAAATATAATATAAATAATAATTACACAGATTAGCGCACTGTCTCCTTAAGTCAACCCCCACTACCAAGAGTACTTCGTCGAGAGACTTATCATCAAGTTGCTAAGCTACAGTGCGGGACGATACTGACATAATCACCTAACTTGAGGGCACCGGTAGTTCAAAGGTAGAGAGGTCAAGATCGCGGGTTCGAAACCCAGCGAGACCCTTAGGTTTTTTATCTGGGAAGTGAAAAAAAACATGAGCACTCCGTCCTTCGGATGGGACGTTAAGCAATGGTTCCGATTCTGTACGATGTCAGGGGTTAAAGACCCCTCACCTAGGTGAACATAAATTTAGGACTTACATAGTAGAGGTGGGGTTCAAGTCCACCAAAACATCGAAGGACCACTCTGGTAGAAGGCGATATGAACTCGTAGTTGAGGCCCCCCCATGAGTCACAATAACTAACTAACGAATCAAAGTACTCTATGGCCTTCTTAACTAAAAATTATTTTCTTCCCTTAACTTTTATTTTCAATCGATATTAAGAAAATTTTAATATTCCAAAGTGGTTAAATAAATTCTCGTTTTTGTCACATTATTTAAAGAAAGAACAAAAAAAAAATGTATAAAGAAAGAAAATTAATCAACCATTATGAAAAATTATATAAAAAAAGTTTCTGAGGAAAAGTTTTTCAAACAAGGACTTAAGTTAGTTGACAAGAGAAATATGAAAACTTCATTGAAATGAAGTGCTTAAAGTGTAATCCATAACATTAAGATAAACGACCCTCTATTTTATATTTTTGTTAAATCTCAGAATGTTTTTATTTAAGAGAAAAAAAAAGTCGGTGAATCACTGGCAATTTACTTCCCCAGAACGAATTAATCAATTAACGTTTGGGATAAAAATCAATAGTTATTCAATACCTTTCTTTATACTTTTCCAAATATATTATATTAATTTATACAAGTATCAATAGATTAGCAATATATTATTCTTTATTCAATATTCAATAAATTTCTCTATTCACTTATTTTAGGTTAGACTTAAAAATGACGTTAATGTATTTTACAATGTTTCTATTTTATCACCTGTTCTGTAGTCATCATCTACACTAGTTATTTACAGTTACTGTTGTCACATTACCTAATTTTTGACCTTGTTTGTGCTGCCTTGTGTTTAGTTCAGCAGAACTATTGGCTTAGTTCACTTGATAATGCCGTAAGAGGCGAAACTATAGTCGTGTAATTTTGACCAATATAGTGAAAATATTGACAAGTAGTGTGTATTTGTGTATGCTTTTATCCTTCGCAATATGAATTTTCACAAAGTAGACCTGGAATCAGTTCAACACTCAATATTTACATTCTACCAAATTATTTTTCGCTAGGTCTTTATATGACCTTATAATTTTATGCAAGGTTTCATTAATATAGCCTCAATAGTGTCCCAGATATCAGAGAGGACAGACAGTCGTAGAATAATCTCTTTAATAAAGTATCGTAGATTATCTTCGATCCATGGATCCCTAATAAATAATAACAGAATACAGTTTGTTTGGTAGAAATAAGATTATCTATAAAATTACAATACTCCAGGTATAATAACACCATATTATAATACTACAGAGAGAACTTCAAAGAGGCTTTACTCCTTCATAATAACAGCCAGGCAAATTAGGTCAATGAAAAGAACGGCTTAACAGCTCCTCGTTCATTATTATTTCTTTTGATATTAAATAAAAAAAAACTCTTTTTTCTACCCTCAGAGAAATTCATTTAAATTACTTGCTTTGATTTAAGAAATAATAAAAAAAGAAAGGATAAAAAAAAAGTTAAGCATTTAAAATAATGTACAACCAACCATGTTGAGTGAGGTTTGGAAGGAGTGAAGCTTTGGGCTTCCAACCAAAATTAAAATATCATTAAAATATGTAAATTTTGGGGTCATATCGCTCCCCAGCTGTTGCTTAGAGCCATATCTCCATGTAATATTTCAAGTAAAGGTTTGATCAATTTTTTTTTGTGTAAGTTAATAATATATTCGGGTTGTTTCGCTTAAATTGCACTGTAAAATCATTTTTATAACCGATCTGAGAAAATTTAAAACAATATTGTCCCTTGATTTAAAAAAAATACTTAAAACACGCGCAACTGAATTATTTGTGCAATATAAATTTAAAATTTTTGTAAATATGCGTTTCTAAACTTTATGTGCATACAATTTGGTATATTGGGTTGGTGCATAATTCCTGAGTAACAAAATTACGTTCGAAAAAACTAATCTCAGGAATTATGAATGAACCCGTTATATAGTGTTCATTAGGTCATTAAATACTAAGACGTAGGTACTATAGGTACGCAAAATACATGAAAATTCTTGTTTTCTATATATATTTCCTATGTATGCTTACATTAAGAGGTTCTTTTTGAGCTTTGCGAAAGTTGAGGAACATTGGTATACAACCGTTTGTGACCTAAGACATCGATGTGAGAGTCAACTGAGATGAAAATTACTTAGTCATTAAATTAACATTTTTCAAGACTCGGGAATTTTTGATTATCCGAGGGATTCAGTTCCCAGAGAGGCATCCGCCTCCATCTGTTCAGATACAACATGGAATTCCGGCGAAAACTCGACACCAAATTGTTGACTGGTTACAATACGTTCCCGTATGACTGGGTGAGTAATAGCGAAATTTACTGTTTCGTATTTCGAATTTTCGCTTGAAATGACGCAATGGACCTTCCCTCCTGAGCTGTACGAGGACAGCGTACAACCCCCCTCCACCCTTTCTTTGTTCTCCTGCTGTCTGACATTGAAAAATTAAAAGCCCCCCAGGGAAGAATTGTACTTTTTTCAGCTGCCTCCCCCCTCCCCCCCTCCCCCATACTAAAAGTTTGATAACTTTTTGTTAGAATAAAAGAGGAGAAATAAACACTTTTTAGGATAGAAATTTTATATGAACATTTTCAGTTTTCCTCCGGGAAAGTTAAGTAATCTTGACAAAATTTGAAAAAGTGTTTTTTTCGTTTTTATTAAGTTGGTAGAAGTTACTCATCAGCGGTAATGAGGCTCTCGCTCATATCATGCCGAGGATAGAAGCCAACCTTCTATTCTAGCCAACCTTGCGGGTTTCACAATCAAGTTATTATATGCCAGTGGCAAAAATAGCCAATGTATTGAATTTGGACCACTTTAGGCCAAGATGACAACATTAAGACCACTTTTGGCTAAAATAAATATTGAATTCGTAATCAGCGACCCAAAACATTCATTTAAGTTGTAAAAATCCGTTAACAAAAACATAAACAAAAAAAATTAAAATTTTCGCAGGGTTTGGGCAGCTGTCAATTGGCATATAATACCTTGATTGTGAAACCCGCAATTACCTGATAAAAAGCCAGCTTTCACAAATATTTTGCACCTAATTTATGGTTTCCAGATTGATTTATCCAAATTGATCAAAAATTGAGCGAGGGCTCGAATTTTGAAAATCAAAACTCATAAATTTCACACTGTGCGCCGCAGTACCATTTTAGCTAAGGCTGTGAGGACATCATTCGAAGTTGGGGAAGTACACAGAAGTGGCATTGCCTTATTTATCTGGAGACAGACAAAAAATACTGCCTTTTGACTGGGCCCTGCTTTCAACCTTTGCGGTATCTCGACGTGGTTCCGATAATTCATTGATGCCAATACTCCACAGTCGTATCGGGGTTCTTCAATACGTTCCTTATACGTCAGGGAAATAATAGTCTTTACGTCGAGGACCACCGTTCGAGTCAAACAAAAAAAAAGTTGGTGAACCACCGGCATTCTACTTCCCCAGTGCGAATTATTCAACCAAAAATATTCTCTCCCTCTAAAAACAATTTATCGATTTGGTTGAGAAACAAGAAGTGTCCTGGATTTCTGAATCCTCAAACTATATTTAGTGTTTATGCATGTGTTATGTCGACAGTTTTTAGCTCCCCTGATCTCCCCCCTTCGGCCGATTTCGTTAAAAATTGAAAGGTGTTGTTCTCTTGAAGTTTTGGATAAACGATGGAAGTACTTTCCGTTCCCACAGTAGCAGAGTCTCTTCATTTTCCTTAGCCAACGCACAAGTTTCATCAGTGTGTCACAATTGAACGGACAATGGTTTTTTATAAAAAAAAAATAGCTTGGCCCTCCTCGTTAAGATGCGGAATTTCAGTATTTTCGTGGATAACGTCATTATCTTCTATGATCAGAGCCTTAAATTCTCTAACTACTGAAAATTGGTGCTCATTGGTAGAAATTACTTCATTACTTTAATTTAAATCCCTCCGATGCAAGTTCCGTAAATTTTGAAGAAAAAACGACTTTTTATCATGTCTTAATGATATTAGGTACTGTAATTTTTTTTTTTGCTTAGCTCGAAAATTACATGTAATAGAAAGTAGAGCTATGTATTCTTAATGCGAGGTGATAAGCATATCTAAGCTGGCAATCTGCCTTTTTGATGCTACACACAGACGGCAATCTTCAAGGTGCTCCCTTCCATATATAATACATAACAACAACCCAAAAATGGGCTTGTATTTTATTTATTTCGTTATTACCATTTGCCCTTGGACCCCCCCACCCCCCCCCCCCCTTCAGTGTAGCAATGCAGGCAAGCTTTAACATTCTCATCTGCATTTTTTACAGGGTCATTCTTTGTGGGGGTGCAACATGTGCAATTCAATGGGGCGGTAAAAATTACGTGGAGGCTGCATGAAATTTATCTTACAAAAAAAAAAATCTTGAGATACGCTGAATAATTTTTATACTCAACGGATCTAGGGCGAAAAGTTGTCGATGAACCATCGGCTATGTACTTCCCCAGCACGAATTGACTAAGTTCTCTCTCTCCCTCTAGAACCAATGTTTTTTGTTTTTAGAAAAAAATAATTTTACGTACTTCAATTTTTTTATTTTTTCGGTGGTTATTGAAAATAAATGTTTGGAGAGTTTAATTCTCTGCCAGCTTGCACCAGACTTTATTTAATTTTTTTCTGATCTTGTACATTGTATTCTCAGATGCTACTATCACTCTGAAACAAATGGTGGGCTATGGTATTATCGTATTTGTATGAAGTAGTTTTATGCAGTATCTTTAGAGGGGGGGGGGGGGGGGGGTATACACATTTTGATTATACACCCATTCTATCTTAAATCAATGCATTTAACATCAATATAAATATAAAATCGAAGTTTTGTTTGTGTACGGTTTCGGAATGATTTTCTTGTTTAATTTCTGTGTGCTTATATGTATATTTGTTTGGACTTGACGGGAAAACTGCTGAACGTACATTCATGAAATTGACAGGGCCTGTGAAGGGAACGTCCAACTTAGGATATAGGCTATGTGGCATCTCAAATGTTAAAAATGAGATGGGGGTTGTTAGGATCTCAAAAAATAAAATGAAAGGTAATTCTTTAATGGTTGGTCAAATTTTTATGAAATTTCACTTGTAGCATTCTAATATGCCCTGTTCAAGCAGAGATTATGTGGGAGCTCAAAATTTTGAGCGGAAAGGGGGGGGGGGATGAGTGGGGCTCGAAACGTAATAAATGAGTGCTGACTCGTTAATGATAGGATGTTCATGAAATGAATGCTGACTCGTTAATGATAGCATGTTCATGAAATGAGTGCTGACTCGTTCATGATAGGATGTTCATGAAATGAATGCTGACTCGTTAATGATAGCATGTTCATGAAATGAGTGCTGACTCGTTCATGGTAGGATGTTCATGAAGTGACGCAGCTTGTATCCTTATAAGCTTTCTTTAATTTCGAGAGAAATGGCTAAATGAAACACCACTTTATTGAAAAATGTGAACTAATTTGAAAACTGATCTAACTTATATCTACTAACCAGGTAAGTGGTGACAGGTTGGCCTCTGAAGGGCAGACGGGAATGGAAGGGGGGGGGGGGGGGGGGAGTAATTATTTTCATTATGTTGCCCTTCTCTGAAAATACGTTTAAATGTACTCTCTAAAACCTGCTGTCACTCCCCCCTCGAGGGAGCTAAGTACCCCTATTACCCACTCTATGTATCCGCACCTGGGGGGCAGACTGACCCCACATAAATAGGTGGACTTACCCAAGTTGTGGTCCCTTCTTGCCCTGCTTACTAAAGCCCCCCCCCCCTAAAATTCAGATAAGTTATTCAGAAGCTCCCGCCCCTCATCACAAACCACTCCATTTCAACACAGACTAACTTACAATCCACTTGCAACTTTATTTCTTCAAAACTTTCCCGATCTTTCCCATTTGATGATATCTTTATCATATATTTACTTTACTTTCCCCCAAAAGGGAATGTTTTGTGATCTGATTCTACAGACTCAGGATCAGAGTGAAATCATTTTTGGAAAACATCTGTAATCTGTTCGTCATTCTTGGTATCTTAGAAACTTTGGGATGCTTGCCTCGGCGATTGGTATAGCGGAGAGGGGGGGGGTTAGACGTCAACATCAACCAAGCAATAGACATATGCAAAAAAAAAAAAAAAAAACTAAACAAATATCATAATTAGGTGAAAATTTTGCAACACACTTAGGTCGCGAGCCGATCCGCACGCTCACATTTCACTTGTAAGAAATGACAAACATTAAAAAAAAAGTTTAAACCGGCCAAACTTCCAATGAAAGTTAGTTTTGCATCTACCACACTCTTCATTGTATTACCTAAAATCACACTTCACTGTAATCATTTTGTAAACAATTATTATATCTTACCTACATCTAAATAATTAAAAAAAACAGTGCGGACCAAACCCCTCTTTCCCTTGGTCATCAAAACAACGACTAACCCCCCTTCGGTAACCAATATCACGTCACTACCACCTTTAATAATCAACACCACAACAAACCCCCACCTCTTTCAGCAATCAACATCACCCTTTAGCAATGAACATCACAACAAACCCCCCACCACTTTCAGTAATCAACACCACGACTACTCCCCCCTTAGCAATGAACATCACGACTAACCCCCTCCCCCTTCAATAATCAACACCACGACTACCCATTGCAGCCCGGATCCTAGTCAGGGGGGTGTTAAATGATGGCCTCGCCCCAGGCGCTATATTATTCAAGTGACCGCCCTTGCCTCGTGTTACCAAGGTGAGCTGCTTGAATTGATGTGCATTGTTCTCCCACTGCTCAACTGGTGCGTACAGTTCTGTTTGCAAGCTTGCATTGTGCTCAGGTCTGACTCTCCTCCCCAGATATGGATCAATCGGATTAATGTCCCCACAGGGATGTACTTACTCTGTTAATGCACTGAATTTCAGCCACATTCAGGAACGCCATCCTGCTGCACATTGGCAAGGTGAAATAAAGGTTAAAAAGACCAAGGTCCCAGAGGGTCGACTGGTCGAAATATAGGGGAAATTATGTAATCTGTCAAAAATTCGATACAGAGTTTTCAACGGAATTTCATTATTTCCAAACTCAGAATTGCAAAAATGAAAAAAAAAAAAAAATACATATATGTCAGTCTAGTTTATAGTATACGATAACTCCCAATATATGTATCCAGAACCCTCTAAGGACGACACATATATATTTTCAGTCAAATCGGCCAATAGAAAGGGAGGAATTAGGGGAGAGGTTTAACACAAAAACTCTAATAACTGCCGTTGTAATGAATGTATCGACACGAAATTTCATATCTAAATTCAAAGCACTATAAGGACGACATCTATTAATTTTCAGCGGAATCAGCAGAAGGAGGGGAGGGATCAGAGGGGGGCTCAACACAAAAATCGCAATAACTGTCGATGTAATGAAAATATCGACACATACTTTACTATGAGGATTCAGAAGCCACTATGTAAGTAGAATATCGAGTTTTAGCTCAAACAGTCGATTGGCTTGGAGGGAGAGCGAAAAATTAATTAATTCATATATGAAAAGAAAAGGATGTTCAGAAAATATAAAATTGCTGTGAAAAATCAATATTGAATTTTGGATCGATTATATAACTTCCCCCATACTTATTTTAGCAGAAGTAAAAAAAAAACAAAAAAAAACAAAAAAAACAACGAACTCCAGTAATAAACATAAGAAATAAAAGTATAAACTTTATTTAAAAATGGTTGAGAAAATGAGAACAGACAAAAAGATGTCGTGACGTGAAATGTTTAAATGTAAAACAGAGGGGTAAAATCTAGAACGTCTAAATGTTGGCTTGCTCCAGTTTAGACTATCTCGGAAATATTTAGACTTATAGGACTGTGTTTATTTCAAAATAATTTATGTTGTTTGTTGGTTCAACTTCTGTTAAAGAATGGCTTCCAAGATCAGGTTAACGAAGTTCAAAACACAATAAATTCTTATTTAATATTTGTTTCATCATATAAATCGATCATCCACAATTACAGTTTTATATTTTATATGTTCGAATTAATTGAAACTTTAAAACTTTCAGTCTCGCAAAGAAGAAGCTGAGTTTACAGAGAGAGTGGAAACTTAGTTTAACACAAGTAATTTTAGCCGACATTTATTTTCATGTGTTTCACATCCCGTCAAATGATTTGAGTGTATTTCTTCTCTATATTCTCATGCAGAAAATCGAGAAACCAATTGACTGTTTTGTCTGAAAATGAATAGTTGACATATGCAGGAAATTCTGAATCATGACAGTTATCATGGGGAGTTATCATGTCTACGTCTACAGACGGACAAACACACATATAGAACGACAGGAATTTTTTTTTTTTTTTTTTTTTTTTAATTTTTGTAATTAGAGGATAGGAAAACAAGAAATTCCGTTGAAAATTTATGATCGTATTTCTGATCGAAAATGATGTATAACTTCTCTATACTCGTATAGCTTCGAAGTAATATTGAACATTTGAAATGATGTCATCAAATATAAAAATGTTTTCGATAAATGTTTTGTGAACATGATAACTCCCAATAGAATGAATGTATCGATACAAAAAGTTGATATATGAATCCAGAACTATTATAACGACGACATCTAATAATTTTCAGTGGAATCGGCCGAAGAGAATGAGCGATCAGAGGGGGAGAGGGGGAAGACTCCACTCGAAGACTCTAATAACTGCCGATATAATGAATGGATCCACACAAAATGCAGTATGATTCAGAATACCCTATGTAAGTCAACTACTAATTTTTAGCCGAAAGTGCAGGGGAAGTACATCGCCAGTGAATCATCATCGATTTGTTTTGTTTGAGGAGGTTAAAAAACATGAAATTCTGATCGATTCTAAGTTATAGAGGAAGTTTCCACTATAGTTAGTTATTATGACTCATGCCTGAGCTTTAAATACAAGGTCATATCGCCTACTACCACAGCGCTCTTTCGTCATTCTGATGAATATGAGCCTGACACTACTTTGGGAGTCCTAAATTTTGCCTACCCTAAATTTTTCAATTCACCTAGGGTAGGAGTCTTTAACGAGTACCTGACATCTTACAAGCACCTTACGCCCCATCTGGAGGACGGCGTGCTTAAGTTTACTTTACCTCCCAGATTAAATAAACGGCCTCGGCCCGGTTTCGAACCCGTAATCTTGAGTTCAATAAGCAAGCACGCATACCACTGAGCTACCGGCGTCCTCAGTTTCCCCTATACTTCGTAATTAATATACTGGAGGGGGAGAGGGGGGGGGGGGGGGGGGGGGGGGAATAAAAGATTGGAGTAGAGATCTCACCTTTAGACAAAACAAAAGGTGGAAGGATAAGAGGACTGAAGTACAAACCAAGGGCAAGAGGCAACAAAGAGAACGGAGATGACGGGCTTTCTACCAGTGGTACTTCTTCTAATTTGGCGCCCTAGGCACTTCGCTTCCCGGCCCCCTCTAGAGCACAATTGATTCTAACCTTCCCAATTTCCTTGTGTGACTAATTAAATAAGTAAGGTATATTATTTTAACTGAAAAATGTAATCAATGAAGTTTTCGCTCTCCCTCCGAAACCAGTCGACCATTTGGGCTAAAACTCAATGGTTGACTTACATAGTGGCTTCGGAATCCATATACTAAATGTTGTGTCGATACACCCACTACATCGGAAGTTATTGATGTTTTTGAGTTGAGCCCGTAATAGGTAACTCAAAAATCCCAATAACTGCCGATGTAGTGAATGCATTGATATAAAATATAGTAGGAGGATTTAGGTAGCCAACTGTTGATTATTAGCGCAAAGGGTCGACTGATTTTGGAGGGGGAGCGAAAAATTAATTGATTAAGTCACTCTGGGGAAGTAAATTGCTGCTGATTCACCTAGTGACTTTTTTTTTTTCATTTTTGAATTCTGGGGGAAATCGTGAATTGCCGGTAAAAACTCAAAATCAAAATTTTGACCGGTTACGAAACTACTATAGAAAAATTAAGACGCACTCGATAATGTTTGTGTAATATTTCCTTCTGACCGGGAGGAAATTATTTCAGAAATTGAAAAATAATACATACTAGCCAAATGTATTTTGTTTACGATGAAAGGAATAGCAGAGACCCTTGACAAGGGATGAATATTTCAATTTAGACAGGAGAATCATCAAACAAAATTTCACTGAGTGAATTTCAATATGAAATTAATTTTGTGTCAAGTATTTTACATGAGGAAAAGTCTTTCATTTAATTCAATTTTATTATCAGACAAAATGTATTCTCATAATTAGTATCATAACTAGGTGTGCAGCGCATTCTGCTGTTTGCAACAACTGAGCTGAGTCAGTCTAAATTTATTGAATCATACTGTTAATGTGGTCGGATATGGATATGTTGGCGTGAAGGGCATGTGAGAGGAAGGCCACCCAGTGGTAGGTCCTCGGGACGAAAATTTATATTAATTACTAGGGCAAGAACAGAAAAAAATAAATAAATAATAAATATGGTAAGTGTTGTAAAGATAAAGTACGTATTTCTGGGTTTGTATGTGTGTAAAGTTTTCTAAAAAACCATATGTAAGTAGTTTGTATTGTGTCGGGTACTGTGTGTATCATAAGATCGTTATGAAGTGCTCTGTTGTTTATGTATGGGGGGGGGGCACTGTGTTATCAGTCTGAGGGTTTTTGACTGAAACGCCTGAATTCGTTTGATGTTGGATGTTTTTGCTGAACCGTATAACTGTGATCCGTATGTCCATAATGGTCTCAGTAAGTAAGTGTAACAGTTCCGTTTTTGTGTAATGTCTAATTTTGATTGTCTATTTAGAAGTTCGTAGAGTATTTTGAGTCGACGGTTCAGCGTTTCGTGTGAGACGTGTGTAAGGGTTCCATGTCAGTCTTCGATCTAATGTCAGTTTTATCGTACAGTATTAGTTTGAGGGAGGGGGTTGTCGTAGATGAAAACGGGGGGCATGTTTCTCGTCGGAGTGTAAATGTGATGTGCTGTGATTTAATATACAAGTTAAACACTATATCGATACATCTCAAAAATATAAGAGGACATAAATATATTATTGATAAGTTGTTTAATAAAAAAAAAAATGTTGAAGATAATAAAATCTCAGGAAATGTGCACCAGAATATATCAAATTGTACGCGCATAAAATTTAGCCACATATGTTTATAATAATTTAAAATGTGTATCGCCGAAACAATTCAGTTGAGTTTGTTCTTAAGCATTCCATTCAAAACTGCATCGAATTTCTGCCCGATTGTATGACTTCCCCTATACATCATATAGCGGGGGATGTAAAAATGTGTGAAACGGTGACAAAGTTCAAATGGGAAGCAAGCGGTGAGCCGTGAATGTCTTCTGTCTTTGGGGACACTAGAAAAGTTTCTAAGCACCACAGCTTTAAGTGATGGTACTTTAAAGTTAGGCAAAGTTCCCCTCAAGTCCTATATTCATCCCGCGGCAAGTTATACCCTGCTCCTCGTCTCGTCAATAGTACCGCATTACCTGACGACGTCACTCATACTACTAAGACGACTGTCTCTTCCACTGGCACCATTACAAAATATATTCCATTCTTATTTCCGAGTTGTACAAAATAGCGAAAGTTATGTAAACGGTCACAAATTTAGGGTTACAGGAATTACATGTTCCGACAACCCCAATTCCAGAAATAAAAAAAAAAATGTACTTCCCCAGAACGAGTTAATTAATTAAATTTTCGCTCCCCCTCCAAGACCAGTCGACCGTTTGCGCTAATATTCAACAGTTGTCTTACATAGGGGTCTAAATATTCATACTAAATTTTATATCGATAATACATCGGCAGTTGTTGGAGGTTTTTGAGTTGAGTCTCCCCAATGATCCCCCTTCCCTTCTGCCTATTATGCTGAAAATTAATAAGTGTCGTCCTTAGGGTGTGTCGTATATATGTGTGTATACATGTGTACGTCTGTGTGTGTGTAGTATGTGTGTGTATATGTGTATGTGTGTGTATATGTCTGTGAACACGACAACTCTCGCTTGAATGTATCGACACAAATTTTATATATGTACCCAGAATCCCATAAGGACGAGACCAATTGACTTTCAGTAAAATCGGCCAAAAGAGATGAGGGATTTAAAGGGACCTTTCACCCAAAAACAATAACTACTGACACAAAATTTAGTAAGCTGGTTCAGAAGCCACGACGTAAGTCAACTACTTTGAGCCAAAACAGCTGATTGGTATCGAAGGGAGAGAGAAAACTTAGTTGGATTATTTCGCGCCGGGGAAGTACATTGCAGGTGATTCACCGCCGACTTTAATTGTAGAATATATTTCTAGAATAAATATTACAAGAATAACAGTTAATATGCGGCCTTATGTTTCCTCTAGAATAAACTCTCTCTCCCAAGTAATTTAGCAGTATAATAATAATTGAAAAACAGTTGCTATGGAGATAATTTCACCAAATCTAAACATCCCTAAAACATGAAATAACAGACATTTGTATTATTTTCCTTATATCTGAAGAACTTTTTAACATCCCCTAAAGGGCTTTCATACTCCATTAGTGTGCAAAACTGTACCTCAATGTAGATTTGGTGGCACACTGAAGGGTTGCATATGCAAAAATTCCGTTAATATGTCTATGATCATAGGGAATAAGTTGTTAAGTCGTAAAATGACCAAAATGAGTTGTGTACTGTGATGATCTCCCAAGCCATCTGCGCACTCTGAAGAAGTTGGGAGCTCAGGACTCTAATACTTTCGGAATTATAAAGATGTGGGTTTCTTGGTATCTCGTAAAATTGTGTCTGTTCTCGGTTAAATCAACTTAATCTACTTCTTTGAGGAATCATTCACGAGATAACTACATTTAACCATTTATTCACTATGGCAGACTATTTCAAGTGAAGAGGGTGTTTTTAGTTAAATCAACTTTAGAGAGGCATCATTCACGAGTATTTCAAAAAGTATGGTCAATAATTAGGTAAGTGATGGGGAATGATTAGGTAACTAAGGGAAAATCCAAGAAAGGATTAACAATATTCATTTTCATTCACTCCTCTAGATGTAGAAGGTGTATGATTAATAATGATGCAAACATAATTTATTTATTGCAAAAACGGGATTTACACGTTCAATGCAAAAGTAAAGTGACCACAGATATTTGTATAATGAATATAATGTAATACACATTTATATATCACTGAATAGTAAAAGGCAAAATAATAATAATAAAAATAAAAACATCTCTGGCAATGAACTTCCCCAGAAGGAATTAATCAATTCTTCGCTCTCCCTTCAAAATCAAAAATCGACCGTTTGGGCTAAAAATTAATAGTCGACTTACAGGGCTTCTGAATCGTGGAACAAGCACAAGACGAACACCCCAATAACTGCCCCTTGTAGCAAATATATCGAGATGAAATTTTATACTTAAATTTAAAACTTCATAAGGATGGCACCTATTAATTTTCTACGAAATCGGTCGAAGGGAAGGGGCAACTAGAGAAGAGAACTCGACTCAAATACTGAGTTTTGATCCAAACAATCGAATGGATTTGGATTGGCATAAACGTAATTGATTAATTTGTGTTGGGAAAGTATATAGCCGCTGATTCAGCGACAACTTATTTTTTCATTTTTTGATTAAGGTGATCGGCAAACATAAAATTCCGGTGAAAAATCAACATCGAATTTTTAACTGTTTTTATAATCCCCCCCCCCCCCCCCAAATGTTCATTGTATTGCTGGGGAAGTAAAAGTTGAAAAGATTGGTTGACAACGGGAGAGTGGAAACTTAGTGGATTATTTCGTGGTGGGGAAGTAGATTGTGGGTGATGATACCCAGCCGCATCCCGAGACTGAAGTGATCTGAGACATCTTGTGTCTGTCCATGGTGTCTTGTGACGTCATGTTCACAGTTGGACAGAGAAAGGCAGTCCTTCACAATTCATTGAGCTCTCATCCTCACAGTTCCGTCCTCACAGCTACCTCAATAAGTACGAATAATACACAGCATCTCAATCCCCCCCCCCTCTTCCCTTTGGTCGATTTGACTGAAAATGAACAGGTGTCATTCTCGTCGGGTTCTGGATACACATATATTTCATGTTAATCCATTTATTCCATTTTTTTTTAAATCAGAGGGTCGGAAAACATGGATTTCGTTGAAAAACTAGATTATATGACGAATGACTTCCCCCCCTCAGGTAGCTTCCTGCCTAAAAATAGACGAAGCAGATCCCAAAATAGTTTTACTCCCCAAAAAATGTTTGTGTATGAATTAGGTTTTTTATGACTCATGCCCGGGCTTTAACTACGAGGTCATATCGCCTACTACCAGAGCGCTCTTTCGTCACTCTGGTGAACTTGAGCCCGACTCTAATGTCGGAGTCCTAAATTTTTTGCCTACCCTAAATTTTTATTCACCTAGAGCAGGGGTCTTTAACGAGTACCTTACAAGCTCGGGACCATCGCTTAGCGTCATCCGAAGGACGGCGTGCTTAAGTTAAATCTCAGAAGACAAGCACGCATACCACTGAGCTACCGGCGCCGTTTTGTGTTTGAGTGTGTGTCTATGAACACGATAACTCCCAATAGAATGAAAGTATCGACACAAAATTTAGTATGAGGATTGAGAAGCCACTATGTAAGTCAACTATTGAGTTTTAACTCCAAACGGTCAATTGGCTCTGTATGAGCAAAAATGTAATTTATTAATTGATGCTGGGAAAGTAGTCATTAGTAGTGATTCAGCATACTAAGTATACATATTTTGAAAGTTTGAATTCAATTTAGACATCACACCGCAGAATCGGTAGAAAAGAAGGGGCCCCCATACATAAACAACAGAACACTTCATAACGATCTTATGATACACACAGTACCCGACACAATACAAACTACTTACATACGTTTTTTTAGAAAATTTTACACACATACAAACCCAGAGATACGTACTTTATCTTCACAACACTTACCACAAAACCCCCCACGACGGTTGAAGAGGAGGTGGAACCGCGACTTACTGCCACCTTAAATCCTATTCGTTCTTAATATATATATATATTTTTTTTTACATTATTTTCGTTTACTTTTATCATCTCTCTTACCCCTTCATCAAAAGTGTCTTTCAATTCCTTTTTATTTATTTATTTTTTTATTATTATTTTTTTCTGTTCTTGTCCTAATAATTAAGATAAATTTTAGTCCCGAGGACCTACCACTGGGTGGCCTTCCTCTCACATGCCATTCACGCCAACATATCAATACCTACCACCATAGATGCTGGTTGTTGCACCCTAGCAACAGTTGTATCTTTATAAATAAAATAAAATAAAAAAAAACTTTCCCAGTTATTCGAAGTATAGGCGAAGTATACGATTACATAAGTAATCGGTGAAAAATTGGATGAGCAGTTTTCAACGAAATTCCATGTTTTCCGACCTCCCGATTCTAAATATGAAAAAAAAAATTCTGTCTGTCTTTGTGGTGACTTCCGATAGAATGAATGTATCGACACGAAATTTTATATGTTACCACAACTCTCTAACGACAACAGTTTCATAAGTGAATTCAAAACCCAATAAGGATGACACTTATTAATTTTCAGCGAAATCAGCAGAAGGGAGGGGGGGGGGAGGGATGAGAGGGAGGCTGAACTCCAAACGCCAATAACTGCCCATGTAATTAATGTATTAATATGTCTTCTCACAGTTTGAGTTTGTCAAGTTTTCTCTGGAACTGACCGGGTCATTTTGCCGGTACTTTTGGAAAACAATATTTATAAAGACATACAGGGGTCTCTAGCTGGAGAGGGTGGGTCGAGCTAAGACATGGCCCAGGGTGGTTTCACAGATATAGGGGTGATGTCGTGCTCCTGTGAGGTGACCCGAGGTTAGAGCACGCAACCACCCTTGGTGCCTCCACACGAACAGACTTCTCCAGCACACTTAGCGTTCTTGTATCACTCCCGCGAATGTTGACAACATAATACATATATCTAAATCTGTCTATGGTTGACTATCATCGTTTCTGGTTGCTGTCTATCTAATGATTTTCCTGCCTTAATGTGTTTGTGAGCACGTCGTCCTTCTGCCCGGACTTTAAGTGATGGTGAAGAACTTGTTAGACATCAGGTACTCGTTAAAGACCCTTAGCCAAAGTAACTGGAAAGGGAAAAAAACATTGAGCACGCTGCCACTCATAGTTGAAGCCCGGGCATGAGTCAAAGTAACTATCTAATTTATGTACCTATATGAAACCTATTACCGTTTTTGGTCAGTAGCTATCCACCAACATTGCTGCCTTAATGTGTTATTCAGAAAATATTTGGAAACTGTACCTCAAAACCTAACTATATTCTATATTTCTTCTACGACAATTTTAGTTAGATCCAACCAAAATATTCATTTTATCTTTACATGTGAAGTCTAAAGAGTTCGAAATCGAGCGGTCAAAGTCTAGCCGAGGCTTTCAGGTATTAATTTTAAGAGGTAAAACCATGAGCACTTCGTCCTTCGGATGGGACTTTAGGCGATGATCCAGGGCCTTTTTGAATGTTAGGTACTCGTTAATGAGTCGTATGTTATGTAAGACGAAATTTTATAAGTGTATACACCACCATTTTGAGCCAAATCGGCCTGACTCGAATTTTCATGGGTTGTACTAAAAACCATTAATAACTGTCGTCCGACAATTACAATATAATCGTGTATCGACAAGAAATTGGTGAACCAGGCCCAAGAAGAAAGACATCGGTTAATTTTCACCGAAATAGTCCGAAGGGAGATTAGAAGAGGTGGGTTCAATCCAAAAACCCTAATAATGGTCGATGTAACACGAAATTTACTCACTTTGATTTTCAACTAAATAGGTAAATTGATTTCAGAGGGAGAGCGTAAACTTGATTAATTGGCGCTGAGGAAGTACACATATCAATCTATTTTCAGCCATATCGGCCAAAGGGGATGGGGGGAGGCTTAACACAAAGAGTCGTTATAATGAATGTATCGACACAAAAGTTTATATGTAAATTCAAAACCCCTTCAAGATTACTCTTATACATTTTTTGCGAAATCGGCCGAAGGGCAACAAAAAATGTAGTTTGAGGATTGAGAAGCCCCTATGTAAGTCATCTGTTGATTTTGAGGCCAGACGGTAGTAGATTGGTTTTGAAGAGAGGCTTTCTAAATTGAATAATTCGTTTTGGGGAAGTACATCGCCAATGGTGGTGATAAACCGACCATTTTTTAAATTGCAACCGAGTTATAGCGAAAATAAAAAGGAAACATGGTAATAAATATCAGTTTTAAAACGGAATAACCCGGACAATGGATGCTCCGGGAGGCGGGAAGCTAGGAGCTAAAGATTCACTTTTCTATAATGTATATTCATTAGTCGGTTTTGTTGCGGTATTTTCAGAGGGGCCTACCTCTGCTAATTATCTCGGTATATCGACCGACGCCCTGTCATTAAGGAACGGAGGACCACGGAAATATTTATTAAAGTTTCATTTATATCCATCCCAACCTATCAACCCTAAAAATTAATAACAGATGAGATAATTATTACAGAATTATTTAGACAACACCACTTGGGATAATACATAAACCAGAGTTAAAAAGTCATCGTAGAATCACCAGTAGTGTACTTCCCCAGCATGAAGTAGTTCACTAAGTCCTCTCTCTCCCTCTGAGACCACTTTACCAACTTGGTTGGAAAACAATATGCAGGTGTCTAACTCAGCACTTCGGAATTAGCATATTAAATTTCTTGTGGATACACTTCGGCAGTTATGTTTTTTTGTGAAAATGTAATTCTTTTGGGATGTAATATTATTCTGAGTAGGAGGGAGGGGGTGTTGTAGTCTGTAGAAGGAGAACGCAAACGAGGTAGTAAACAGATAAACCCTTAATGCCAGTATGAAATGAATTCTGGAGGGGGGGGGGGGGGGGGGGGAGGGAGGAGGAGAGTGACTTCTCTTCTTTTTTTGGCTATATCGGTTGGGACTAACCACAATATACTTGACATCTTCACTTTTAGAAGATCTTTGACCCGGCGCCGGGGGCGACCGACGGGCCGGCCTGAAGTCTACCCCCGGCAACCACGATGTAGAAGCAGCCCCACTCCATCGAACTCGAGCTCTCTCGGCGCAAGGGGGTCTGGGAGCGCCAGTCTGTCCCGTAAGGGACCAGAGGCTGTCGCCCCCAGTCACCAATATCAACCTGCTGACACATTATATATTGTAATAAAACCAAAATTATGTTTCCACTTTCCCGTCGATATCGGACCGGGTGATTTACCGGAGCACCCGTAAAAAAAAAACAAAAAAAAAAAAAAGATCATTATGATAATATCATCGAGGCTTCAACGAGGTTCGAAGAAAGTCAACAATCAGATATTATCTGATTGCTGACTTTCTTCGAACCTCGTTGAAGCCTCTCTACTGACCCATGCTGCATTAATGTGTTTTTCTAGGCTAAAGAGACTACAACCAAACTTAACGTAAGTTTCTGCTCTCCTTTTAAACCTTCGAAATCCATGTTTGATGGTACTTCCCTTCTGTTTTTCCTCTTTTGTGAGTCTCTGAATTTAAGGCTACACCCCCAGTTACATTACAAGTTTCCGCTCCTCCCCATTTTTATATACTGCGCTCAATCTATGTTTTTGATTCGAAATTGTCGATTGAATTGTAAAAAAAAAAAAATCCGTTGATATGTGTTACAGTTCAAACATTACTCAGAAATATTTGCTAAGGGGCGCTACGCCTTCGTACTATTCCTGTTCCAAATGTGAGGGTCTGTAAGCCATTGGAAGTTTAAAACTAAAGTGGAGAACTATGTATAAATATCCTGACGGATGTGTTTAGTTGGACTTCCTGTTGCTAATCGTTAAAGAGACACCCTATTCTATACATAAAATTTGAAATTCAAATGATTTTCTGATAATACAATCAGTGACACCAAAATACTCTACCATTGCCTCATAATAAAATTATTTCATATATCGACTCAACTTTTTTCCTCATTACTTTTAGGTTTTGGTGGATTGTGGATAGTCTACGTAGATAGTCTACGAACCTAATAACGTGTTTGACATCCCTCTGCCCCCCCCCCCCTAATTCAAAATGTTTAATAAAAAAAGTTATTTATTATACTTACCGAAAAAACGAAGTATAGCGCAGATAATATACCAAAATCTGAATACAATTCATTTTTTACATAAGAAATCAAATGAATAGTTTTGTCCAAAACATAAAACCAGGGTAACAAAGAAATTTGCCGCTCCCTGAATAGAATAAGAACGACCGACATTTTCTGGGTCAAGTTCAGACAGACAGTGTGTTTCCATGACAATAGTTGAGTCCCAGTCTATTATCGAATATATACATACATTTTTTCTATACAAAATAACACGAATAACAATGTTCCTCATTCTTGAATTTTTTTTGTAATTGGTTATTTCCACAACATGTATGGGCCACGGGAGGGAGTTCTAGCCTTGAGATAAAACTCACTGCCGGGCGGGATTCGAGCCCGAAATCCGTTAAAATCTGGAACCAGGAAGCAGGATCTATGTCTGAAACTGCGAGTTCAAATACCCCAGTCGGCAGGAACCGGTCTCGGTCTACCAAAAACCGTTTACCAGCTCCACTAATGGACTATCTAGTATCTAGTATCTGGTATCTACCAACATCTATATTACTACACCCAAACCTAAACTTAATCCTACCTTTTCTAATTTTTCTTCTAAAAATATAAATTTCTTCGAAATCTGTATTTGCTGGAACTTCCCTCAAGTTTTTTTGCTCTTGTGTGGGTCCTTCGTGGATATAATTGAAAAACATTTTAGTGTAAAAACCGATAGTGCATCTATATAAATATATTTTTTTTTGAGCAATAGACTGTATAACAAAAAGAAGTTTGTTAGTTTGCTATAGATGTCCGCGTTTCTTAACTTACAAACTGTATTTAGTAATTTAGTTACTAGGTTCTGCGTGCATGGACTTTTTTAAAGTTCAAAAATTCTTCATTGTATTAAACTGACATACAAAGAATGTATATGTATATTTTTAATATTCATAAACATTTATGAGCTATCCTCTGTGTATTGAAATTCATACAAAAACCTTTCTAATGAATGTGCTGTTACGTGGCCAGTTGAAATTTAATTTATGCATCAAGTACTGTGTCTTGTAGGGAAACTTTATGTGAAGCTCCAGTTGACATTTAATGTTGGTAATATTAACATTTTATATCCCGGCTACACGGAGTAATCTATAAAAAATTCTATGTTGTTCTTGTATGCAATATTCGATCATACATTGAGGGAGCACAGGATTAGGACAGGGCTTAAGTAGAGGTAGGTATGGTGGGTTAGGGGCGATCAATGGGTGGTCGTCCACAGTCGGTCATATCCTGCAATCTTCTACTCTGACAAACCAGCTGGCAGGTCTCATGTCACTAGCTGCCACATTCTGCAGTCTCGACGGGGATTTAACAGAGGTAGCTACGAGGCAATAGACCCCTCCAAAAACCGTCTATATATAATATAATACATAACACAGCATATTGTAATTAATAAAAGCAATAACATTACTTTCCATTGTTGTGTTCCATTTAAGCCCCAGAGGAGGTTTTGGTTTTATAATGTCCCATTTTTCCCGGAAAGAAAGGTTAACCCCTTTTCTAATTTTTTTTTTTTTTTTCAGCTTGTCAATTTTCCCTTGGAATTTTTAGATTCTAGACACAGAATTCGCGGGAGGTTACAAGAAGATAACTCTCGCGAAACTAGAGATCGCTACATCCGTACATAAATAATCGTAGATTCATTTTAAAAAAAGCTTATCGAGATACCTATCTTGATATTGTCATGATATCAATATTGTTCAAACGATTCGGGCGATGATAAGCCCTAAAACCACAATCAATCTCTCTCTCTTGTTCAAATGATTTACGGGTATCGATATTCTGATAATTGGTAGTCAGTTAATTATTATGAATCATGTCCGGGCTTTAACTACGAGGTTATATCGCCTAATGCCAGAGCGCTCTTTCGTCACTCTGGTGGACATGAGTCCGACTCAAGGTTACCTAGGGTAGGGGTTTAACGAGTACCTGACATCGCACAGGCTCGGGATCATCGCTTAACGTTTCAACCGAAGGTCGATGTGCTCGAGGTTTTTTCACCTCCCAGATAAAATGCCTAAGGGCCTCGACCGGGTTTTGAACCCGATAATAGTGTATATCTGTATATCAGTTAGAGAACAGAATGGGTTTACAAACCCCTAATGGGCCGATACAATATATATACATATTCGCTTGAGGCGGCAGAAACTCTCATTGTTCATCAGAAAGCTTTGTAATATGCATAACTTTAATGAAAACCTAAGGACTGAGTTATTTAATTATTAACATTTTAAGTAACTATTTAAAATGGTAAATAAGGCCTTAAATACATAATGCACGACCACCCTTATTTAAGAGAGTAAATAAACAGGGAAACATTATATAGAAAATGTCTTTCTGCCCTTATTGAGAGTCCAGTTATTGTGACTCATGCCCGGGCTTTACTAACGAGGTCATATCGCCTACTACCAGAGCGCTCTTTCGACGTTTTGGTGGACCTGAGCCCCAAATTTATATTCACTTAGGGTAGGCGTCTTTAACAAGTACCTGACATCATACAAGCTCGGGACCACCGCCTAAGTCCCATCCGAAGGACGGCGTGCTCAAGATTTTTTCACATTTCAAATAATAAACCTAAGTGCCTTGGCCGGGTTTGATAGTAGCTAGTGATTGACGTGTTGAGCTCTGGATAGAAATAAAGTTTTGTGTCGATACATTCATTCAATTGGTAGTTATTCTGTTCACATACACACAGACAGACAAATTTCATTTTTCATTTTTGAAATTAGGGGGTCAGAAATTATGAACTTGCGGTGAAAAGTCAACATAAACTTTCTGACTGATTACGTAACTTCCCCAATACATCGTATAGGTGTGGAAGAAATATATCTAAACAAAACAGTGGTCGGTGAATCACTAGCTATGTACATCCCCGGCACGGATTAATCAATTAACGTTTCGCCCTCCTTTCAGAGCCAATCTACAGTTTGGGCTAAAACCAAATATTTTACTTTAATTGTGACTTCTGAATCCTCATACTAAATGTGTCGATACATTCATTACATCAGCAGTTATTAGGGTATTTGAGTCGACCCCTTCTCTGACCCCCCCCCCCCCCCCCCCCCACCTTCCCTTTCAATGATTTTGCGGAAAATTAATAGGTGTCGTCCTAATAGGGCTTTAGTTTAACATATGAAATTTCTTGTCGACACATTCGTTTTTTGGGCAGTTATTAGAGTTAATGTGTAAAATGTCCCTCTTCCCTTCGAACGATTTGGCTGAAAATCAGCAGGTGTCTTCCTTAGAGGGTTCTGGGGATCAGTAGCGTAGCGAGGCGGGCTTAGGCCCTCGACAGGCAGCTCGACAGTGAGGCCCCCCCACATACAAACCAAATATGTATTCTGATTCAAAAATGAGAATTTAGGCGTTTGTAAGAGAAATAACAACACACTGTAAGTATAGAGAAAACAATATATATATTTTGAAAAGGAAAAACGAAAACAAAATAATACAAAAAATAATTGTTTTCTTATATAGATACAATCAAGTAGAATAAAACAATAAATACTTATCTATTAATACACACAAATACAATATTAATAGTTTGTTTATTTTCAATAAAACAACTATAATTTTGTTGATAAATTCTTAATTAATTTTCATTATATTTATAGTACATTAATATATTTTCACAAAATGAAATAATGACGTAGACAGTGACTATAAATTAGGTAAATTGAACAATAAAGGATATTTTGTTTGATAACTTCTTAGTTCTTGATCCCATTTTTCATTTTATTTTTTTTACTGAAGGTAAGCCGAAGGGTTGGGAGCCCTGCTCAGAAGTTGTACTCACACGTAAAGAGTGAGTTAGTTTATGCTTGCATGACGTCATCTAGCATGAACGACGAGAGCCAAAATATGATTCACAAAATTATGTTTCACAGTTGAAGTTGTTACAGAATTTTATCAAGAAAATAAAATATTAAGAAACTATTTTTCTTATAGTTAACTATTTTTACTCGTTTAATAATCCTATTACTTTATTAGTTTTTAGCGACCACAAACCTGACCTCCCCCTCTCCATTACATCCTTGGTCAATTCTTTCTAATATAGATACAAACCTAAAAACCAACTTTATGGTATTTGTTCATCCTTTAAACGGATAAATAAACCCAAATAGCTAATACAGACAATCCCCCCTCCCATAATAAATTTAATTTATAAAGAAAGATTAAAGAGGTTAACGATTGTTAATTATAGTTTAATGCCAGTTAAGGTCGGTGCATAGCGTGATGTTCCTGGGGCCTACAGAGAGGTGGTAACACTGTTTATACTTCAATATGCTACATATCTCATGTGGTGAGTCTGCCATGTGTCCCCCAGGGAGAGATATTTTCTGGTGCCCCCCCCTCCTTCCTACACAATATTTTTTACATTTTCATCTGTATTCTGTATTCTCCTCTGTGGCCGACTCACCAGAAATTAATCAAATTTTTATTTCTACCCTTCAAGTTTCTGAATAATTCTTCACTTATTCCTCAGCTTACTTCTCAATGCTTATGAATACAATTTTAACGGGGGGGGGGGGGGGGGGGGGGGGGGGAGGGGGGTATTGTACATTGGGTGTATTTGAAAACTATTTGGATCTTCCTTTTTTTTTGTGTGTTATATCTAGTTATTTATGACATCCATGGCCCCGGGAAGGAGTTCTATCTACGAAATAAAACTCACTCCCGGACGGGATTCGAACCCGCAATCCAAGTTGAGACCATGCACGGCCACCATGGTCCCCCTATTTGGATCTTACAGTTTCACATAAAACAAAGACCACACAGGTTGTTTTTAGCTTTCATACCTCTCTGTATGTACTATCATCGATTTATGATTCGATTTCAATATCACTAAACTAGAACGGGTAGTTGGACTACTAGGAGATACAGACAGTTATTTCATGTTTCAGTTATTATCAGAGACCGGATTTTTAGATGCAACAAAATTCCAGTCAAAGTTTTTGTAACAGGTGAAATAGGTTTTCTTAGATTTTTTTTCTTTAAAAGGCCTTTTAGGCTGCGAAAAATCCTGAATAGGTTATTTTGGGTTACGAAAAACCCTGAACAGGTTACAATATAAAATTTGAATGTAGAATTTAATAGGTTTAAAAAAAATTGTATTAGGTTTAAAACAATTAAATACAAATATAGAACATGATAGAGGGCGCCGGTAGCTCAGTGGTATGCGTGCTTGACTTCTGAGCTCAAGGTCGTGGGTTCGTAGCCCGACCGAGGCTCTTAGTTTATTTTATCTGGGAGGTAAAATAAACTTAAGCACGCCGTCCTTCGGATGGGACGTTAAGCGATGGTCCCGAGCCTGTACGATGTCAGGTACTCGTTAAAGACCCCTACCCTAGATGAATAAAAATTTAGGGTAGGCAAAATTTAGGACTACCACAGTAGAATCGGGCTCATGTCCGGCGATATGACCTCGTAGTTAAAGCCCGGGCATGAGTCATAAAACCTAACCTAACCTAGAACATAATATTAAGATATATTTAAAAAAAAATAATAATAAATGTCTACACACAGAATTAAAATTAAAGGAACTAGTAAAATAATTGAATCCTTCTCTTGATGGGAGCACAACAAGTAGGTACATTTCTAGGGTTTATAATATGAAGTTCTCTCTGTTATATCTCAGAATTCTTTTAAAAGTAGAGAAGCTTCCTTGACAGAATATTACTGTTGGTTGATTCCGGCATTTCTTCCAGAGGTGTCTTCTTAATTTTTTTGGACAATATTTCGGGACACTTGCACGTCTTTTCTTCCGGTCACTATGAACGGTTCATAATGACCGGAAGATGAGACTTGTAAGAGTCCCGAAATATTGTCCAAAAAAATTAAGAAGACACCTCTGGAAGAAATGACGGAAACAACCAGCGGTAGAACATCCCAGAGAAGTTTTAGAAACACACAGAATACCACTTTGTGTCAGAAGTAAAATGGCAATCGTCGCCTATTCACTGCCGCAGCAAATGCGATTTCGTCTTGGGCATTTTTCTGTTTAGCTGCAACATGAGAGCAAGAGAAACTAAGGACATTAGCCCCCTCTCCCCTACGTAAACATAAACAATCCCCACCACCTCTCCAACACTCCAACATCCGCTTTACTTCGAAACACGAGTCAAAACATTTGTTATCCTTCCCCAAATCGTATTTTTCTTATATTTTTTCATGATTAGGTATTTTTAGGTGATCTCATCCCAATTAGATTTTTTTTTTACGTTCTTTAAAATTTAACTGAACGATTCCAGAAGACATGAATCGAATAAGTAATCAATCATTTTCGTGCTTGGAAGAGAGCGGAAAAAAGGTAAAGACCTAAGAATCCTGTCTCTAATTATTATTAATCCATTATTGCTGTATAAATTTAGATTTAATTCTTATTGTTAAGATAATAATACCCTTAATAACATTTATTATAACTAGGCTCGAATCCTATGATTCATAATTAATATCAGAAATTAATATTAGTAAACCGAACCAGAAGATGATTATTTTTATTTAAATTTTAATGGTCAAATTTATATATATATGTATATTGATAAGATCCTTTTCTTGTTCGTAAATAAATTTTATTATGTACTTAGTTGAAGGTATAATTTTATTTATAAACAAGTTGTAATTGTATTTTGTTGTTCTATACTTGAACGCTAAGTGGTAGATGTACTTAATTTTTTCTTTATTTGTAATTTATGACGACTACACTCTGACGGTCATATGACCAAGAGGTCGTCTTTGGTATAAGATTTTTGATTTTCAAATTATTTGTTTATGTGAATTTTGTTTATAAATAAATAAAGACTTAATAATAATAGTTATTATTAATCCCATGCGAAAAAATACTCAATTAATATGAAAGTAAATAAATAAAACATACTTATGTTTTGAAATATTGTCAACTTCTCAAACAAATGTTTACATAAACAAACGGTTTCTGCGTTACCCCATCGTCATGTTTATTTATAAACCAAAGGAAGTTAAAAATAAACAAACAATGGTAAGTTTAAAAAAAATAGTATTGTCTATTTCACAAACTATATATAATAAATATGAGTACTTTGGGTATTGCTACCATCTACAGTCACGGCTCAACAAATATTGTATAGGAATGTTAGCTACACCCGAATATAGAAATAATATTTCAAGTAACATAAATGTGCTTTACCTGATTTGCAGGAATTTTTCGAACCTTCAGGAATTCCCCTCCTAAAATTCAGATTTGCTGACTTAAGTCAGATTTGTCGGCTTAAGCCTTTTTGACCAAAGACCAGAGATTTATTTGTGGTATAGACAATATTACAAAAACTAGTTCGTTTTATTAATAAATACACGTTTCTACGATATGTTTTTTCTCAAGTTGTTAATATAAAAAATATCTTAATTTAAAATAGCTTTTGTATCTTATTTATTTTCGCTAAAGCTGAAAAAAAACGGAGTTGAACATTTTCGAATAGCTAAAGGGACAAGAGATAGCGAAGTTGGGACGAAGGGAGAATGTTGAAGGAAGGGAATAATCTATTTATTTTTCGTTCGATTTCGGCCAAATTCAGATCTAATGGCCCATATAACAATCTTCATTTAATATTTTTATATCAGACAGAAATCATCGCAAAAATGGTAAAAAAACCATGTTCAGAAGATCTTGAAACGTGAAAACTCAATCTCGAATTTTCTTATGTTTTAGGCATAAGAAAGAAAAAGAAAAGTTATAAAATGTAGGTACTTGTCTCGAGCCATTCTATGATCAATGAGTACATGAAATTACCAATAAAATTAATGATTCAGTTGGTAACACTGAATTAGATATGAAATTCAAGGCTTCAACAACTTATGGGGAGGAAATTGTGTGAAAAAAAAAAAAAAAAATCGTCGAATTCCTATCACAGTCAAATTATTTGTAATCAAATCTGAACACGATATTTATTGATAAATATCATTAGAATCGTGTTAATTGAACGATAATATAATGGTTTCGAACTCAGATAAAAGTTCTCATTTTGACAGAGATGTTCAAAATAAAGTTATCGTGATTATACTGCAGTCCTCTTGGACACGCAACTCGTCACAAAGTCGATACACTCAGCATATCCCCCACGTCAGTTTAATATACCTGAGTACTGAACCAAATAAAAACATTCTTTCTTCCTGTTATACATTGCAATTCTCTTTAGTATCCCAGCTATACCAAGTATAGGGGAAGTTATGTAATCTGTTAGAAATTCGATGTTGAGTTTTCGGCGGAATTTCATGTTTTCCGACTCTCTGCTCCTAAAAATTAAAAAAAAATTGTTCATCCGGTACCTTTTAAGGACGGACGTCGATTCACCGACAACTTTTTTATTTATGTCATTCAAAATATGAGAGGTAAAAACCTTGAGCATGCCGTCCTTCGGATATACCGATGTGAGACTCGTATAAAACCGGTGCTTACCTTGGGTAACTAAACCCGGGTAGGCAAAATAGAACTCCCACAATAGGGAAGGGATATGCTTAGATCCATAGGTGTACATAACATCCCTCCCAATGTATCTATAGTTAGTTATTGTGACTCATGCCCGGGCTTTAACTTCAAGGTCATATCGCCTACTACCAGAGCGCACTTTCTTCACTCTGGTGGATATAGCCCGACTCTACTATGGGAATTCTAACTTTTACCTAGGGTAGGGTGTCTTTAACGAGACACCTAACATTGTAGAGGGTCGGAACCATTACTTAACGTCTCTTCCGAAGGACGGCGTGCTCAAGGATTATTCACTCATATAAGAAACATAAGGACCTCGGCCGGGTTTCGAGCCCGCTATCTTGAGCTCAGTAACCTAAATATATACTTCACAGAGACATCTCTATCCTAAATTTCCTCCTCACCCTGTCCTATCTTGCACATCGTTTATCAAACTTGATAGCTTCACACACCCTTCAATCGTTACACAATACTAGTTGTAGAACCCGGCGTTGTTCGGGATGTCAGTGAACTATAGGGGCATTGCAGACGTATGCCGGATCGGACGGCTTGCCTATGAGATGGGCTTTGAAGAGAGATTGTAGGGGTAAAATTTCATAAGTATCCTTAAAAAGTAAAAACATAAGTTAAGGGACCACCAATAATGAAACTGAATGTTTAGGGATAGAGCGGAAACTTACGTGTGACACGGTGTGATAGCCTTAAATTCAGAGATCGAAGGACCCACAAAAGAGCAAAAACTGAAGGTATGTTCTAGCAAATATATATTTCAAAGGTCTAAAAGGAGAACAGAAACTTACGTTTGGGAGTAAAGCCTCTTTAACCTATAAAAACACATCAATGAAACAATGTCAGTAGAGAGGCTTCAATCAGATACGATGATAGTCAACCATTAGTAAAAATTTATATTGGTTTGATTGGTTTTAACTAAAATAGTCGAAGAAGAAATATAGAATATAGGTGGATCTTGTGGCTCTGATTCTTGATATTTTCTGAAAAAACGTTAATACAGCCATATTGGTGGATAGGCTTCAACATGATATCATGGTGAGCTACCATAAGTAAATATGGACATTTGTTTTGTTTGGTTTTATCCAAAATAGCCGAGGAAGAAATATAGAATATAGGTCGTCCAAGATTCTTGATATTTACTGAAAACACATTATTACAGCAATGTCAGTAGATGGGCTTCAACTTGATACAACGATAGTCCATTAGCAGAGCTGGTAAATGGTTCCGGTTGAACCGAGACAGGTTCCTGGTGACTACAGAAACGGATATTTGAATTTTTGGGTACCGAGTTCAATATTCCACACCCGGACACTGCTCGACGGTTCCAGACCCGCACTCAGGTCGCCGGTTCCACCTTGTACCGGGTCCACGGCTACAGAGCGGCAACCGGGTCCATGGTTCGAGATTTTCACAAGCTTCCCGATATTGTGAAAGAGTGCATTTTTTTAGCGTTCACGCGTTACTTTTTGCTTTTGAAGATCCTTCAATCTCCAAATTTGAATCAAAACCCGACTTAAACGTAAGTTTCAGCTCTCCCTTTAAAACATCAATCTATTTCGTTGACCTTAGCTTCTGTTTTTGCTCTTTTGAGAGTTCTTCGATCTCTAAATTTGAAGCTACACACCCGACTCACACAAATGTTTCCGCGCTCTCTCTAAACCTTTGTTCTCTGCATTTGGTGAACCCTTCCTTTTTTGTTTTTTTGAGGATCATTTGAACTCCTTATTTGAGGCTACACCCAGATTCACCAGTAAGTTTCCGCACTAACTATATACCTGACATGGACCCGGATCCAAGGCTGTTCCTGGGCCTGGAGGTTTAGAGGGAGAGAGGGAAACATACTTAAGAGGCGATGTGTAGCCTTAAATTTAGGGATGAAAGGACCCTTAAAGAGCAAAAACTAAAGATAAATTATTATTCTTAATTTCCAAGATGTTCAACGGTTAGTTATCTAGGTCCTGGAGCATCTACAACACAACGGCAAGGCTCGACTTTGTGACGCTGAGATCCAATTGGGGTCCCCCAGGACTATGCAAAAATTGAGTGAGTTGAATTATGTCTATAAGTGATTTTAAAATATTATTTCCATGCACGTGTAGTGTACGATTTGACAACACTGGGACTCATTTGAAATAATGTTGCACACAATAATTCTGCAAATGAAACTTACCGGTGGTGGTGGAGGTGGGCTCTTGCTGACTGGAGGCGGGAGGTGCTGGAGGTAGGGCAGAGAGCGGACAGAGCAGGCCGCTCATCAGACAGACCAGAACCAGGTCCAGCCTCATGGCACGTCCACCGGGGGGCGGCGGACACCTGTAACAACAGTCATCTCAGAGCAGGGCTGGGCAAATTACGGCCGGGGGGGCTTTAAATTCCTATTTAAATTTTCGGCACGAATTAGTCTAAAGCGAAAGGTGACGAGCGAACGAAGCGGGCGGAGCGAGGTGCCCCAGTTTTGTATAAAATAACCGTCAACATATTGTAATGAAATAAAGTTAACTTACTGATCAAACCAGCTTAATATGAACTTTCTAACTTGTACTTTATTGTGAGCTGATAACAGCCCTCCTGCTATCTCCTGTGTCGACTGAAGCGCTCCTAGTAGTGGTCCCATATCTCCTGTGAGTTAAGGCCCCCCTGGGTCTTCTGGCTACATCCCAGACTGCTATTAGTGTCAATGTTGTATATCTGTCTCTATTGGATAAACCGTACATATATTTTATTTTTGACAACTTTATTTTTACTATAGGTACTTTTTTTTATGTGAAATATAGGAGAAGTTATTTGATTGGTCAGATACCTGAGTGAAATTATTCACAATTTTTTCGAATGAGTGGCCGGAAATCCGGAAACTCTAGTTAAAACTCAACTTGGAACTTGTGACCTTTACAAAACTTCTCGTGTAATTCTTATAACTGGAAAAGTAAAAATACAATGTTATGGCTAATTCCTCGTGGATGAGTTTTCTTGAATATGAAATATGTTCAAAACTATATGTCAAATTTGAATATTTAAGAATAGAGTGAGATGGAAGGGCTCACGGAAAAATTACGGCCGACATTTTGAATCTACGAGTAGGGGGGGGGGGGGGGGGGGGGGGGGGGAGAGATCCAGAGAGGGGGCGATCTCCCGTCCTGAACGTTAGAATTTGTGAAATTTGTAGGCTTTTAACAATATATTTAAGAAACGAAATAAGTTTAATTTATAATATTCTTCCCTTTTTTACTTTATTTTACTTATAAACTTTTTTGACCCATAATATTTATATTATTTTTTTTTTTACCTATTATTTTGTATATAAGGTTTTGATGTATATCTATCTGGATTTTTTTTTTAAATGTATATTTTAATGTTCAATATCATTCATCAAATTTACTTATGGTTTATACTCATTGCTAATTTTCCAGAAAAAGAGAGGGTGCCATGATGACGAGTCAAGAACTACCCCAATTTCTTGCACAGTCCGCTCTCCAAACGTCTGGGAAGGTGATCATAGACATACCGTTGGAAAGCTCATGAAATGGAGCGCGCCGATAGCTCAGTGGTATACATGCTTGCTTACTGAGCTCAAGATTGCGGATTCGAAAAACGCCCGAGATCCTTAGGTATTCTTATCTGGGAGGTGAAAAAACCTTCGGATGGGACGTTAAGCGATGGCCCCGAGCCTGTACGATGTCAGGTATTCGTTAAAGACTGATACACCTAGGTGAATAAAAATTTAGGACACACATAGTTGAGTCGGGCTCATGTCCACCAGAGTGACGAAAGAGCGCTCTGGTAGTAGGCGATATGACCTCGTTGTTAAAGCCCGGGCATGAGTCATAAAACCTAACCTAACCTCATTGTAAATATTCAAAATAAAGAATTTACTAGATAACTAGATATTTATATTAGAATTATTATACTGGTGGGGTATTGTTTAATAGTAATTATGATTCATTTCTAATGATTTTCAAGTTAGCAATCAAATCATTTAATTTTTAAATCTCCCTCTTAAAAATTCCCTCCAAAGATCCAATGATTGGATGAGAGGCGTTTTGAGAGGCAACTATATTTCTACAACTTATTTTTTAAGGAATGACAAATATGAAGAAAAATGTTAAAGGGGAAGTTATGTAATCGGTCAAAAATTGAATGGGCAGTATTCAACGGAATTACATGTTTTCTGATCTTTAGCTTCCAAATATGAAAACAAATTATCTGTCTGTGTGTGTGTCTATGAACACGATTACTCCCGACAGAATTAATGTATCGTCACTATATTTTATATGTAAATCCAGAATCCTCTAACGACGACACCTATTATTTTTCAGACAAATCTGCCAAAGATGAGGAGGGATTAAGGGAGAAGCTCAACTCAAAAACCCTCATAACTGCCGATGTAATGAATTTATCCGACACACAATTGGGCATGAGGGTTTAGGGGCCCCTATGTAAGTCAACTGTTGAATATTAGCGCAAATGGTCGACTGGTTTTGGAGGGGGAGCGAATAGTTAATTGATTAATTCATTTTGATGAAGTACACAGCCGATGATTCTCGTCACTTTGTTACCTGCATCTCATGAGATTTAGCCTCTTTGTATTTCTAACACCTCCCTCATCCATCACTTGATTTTCTAAGACAAGAGCAGTTTGCCCCCCGGGGCTACAATACATTTGCCCCCGAGGGCTACAATACATTTGCCCAGTTCAAGGATCATGACTAAACTATGTCTAGTCAGAGAAGCATTAAACAGGAATCAGGAAAGATTCGAGCCAGTTATCTTCATTATCCAGCCTCTCAGGCGAATTACTAAGAAGGTTAGCTCTCTCCCAGATTGGAATGGCAGCCAGACCACACTGGTTTTTTTTTCCCCACGCCCTTAATTTGATTCTGCTGTTTGCTTGCACTAGAACATATCTAAGAGGCAAGGGCCCAGGACTTAACTAACACATCTGAATAATGTAAGAGGAACGGTGTAGTTGAGGAGAGAGCGGCCAGGGGCGCTTGCAGCTCCCCTATAGTACTCAATTTAGGTGAAATTCTTGTCTGTTTCAAAATTTATACACATATTTTAAACATCCGCTTACTCCCTCTCTCTGTGCAGTTCAATAATTAATTTTCACTTCCATGTTTCGATAGTCTGGAGATGGAATCCAAAAATCCAGTCTGAGATAAGGTCAGATTCCCATTGTCCTAACCCTCACCACGAAAAGAATAGTTTTGAAAACCAGCATGATCGCTGTGCATATCTGCGTGTCGCTGGAATTTTATTTTATTTTATTCACCATTTTGAATATATTTTTTTTTTTTTTTTTTTTTTGCAAAATATTTGTTATAGTGAGGAGTCAGTCTGTTCAAACAATGGCCGTCAGGCTGCACCACTCTGGACCGGGTAAAGTCCCCTCCAGTTTTCAATGCAATAGCTGTTCCAGAATTATTACCAGAATTAACTGAACAGATGACATTCATTCTTAGATGTCAGTTTTTTTTTTTTTTTTGTTTTCTGTAAATTGCACGGTTTTTGTTTTGATAACGGGGCATTGTTCTGGAACCAGAACCGGGTATTTCGGGTATCGGTTCTTGAAATAACGGATAAAAGTGACCGGAAATGTTCGGTTCTCGACATCCCTAATCTGGTTCAAATATCACTAATGACATTGCTGTTATAATGTGCTTTTCAAAAAATATATAATGTGACTTTCAACAAACCATTATGAGACATGGATAATATGCACCCGAACGCAAGGCCAAAATATAAAATTGTATTATTAACATAGTTTTCTGTTGACAGACTGACAGTTGACAATTTCTGATGATGTCTTCCCAAAGTAGAGCTATTCTTTATTGACTCAATCTGATTTATGCTGAGTATTTTAAAAGTATCAAGCAATGCAGTAGAAAATCAACTCCCCTGAAAACCTAGAATTCCTGACTTAAACCCTTTTCCCCGAGCATCCTAGATTTACCAACTTATACATCCATTTTCTAGTTAATAGTTGTTATTGTAGTACGTATAGTATCTTTTTACACTGTTATTTATGTTGGCAGGGCAAGAAGAAAGAAAAATGAACATTAAATGGAAGCCAGATCTTTTTGAAGAAGAAACCTGTCTCTATCTGTAAGTTATTTTCATAAAGAGAGTGTCGCTCCTTTATAAGATCAGCTGAGTTTATCTGAAAATACAAATATGAATTGTGAAAATAATATCAATGAATGTATACTTAATGTTTCTGCCAAAGAATCTCAATGTAAATTTTTATTATTATTATTATTATTTCAAGCATCAGGCATTACGCATGATTTTGATCTCAACTTCCTTATTTCAAATAGGATCATACATTTTTCAAAATGAATTAGCATTTTTTTATCCGAGATGGAATATCTCCGGTAGTTTTCAGGATATTAGGCCTAATGGAAACATCATTATCCGGATAAATGTCACTTTCCTCTTTACTCTTCTCTAGAAAATTTCTCAGTTTTATTACACTTCTTGTTATTTTTATGTAGTGGTTAATATGACTCAATCCCTGGCTATAACTTCAAGGTTATATCGCCTACCACCAGAGCGTTCTTTCGTCGCTCAAATAAATAGTTTCAATCTTGCCCACCATTCCAAACCCGCCTTGGACAAGCTGTCTTAAGGTACCCATACACGAACCAATCGTTTAATGTATGTCGTTATCGGGTTCGATTGGTTGGTCTTCAGATCTATTTTTGATCTGAAGAAATTTTCATGCAATCATCGAACAGATTAATTACTTGTACAATTGATTGTATGGTGTATGTGGTTATCGTGGAGATAATCAAGGAGATTATAATAAGTTTATCTATAATAATAACCTTTTAAACACAAAAGTGAAGTGGAAGAGATTAGGTATTTTAACTTTCCCGTTTTTATAATTTTCCTTTATTAAATGTGTACCTGGTCTAGAGATAATTTAGAACATTTTATAAAGCTGATCTGCGAAAATTGTTTTCTTTTAATTAACCACCCTTTTGTCCAAACTACTCTGCTTTTTTTTTTTGGCGTTTAATTTTATTACATAACAAAACAGCCGCAGATAACAACAAAAGATCGTCCTGCTCCATTGTGTCGACTGAGATATATCGAACTGTGTGTGTGCTCCTAATATCGTCAGATTTATCGTCCCATCAATCTGAAGATTTGGTTCGTGTATGGTATCTATATAATATATTATATATATATATTTTTTTTTTTGTCCTATTAAATATCCTTATTGGTTTCAAATACAATATTTTACCCTCATAATTCCACAAATATTAATAATTTAAATAATTACTAAACGAGTTCTGGCTAAATGTAATCAAAATTAATGTTTTAATTAAAAAATTATAATTTTCCATGTTTTAAGGAAAACAAAGTCTTGCTTGCCTCGTCACTGCCTCCATATTAGATTCACCTGTCTGCATCCCTCTTTGAAGGGGTTAAACCTGTTTCCTCTTAGTCTACTCCTTGCCTCCCTAAGGGCCATTTTAATGATAGAGCGTACAGGCTAACGTACTACCGGGAGGGCCTGCCGGGCGGACATGAGTCCTTCAACAGCAGTACTTGGTAGGACCCACCAAGGTATTTCGACCTCAAGTTTTTGGTGAAATTCTATAATGGCTTTAATTTATACAAAATTTATATGTAAAAAATTATAGCTAAAGGGTTGAAAAAATAGACAAATTGAAAAGAGAAATAACTCCGTGTATTTTTGTATTATAGGAACTACAAAAAAAGGCTGATAACACAAGAGGTTAGGTAAAATATAAAAACGTAACAAAAACATTTCTTCAAATGAGTAGTATTTTTTTTTTTATAAAGATATTTGAAATCGTAAAACAAAATATATATCGTAAACCCTCATAAAAATTATTCAGTAGATAAGAAATATTTCGAAAATTTAGATTTTCTCATAAAAATTAATTTTTATTATATTGGTCGCCATTTTTTATGAGTGATGCGTAACACATGCTGCCCGTTTGAGAGGAGCATAATATTGCTCGCGGTCCACAATCCTTACAATAATAACTAACTTTCCCCTGCTTGTGGTGAACTAGAGAACATATAACACACTTCCTCTGAACTTTTTCATTTCATCGTTTGCTGATAGTGCCACCAAAGTGTGCGGCATCACTGCCTCTGCAGATTGATGCTGAACTGCTGGTGCACCTGAGGAACTAACGTTATTGATAAGTTGAAGAGACAAAGCAGGAATGAAATCTATATGAGAGATTGGTTCTTCAAGTGGACTCATCAATTCCTGCAACATTGCTGATTTTTATTCGTATGGTTGTCCCATCGAGTTCCCATTTTCCCACAACCACATCATAACACTTAGCGCTCTGGTAATCTTCGCCGAATTCCACTCTACTCAAAGCATTGTCAGTGCTTGGGCCATCAACAAAAGTAGCCAAAACAAAAACACATTCTTCTGGCTGTATTAGTAGCGACATCTTGACTAGAACTGACAAAAAATAGAGCTTTCTTGATAATGAAAGTTTTCCTGCGCAATAAGGTCACGCGCGGTTCTTTCCCCACGTTTTTTTTCTTCCCACCTTATTTTTTCCGCCAATTTCAAATTTTGAACTTACAAGCATGAATAAAGAAGCAAACACAAGGACTGACGCGCGCGAAGTGGATTAAGCACACTCTTAAAAGACAGCAAACATTTTTTTTTTTTTTGAATGACGAATACTCACACTAAATTTTGTATCCGTTCATTACATCGGCAATTAACGAGTTTCAGTCAGAATAGCTGGGAAAGTAAAATAACATTTGTGCGTGTAGTTGGCAACACTGAGTGGGCATTTTTTATTTCTATCTTTGTAATCGATTGTTCGCCATTTTTAGATTTATTTGTAACCCCTTGAAAAAAAAGAAAAGAAGAAAAAAAGCTTTCATTTAATGAACACCCCACTGCCATAAATCAACAAGTGAGAATTTGTATTATAGATCCATCTCTTCCATCTATTTACATTTTTACAATTAGATTTATTTGTCCCCCCCTCCCTTCGAAATAAATTTACAGGAATGTCAAGAAACATCAACTTTTTTCTACTCAGCATACCCTTTTTATAGAAATGAGTTTTAGTATTAGCACAAATCTGTTTTTTCGAAGCAAATATTTTTAAATATCAAGGCAAATGAGGATAACGTCTAGACGAAGTATCTGGATACAAAGAAACAAGCTTACTACACACCTAGGCATTTGTTGGAACTAGGACGCGAGCGAAGCGAATCTAGGAAACGTTTATAGAACCAGCAGGTTAGCCGGCATCGCCCGTTAGTAACTTATAAATTACATGATTTTAGAAATAAGTTCCAATTTTCAATGATTTTAAAACTAGTGTTTTGTGACTTTCCCCTCCCAAGTAGTAACGAAGTTTTAGAGTATTTACTAACGAAGAGGATGGTCTTTAGTTCAAGTCTTTGCGACTTATAGTGACCGAGAAATTAATTTTTCAAGAACCTGAGAACTCGATTTCAAGCGCGCCAGCGGGTAAGATACTGTAACTCGATAAATGTGGCTAGCGCGACTAGCTGTTTTTTCAGTCGATAACGTTTGCAAAATTTTGGCCTTGACTTATAGGTACAGAAAAAACCACTTTTTTATGCGCTATCGATTAAACTATGTTAAATTTTTAATTTTTTTTGTCATTTTATTTATTTATATAAAAAATAATTAAACAATAATTATTGTTTACTTATCAATATACATATTGATTTGAAGGAAATTTAGTCTTGTATTTAATAAGAATTGTTTAAATTCTCTAAAAGAAATGTTATCATTGACCAATATATTTTTAAAGAGAATATTCTCTGAAAATTCCAACTTTTAGTTTATGTAAAATTATAATTATATAAGTTCAATGGTAGATGATGAAAGCTTTTTGAAGGTGAGGTAGGGAAGAATGTATAAAAGAGATTATTTACAAAATAACAAGAAACAAAAAACTTAAAAATCATTCCCATAAATTTTGAATAATATCAAACTAAATTTCTGGGTATATATTGTTCAAAAATTGATTGTTTAATTATAATATTTTTTCGGAGAATTTAAACAATTCTTATTAAATAGAAAACAAAATTTCTTTCTAATCGATATGCATATCGATAAGTAAAAAAGTGTTTAAATCATCTGAAACCTCCTTTCCCGCCTTTCCTCACGCAAGTCAAGGCCAAAGTCATTACTGATATATACGTTTATAGAACATGAAATCGCCATTATTGCCATAATAGGCACACGTTTTAGATTTTTAAAGAAAAGGGAGCGTTTTTGACTTCTAGTGAGGTAAGTTTTCGCATTATTTATTTATACTGTATTTGAAATTACTTGTATTGTTTGAAAAATAGAAATATATGATTCTTCACCAATGTCTTACTCAATATTTAACAGTTACAAGACAAAAAACTGAAGATGTGTATTATTGATATTAAGGAGAGTTGAAACAGTGTTCATTGTTCGGAATATGTGATGATTAGCGATCCACCGTGTCAACTTAATTTTCTTTAAACTTTTTCCTAAACGTTTGCACTTCTCTAATTTATTTTATTATAATAGGATCATAGTTGGCTGCCTGTGGATTCATTGCGTTCAGACTGCAAAGGTGAATTAGCTGTACCTTTCAGTGAAGTATCGGACGAAACAGAAAGCGTCCAGAAGCCTACTGTTAGTTCTTCGACCTTAGGTAAGTAATTTTGTATACTAATTTTCAGACAATGTTGCAAACCAATTATTTTCAATATAATAAAAGACAATAACATAAGCTTGCCAAGGTAAATAAATAAGTACGATAAAGTATTAAATTGATATTGTATTTATAATCAATATGTTTCTTAAGATTATCGACAGTTTTTGTAAATCTATATTTTCATATTAGTTCGAAGTTCTGGAAAAAAGAATATGAAACATTTATCATACCTATTGTTTTATATATGTACAGGGTGTATCGCAAGCAGATGACAATACTCGGGGGGGTGAATGCCCCATTCAAGTACGCTAAGAAACCGGGGTAATAAAAATCCGTTTCAACTTAGTGTAGAAATAAATGAGATTTTAAATTTTTTTACGATAACCGCGTTTTTTTAGCAAAATGTCCGTAAATATCACTTTTTGGTTAAGGTAAAGTGAAATCTGACTACACTGTCGTAATCTACGTTAAATTTACTAATAGGTGACATGTTTTGTGACATGAAAATCAAAAAGAATAAAATAGGAGGCTAAAATTTATTTCAAAATGAACACCTGTTTAAATTTTTTGGCAAAGTTTCAGTTTACCCTAATTTGTTTTCTCCATTTGCTAGGATGTTCCAAATTCACCAAAAGTTAGCAAACATATGGCTCTTTAAAAATACCTAATGTTGTTCTCTTTATTGTCGACCATAGCCGGAATGAGACAGCAGAAAAGAAGAAAAACATGGGTAAACCTAACTTACACAAAGCGAGACTTTTTATAAAATTAACTAATTTATTATTTTGAAAAAATTGAAATTATCACATTATTAATTTTCAGAAATAAAAAAATGTTTTGTATTGTACATTGTTTTGGAAAAATTATAACAATTGCTGAAACTGACCTCCTTTTTCTCGTACACACAGTTGACTCCTCGTTAGAACGGATGTGGTGGACCAATGAATCTCAAGCCTGTTTGATCTCATCTCCTCACAAACCTCTTGAATTCTCGCGATTAATGCCCCGAGTGCCCCACACATAAAAATCTAAAGGCGTCAGGTCAGGACTCCGTGCCGGCCATCTCACAGGTCCATACCGTCCAATCCACCTCCGAGGAAAGGTTTCGTTCATCCATTCCGTTATGACTCTTCCATTATGGGCTGGACATCCATCCATCTGCCACCAACATCCTTCTCTAGCTTCTGGTGGGATTTGTTCTAGGAGTGGAGATACTTCATTCTGCAGCAGAGTAAGGAAGCCAACTGTGTTCAGTCGATTGGGTAAGATAATCTGGGGCAACATGTACCCCCCTAAAACACCCAACCACACATTTACACTGAACTGGTATTGAAAATGTGCGTCCTTTACAGCATGTGGATTGTTTTGTGACCAGCCATGAGAGTTGCGTGAGTTGAAGATTCCAGCATGTGTAAATGTAGATTCATCGGTCCACAGTATGCGAGTAGGAAAATTTCTATCTGTACGACACTATTGAACAAACCACTGAGCAAATTCCATTCTTGATTCATAATCACGAGGCAGCAACTCCTGGATAGTTGTAAGGTGATACGGACGCCTTTCGTCATCCCTGAGGGCCCTAAAAACCGTAGAGTGAGATACCAAGTTGATATCCAACGCGCCGGGTGCTCGTGGACGAATCATTGTCAAACCGCTCTAAAATATCATCGACATCCTTTCGTGGTCGACCGGCATAATTAGCAGGTTGTCTTGGAATCGAACCAGTTTCTCCCATAATCCGATAGGCATTTTCTATAGTTCGCCGATCCGGCCATCTTTGTCGATTTGGGAATAGATTACGGTAAAGTTGTTCTGCTAGCAGACCGTTGCCTCCAGCAGCCCCGTAAGCATAAATCATATCTACGTATTCCCGCGCTGTGTAAAAAACCGGCATGATTCTGTTAGACTAATGTCTCTCAACCGAATCTTTGCATGAAACTGTTTTTTGGATCTAATAATGTTTACATTAGCTAATACGTCTAACGTTTGTTTTCAGTTTCAAAATCCATTGAACAGATTAGGATTATTTTTATTTTTTTTTTACTCTATAATCGTCGACAGAAGCCAACATTAGGGAAAACAAATATAACTTTATTTATTCAGAGAAAATAATTAATTACTATTCCAGAGAATAATAGTAATTTGGTGAATTTAGAACATCCTAGCGAATGGAGATAACAAATTACGGTAAATTGAAAATTTGCCAAAACATGTTGTTATAATTTTTTCAACACAATGTACAGTACAAAACTTTTTTTATCTCTAAAAATAATTTCAATTTTTTAAAAATAATAAATTAGTTAATTTTATAAAAAGTCTCGCTTTGTGTAAGTTAGGTTTACCCATGTTTTTCTTCTTTTCTGCTGTCTCATTCCGGCTATGGTCGACAATAAAGAGAACAACATTAGGTATTTTTAAAGAGCCATATTTTTGCTAACTTTTGGTGAATTTGGAACATCCTAGCAAATGGAGAAAACAAATTAGGGTAAACTGAAACTTTGCCAAAAAATTTAAACAGGTGTTCATTTTGAAATAAACGTTAGCCTCCTATTTTATTCTTTTCGATTTTCATGTCAAAAAACATGTCACCTATTAGGAAATTTAACGTAGATTACTACAGTGTAGTCAGATTTCACTTTACCTTAACCAAAAAGTGATATTTACGGACATTTTGCTAAAAAAACGCGGTTATCGTAAAAAAATTTAAAATCTCATTTATTTCTACACTAAGTTGAAACGGATTTTTATTACCCCGGTTTCTTAGTGTACTGGAGTGGGGCATTCACCCCCCCCCCCCCCCCCCCCCCCCCCCCCCCCCGAGTATTGTCATCTGCTTGCGATACACCCTGTATAGCATTTGTTTAACAAATAATAATTTACATTTATATATTGTCCACAGCAATGGAGAACAATTCTACGAAAAGCTGCTGCTGGACGGGCACTATTGTGGAAGAAGGTTTTGAAGAGGGCTGACAGGTCTCATCTAGTTTTGGAAATAGTTCACTTTCTCTTACAAGACTTTCATTACAATACTTTTTACTTTCATTGCTATACTTAACTACATTTTACAAACGATTATTATTATGTTGGCTAAATGTATTTACTGTTTTAAACTTATCAAAACCACTGAAATGGCTATTAGATTGTAATATTCTCGAAAATGATGATCATAGTAAGAATCTTATTAATAACGATAATCGTAGTTACAACGTTAGTTGAAAATACTGCTTTACATGATTGAACTCATGCAAGGCCAACATTGTCTTACAATGTTCTTCGAATTATCTTGACACTGCATTCAGATCCAAAGTAATCAAAAATTCAAAGAATAATTAATTATTTTCATACATTTGTCAATAGTACATATTTCAACTATTTAAAAGCAATTAGTGTCAATTCAAAGGACAAAATTTGTAGATGATTTAATCATCTATCGAAGAAGGTCAAATATTTTCGTGAATAGTAGTTATTCAAATATAATTGTTCATCTGATTATTGCTCCGCCGATTATTATCAGTCCATGACATCTCAGCTGATGTGTGCTAGGCAACACCCTATTGTACATGGGAAGCTATAGATGTAAGCATTGGTTCTATTTCGAAACTGAGGACACATTAACGATTATTAAATTCTTAAGTAACATTTCTTTAAAGACGCGCTAAACTATCAAAAGTGAGATGGTTTTCGGAATGCCGCCAATGACCGGCTTTTAAAGAATTATTTTCATATAAAATGTGCCTTTCTGTTTTCTCTGATCAATAAAATTCATATATTATCTCCCTATCAACCAATGATAAATCCGTATGGTCCACTAACAAAAAAATTGTCAAGTTTCAAACAACCTGTCCTCCTTATTCTGCGTGAAGATGGCTCTTGGGCCGCATCTGCCGCGGAGAAATTCAACATATCTGCTTCCCACCTCCACCAAACCTTCATCCCTCATCCCGTCCTTTAGCACAATCAGCTAAAGTTGAGGAGTATATTAACCGCGGCAGACAGCTCACACATTACTCTCAATACGCCTTGTCTCTTTCAAATTAGTCTTGTGTAGATGCATTTAGTGCAGTCTCATTGTCACAAATTGTGTAGAAGAGAGGTTAGACGATATCGATAGATCCTTATTACATGTATATTATAAAGTATATTTCCAACAATAATTTTTTTTTGATATCACTAAAATGGCAGAAATCAAGAAAAATAGTAGGTAGTGGCATTCAGTTAACAGAAAAGACTTTCGAATAACTAAACATTGCTCTTTTCTTTTTGAAAAAAGTATAACTCATAAAGGAATTAATTTATTTAAAGCCCTTCCCCACTTAAAGTCAAAAGATACAATAAAAAAATTTAAATTTCAACTAAAAATGTTCATGTTAGAGGAAACCCTTTACACGGAAACGGAATTTTATTCTCACTGTTCAAAAAGAATCGTGTTTCATATCCAAAAACATTATTTGTTACAAAGCTTTCATTTTTCTTTTTTGGGCAGAGTTCCTCCACACCATGACAGACAATGCTAATGTACCCTTTTTTCTTCCGTTTCAGGTTTATATTCAATACCTGCATCCCCACTCATTTACTTTTTGTCATATTAGTATTATTTATTTTTATTTAAAGAATATATATATATATTTCTCTCTGTTATAATGTTACTCCAATGTTTTTCTCATAGCCACTATTATTACTTCTACATATCATTACCAAAGATTTATAAACATCAATATATTGTTTATTGTATTTAGTAAATTATTTACATAGTCATTATCAATACTTTATTTTTGAATATGATAAATATTGTAACTGTAATGGTATATGCATCCTTACTAAGGTGATTGTAAGGTTAAGTTCAAAGATTGAACTTAACCTCACAACCAACTAATTGATTTGATAAATATTGCTTGTCTGCATGTCCATACCTCACATGACTGACGGTCCATGGTCAAAGTTGATAAGTGGTCGAGGTAGGTGACGGGAGACTTGGGGCAACTAAAAAAAAAAAATGGATAGATGGTTTTTTTATGTGCCATGCATAATTTTGGAACGGTTTCGACATGCATCCCAAATATACGGTGTTTCCCGTTCCTATTAGTCACGAGTTAATTTTGCAATTAAGAAAATCCGTTAATAAATTTACCTGACAAGCGAAACTCAGCGGTCAATGTGCTTTATGTTTACGTCATAGAATGAATTTCATGAAATTTCAGAGTGATTAAATTTTTTTCTTGATGATAAATAGGCCCCTTAATCGGGGCATCTGAATCCTCATTTAAAGTTTCGCATCGATACATTCATTACACCTCGGGAGTTATTAGGAGTTTGAGTTGAACTCCAATCTCTGGTCACTCCCTTCACAATGGTCAATAGAAGAAAATTGATAGGTGATTATGAGATAGACCTGAAACCGTGACAGACAAAATGACTACAGAGAGATCGTAAGTTGGCTATTTGGACTGATTTAAGATAGGAATGGGGAGTATTTTTGGAACAGAATGTATCTTTACGAATCTGCGCTGGGATTGTCTCTTTACACTGAACTTTTTTAACAGAATATGTATAATTTTTGCTTGAAGATGCTAAATTTCTTTTTTATATGTTCTGTAGGTACTTCTATTATGTATAAGTTTTTTTTTTTTTTTTTATCGGTGTTTTCAGTAGGTTTTTTTTGGTATTGAGTTTTTCGGAGCTGTACTTAATTCTCCTGCATTCTTTGTGTTTACATGTTAAAAAAATATTTGGAACCTTAGTGAACGCATCAGGAAAAAATGGAAAACAAATAAATGCAAAGAACTTGTTCAAAATTTTTCAATTTCACAAAAATACAGAATATTTTTTCAGATTTGAAAACAGAGCATAAGCGCATAAAAAAATTGAAAGGTTTAGGTTATTATATTGAACCTGTTGAACATTTAGGATGCATTATAGAGCGGAATTCTGCTGGCGAATTAGAAATATTAATAATTATGCTCAATTTATACCTTTAAGAAATATTTTAAAAGACTTTTTTGAAATTGCGATATTTAGGTTTTCTTGTTACATTCATTATGTTTTACTATTTCAAGCAATGAGCATTATCAAGCTTATGAAATATAAGTTAGAAAAGATTTGTAATTGATTTTTTTTTAATAACTTGACACAGGTACTTTTCATCTTTATGCCAATGTCAAATATTTTGTGGCCTATGATCATCATTTTCGATACATTATTTCTATAGTCCTATTAGCTATTATAAACTTTTATAATAATTACAATTCATTGTCATTTTGCTGTAAACATCTTTCAATATTATTAGTTATTTAATGTATTCATTTTTCCAATAAATTCGTTCTAGTTATTAATTTTTCCTGTTTATTATTCATTAAAATTTCAATAAATCCTTTATGGAATATTAGTTAAGTTTACTTATAATTTACAAATATTATGTATCAATAACAAGAGTATAAAGTAAACAGTACTAATAACTAAAATAAAAAAAGGTAAATTTAACTATTATTACATAGTTGTTATAGCTATCAATATGTAATTATAATGTTACATCTTACTTATGGAAATATTATCAGTTAATGTAAGGAATTAGTAACATTTACTACGATTTACAGTTAAAAAATTGTAATTATTACTACACAAAAATAGTAAATATTTCACTGTACCATGATTAAATAGTATAAATCATAGTATTAATAAATAGTATATGAATTTACTATGAAATATTAGTTAAAATATCAGTATTGAAAACTACAAATACTCAGTCAACTAGCAAATTTTACTATTTTTCTGAGTTGAGTCCTTTTTGAAATTTGAAAAATGCAACAAAACTATATATATTATTTATATATAGAAATAAAAACTCTTATTGAAGGCTATCTGTTGCAGAAAGGCAAGTATATGTCGGGGACGTTTTTGTAGAACTTGTTATTGACAACAATTCCTCTATGAATCATGATTTGATGTATCTTCTTCAATTACCATCACCGCTCAGCACACAAACAAACAAACTTTCTTACATTGAATAATAGTTCAGTCCAGATTAATATTAACGAAGAAAACATGAAACATATAACAGTGTAAAACCATTCATGATATTTTCAGAGGTTTGTTTCTACATGAAAGTGCATACACACACCATTCACATTTTCTTCACTGCACTTGCTTCTCAATGCTCCCAGGAGACTTGACCAGGAGAAACTTTCTAAAAACATCCTGGGTTTTCCTCAACTCAGGAGGATTGCCTCACTAGAAAGACCGACGGGAGGGTCAACATTATATTCTTTCGGATAAATCATCTGATCTTTTGATATATCTTCAACGGTATGGGCAGCGAATGCAATAAATGACACCCGGTCGGCCATTTCTCCTCCGACTCACTTCAGTTTTATCATCTCTGCTCAGCTCCATTTTGATAAAGCCTGAAGATGTACAGCCTATGTCCGCCGGAAAGAAATAAGCTTCCATCGGTGAAAGGAATTACGGTTAAGTTTCAAATAATTTATGGTTTCCAGATTTACTTTGTGAAGCTCCATTCTAGGAATAGATAATTAAATACACAATTTCTTTGTCAAACTTCACTATATATTCTCAAATACTCAAATAGTTTTGCCGTGTTTTGGCATTATCAAGAGTCACTTATAAAATAAAATAAAGTTTCTAAGTGACTCTTGATAATGCCATAACACGGCGAAACTAGTTGAGTATTTGAGAATATATAGTGAAGTTTGACAAAGAAATTATGTATTTAATTATCTATTCCTACGGTTAAGTTGTTCTTGTGATTGCCTCAAATACACAAACGTACAAACTTTCTCTTCAAGGTGCATACAATCACATTTTCTTCACTGCACTTGCCACACAATGCTCCCAGTGGGACTGAATAGATCCCGCCAACTTGCTAAAAACATCCTGGATACTTTTCCTCAACTTCAGAAGAACCTGCATTCTCTGCATCTCACTAAAAAGACCGACGGAAGGGTAAAGATTTAATTATTTTGGATAAATCCTATTTATTGCCTTTTTCATATCATGTAACCGAAGGAAGAGAAGAATTCCCCTTCCGTGGGTCCTTTTAATCAATCTGTTACAGCAGTTCTTCGTAAAAAGTGAAAGCAATGGCGGATAAATTGAAGAAAGGAACCACAACCCGATTCTTTCATTATATTCTTTTTAAATTTCTCAGAGGAGCAACCACTGGGCGGCCTTCCCATCTCCCGCCACTCAAGACAATTACTTGCGTCGCGAGGTACAAAATAAAAAAATAAAAAAAAAGACAATAAAATCGTTGCGGAATAAAACTGAAAAGAATGATCATCCTAAATGGGAACAAGTATTTTCATTTTCTTATATTGACCTACATTCCGTTTTTTCTGGGTTTTTATAGCCGGGGTTTAACGACGTTAGACGCCTGCCTTCTTCGTCTATACAAGAACATAAATTGTATTTTTTCATTAATTTTTATTGAAATAACATTGAATTTAAACCGTACACCCTTTTCAGTAGGATTTAAATGATTTAGAAAAAAAAATGGAGTATATATTAATAATATTGTTTGTTCCAACATCAGGCACATACAATGTACATACAGTATTTTTCAAAACAATTTGGTTTTATCCGTTTCATGTCAATTCCAGTCATGATTTTGATACCAGGGAGAAGAAAGAATCTCAAATAACTAAACATTGCTCCTCTGTTTTTGAAAAAAAGTATAACTCATAAAGAAAGTTTTTTCTTTAATGCACTCCTCCACTTTTTGAAGACAATAGAAACAATAAGAAAAATAAAGTTCAACTAACAATGTTTATATTAGAAGAAACCCTTTATTTTGAAACGGAATTTTTTTTTCTCATTGTTCAAAAATAATAAAATAACAACAATAAAAAAAATCGATGTTTCATAACCAAAAACATTATTTGATAAATAGCTTTAATTTTTTTTTTTGGAGTTCCTCCACATATATCATCCTCTTTTAAGGTCTATTGTATCTACGTTTTGTTTATTAATTCTTTTTTATTACTTTACAGTCATTTATTTTATTTCATTGGTTATTTTTTAAATGTATTTTTTTATTATTTTCAGTTTTATTATCATTATATTTCATGATTTATTTATTTAAAGATACCTATTTAGTTATACTTTACATTCTGTGTTGACAAGCATTCAGACAACACACCTGATTTGGTGACCTCTGTGGTGGGGAGCATAGCACTTCTACCTACCAATAGACAGCCCGAGTCCCATTGAAATCAATATAAGTTTAAATTTAATATTTTTTCCGAATTCAGATGTTCGTTTGGAGCAGAATGACAGCCAGTAGGTAGCCCATCGATATTAACCAAAGCAATTGAAGCCATAGCATATTAAAGCAATTTAAACGTGTGGTAACTGTATATACTTGATTGTAATTATTTTTCACTTGCAAAATTTGAATTTATATAAATTTAGCAGCTTCCAAGAAATCGGGGGGGAACAGATAGACAGTCATACACTCGTAAACAGAGTTACGTTTACGGTCTACAAAACTGTAAAAATAAACAGTAAATTAGGGGTTTATAGAAGGTAAGCGGTAGGTGTTTGATTGGTGTGTTATCTATGGGATGTGGCCCCTTCAGGTTGGCAGATAGGCAAACACGCCAAGCTCAAAGCATCCATTCAATTAGACCCACACCTCTCCTCTCCTTGGTAGTACAGAACCTGAGTCAGACCTAATAACCATAAGTTGAGAGACCTAGACCTAGGTCAATGGTTACCAAACCTCTCAACATTGCCCACTTGAACCACCCTTCCATGAATAAGTTAATTAATGAATTAAATGATTTCTTTCAATATCAGATTATTTTAGAATAATTCTACACACTTAGGGTTTGGTAACAATGTTCTCATGAACTAATTTGTTTATAAAATATATATATATTAAATGTTTATTCAATATATATATATATATATATATATATATATATATATATATATTGAAAGATTCCATGGTTTCGAAACGATTTTCTATAATATAAACATTGACTGGTGAATAAAAACATGAATTGACCCATTTTTAAGGGATTGTTTCACATTTTCATCCAAAATTAAGATTCAACATTTTTTTTTTTCTTCAGACTCGCTGCGATTTTTGCCACTGTACAACAACTTACAACAATGCGGACACACACGTGCATACAAATGGCCAGAATGGCGTGAGAGAGAACTGCAGTGACAGATTTGCCATATAGGCAAATTAGGCAACACCGGGGACCGCACCATATAAGGCCCTCTGGGACCGCACCATATAAGGGCTTCTATCAAATGAAAAAAGACGTCGATGAATCACCGGCAATGTACTTCCCCAGAATGAATCAATTAATTTTTCGCTTTATCTCCAAAACCAGTCGACCGTCTGCGCTAATATTCAACAGTTGATTTACATAGAAGCTCCTGAATTCTCATACTAAAATTTGTGACGATAAATTCATTACATCGGCAGTTATTGGGGTTTTTGAGTAGAGCCCCCCCCCCCCCCCCCCCCCCTGGCCGATATGATTGAAAATCGACAGGTATTGTCCTTATGGAGTTTTGGCCACACGAATATAATTCCGTCACATTCATTCTAACGGGAGTTATCGTGTAAACAGACACACAGCAGCATCTAGAGGAGGGACAACATGAAAATTCCGCTGAAAACTCCACATCGCATTGAATTGACTGATTATATTCCTTCCCCTATACTTCAAAAAGCTGGAGAAGTATAAATCTATTACCATAATAAGACAATTTTTTATAGAATTTTTATACCTACCTAAAATGTAGAATTTTTTAATCTTTATTGCATAATTTTCCTGAATAAAGTTTCAAGTTAGTAACCAACTTTAGAGTTTTTTAAAAACAATCAATTTTTGAAAAAAAAATCGAAGAAGTAAAGTGTTTATTTTCGTTGACTTTATAATGTAAATTAATTGTTTAGGAAAATCTCTAACGACTAACGACTCCTGAACCCTCATGTTAAATTTTGTGTCGATACATTAATTTTATCAGGAGTTATACCGTACACACAGGTAGGACATTTTTTTTTTTTTTTCATTTTTTGAGTAGTCATTAAATCCCGCTGGAAACTGAACATTAAATTTCTGTCTGATTACATAACTTCTCTTATACTTTGTGTATCTGGGGAAGGATTATTCCCTTATGGTTGGTTCTCTTGTAATTTCTCGAGAAATCTTGTTTCTTTATGGTTGGTTCCTTTCATTGTGTGGAAAAAAAAAGATTTAAGTGAAAAAAAAACTTGTTTAGTGTTGGAAAATTGTGTGGCTCCTGGGAAATCAAGTAGTCGTGTTGGGAAGCTGCGGTCTTGATGAATTGAAAGGGGTTAGTTCCTTGTTGTGTCTGGTAACTGCCAGTACAAATCTTCTGAGAATATAGGAACTAGACTCGTGAAAATTGTAGACATTCCTCACTAACATCGAGATCAATCAATATCAAACTATTTTTTATTTTTATTTATTTTTTGTTAATCAAGTTATCAACGGATTTTCACAATTGAAGGTTCCCTGAATACGTTATGACTATTGTCGCAATTAGGCGTGTGTGTCTGCGTGTAAGGGATTGGAACACAATGATCGCTCTAACGCAAAAATGATTGTAGCAATGAACTTGACACTTGGAATGAAGATGTCACATATACTAACTTACCCCTTCGTCCTTCTATACCCCCCACCCCCATTCCATCTGGCCAATTTGGCTGAAAGTCATCCTTAAGGGGTTCTGGATACAAGTATAAAATTTATTGTCAATATACTCTAAAAATCAATAGGGATTTGATCACAAAGGAAAATTTTTTGTTTTTAATTATTTGAATCGAGAGATGGGAAAACATGAAATTCATGTGGAAACTCTTACTCTGTACAGCTGGGGAGTTAAATATAATATTATATATATATAATTTTTTCTGATTAATTGGTCGCCATTTTTCTAGCGCGGAAAAAGTTTTTATTAATTACAAACTTTGGCTGATGATGTGACGTTTGAACGAACTTTGGAAAAATTACTTTGTGTAGGTGAATTATGTTGAACTTTGTTCTGATGTGTTGAGGAGGGAGTTATGAGAGTGCTGAGGCAAGTAATATATATATTTATCATATCTGATCGCAGAGGGCATAAATCACAAGTTGGCCCATTCCCTTCGGTAAAAGGGTTACTGTATTTTTACTTCTAACAAGGGTCATTTCATTCCATCAGCTATACATAGTATAGGGGAAGGTATGTAATCAGTCAGTCTGAAAGTTGGCGAGGCCGTTTTCGTTCTTTCTCTCTCTCTCTCTTTCTCTAAGTCTTTTGAGTTTTATTTGATGGACCTTTCTCTTTTGATGGGTAACTTAATCTCTGAAATTGGATGTAGTCTCAAATTCGAAGATCGAAGGACACTCAAGAGAGCAACCAACAGAAGATAAAGATCCGAGAATAAAAAGATCATAGGTTCAGAAGAAGAGCGGAATCTTACTTAATAGTCGGGATTAGTACTCAAATTCAGAGATCGAAGGAAAAGAGCAAAGGTAGAAGGTAAGGGTCCAACAAATAAAAATATCAAAGGTTTAGAGGGAGAGCGGAAACATACTCGTCAGTATGGGAGTAGCCTCAAATTTAGAGATTGAAGTACCCTGGAAGAGCAAAATCAGAAGGTAAGGATCCACCTTAGAGTCCACTAAATAAAGAGATCGATGATTTAAAGAGAGAGAGCGGATAAAGTAAGGGTAAACCAAATAAAGAGATTAGACAGTTTAGAGGGAGAGCGGAAACTTATGTAATAGTCGGGAGTAGTTATCAAATTCAGAGATCGAAGTAGGTAACCTTTAAAGAGAAAAACGAAAGGTAAGGGCCTAACAAATAAAGAGATCCAAGGTTCGGTGGGCGAGCAAAAACGTGTTTGTCGGGGTGTATCCTTAAATTCAGAGATCGAAGGAAAAGAGTGAAGAAGGTAAGGATCCAACAAATAAAAAGATCAAAGGTTTGGAGGGAGAGCGGAAACATAGGTACTCGTCATTATGGGAGTAGCCTCAAATTTAGAGATTGAAGTACCCTGAAAAGAGCAATATCAGAAGGTAAGGATTCACCAAATAATGAGATTGAATGTTTAGAGGAAGAGCGGAGACCAACATGAGTCGGGGTGTAGCCTTATATTCAGAGATCGATGATTTAAAGAGAGAGCGGATAATGTAAAGGTAAACCAAATAAAGAGATTAGACGGTCTAGAGGGAGAGAGGAAACTTATGTAATAGTCGGGAGTACCGAAGTAGGTACCCTTTAAAGAGAAAAACGGAAGGTAAGGGCGTATCAAATAAAAAGATAGAAGGTTCGGTGGGCGAGCAAAAACGTGTTTGTCAAATAAAGAAATCGAAGGTTTAGAGAGAGAGCGGATACTTATTTGTGAGTAGGGGTGTAGCCTCAAATGAAGAGATCGAAGATCTATCTCTCCTTCAGTTATTATATCCTTTAATTGGGACCAAATAGAATATATTTGTCATCTTTACTTCTGTAAGACTATTGTTGTATCTGTTTGAAACCAATCTACTGACATTCCTGTATTGATGTGATTTTCAAATATTAATTAGGAATCGGTGCAACAAGGACCTCCCAAATCTTATAGTTCTTCTTCGGTTTTTTTAGCTGGTTCGGTTGGAACAAACTTGTTTGTGATTTTAGAAATTCTAATAAAGTAGTATTTACTGATATTTTGTTCTTTGTCTGTTTATAAAACAATATTATTTAATATAAATCTGAGGGAATGGAGACAAAATGTAGCTGACGTAGGAACATTACTGTTTCAGTGTTTCTTCAGTAGATATACGGAAATCAGAGCCACAAAAGGATTTTATATTTTATAAGTATTTTTACTAGGATATAATAGAAGATAAATCTCAGGACTCAAAGTTGACTTTTATTTTATCTAGTTGACATCAATGTAGCAACATTACTGCATTACCTAAGAAGATTGTTTCATAAATATAAGTGAATTGAACCCAAAAGGTTTCTAAACTTCTAAGTTGAGGAACGCGGACATATTGTGGAAACTTGTAATAAATAAATAAAACAAACTTATTTTTAAAATATTGTCTATTCCACTAAAGATATAAATATATATAACTACCGGTTTCGGCCTTACACCATCGTCAGGTCTAGTTATGAACAAAAGGTTTACCAAAACCAAATGATTCTTCTTCAGTTATTTTAGCTCAAACATTATAAAAAAATATATCTATTGTCTATTCAACCTCAATGAAAGATAAATGGGTGTCCAGTAAAGATGATTTCCGGTTGCGGGTACCAGTTTTTTCATGAATCAATACCCGAAATACCTCGTTGCCGTGGACCCGGGTAATCTCTCTTTAAACCTTCCATCTCTTTATTTGTTGGACTATTACCTTCTACTTTGCCTCATTGATCTCTGAATTTGAGGCTATAACTCGACTCACAGGTAAGTTTCCGCTCTCTAAACCCGTTACTTTGTTTATGGAGAGGAAAACAAATAATTGGACGAAACTAACAAGGACTTAACAAAGTGATAGTGAAGTGACGCAGGGATTAAGTTAGCAAAACAGAGGTGAGGGGGGGGGATAACTCCGGAGCCTGATTAGAGACATTAGTAAGAGGAACGTCCATCAGTCTGTCTTATGAAGGAGCATCACTTAGCAGGGCGAACCGGGTCAAGGGTTCTCAGGATCAAACAGTCCTTCATCACACCTATAGATAGCTCGACACAACGGAAACTCAAGTCTTCCTCTCTGTTAGTATCTTGCGCCTATAATTGAATCACCATATTTCAAAAGGTATATTCTTAAGTTAGAATCAGAACAAATTTTCATTTTTCTTATGATTGATTATCATGGTATCAGGTTGAAGCCTCTCTTCTAGCATTGCTGCATTAATGTGTCTTTATAGACTAAAGAGGCGACACCCAAACTTAAACATAAGTTTCTGCTCTCCTTCTCAACCTTCGAAATCTGTATTTGCTGAAACTTACTTTCACTTTTTGGTCTTTTGTGGGTCCTTCGATCTCTGAATTTAAGGTTACACCCCGAGTCACTAGTAAGTTTCCGCTCTCCCTCCAATCCTTCAGTCTCTTTATTTGGTAGACCCTTAACTTCGGTTTTGCATTTATGAAGCTCCTCCGATCTCTGAAATTGAGGCTTAACCCTGCCTCATATGTATGTTTCCGCTCTCCCTCTAAACCTTCAATCGCTTTATTGGTGTTTTCGCCCATTTGAGGCTACTTCGATCTCTGAATTTAAGGTTACACCCCGAGTCACTAGTAAGTTTCCGCTCTCCCTCCAATCCTTTAATCTCTTTATTTGGTAGACCCTTAACTTCTGTTTTGCATTTATGAAGCTCCTACGATCTCTGAAATTGAGGCTTAACCCCGACTCATGCGTATGTTTCCTCTCTCCCTCTAAACCTTCAATCGCTTTATTGGTGTTTTCGCCCATTTGAGGCTACTCCGATCTCTGAAATTGAGGCTAAACCCTGCCTCATATGTATGTTTCCGCTCTCCCTCTAAGCCTTCAATATCTTTACTTGGTAGACCCTTAACTTCTGTTTTGCATTTATGAAGCTCCTCTGTTCTCTGAAATTGAAGCTTAACCCCGTTTAGAGCTAGCACGGAAACATGTGTTTATCAGGGTGTAGCCTCAAATTTAGAGAAATTATAAAATAAAACCCGATCGACCCTTCATTTTATATTATCATATTAAAGCGAATGTAGTTTTCAGATTCACAATTGGTAGATTTTTGCTAGGCAAAAAGAAGGGTAAAGTTTAACGCCGAAAGTGGTGCCATCTCTTATCTCAGCTACACACTAAACTCCCTTCCCACTTCGCCTTAACTCTGCCTCACGTGTTTTTTTTCTTTTTTCTGCTCCTATTGAGCTGAGTCTTGTGTGTTGAGTAGATAGGGTCTCTGAACCAGGTTTCCACGGCTAGGAGATTGGACAATTAAAATTTATACATAGGAAGTAGGCTATCCATAGGGAAGAGGGTGAGGTGGAGCCCTTAGGGGGGAGGGGGGAGGACACCAGAGGCCTGGCCGGATGAGAGAACTAATGAATATTTGAGAGGTGCCATGAATCCTAGATCAACCTTGACCACAACTGTCCATGTAGCGCCAATCCCACATCCATCCTCAATCCTACCATTCGCAAATTGTTTTAAACATTCAACTAATTTCCGATTCCAAATTGATATCAGTTTTTTTTTTCTACTCAACATATTTGATGAGTCTATCTCTGGATTAGTTGGAGAAAATGATCAGAATACAGATAGCTTCATTAACAAACCCGCAGCGGCAGCTCAGGCGTAAGTCACAAAAACAAATATATATAAATACAGTAAAACTTCGATTATCCGGCATTGCTATGTAGCGCAAATTAATTTATTGGAAATATATATATATAAAAATTGTTTGTGTATTTGAGATAATCTCAAAAACTACTCAACCCTAAATATATATTTCTTTCCGGTGGACATACATTTTCAATACATTTTCGTGCTTTATCGAAAGGGAGCTGAGCAGTGTTGGTCAGTGAAGCAAGTCGCCTACCGTTGAAGATATATCTCGGGTGTTTGGGCAAAAGGGCTTAAGTCAGCAAATCTGAATTTTAGGGGGGGAATTTCTGAAGGGTTGAAAAATTCCTGCAAATCAGGCAAAACACATTTATGTTACTTGAAATATTATTTCAATAAAAGTATTAAATATAGACAAAGTAAAACATTCCAACATTGAGTCACATTTGGTAAAAATATTTAAATGCACTTGTCCTTTGGATCACAAGACTTATTCTGACTTAAGCCCTTTTGCCCAAACACCAGAGATACAGAAATCATGTAAGTAGGAAATGTTAGCAATAAGAAGTTCTACAGAAAAGTCCACAACAGCATCTATCTATCTATCTATCTATCTATAACAGACAGCCTTCAATAAGAGTTTTTATCTTTTTATCTCTCTATCTCTCTCTCTATATATATGTGTAATATATAATACAGTGGAATCCCGATATTTCGTATCCCGATTATTCGTATTTCCGGTTAATTCGTACAAATTTGCCGGTCTCCAGAGAAAATCCCGATAAGTGGTATAAAAACAGCTCGGTAATTCGTATTATTTTTATGCTCGAGGTCACTTAAAACGTCTTATAATTCATATTTCCAGCTAAAAAACCTCATTAATTCGTACTGTTTTCAAGAGGGGGAGAGAGGACAGTGGGAGACGAAAGAGCAGAATGAGTGCGAGATGAATGTTTTCTAGGAAATCACTTGATCCCTACAGAACCAAAGGGGAGAGCGAGTGAGAGAGACAAGTTTTATATGAAATCTCATATTATCATAATATTATGTAATTCGTACTCTTTTCACTGAAAGGAAATGAGGAGAGGAGAGGAGAGGAGGAAAGTTTTAGCAATTTTATTGATCTTGTCTTAACATTTTTTCAAACAAATGTTTGATTGGTGTTTATTTAATCTAGAACATATGTACATATTTTTTATTGCAGGTATTGTTTATTGTATAGTTTAGTATAAACCAGTGTTTATTGCATAGTTTTTATTCTTACCACATTGTACATACTTCTTAATACATACATATTTGCATTAATACATTTTTTAATTTTCCATATTTTGTACTCCCGATAATTCGTACCAAACCGTCAGTCCCTTGACCCTACGAATTATCGGGATTCTACTGTATAATATACAGTAGAATATACCATAATACTGTATATTATAAAGTAGAATCCCGATAATTCGTATGGTCAATATATGTATTACATCAATATACGTATATATATTACATAATATGTAATATATATATAGGTGGGGGAAGGGGGGATAGGGGGGGAAGGCGGTGCTAATATGGGTTCCGTGTGTTGAATTGAACATTGATCCCTCATAATAATATTTTTCTAGATCAACTTATAGAAAGTTACACATAGTCTGCATGAATGGACCAACAAAAAAAAAAAAAAAAAAAATTAAAAATTAATTAATAATTAAATAAACAAATATATAATAATAATTAAATTTAAAAATAATAATAATTTATCGTTTATATGAAATATTAAATGTTATCTGCAGTCAACACTCATACTTGAGTATACTGCATAGAGCTAAATTGTTTGTTTTTTTAATAACAAGGATGATAATAATAATTTATAGAGGGCGCCGGTAGCTCAGTGGTATGCCTGCTTGTCTTCTGAGCTCAAGGTCGTGGGTTCATAGCCCGACCGAGGCCCTTAGTTTATTTTATCTGGGAGGTAAAATAAACTTAAGCACGCCGTCCTTCGGATGGGACGTTAAGCGATGGTCCCGAGCCTGTACGATGTCAGGCACTCGTTAAAGACCCCTACCCTAGATGAATAAAAATTTAGGGTAGGCAAAATTTAGGACTCCCACAATAGAGTCGGGCTCATGTCCACCAGAGTGACGAAAGAGCGCTCTGGTAGTAGGCGATATGACCTCGTAGTTAAAGCCCGGGCATGAGTCATAAAACCTAATAATAATTTATACGGTGAAATAAAATAGTATAAAATAAAATAAATAATATGAGAAAAATAAATAAATAGGCAACCGATGTTTCGAAAACGGATAATAGTACCTTATCCAAGTTTCTTGGAAAAAAATACCTTTTCCCATTGGTCGTTAAAAAGCTGTGATATTCCTAGTGAAGGCATTTGTTTTCATAATATTACATAGGTACATATATCTGTATACTTGATGAGTAGCCGTTGTAGTTCCAGGTAGACAGGAAATGAGATCTGGGGTCTAGTAGGTAGGTTCGTAAAACAGAACAGCAAGTGACCGGATGTCTTCTTGTCTGCTTCATATTACTTGGAGTCTAATTTAAATTAAATCTTGGAGAATAAACGAAACCACTGGGAGGACTGTTGTGTACACATAGGGACCTAAGCATCCAATGCTCTTATCCCTGTTAGCTCTACTGTGTGTATGAGTCCTCAAGGTTTAGTTACCTCAGTTAGGAAGAGGAAGACCTTAACAAGTACCTCAAAACTTCTACATAAAAACATCAACAACCCTAAAATTGTATTTAAAAATATTAAAGTTTAGAGGTCGCTTCTTCAATTATTATTTTTTTTTTTCATTTTAACATTTGCAATATTTATCTATACATTGATCTACAAACTGGCCAGAATGAAAATTTTAATGCTAAATGTAACTTTTTAAAGTTTTATTATAATATTTTTTTTCGTTCGCTAAAGTTGGTAAAATAATTTTTGTTTGACATACACTTGGACTTGAAAAATAAAATAAAACTTGTTTATTTGATATATTGTCTAATGTCACTAACTATATACATATACATGGGAGTACTTTCGGTATTTCTACCATCCTCAGCCAAAAGCATAAGAAGTAAGAAAGTACTCCCATGTATATGTATATAGTTAGTGAAATTAGACAATATATCAAATAAGCAAGTTTTATTTTATTTTTCAAGTCCATTTGAATTATTTCACAATATCTCTGCAATAATGTCAGTTTTCATTGACATACACTTGTTAAAAATGTGGCTAGTGTAAGAAGGTCCTGTTATGGCCACATCAGATATGTATAATAAATTTTTTCTTTATTTGTATCCTTAAAAAAACAAATACAAATCATAAAACATATTAATTTTTTTGTGAAGCCCTACATAACTTTAAACTATTTCTTACAGAAATGTATTGTTCGTTCATATTGGACATAGGAAATCCATTCCTACAAAGTTTTTTGAGTTAGAGAAGTCACAAATTTTTCAATCGCAAAAACACAGAGAGACAAAATCCCGAAAATAGTCAACAAATGTTCAAAGGACATTAGAATTCAATAATTGAATTTTATTTAATAATAATAATTATATATCGACTTTCCAATAATTCAATTATTGAAAAGTCTATCTCGGATTTTCGCACGATTACAATACTGTTTTTTATACAAAAGGAATAAGAAAGTAAAAGACAAAAAAACAAGCAAATGTGGTAGAGCAATAGCGTGTCAAAAGTGTCCAGAACCAAAGACGTTTTTGATACATTTCTGAGGCTGATATGCTAGGTTCATAAGCCCACAAACAAATAACCAAAAAAAAAAAAAAAAAATCGTTAAAATATTAAACAATGGAAAACATTTTGGATTTGATGATTTATATCTTTACGAATTATTGTTGGAAACTTATCGGATAGGAATTATTTTATTGTATTAAGTACATTTATCTGTTAACGAAATGCGAGGAAATCTGTCTTTATGCAGTTAGTATTTTTTTTTTAGATTTGGCATAAGAAGTATAGGGGAAGTTAGGTAATTGGACAAAAATTCGATACTCAGTTTTCAATGGAATTTCATGTTTTCCAACCTTCTGATTCCAAAAATTAAAAAAAAAAAATCTGTCAGTATAGGTATGTATATTTGTGTCGAAACTCTAATAACTGCCGTTGTATAGAATGTATTGACATGAAATTGCACATGTAAATTCAAAGCCATAAAAGAACATCTATCAATTTTCAGCGGAATCAGCCGGAGGGGTGGGGAGAATCAGAGGGGGGTTCGACTTGAAAGTCCCAACAACTGCCGATCTAATGAATGTTTCGACATGAAATTTTATATTAATTCAAAACCCTAAGGAGAAACCTATTAATTTTCCGCGAAATCATTCCAAGTAAAGGGAGCGATCAGAGAAGGGGGACTCGACAATTAGAGTTATCCTGTTTACCGACACAAACGCAGAGACAGACAGGAATTATTTTTTTCATTTTTGGAAATAGTAGATTCGAAAAACTTGAAATTCCGTTGAAAATCCAACATCGAATTTCTAAACTATTGCATAACTTCCCCTGTACCTCGTATAGCTGGTAAAATGCAAACCTGATGGAGAGTTCAGTTTAGTGGTTGAACCAAATCAATGCACAATTGTGGTTGGCTTGTAGATTATTGCAGCAGATAGGCTCCACGCGAAAATGGCATATCTCACCTCCTAATAGATATACATATCTTGAACGGTTTAACTGCACTTTGCAATGAAAAAGAGTTGGTGAATCACCGACAACGTACTTCCCCACCTCAAATTGTTTACAACCAACTAAGTTTTCACTCTCCCCCAGGGAAGCCCAGCAGTGATTAGAGTTTTTGGGTTGAACTCCTCCACTCGACATCCCTCCCATCGCTCTAAATTGTATATATCTTCTATTTTATTATTTCGTGCTAAACGGCTGTCGACAAACAGACAAGAACGCTAATAACCACTTATATAGTCTTTAGTTTATTATCTAACTATATAATTAACTATATAGTAGGTATAATTAACTATAGGGGCGGTATCAGGGGCGTAGCCAGGGGGGGAGCAGGGAGGGGCGCGTGCCCACCCCCTAGCCAGAGCAAGAAACCAAGATAAAAATTAAATAAACGAAAAAAATAGTTTTTATTAAAAATGGATTGCTTGCAATTTACCGATAGGTACTTCAAATTTCCCGTGCGTCTGATTCCTAAATCAGCAATCAGCTGTTACATAAATGTACATGTACAAAACAAGTCATTTATTTAAATATATATGAATTCCAACATTTCATTTCCTTGCTCAAAATCGTCCTTTATGTTATAATTTATACTCTTAAAGCTGATTTTACATGCGCAGTAAAAATGCAAAGCGCAGCAGCAGCAAATGCACGCTATTGGATGTGAGTTGTTTAATTCTAAAAGCACAGAAACCACAACGTTCATTTACTGCTGCTGCGCTTTGCATTTTTGCTGCTCATGTAAAGCCAACTTAAGTATTACAGTCAGTGGTTACCTCAGGGGGAGCTTCTAGAGGTCCGAGTCTCTCAAATTAATAACAAAAAGACTGCAACGCTAACCACGGAAACTGCGGGATGTGCCCCCGGGAGTCTATACACCCCACCCTCGTAGCCTAACTTTGCCCCCCCCCCCCCCCCCCCCCTCCTGCTCAAAATCCTGGCTCTGCCCCTGGGCGGTATAACGCCAGTGATTCAAAATTTGGTTTAGTTGGGAAAAATGAAATTCTGTTGAAAACAGGAGATCAACTTTTTGCCGGATTGTCTAACTTCCCCTATACTTCATATACTGGGAATTAAAATATGTCGTCGGTGAATGTACTTCCCCAGAACAAATTGATCAATTAATTTTTCGCTCTCCGAGTTAAGCCCCCACCCCTGAACCCCCCTTCCCTTCTGCCGATTTCGCTGAAAATTAATAGGTGCCGTCCTCATGGGGAATTGAAATTTCATGTCGATACATTCATTGTGGCGGCAGTTATAAGAGTTTTGGGTGATAAGGCTCCTACCTAATCCTCTCTTCCCTTCGACTGATTTGGTTGCGACCTTATGGGGTTCTGAATACAGATATAAAATTTCATGTCGATACATCTAATCTATCGGGAGTTATCGTGTTCACAGCCACAACCACAGATTTTTTTTTGGAATGAGGGTGTCGGATAACATGAGATTCTAATGGAAATCAACTTCGAATTTCTGATCGATTACATAACTTACCCTATACATCATATAGCTGGGTAAGTAAAATCTGGATAGATTAGGTTTTATGACTCATGCCCGGGCTTTAACTACGAGTTCATATCGCCTACTACCAGAGCACTCTTTCGTCACTCTGGTGGACATGAGCCCGACTCTACTCTGGAAGTCCTAAATTTTGCCTACTCTAAATTTTTATTCACCTAGGGTAGGGGTCTTTAACGAGTACCTGACATCGTACAGGCTCGAGACCATCGCTTAACGTCCCATCCGAAGGACGGCGTGGTAAAATGTGGAAAGAGGTTAGTAGGGTTGCTTAGCAACGCCAATATGACTGCAGTTAAAGTTTTTCTTTTATTTAAATTTGCACTACTATAAAAAGTTTGGTTTCGTGTCTTTGTCAAATCGATATTCTCAGGCGGACTCCTTTCGTGTCATAAGCTAACTTTTTCTTAAATCATTTATGTTGAACACTGTAACTGATACACGATATTCAGGTCAGCACTGGCGTAGGGTTGCCACTTCAACGACATCATTGGCCTTTCTGTTTATCATATTTACTGTGTAGATCTTTTATTTCCCAGCTTTACGAAGCACAGGGGAAGTTACGTAATCGGTCAGAAATGCGGAGTTTTAAACGGAATTTTAAATTTTCCGACCTCCATATTGCAAAAATGAAAAAAAAATGTAATCTATCTGCGTGTCTGTGAACACGATAACTCCCGATAGAATGAATGTATCAAGACGAAATTTTATACAAGAATTCAGAACCGTCCAAAGACAACAGCTATTAATTTTCAGTTAAATCGGCCCAAGGAGAGTTGGGATTAGGAGAAACTCTAATAAATGCCGTTGTAATGAATGTATCGACACAACGTTTCATAGATGAATTCAAATCTATAATGACGACACTTATTAATTTTTAGCGGTTTCACGAGATAGAAAGGGGGGCTCAACTCAATAATTCCAAATAACTGCCGATGTAATAAATGTATCGATATGAAATTTCATATTTGAAGTCAAAATCCAAAGAGGACATAACCTGTGAAATTTCAGCGATATCGGTCGAAGAAAATGGGGTGTTTAGCGGAGGGGGCTCAATTCAAAAACCCTAATAACTGTCAAAGTAATGAATTTGTCGATTTAGGAGCTCACATGTAAGCCAACTATTGAATATTAGCGCAATCGGTCGACTGGTTTTGGAGAAGGTCATATCGCCTACTACCAGAGCGCTCTTTCGTCACTCTGGTGGACATGAACCCGACTCTACTGTGGGAGTCCTAAATTTTGGCTAACCTAATTTTTTTTCACCTTGAGGGGGGTTTGAATTTATAATAATATATTTTCTATGGTTTTATTATTCTCTCAATTTATTAAAATACAAATTTTGCATTTTCAAATTTTACTTTGAATTTTATTTACTCAAAAAATTATTCAAATCTTTCATCGATATTATATTTTTAAGTTTTAAAAAACTACCTATATATATGGATATTTTGCGTCTCAGTACTATAGCTTATGGATATCATGACCTGATCTGTGTTTTACACAAAGTGTCTATATTTCTTTCACCTTGGAGTCTCTTCGCCATCTGGCCCACTGCCATAAATGAAAACAGATATTGGCCTCATCCCACCCTTCAAAACCTCGTCAAACGACTTACCTGTAGTCAACAGACAAGACTGAGAAGACATAATATATACAGAGGTTATAAACTTTTACATAGACTAAGATCCCTCAAAACAAAACGAATCTGGTCTAAAGCCTCTATGGGATTATGGTCTTGAACTATGAAGTTATGCCAAAGCATCCTATCTAAGCATCCAGTCCTTTCAATACAAAATCCTTCGTAAAATAGCCAATGCTTCTTATTATCTCTTCTAAAGCCCATCAAACAAACCTCAAAGTTCCTTTCATCACCGAAGTAGTTAAGCTCGGATACAAGATATTCCGTTCTACCCTTAGTTCTCACAATACTCCTCTAATCCGTGCTCTTCACTCCACCACACTTCCACACAGTCCTCAAAGACGCCTTAATGGCCCAGAGACCTTCAAGGTAGCAGCGGTGACAGTGATTAGTGAGTGTTGTTAGGCAGTGTCACCATTGGGCAGCGGTGACAGTGATGAGTAAGTGTTTTTAAGCAGTGTCACCATTGGGCAGCGGTGACAGTGATTAGTGAGTGTTGTTAGGCAGTGTCACCATTGGGCAGCGGTGACAGTGATTAGTGAGTATTGTTATGCAGTGTCACCATTGGGCAGCGGTGACAGTGATTAGTGAGTGTTGTTAGGCAGTGTCACCATGGGGTTTTCTTAATTTTTACTTTCGTGTACGTAGTATAAGGAAGAATTGTAATCGTGCGAAAATCCGAGATCGAGGTTTCAACGGATTTTTACGTTTCATGGACACATGACTTTAATCGTATCCCGTAGCTAACGACTTATAAAGTAAATTTTCATTATTGGTAGTTTTTATGAAAAAAAAAAAAAAAAATCATGACTAAAAAATACCTATGTGATGTGGCCATTAGAGGACTTTCTTATACCAACCACGCTGACAGATCACTGTATCTTTCCTCCTCCCCTTCTCAAAATTTCTCTCAACATTTCTTACTGACATTACTGGGTATA